>JAWWLZ010000042.1:40476103-40511761 GCA_035041345.1 Poliocrania exsul | reverse complement strand
TTAGAGAAAAGAGACATTCACTGCAATAAAAACTAAACACATACTAAAAAAGGAACTTTTTATTCTCCACATTTATGGAGTCATCAGAAAACATTCCTCTTCTATTTATGGATGTCAAAGGTTGTTTTCCCTCAGCTTATCACATTTCATAGATCAAAAAGCTTGACATTTTTCTTTTGGAGATACAGGAAAACAAACAAGACAAAGAATAAAGTAACTGTTTACTGTTATGTCAGTATGAATAACAGTAAACAATCTTCTCTTTTTATGGTTTGAAGTAGTGCCATGAAGGTACTTTTATTCCATATGTCCAAAACTGTGCAAAACAGCAGAAAGAAAGCCTTCCTGCAGAAAGAGTAAAATAAATAAATACACTAACAAACAAATAATAGGTTTTCTGACTGGCAGTTAACACTATAGCTTGTGACTACAGATTGCATCTTTAATCTGTACTTTTTAGAAACATTGCCTTTAAGCCTGGTTATGACATAGTACCAAAAAAACCTTGTAAGTAATAAAGGAAATTCCATTAGTTAATATTTGCATGGCATATTACTTCCATATAAGTTAAAATACATTTTTGAAAAATGCTACCCTGCTGTTGATGAAAGATCCACTTCACTGCTACAATACCTTCTAGAATTAAAGAGCTATTTTTTAAAAATTATAAATTAATGCAGTCTGATTTTTCTTTATGACCTTCAGTAAAAAGAGCATATTCCTTTAAAAATACAGCAGGAAAGATATAAAATTTCATATTGATTTATTACATAAATAACATTCAGCATTTCATATTTTAGTGGATGAGTGTTTAAATTGCTATTCTCTGTCATTATTTATTGGCAGCCAAAGTAAGGAATTCATATATATCTACCTGTCTGTATTCTTGTATGGTCACCATTCACTCATGTTACATTCAGAAATAAACACAGAAAGAGTCTTGCAGTCCTTCTGATACATTCTGATGTATTTCTATTTCTACTTTACATAAGGTTTCTACAGCAGATATCCACAGAGAAAATTGTTCTAAGGAGGAATGGGATCCAACCATTAGTAGCTGAATTTTAACACTTGCTCCTGTATCCTCTGGAAATATACCTGGAATCCCAGCACAGTAGATTGGATCCAGTTATCATCTCAAAAAGGTAGATCACCATTGTAAGTTCTTAATCAAGATGTATAAGCGAGTCAAATGTATTGATTTTTTTTTATTTAGTTGGATAAAAAGATGAATTTACATGCATCATACAGGGACATGGACTTTTCAGTAGAATTCAGCCCCTGAACTTGTGAATTAAAAATTCTCTCTAGTGAAAGAAATTTTTAGTCACTGCAGAATAAGTCTTTTGAATTTGCAGCCGTCATTGAAACTTGAGTTCAACAGCCCAAAGGAACCAGTAACATTTTGCAGCTGTCCTTTGATTTGTAGAGAGGTTAGGTGCTTATCTGTTTCTTTTTATTGACATGACTCATATACCTAATATATGAGATAACTTGTCAACTGTATGGAGTATACCTTAGAGCACGTGTGTGAAGCAAATTTGGTTTTCTTAGGTTAGCCAGAGACTTTTGTCTGAAGCAATAGAGCAGCCTCAGAACTCCTCTAAGGTATGCCTGGCTGTAATCTGCTGACAGGCAGAGTGTTAAAGTAATTTAAATATCTCTCCTCTTACTCATGAGTTTTTTATCAATTAGCCAAACAAAGCCCCATTCTACTAAACCTACTCACCACTTGAGTTTCATCATGTGGAAAGAAGTCAAAATGAGAAGAGTTTTTCTACAAGTAATGTGAAAAAAACCCTATACTGATGATTTGTGGTATTTTTCTGGCATGATACATGACTAGAATGCTTCAACTTAACTCCTCTTGAGGTTTGGCATGCTAGTGGAAGCTTGTGTCATGCTAGATTCCACTTTGAATAGCTATATTCTAGCAAATGCATTTTTTAATGAGCTTATGAATACTTGAATAAATATTCATATATTAAGTATGATCTGAATTTCTCAGATGGAATTGAAAACATGGCTTGAATTCATTGGAAATATCAACAGAAATATAAGATTAATAAAATTAAATGTACATTTTGTTCCACCATTATTGATACAAATATAGAAGTCTCCTAAAGGTCATTAACATTAAAAAATAAATCTAAATAAATACAAAAACAAATATATGTGTTACCAGGTAAATTACTGTGTAGAGTAACTTTACTTGATGCACAAGTAAAAGGTATGGTTTAATTTTATAATTTGACTACTAGGATTTTGCATAGAATAAATCCATTATCCATTCATATATCACTTTTCAGCTATATCTGGTAGTTATGCTACATATTTATATATACAAAGAAGTTATACTACCTTTTTTATGTGGGTTTAAATATGCATATGGCTCTAAATGAGTAATTTATTTTGCAAATGAAATATATGAATTAATTATTCGCTGATAAGTGAGCAGAGGATTTATAAGTGTTTGTAAAGTGCAAAGGGACTATGAAAACAAATGGTTATATTTGCATAATGTGCAGCACTGTCATATTAGTGCTGCTGGGAAGCGTTGATAAAGAAGGACAAAGGTTGAGTGCTTTTTCCTATTTAGAATACAAGCTTTTAATCTAGTTGAAATATGGCAGAATTACAGTGAAAATATTGTAAGAAAATACTCTATGTCCAGGTTGACAATTCCAAAACTGAAAGGGGACAAGCATGACAATAGTTTCTAAAGATATTTCAATAGTAGTAGTACCTTTTTTCATGAAATTCTTGCATGTTCTAGAGCTAAAACTGAATATGAAGCAGTAATTTAAATTTCTGAAACTAGTTATCTCACAGTCACTAAATTCGCTAGTCTCAACATGTCACTAAATTCTATTATGATTTGTTATGACTGTGACTTGGACTGCCAATTTAAGGAAAACTGTTCTGGGAAAAGAACAAAAATTGTTTCTCCAACCAGCTTTAAAGTTATATGAAGAATTTACTATTGCTGCAGAGCAGGTGAATCAGGCTTGAAGTCTGCCAGGTTGGCAAACTCCTTCAAAACTAAGGAGTAAATCCTGACCATAAATTAAAATCAGAATTGCACAGCTTTTGCAGGTCTTAGATTAGTTCACAGTAAATCATACTTATATTACTTTACTTTTACATGAATGTATTTTGCCTGGAAAAATATCCAGATGATACCAGTCTACATCTACTTTAAATAGATTCAATAACCTTTTATCCACTGACACAGAAAAATCCAGTCTTATATGTCTGTAAACAGGAGTGTTTGAAGTTTAATTATTATGCCTGTTCAGTGACCACTAAGTTTTAATGTGGAATAAATTACAAAACTTTAAGCATTTTACTGAGTTTCACTGCTGCACCATGTGTTGTTTGTTTAATTTCTATGAAATATCTTGGCATTAAGATGTATGACATATGAATCAATACTAAATCCAGCAGCAGTCCAAAACTGAAAACTCTGAAGGAATTGCTCTAATGCAGTGCTCAGTTCCTGAACTGGGGAAACACCACAGGGAGCCAAGGGAGTCATCAGGAGCCACCAGCTCAGAAAAGAGCAGCTGGTGGGACTTGGGCAAGGCCAGGAGCAGTGGTAGCTCCCAACCCCCTGCCCACCACTAGAAGTGTGCATGCAAGTTTGCACAGCAAGATGAGCACAGAAGCCCTGCCAGCTCAACCAGTGAGCAATGGTATCCATGTGGCAGAAAGCTGTGGCCTCTCTGACATCTGCACCCGCCACCACTGGTGCAACTGCCCAAAGCCCTGAGGGGACCACACTGTCAGCCCAGAGCCAGCTGCAGGGTATGCCTGACTGTCCTGGCAGTACCTGCTGGCAGCAGAGAGCACAGGCAGGGCAGGGATGCCCATGTTAAGTGTTTATCGGTAATAATCAGGGTGAAGGCCAACAAGGCAGACATCCTGGTGGGAGTCTGTTATAGACCACCCAACCAGGATAAAGAGACAGATGATATATTCTACAAGCAGCTGGGAGAAGTCTCATGATTGCTAGCCCTTGGGGGACTTCAACTTACCAAGTGTCTGCTGAAAATGCAAGGCAGCAGAGATGAAACAGTCTGGGTGGTTCCCTGACACAGGTGGTGAGCACGTCAGCTGAGGAAGGCTCCCCACCGGACTTGCTCTTCGTGATCAGAGAAGGACTAGTGAGTGATGTGATGGTTGGAGGCTTTCTTGAGCACAGTCATAATGAAATTTGACATTGTTTTTGCCTCAGCCTTTAAGAGTAAGACCAGTTTTTCTCTTGGTTCTCAGCCCTCTGAGCTGGAAGACAGGGACCGGGAGCAGAATGAAGCCCCCACCACTGTTTATCATATGTGTACATAGAGAAGTTAAGGGGCTAGATGTGATTCTTCCAAGGGTGTTGAGGGAGGTGGCAGAAGTGCTCACTGCATCACTTTCAATAATTTTCTGAGTTGAATGTAATAATTTCTGCAGAAATTTACTTCACTTTTTAAATAAAAATGCGTAGAACTCAAATATATTTACTTTAGTAGGGCGTCCCCCAATAACCAGTATTTCAATCTTGTTATCTGAACTAGTTAATGTCTTTTTGGAATATAATTAATAATAGTATTCCTAATTAGGAAAGGAATTACTATAATAGAACAGACAGAACAAAAACCATGAAAAGTTTGTATAGCATAACCAATGTGTAATAGAGGATACAATACATATTGTATATACACACAATACACAAGCAATGAAATTTTGCTTAATGATCTTTCACCCTATGACTGATGATATTTTTAAAAACCACTGGACAAATTATGAACAGGAAATAAAAGAGTCTTAAATCAGACAAACCAGATTCCACACAGACATTACTGAAATGACTTATTTAGAAATTCTGTGCTATAATCCCTATAAAATGAAACACTAAGTTAAATCTCCTGTGGCACATACTATAGGTGGCCATTATTGCTGTACTAGAGAGTAGCTGGTAACAATTAGAAATGAGCTGCAATTGCAATGAATTTTTGTAGGATTCTTTTGATAAAGGTCATCTTTTTCATACCTATGTTTGCATATCACCTAGAGAAGTGAGAGACTGTATCAGGATTAGGACTTGAAGTTACTAGGACAATTATAATGATAATAAAAACTGGTTAATGATAATTACACAACAGACACATGTTTTGGAGTTACAAAAAACACACTTGTTTCTACTGTTCAGAAGCTAACAAACTGATACAGTTGAAATAAAGACAATTCTGCAGATTTTTCTTAAATTAAATAAAGCTTATGTTCACATAGTTTCAGAGTGACTCATGTGCCACTGTTGTCATTCTCCCAGACTGCCTGTATTAAAATAAAACACTGAAAAAAAAATCTTTATTTTCATCTTAGAGGCAGAAATCCTCCTCCAGGGAGTCTGATTTCAGGGAAATCTCATTCCAGCCTGAGTCTATGACATTATATTTGTGGCTTGTCATTTTAAGGAATGAAAAACAATGTCAAAATTAAACCTTGAACTTACTGCTTATTAATAATCTGCTCTTATGGTTTAATTACTGTTATAAATTCTTTGACTGTTAGATCTTAGATTCACATCTGGTACCTCAATGTGCATCCTGAGTTAGTTTGGCTCGATGCCTAAAAATCCTACAAAAGATGCTCAAGACAACACTAGTGAAGATAGATCGATATATCGATAGGTTGATAGACTGAGATAGATAGATAGATAGATAGATAGATAGACAGACAGACAGACAGACAGACAAAGTTCTTTTATTAGAAGCTTCTAAGGTGCACACTAAAAGCATGCACACAAGTGGCAGCCAAATGTTACAGTTTTTATAACTTTCAGTAATAAACATATGTGATATCTATAGCCAACCTGTAGTACCAATTTCCCTGGTGCCCACCCTCAGAACTCCTCAGAACTGCCCCTTGGAGTACCCCTAGGGGCTCTGAGCTCACTCTCTTGTTTTGACTAGAAGCTATCTTATTGTCTCAGTTCAAGTTCTTGCAGGTGTTCGTCAAAACAACATGTCCTTGGCAATGTAATAAAGAAGTTCAGAAATGTGTGAGAAAAGTGCTTAGTGACTTCTAAATACCACCTAAAATGTGAGAAACTTAGTAAAACTCTTTTACTCATATAACTCTATAAAAACCTACAAAATACACATAAAAATCCTAAGGCATCAGACTCAGAGCACATGTCCCTTACTAAGTTTGCACCTGAAATATACATCTGAAATATGTAATTCTCCATCCATGCCCTTGAAAGCAGTGGATATCTCATAACATTTCAAGAACTTTTTCTTCTTTTGCTCCTGGAATGAAAGTAATTTCTTGAAAGCCTGAGTATGCCCAATTTCTGTTACACCACAAGTCCTTGTCAAATACAGACCTCCACAAAGAGAATGAATCTTGCAAAGTCTATGAGAACAAATTTAAGAATTCACAAGCATTAGTAAATCTGCAATAACACATCTGTGATATTCTATTTAACACTTAATCCTCCTGCAGGCATACATGTAGGTGCTCCTGAAGGTCTCCCCTCATTCCAGAAAGAAGAGGCCACATTTTCCAAAATACTCTGGACTCAGAAATTCTGAGTATAAGAGAAAATTGAGGATAATGTAGGTTGCTGAACACTCTAAGCACCTCAAAATCTATTTAGATTTTTAATCAGATTTGTCACTTCTAGTGACAATATTTAAAAATAAAACTGTGAAAAAAGTGCTTAAATTTTAATTTCTCCTCTGAATAAAGCTCCATGCAAATGAAGGTATTTTTCTTTTTTCTCCTCTTTTTTTTTTTAACTTTTTTTCCCTACTTTTATTCAGAGAAAAAAAAATATAGAGGATTTCAATTTCTGTGTGAGCAGGGAACAGACTGTAAAGAAGGTAGGGAAAGAGACATTCTCTTTAGTTCAGACTGCCAGATCAGAAACTTGTAGGTCTCAAGAGCAGAGGATATAAAATCCAACTTTAAAAGTCCTATTTCTCTGATATATTTTTACAAGTTGAATTAATCACTTCATGAACTAGCAGTCCTGGACAAATTGTGAAAAAAACAAAATGCCTGCTGTAGGGAGCAAAAAGCTAGAAGAGGTCATACAAATGAGGCCTTTGAGAAATAACCAGAATAAGAAATTTTTCAGACATTTCGTGCCAGAGTAACTGTGTTATCTGTTCCAATTTTCAAATCAGCTTATATTTTCTCAGAAGAGTAGTCCATTTTTCTGTAACATAAGGAAAATTCTTCCCAAAGCTCAATATTTGTTCATTGTTAGAATTCATATAGGAGACTCATGGGGCATTTCCAAAACTTCTAACAATATCAGCCCATTACTTCATATTATTTACTTGTTGTTTTTTACCTCTTACTTGTAAATGTCTCTTTGCAGAATGGAATGATAGAAAAGAAATGAAATCTAGCCTTCTATTTTGGCATTACTACCTTTTAAATATTTCACCTTTCTACACCTTTTATATCCAGTATCACACGCACACCTCCTCCCACCCTAACATCAGTTAAACACCATTGCCATCCTCAACAGGAAGACTGTGGATGCAGATTGATTACAATTGGTTGGATTTATGCCACAATCTCAAGAACAATTAATCACGTATCATTTTTTTTTCCATTTGAGCATTTCTAATGAATCAGGGGGAACGCATACATATATAACACCAGATAGTTGCTTAATTATTGCAGGATCAAGGTTTTGAGCATAGATAGTAACAAATTTCAGACAGGTTTCTTTGCTTAAAATGCCATTTTAATTTTAAATTTTCTATTTCTGTTCAATTTTTTTTCCTTTTCCCCTTTTAGCCTCTTTAGTCAAACAAAATTCTACTGAACAGTAATAAGAATAATGATGAAACTTGCTGACCAAGAGGCTTATTATGTATGCATCATGCTTACCAAAATGTATATAGTGTTCTTGCTAAAGATTGTAATTTTTCATGTTCATACATCATCCATAATAAAATATCTAGGAAGAATATACCAATGGCAAGTAAGTATGCAAGAATACAAGAACTAAAGGTGGTATGGGGAAAAAGTAGTCACCTATACAGTTTTCTGAGTGTAGATACTGATAACAGTGTCTTAGGGTAGCTGCAGCAGCTTCTTACAAGTGATGCAGAAAAACGATGTGGAGGGTCTTGCAGTGCTGGCTCTTCGTTTTGATCTAAAGCCTGTTGGCACTAACAGAAAGTAATTCATCTTGGTGTTAATGGTTTGGCATAGAACTTATATTGCCATTCACCTGAAGTCAGACCTCTGATAACAGGACAAACCTCTACAAATAATAGTTCAGAGACACTAAGGATAAAAAAATTTCTACCTGTCCTTTCTTTACAGTTCACAAATACCAAGATTGAGCTTTCCAGTACAAAACAAGAGTTTCTGCATGTTTGTGTTCTCTTTATCCAGTCTGAAAGGGAATTCCAAGATTGCTTCTTCAGAGACGATAACATTCCTGGTATCTGTTTAGTATTTAAACACGATTTGAAATTAGAGACTGATGAAATTTCTTTGTACCTCTCAGAGATGTGGAGCTATAACTATAGCCTTCATCACTGTGATTTATGTTGCCTAAATTCTACACCATTTAAAGTAAAAACATGACCCAAACACACTTGCATATGTTTATGGATATTTATGTGTATATGTCTACATGTATTAATATAACAACATTTTGAAGTAGATTGTTAATTGCAAATGGTGCAAATATGAAGAATTATCTTGTAAAAAACATAAATGCCAACGAAACTGTATGATTTATACTAGATGGCAGTACTACCCTTGCTGATTAATAAAAACTGGCCTCGTATCCAGGGTAATTTCAGATTTGTAGTAATTCAAATATCTTTTGTTCTGTTTAATTTTCAGAGGCTGCTGAGGTTAGACAGATTTCCTCCTCAGCTGTTTTAGGAAAAAGCAAGGGAGTGGATGGAGTTAATGATTTGATATCTTCTTAAACAAAGACAAAAATCGGTAATTTGTGTATTACATAAAGTTAAAACTGTCCTTGTTTTCAATTTATTAAACTAGCTGTCGTGACTCTAACAAAATTTAAACTGCAAGCTGCAGTTGCCTAATGTTATGGCAAGTCACAAGATTAGTTGTTTACTTCTCTTGGGCTTATTACCACCACTTGACCTAATTATTTTGACACTTCTACAGTAATACTTAGGGATAAAAATAAATTGACAGAAGTTGCAATATTTTTTCCCCTCAGGTATAAAAGTAGGAAGTAACGCTTATCTAAAAAGGAATCAAAATAAGCTATCTGTAAAGATTGAATGTAAATATTTTAATTAAAATTTCTTGCTACAGATTAGGTGAAGATCTTTTTTTAAAGAGAAGGAAATTTAGGCCTTTCAGAACATTAAAAAGAGAGAATCTTAAACTCTACACTTTCATTATTTCTATGCCACAGCAGTGCTATAGAGATCAAGTAACTCCTACTTGCACAGCTGAGACTATAAAACAAAATGTACAATAGGATTCAGAAAGTGATCATAATAATATTGTTACTAGAAAAAATAATCACTTCTTTTATTAAAATTATGGACAAACATGTACAAGTAGTGATTGAGTGAGAGGAAAGGCCTGTTATTCTACCAGCAACATGGTCACTATTTCAAAACATGCCAGAGATTTGCAATGCTCCAACTCCAGTCTTTTACAGATATGAAAAATCATTTACAAATATGAACAACTGGGTTGCTGTGATGAAACCTAGGAGATTAGCAGGCAATGAACATTTTTCTTTTAAGAATATACATACATTTACAGACAAATATAGACATACAGACAGCAAATTATTCTAGTTTGGCAAGGAAAAATAGATTTATGGAATTGTCCTGCTTACTTTGTTAAGAAGGAAAAATACTAGCTACTTAAAATGCAGTGCTGCCAGGAAAATTTAAAGGCAAGTGGGTTTTTGAAGTTACAGACATTTTCATTAGGAAAAGACAGATTTAGAAATAGTTTTCTGTTCAGAAAACAAGTTAAAATTATCTTTTTTTTTTTTAGTCTATTTAATGTGTGTCACTCAGATATCATTCTCCTATTTATTTCTTGAAGATTTAAGTTTTGAAGATTGTTCTTCACTTTCTAGTAGAGTCCCTCTCATGTGGCATAGGACTCCCATGACACAACTTATCACCTTGGCCATAAATTGAGTCCAAATACAAATTCCTTGACTGCAAGAAAATATGAAATAAATCAGAAAGAGGAAAATAATGTTGATCCTCATATGAAGATTGCACTGGTATATTCAGAATGGTAAGAGGTGAGAAATAATATCATTTAACTTTTAGGACCTGTCCTTGTCTCTCGCTGTGCAAGGAATACTTGAACAGCAGCAGCAGATCAAACCTACTGAAACTGGCAAACCACAAAGATAAAGGCTGGGACTGAGTTTTATATGCTTTAACTTCACTGGATTACTTCCAGAAGCAAAATACAAAGTCTTTCAGATGCTTTTGTCCAAATATATCCATCTCTTAGGACACAGTCCCTTTCTTTTTTTCTTGCTTATTGCATGAAAGAGCAGCACCATGAGGAAATGGCCTTGCCAAACAACAGTGTGCAAAATCCTGCCCAAACCTCTAATCCAAGCTTCTAACATCCCAGTGTTTTACCTGTTCTCAAAACCAGCAGGTCAGAACCCCAGATCTTTAACAGTCCTTGTTTCCTCCATGGCTGCCAGGAACCACGCTTTTTCCTCCCATTTAGCTGCCACCCAATCATGGTTGAAACTTTATAAACAGGAGTCACTGCTATCAAGGTCAGAAATCCACCAACAGTCAGAAAAACTGAGTAATTAAGCTTATTTACTTCAACAGCAAATGTTTCCATCTTGTTCCACAGGCTGCAGAGGATGATGATCCTCTGTCACAAATTCATTTTCTTTTAAGAAGAATAATATGTATTTTGGGCTTAAGATACTAATTTATTTTGATAAGCGCAACTTTCTCACCCAGTGATTTCAAGGCAGTGATAAAAAATCTGCTTAATTCAGTTCTGAAAATTTTTTTAAAAGGAATTTTACTTTTACAAGCTCGATATAAAGTTGAGCCTTTTAGAGTTAAAGTGAGTCATAGTAATGCTACAAATCAAATGAAGGTCTATACAAATTATGTCACTGTGTTAAAAGCCAGCTCATACTCTGCTTTGCTTTTGCCAGTTTAATCATACTTCTGTCAATATCTAATAACTGACAGAAAAGTGAAAATCTCCAAAGTACAACTATGCAATTAGAAAGGTGTGATAATGTGCTCTCCCTCCCCTCCTCCCCAAGATCTCGCATGCCACAACCTCCCCTTGAGTAGAGATGCCTCTCAAGGTTATTCCTTGAGGTTTAGAAATTCCATGCTGCACTAGATTCTTGGTTTTGAATCCTAGCTAAGTGATATGAAGGACTGATTGTACACATATAATCCTTTAGACATAAACCATTCACAAAGCCTGGGACTAGGAGTGGATCCAGTCGCACCTAGATTTCTCTTTGAGAAGGAGTTTAGAAAGCAAGGGAGTCCTTTAGGTATGTCATGTCTCAATTGGAGGGTCTCCTTGATGGTTCTGACTGACCCTGTCTTCTACACAGTAAATAATCAAGTGTATCTTGTTAAACTAGTGTTTCATTTACTGTTGAACTTTATTATATCAAAAAAGTATTTTGTTTTTTCTGTCTTACTGGTGAAGTGCATGAATCCATCCATGACAAAAGGAAAAGATGCAGATATGTGCTGTCAAGGAAGCTTCACCAATTTATAGGATAAATGTTGATGCCTTATTAGTATATTAATTTTTACTATTGATAATGTTATTTAATTATCCTATCGCTATCTATGAAGCCCAGCAAAACCATGATCTCTTACAACAAAACTGTTAGGGAATTACCATTCCCTGCACTAAATTATGCTTCCTTTAGCAGATCTAACTTTTCAAATATTAGCTCCATCAAGTTGCCTCTTTTTAGTATGGGAGAGTTTAAAGCAAGAAACAAATCCTTTTTTCTATAGAATTGTTATAATGATAAATTATTCTACCATCATTTTTTCATAGATTAAAAGTAAATTATTGATCCTTTTCCAAACTTGATCTTCCATAATAGAAAATGTTTTTGTTTATTTCCACCATCCTCCTACTCCTCAACCTCCTAAAGTAAGTCTGAACTTGCTTATTCACCAGTCATAAAAATTACTATTGTTTTTTCCACATAGAAATGACATGCAAAATGTTCCTTTGGAACTAACATGTTTTTGAAGAAAGAACCAGTCCTGAGAGTTTCTACACACATGGATCTAAGAATTGAGCCTATGAGAATTTCATACTTACAAGGATTTCAAGGCTTGCATCCATATGGTAAAATCTCTCCTATCATGTCCTCTAGTTCATACATTGTTTACCTGAGATGAGCAACACCCACTGTGATTTATTATGCAGCAATCCCTCAACTGCCTCCCTATCTTTTGGCAAAGAGTGCATACTATTGCTAACCTTCTCATAATTTTCTGCAGTAAAAGCTAAAGGAAAAAGATTATTTTATTAAAATCATATTGAGCAAAATTTCTAAAAATTGTCACAGTGAGCAAGATGCAAGCTATATACAAGGCATGCTGTAATTTGTGCTCTTTTGCAAATTCCTTTCCACTGTTTTTCTTTGAATTTCAACATTCCACAAATGTAAAATCTGTATCAGCATCTGTGTACATAGTAAATGCCTCTGCTGTTACATTAATTTGCACCTACTTTTTAGAACAATTCACCCGCTCAGATATAGAGAGTTCTTTTAAACAAAGGTCCAGATGAAACCTGCCAGAATTAGACATACAATGCTGACACAACACTCTAATTTACTATAGTGCATCCAAGGAATTTTTGGTACTCATTTGCATAATTTTTCCATGTCATAGGCTTTTTACAATTGGATCTCATTTTAAGTCTTCTGAAACAAACAAGAAACCCTGTCAAAAACACCCACACAAAACAACAACAACAATGTATTAAAAGATAGTTGTATCGAGCTTCAGCCAGATAAATTTCTTGGATAAAGTTCAGATGGGACTCATACAGTTTTTTCATTAGGTATCAATAAAAATAGATTATAACATTTTCCTGCAGATAATTTTTAAGTGTCTACAACTACCAAATTCCTAAACTTACTACGAACATAGAAATCAATATAAATATGAGTTCTAGTACATGCACTGGCCTGCAAATGTGTGATTTTAGAGAAGTCATATTTAATTTGCACCAATAATTCACTACACCCAACTTCAATCCATGTTCTTTAACCCTATAAATTATGAAAGAATTAAGAGAAGAGTTCCTATTATTGTCAGTAAACCTTTACTGTGTTGGAGACAACATTTACATTGTGTATTATCTCAAATTTAGTGGAATGTATATTTCAAATATGTTCTGCAATGTATTGTGCTTTTTAAGCTCTTCTTATTGCTATATGTTCAAGAATTTATTCTTTACTAAATTACCATGTGAGTCAAAAAAAGATTTTACAGTATCATTTAGAAATACTGAAGCAGCCATGCATGTTTGATGGACTGAATACTGAGCACAGAATTTTCATAAGTCCTGTCAAATCAGATAAGAAAAGCACTCTTTTTTCTCTTTAATTACAAGAAGCTAGACAGTAGAGCACCAGCACTTCTTAGATCTTACATTCTTTCCCCATTACTATCATACTGAATTATCATAACAGAAAAATATATGTATATCTAAATAGTAAAAGATTAAGTGTTGAGGGATTACACCAGATAAGGTGCTATCACATTATTTCATCCACACTACAGAGAAAGAAGGAAAAAGAGAGTGGCAACTTTTCATGTTGGCAAAAAACTACTGGTTTATATTTGCAGGTATTTCTTTAAAGCACATTGGAAGGACAAAGTAATAAAAGTATTTCAATATAGCTTCTGATGATGTTTTTGCTACTTCAGTAGATGGGGCCCTTTCTAGAAAGAGGAGATGTAGAGATGATCCTTTATTTGTTTTTTTTTTCTTTTTTTCTTTTTTTTCTTTTTTTTTTTTTTCTTTTAACACAGGTCTCTAATTCAGTTATCCCAGTAGAATTCTGCAAAGTATATTTGACCCAAAGTAAATATTTGCTAAAAGTTATATGAAAGCAAAAGACCACAATGCAATATTACCATAGGCATTAGGATTTATTATCTAATGTGAACTGCAATCAACTTTCCACTAACCTGAATAATATGAAGCTGGGCTAATGACTAAACCTAGAAAACATGCAGTATCTATAGTAGTACACTAAGCAGCAATGGCTAATATTGCCATGCACTGGAATTACACCATTGAAGCCATTAAACTGTTCAAATGTTCAAATGCTAAGCAATCCCTAGAATAGTTGACCAGTATCTGTGGACCAGAGATGATTAGCAATAGAAAATTTTATATGCCTACTGGAAAGAGCTATATGAAGAGCTCCTGTTCTCAGTGTGTCTGCAAAGAACACATTTTGGTGAGGCAGACTTTTGAATTTTATTTCAGCAATAGCCATGTCAGACTTAGTTTGGATCCTGCAGGGTCACTGCTTTACTTTACCCGTATTTGGATGAAGTGACTCATAAAAGCAAGACTATGGCCTTGCCAGCACAGAGTTTCAGCCATTATTTAGCACTGCACCAAAATGCCAACTGGGAAGTGCCATGACATTGTATGGCCAGACTTCACGAATGAAGATTTGGGAAGGGCTCTCCCCAAGTGGGTGTGCCCTTCGAGCCTGCACAGTGGATTTATTAGGTGAGGCACAGCATGCACGGAACTGGCCCCACCATTTAAGTCCTAAGGGTCCATTTGCCACAGCCAAGAGAGCTTGGACATTGACAGGGACATCCTCAGGACTGTCTACAAGCATCCAGTACTAACCAGGGCTGACCCTGCTGAGCATCTGAGATCTGATGGGATCGAATGGCAGGAAGGCATTTAACCGCCGAGGAGACGGTCCCCATTGAGACTCGAACCCAGGACCCTGGGATTCAGAGTCCAGAGTGCTATCCATTACACCACAGGACCACCCTGCCATGACATTACTTCTGCCCTAATGGACATAAAAGATCCAGTGTGAAGGACTGATTCCCTTGGAGCTGGCCTGGCTAGAAAACTCAGAAGGTCTACTTGAGCTGAGTCTGTGTTGGACCACTCTGCCTTAGCAGGCTTAGATCCAGGATCTCAAGGTGTTTAAGGGACTGCCTTTACATGATGCCAGTTTCCTCCTAGATGCACTTTCTTATTGAAGATCTATGTGGTCTGAAACCTTTGGAAGCAGTACATCTACCCGCACATGGCTCTGCACCTCCATTAACCTGGGGAGGTGTGAGCTCTTCCTGGGCAACAGACTGTATCATTAAACCATTGAATGTGTTTCCTAACTTAATATTTCAGCTATATGAATATATGGAAAAAATTCCGCCAAACCAAAACAAAAGACTAAACAAACCCTTACTCTTTGCTCCCCTGCTTCCTGCGTTTAAGGAAATTTTAAGTAACATGATAAAAATATGATAGTATTCTGGCTGTCACACAGTTGCCTAATCAAACAGATCATTAGCAGTGGTGAGTGGTGAGTGGACTTCTTTTCTCTTCACCTCATCTGAGAAGTCTAAAAGATTCAGAAAGAGTTGGAGAAATAATATATATATATTATATATTGGAGCTACAACTACAAATAGTTGGAGAATAATATATATTATTCGTAATTTCTGTAGAATAACCTTTCATGAAAACATTCAAGAACTATTTTATAGGTTCATCACAGAAAGCCATGGCACAAAGTGTCTTAGAATGTCTTTAAAGTAACAAATGCAATTTCTTTCTTGAGTGTTAAGAAGAAATTAAATTAATGGGTGTTATGACCTC
Organism: Poliocrania exsul; assembly: GCA_035041345.1. Taxonomy (NCBI): domain Eukaryota; kingdom Metazoa; phylum Chordata; class Aves; order Passeriformes; family Thamnophilidae; genus Poliocrania; species Poliocrania exsul. The sequence continues at coordinate 40,495,873 of JAWWLZ010000042.1, read as the reverse complement.
ATTCCGATCACCAGCAGATATCCTAGGTACTGAAATATCTGGAAAAGTACAATGGTTTTACCTAGAGAATTTTAGTGCCTAAATTCAGTTGGGAATTTAAGAGATGGATATAGTTAATGGAGAACTCCATCTGCCCTGAATATGTATTCAGAAGTCCTGAATGTAGTGCCTGCCTCTTATTACAGTGATTTGATCCCAGAAATGCAAAAGGAAAGACTTGACCATCTGGATGTGAGAACTAAATGAAAAATTGTCCATGTCAACTAATACAAAATTCCAGACCAAGAACACCCTAATGTTAACCTTATTCCAGGTTTTGGGGTTTTTTTTTGGTAAGTACTGTCTGCACTTGTTCCTAGTTATTTGCTACTAAAATAGTCAACCATAATTTGCAATTGTTCATAAATATTGTCTGACAACTTCTACAAGTTGCAACTCTTCTCAAAATCATAATAGTATTGGCCCTAGCAGGAGGTCTTTCAGGTCTGCATGGAGTTTTTCAACAAAGCCAAAGGATTGCCTTTGGGAAGTGATTTTTTTTGGGGTTTTTTTTGTTCACTCCCTGTCATATTAATATAACGTTTTCCGGGAATAAAGAAATACTGTAAAGAAAATATTTTTACTACCCTCTATACATGCACAGCAAGACATTTTTCATATTTATGCATTTTTTAATGTAAAACTAGGCTCAGTATAGTTGCCTTGATGGCTACATGAAACTGATATGTCAGTACACTGCAGTAGAGCATTCAGATAATCTCTCCACCCTTTTCTCTGTCCTCATGAAGGTTTATGTAGGAGAGTTTCCAAAGCAGTGATGTAGAACTGTGGGTGTTGGATGCATCTCTTTGCTGGAATTAAGGTGATGCACATGAAGTTTCCAGCTGTAGAAGGTGGAAAAGGCACATTCAGAAACTAAGAAACATTAGCAGTCATTGGAGGAAGAAAAAGAATATATACAGGCTCATGAATCATATCCACATGACTGTTTTGCCAACATTTCCCCTGTATATAGAAGAACAGCTCTTAGTCGTGCTCTCACTCTGGATTAAATACTATTCTTTGGTCTTTTTTGTTACTGAGTATAATTTGAAAAAGAAAGCAAACAGAAATAAATATTGAAAAATTATTATTGATTGAAGAAAACCAAATCTTTCCCAGTCCTATTATATGCATAGAGCCAATATTATAAATCTCAATTTCACAGCTCCTTTCATGTCTTTACCAGAGATTTTCTGAACTTGTCTATATTCTAGAATGTCTAAGTGAAGGGAAGTATTTTCAGTCATAGGTCTGTATGGCCATAAGAAGTGTGCTTGGAAGACTTTGACAACCTTAGTTTATCAGGTTATTTCATTTTACAATTCCAGGTCTTTGTGATGTTGTTTTTTGGTGTCTATTTTGTGGAGGCTTTTCTGTATTTCATATTAAAGTATCTTAATGTAACTCAGTTATCTCATAATGGCTTTATTTTGGAATAAAAGGTTGACATAACACAGAAATGCAGTTTTCTGTGGCATATTCTGTGTTATATGGATTGTGAAAGAGCTAGCCAAAGAGGTGAGTCTTTATAAGTTCCTTATATCTTAACTCAATGCATTTGGACAAGCTCCTTTGTACTGTAATAGGGCTATACATGTGGAAGAGATCATGAGAAATTTGAAAAGGATTTTATTCTTAGATATATAAACTTGAACAAATTCTTGACAATGACAGGCCTATCAAAGGACTTACGGCCTCCAGCTGGGCAGCATATCCCAGGCAGCCCCACAGCAGACTGATCCTTAGGCAGTTTCCTTGGACGCCAACACAAGCAATAATAGAGCCAGTGCTTTCCATGGTGCAGCCAGCCAAGGGTCCAGATGCTGTTGCTAGAAAAATGTGTATCACAACAGAGCACCTGGGTTTTACAGCTGTAATGTTCAATGTTTAAGTGGCAGTTAAACCTTCTTAAACATCTGAGAATAAGAAAGACAAAAGAGGTTCATTTGGAGCAGTAGCAGAAAGTAAACCTAGGAATGTAAGTACCAAGCATATGCCTTGCTGTGTGATCTGTCCTCTTCTCCCATTCCTTTGAATATTCCATCAACTCAAGAATTAACCTCTCTTTTGTTACTGACAAGTCATACCTAATTGAGGGGAATTAGTCACTCGGAGTACCTATCAACAGAATAGAAACCCCAAAGTACCCAGCTATAATGATAAAAGTGTATTTTCCAGGTGAGGTCTGATTTCACAAGTACAGAGTTCAGTGCTGCAGGTTGAAAAGTATAATATGTATGTGTGCCTGCTGGAAAACTGAACAGAAATTCCTTAGTAAAGCAATGTAACTTGTTGTCTCAGTTTAAAACAAAACTCGAAGATCTCTGTCAGTGAAAGTAAGGAATTTTCCTGCACTAGAAAGAGGACTTTGAAATTAAGAGGCTGTAGGCAAAAAAAAAAATGTAGACAAGAGGATAAGAATTCTTTACTGCAAATATATAGAACAAAAAGAAACGGAAGAAGCAACAGCACCATAACCAAAACTTCCAAACTCCGAAGGCCGAGGTTGCGTTTCGGCGCAGTTACAGCCAAAAGCAGCAGGGGGCGCTGCTGGGCCCCGGGGCGGGGCCTGCAGGCGCTGCGGCCGGCAGGGGGCGCTGTGGAGCGCAGTCTGTGGGCTCCGCAGCGCGGGCGGGGCCGGGGTGGGGCCGTGAGGGCTCGGGGCTTGTCCTGGGTGGGGAAGGGACTGTGGCAATGGCAGAGTGGAAAGGAAGAAAATTGGGAAATGAGTGCTCCTGCCCTCGGGGGTGCCCGCGAGTTCCCGCTGCTGGCAGCTGGCTTCAGCATGGACAGCCACGAGGTCAGCCAGCACGGGGAGGCGCTGGGACCCTCCTCTCAGCAGAGGGCGCGGGTGGGGAGGTCGCCATGGAAACTCCATTGCCGTATTGCCCTGGGCAAAGCCAAGCACAAAGCCAGATGGCTCAGCTCCAGCAAAAGCACCTGTGCCTGCTCCGACAGTCCCCGGTCCCCCAACCGAAAAAGGGAAACACCGCCCAAGAAAAGACTAAAAAACCACCACCACCACCACCACCACCACCAAAAACCAACCAGAAACTAGCCAGTTCCTTTTGCTTCTTTTTCCTCCCCTCTTCCCTTTTTCCTGGTGTCTCAGCCAAAGCTTTTATAGGGATTTATAGGGAATTGGGCTACCCCCACTGCCTAAGGGCATAGGCAAAAGAAAAAAAAGTCTCACCTTTGCAAAGAAAGCTGTTAGTTTTTCAGTGGAAAGGTCATTGGAATCCAGCTAGAAAACAAGGAACCTTTAATGTTTACTTATTTCTCCGTAGCAGGGACTTGCCTTCCCCCGGTTATTGCCTGGCTATGTCTCGATGTGAGAAATTCACAAAAAAATTTGAAACTATAACACTTGTTGTAATTTCTATGTTGGAAAACATAGATCCTTAGCAGTACAATATTTAAAAAAATAAACTAGCTTTTTAAGGTCTTCTGCAATTGAACATTTTTTTTTTTGTTTCTCCATAAAATATTGTGCATTTCCTGCAAATTTAGCTCCTTATCATAAGGTTTCAGTTCAAAAGATTTTTTTTTTGTCTTATTAAAATAATTTAAAAATCATCTCATGAAGTCAAGGGTGAAACTATTAGGAGATGCCATTTTTTCTCTCATCCTCCCAGTCCTGAAATACAAATATTGTGAAAGAAAAGAACAATTATATAATGTGCCATAGAACTTTCTCAGCAACAGCTCCTAGAAAAATTACATCGGTGTAATGTGAGCTGAAAGAAGGATTAGTGAACGTTCTCTGAATAATATCCTGTCACATTCTAACCTACATTTCCCCTTATTTTCACAAAGTCCCAGGATACTGAACAGATATTAGAGACAGAAGAATTTGTTGCAACGTGACTGGGATTATTAAAATACACTTTTACATTTGTGATCCAGTACAACTGAAATTCCTGCATTGAAGATGTCAGACACGTAGGAAGTGCTTGGATTTTCTGAAGTCACGATTCAGAGCAACTGCCTTATGCCGTAGGTGTATCAATGGATTTATCCTGTTAAATCAAGGCTCTCCAAAGATATATGTATGTATTGTGTAATAGCATGGCATGCAGAAATATTTAAGTCTATTACTTGCTTAATGGCTTTTTATAGAAACCGAAATAGAAAATTTAAAATATCTCTCTAAAATAATGGAAATTTTTGTCATCCTACTTCAGGATAAAAACTAAAAATGCAACTTTTATAAGCATAGGGATTCCTATGAAAATTTGGGTTTGGAATAACATAAAAAGAAATTTTTTGTCTTGCTTCCTGCCCAAAATTCCTGCCAGTTTTACTGGTGGCAAGTGAAATTGCTGAAAGCCTCACTGGCACAAAAAAGTACCACTGCTCCCTAGTAGCTCACTACTTCTGATCAATTAATTTTTACTTTTGCAACCAAAAAAAAAAAAAAAACCAACAAAAGAAAGAGCCAATACTGCAAAACTGAAGGCATAAAACACCAATTTCGTTAATATTTCCCACTGAAAATTATTCCAACAGAAAATTTCCAAATAGTTTTAGTCCTAGTATAATAAATATTGGTTAAACACTTCTGATTTTACATTAATTCAATCCGTGTAGTATGCATCATGGCATTTAAATTGTACTCTTTCACATCTCAGACTTTGTTTTATGTAAAAGATGAAGTAATACAATAAATAATACACTGATGTACAAGAATTTCAAGATTCTTGACAAACATGATTAGACTGAGCTTCATAACTTTCTATTTACTAGACAAACATAATTTTACAGATGAGCAAATAAATTCGTGTGAGTTGCTCAACTCAACAAGATCATACACAAATTCTGCATAAGATGGTCCATTAACCTAAGCTTCCCTTATTTTTGGTCTCCCATGTTGTAAAAAGTTCTTCTTTGTTTTGGCATGGCTTAGACTGTTTATAATAAACTTCTTGTAGGACAAGCAATGTAAGGATGCATCTGAGAGCAACATGACAGAGTCCCTAGTATCATCCCATAAAAACTATATAATATAATAAACAAATGTTATGAGAACTGTGTCTTCTATGCAATTTGACTTCTATTTTTTGTTTAACTTGGACACATTTATTCCTAATAAGTTGTTCTATACTATCTAACACTCCTACTTAGGCAATAATTATGCATGCCTAAGTAATTTATTTTTTCCAATAATTTAATTTTTAAATATGATTTATCATTTCAGAAGAATGGTTATTTCCTACAGACACATATAGTTGACTGGAGAACCCTGGCAGCTGCAAATGCTGAAAACTAATATTGTCTCAAAATATTTAATATCTTTCAATTTAATTCTGATCACAAAATTCATCAGTTTCTTGGTTTGATTTCTGTTTCCAAGGCAAAGCAACTAGAAAGTTGCAAAATTGTTTGCAGATATTTTCTTAACTGCAAGAATAAGGAAAGATAGCACTTCAGAAGAGCAGACTAGAGTTAAGAAGCTGAAAAGCCCATCAAGAAGCAGACCAAAAAATAGGGCTTTTAAGTGACTTCCTCTCATGAACACTAGCCTTTTGATTGACTTATACAGAAAACAAGCTGATAATGATTACTAGCTACAAGCTGATGGTTTTTATTTATATTTGCCAGTTTTTGCTTACACTGGCTGGTTAGTTATTGACTGGTTAGTGCTCTGGAATTACCATTGGCAGAGGACTTGCAGACAGCAAGAATCTGAATAAAAGAACAACAGTTTTTTCTTTCCTTTTTTTTTTTCCCTCAAAAGGAAAAGTGTCAATTATTTGGCTTTGAAGGCATTTCAACAATGTTCTTTCACAGCAACGGAGCAGGAAATGCAAAGAAAAAGAAATTGCAAAATTGGAGTGGAGAAGCATCTTGTCTAATTTTGTCTCTGTATGTACTCTGTTGGATTTGGCTCTTTTTTTTTTCTTCCCTGCTTAGAGTTTTTACAGCTTAAACCAGACTGCATATATTATGCCTGAGGCAGGGTTTTTAGCTGCTTCAGGGATTCTAGAATTCATAGGATCATGATCTGCACTCATATTTTTCAAAAATCCCTTACAATTGATAGGCTTCTTTCTCAACATAGATATCTTTCATCTGTGTTTTGTAGCATGAAACAAAATTGGATCCTGTATGCTGCTTATAGCTCACAAGGATGCTTATCTGTAGGAATGACACTGCTCACTTCACAACTCTATTGTTTAAACACAGTGGGCATACTGGAAAGAGATTTTACTTTGCAGCTGCATCATCAACCACCACTACAACTTTGTCATTGTAATTTTTCACACTCCTGGTTTAGAACAAAGCACAGCCAGTGTCTAAATATAATTTTTTAAACTCTCAGGAAGCCCCAAGAATATTAATCACCACTGGGACTAGTATCTGTTCTGCTCCTACAAGCTTTATAAATCATACAGCAGCAATAAAGCACAGTTAAAGATGATAGTTTTGAAAATCCATTACTAAGAACATTTAGACATTCCTCTAGCAAGACACAATCACTGCATGAATAGACTTGTGCCTGCCAAAGCTATAGGATCTTCAGGTGTTACAGGTTCTTCACACGTTACAAGCAAGTTAATTCATGCATATTGCATATTACCATTGCTTATCCATTTTTCATCTTGTATCTTAACCTATACCCAAACTGCTGGGTGAGAGCCACTCTTAGAAGAGTCTTGTAACTGGACTGAAGGCTAACTGTGATATCCACTAAGGAATGAGGCTTTCATGTGGGATCATTGTAAAGCTCAGACTATACTGTCTTGTTCTTCCAGGGACAAACCCCCTACCTTTATACCTAAATTTAACCAGCACACTTGAATCTTTGTCTCATATATATATATATATATATATATATATGTGTGTGTGTGTGTGTGTGTAACCTATGTAATCTAATATTAGGGTATGTTGTGATGTCAGAAGACTGAGATTAAGATAAATGGCAAAGATTCATCTCTTAATCAATTAAAAAAGCAGGTGAATTTTGCTGTCAGGCCAAATTCAGGCGGTTGACAAGTTAAAATCAGAGACAAAAGGTGTTAAATCCTCAAAACCAGAATAAAATATCTTTGTAAAATCCATACAGAAATACTGCTAAAGAGACTCTTTTACATGTTTGTGCTGATTGTGTTGTCCATCTAAGCCTATATCATGCCTAGAAAATCACTGGTTTCTTGCTTTGCTTGCGGATGATTATTCATATTCATACAGTTGTAAACAAACCACGCATAGCAATTGTACTATTGTGCTCAACAACAACCACAACAACAACAAAAAAATCACAGAATATGCTGGAAGGAACTCACAAGGGGCAGGTCTAATTAAGCATTTATTTTATACTTATTTTATTTACAATTTATTAATTTAGCATAATTTTTTTGGTAATACAATGATTAAAAATAGTTTTGGATAATAATTTAAAATTAAATAATTTGAAGATTAAAAGCTTAAAATTAAATGTTTCAAATAATATTTTTATATCAATATTTAAAATCAATATTTCATTTTGTTTGCTATATTTTTATTTATTTATTTAGTTAGTTAGTGGTTTGGTTTGGTTTGGTTTTGGGGTTTTTTTTGCACGATACTTTGTTTTAAGGGAATACAAAAGCAATATTTGTAATGCCAGATGCATTAAAAAGCAATGCATACATTTTTTCTTGTAATTTTGAGGTTCTTTCCGAACCCCAAAGTTTAGAATGTATATGAACAATTCTTCAGCTACTGAAGTCAATGTGAGATTATTTTAACTTCTGAATATGGCAGTAAACACTTTTTTTCCTGTTATCAATGGCATAACATAAAATGGTTTTAGTTCTGTATTCTTTGTTGTACGTCCTATTAAAGAAAAGTCTGCAAATCCTAATAGTTATTTATTTCACATCCATATCCACTCTTCAAAAACTGAGGTCCAACCAGAGAACAAAAGGGATTGTATATTGCAATTTATAATTATTTGCTTATAAAATTTCTCGCACTAGAAAAATGAGAACAAAATCATGTCTAACAAAATTCTTCTGCATTGGATTGGAGCATTCCTTAAAATGTACATTACAGCTATGATGTTCCCACAATTACTTAGAGGTAGAATCAACTGCACCTATTATCCCACAACTAGAATTTTATATTTCATTCTTGGGTTTTCTCAAGAATGCCCTGCTTTAACTGGGACTAATATGCAGTTATTTGCACATTAAAGAAAAAAATGTTTTCTTGCATAGGAAGACTATTTAAGAACCATTTTTAATAAATATAAATGTATTACTTTTACAACAGCTTTTAAGGAAATTGTCTTGCTGAACACTATAGATGTTAAGGAATTAAACTGCTTCATATACATCAGAAATTCAAACATCTGGGGAGTCATTTATCCTTAATATGGATAGATTGAGAGAGAGAAAAAAATTATACACACATAGGCATACATTGGCTCTTAATTATCTCTCTCTATGCATATATACATACATACATACATAGATTCAGATATAAGATAAATAAAATTACAATTACCCTCCTTAAAAAAAAATCTTTTAAATGACTACATTTGCATTACATTTCTGTAAAAGAAAAACATTTTGCTATATTTTGTGAGAGAAATTACATTTTCATATAACCAGGTAAATTTCCTAGAAGATAGCTGTATCTCTTACTTTAAATACATGTTGTGAAATAGAAAATAATTTTGAATTAATTTTCCTCACTTATATGTCAGAAAGCAATGACTAAAGATTCTAAAAGTATTTGTTCAGAATAAAAAAAGCAAACAAAATATCATGCTGTAATATAAATTTTGCACTATTTCATTGCCCAGAGACTTGATCAAAATAAAAACCAGGGTCTAATAATGTCTGATTTCTCTTATTAGTGTCTAAAAAACTGGTCATACTATTTTTCTATGTGTTGTAACATCACATCATTTGGGACAGAGATACAAAAGCTAATTCCAGCTATTCTAGAGTGAAAATTTAGTGGCATATAATTAGGGGTATTACAAGTATTCAAATACAGTTTTGCTGTGAACAATCCTGTGTGACTTTAGCTGGTAATTTCCCTCATGTCCCCCAATTAAATATTGATCTTAAAATACCATTGCCATTTAGAAGTATCCTCATTGTATTAATTATGAGATACAATTATATGTAGATACAGTATCCAGAACAGAACTGCAAAGCAGCCATTCCACCCTAAGTATCCTTGGAAAGTTTTCAGTTGGTTAATAGAATCACATAACTGTAAAAAGCTTACAGTATTTGCTCTGAAAAAATGTATCAGTTAGGATAGGTAGTGAAAAAAAAAAAGAGCTAAGCTAAGAAACTGAAGGCAAGAAAACCTAGTGTTAAAATTAGTAAGTTAATTGTAAAGTATATAAGCTGTAGGGATAATTTCTCTGTGTTGCAGGTATAATGTTCTGGAATGTGGTTCCAGTAGGAGAAATAAAAATGGGCATGATTGGTTTACTGATCGAGTTTAATCAGTTCAGATAAAGCACTATGCAGTATAAAGTCTGGCATCGAACCAGAAACGACAGTGTAAAAGCCATAATTAAAAGCTTGCCTATTGGTTAATATTCTTTCTGCAAGGAATTTCTGTACTAGAACATCTCAAAGAATGAGGCAGGTGTTACTATACCAAAACAACTGTAAAATAGAAAATGTTGAGAAAGTGGTAGAAATTGTAATACATATAGAAACTAGATATATTTGTTTCTTTATGAAAATATGAATGAAGTTAAATTTATGTGCATTTAATTTGTTATTCATGCCTTCTTTTTTGTTTATTTTCTCTCTTTCCTACACCATCATTATTGATCTGTTTATAATAGTGTGTACCTCCAATTACAGTTGCTAAAACTGCCACTGTATACTATTTGTATGCTTCAGAGAGCTTGTACTTTTTCAACCAAAGAACTGATACTAAAAAGGTTAAAGTTAGGGGGGAAAATATGCACTAAAAATGGACGTCCTGGTGAAAACATAAGACCTATTTTATATGAAATTATGGTTATTATATGCCTCTACATTTGATTGAACAATGATTGTTAGGGCACTGCTCTGATTGCACTCACACTGCAAAAGCCCCAGAGTGCTCTCAGCAGAATCACCCAGCACAAATAAGGTAGTTTTCTTTTTTCCCCTAACAAGAGATTCAACTTTTTACTTGAAATCTAACTCTTCATGCTAATCAAAAGGCCTTTCTCTTGCAAGAATTGATCCAGTCTGGATATGAAACTAAAAGAAAAATGAACCTACATTTACTATGCAAAGGAATTAGTCTGAAAAATATGATAGTCCCACAGGACAGACACCTTTAGTCAAAGAGATTTTAGGCTCAGAGATAATAATAATTAATTCCTTAAATTACTTTTGTTTTCTGAATTTTACAAGGAGCATTTGATGTAGAAATTCTAAAAGAAAAAAGAATTACACACAAAAAAGTTAGATACTTTGTGTTACCTGTATTTATCTTCAGTATGAAATAAATATTTTTTTTTAAATTCCAGATATCACTGTCAGAGTTGTCAGGTGTTTCCTAAGATTAAAATTATTTAGAAAGAAAATGATGAGGCAGAAGTGAACAGAACTTCATAATTCTTGAATGACGTGGTACTACGCATATAATCCTGAGACTGACAAATAGAAAAGAGTGATATGCCTCTCAGACATTTGCAAGACCTAAACCATTCCTGGCAGTGGGTTGTCCAACTTGTTCTTAAAACTTCCAATAATTTAGTCTCTAAATTTTGCTAGACTGGATATTCTGGGGCTCTTCAGTCCCTTAATGACTAATTTATTTTTTTTTGTTATTACTATTGTTTTTGTAATTTGAACTTCAAACTCCCTTAAATGCACCATAAACTCATTGCATTTAATTTCTAATATTTGAATTGTCTTAGTAATTCCAAGGTTAAGCCTGAAGAATATTGATAACCACTAAATCTCTGCATATGTTGTATGGTCTGGAATTTTTCTATTATAGTCAACACATAGAAAACTACTATGGTAACAAAGTCTTGGCTTTATTATCCTTTTCTTACAGTAGCACAATTCTTCTGGCACAATTGCAGTTAGTCCAGTGCTGCATCAGATTTCCTGACAAGAGAAAAGCAAAACATCTGCAATATTTGGAAATGGTGGACGATGGGAATAGTCTATTGGCACACATAAATTTTAAGGGAAAGTTTTCTCCTAAAAACTCTCACAGGTGCCAAGAAACAGCCAGAATATCTGTTGTTTCCCTGAGGATATGAGTTATGTTTCTGTCATGCAAATTTACAGTTTTTAACTAGTGCTTATCTATCTTATTATACAGGGAATTGTGATTTTTTTTCTACAAAGTGCATATCCACCAGAAATCATTAATTTGTGAAGAACAATCCTAAGAAAAAAGTCTGAAACATTTAAATTTTAATGAAATTTTTATTGTAATAACCAGAGATTTAGAAGATACTCTTCACAATACAGGATTATTTCTGGTATAGGAAATTATGAGTTTGCCACTTGACAATAAAAAATGTTTCATTTTGGGGTGGTTGAGGCTAAGTTCTAGGTTTAAATCAAGCAATTTCAGGTAAAGTCTTTTCTCCACGGAATTTCTTACATTTTTTTAAGTTGATGTCTGAAGGAAACTGTCTTCTTTCCACATTGGAATTAGACCACATGGTGAAAATACAGATTTTGCCTGTGTTCCTTTATAATATCAATTATCACCTTTCAACCAGTCCTTTTCGTTGAAGAACTGTGTTGTAACTTGAAAAGCTACCTAAACACAAGTTGAAATGTTCTATTTGAAGAAAAGAAAGTATCAAGAATGGAAAAGTTGATTCCTTCTGTGGTTAATTCTATCTTCTTTGTAGGACCATGCAGTGAAAATAAGGACCTGCTAAATGGTCCTATGCTTTATAAGTACATGTTCTTTATCTTATCTCACTTTCTAGACAACTTCCTGAGCAGAATATGCTTTTAGATCCCCTTTTTTTTAGCTTTTTTTTTTTTATTTTATTTTTACTTTTTCTAAGTCAGCTTGTCCACAGAAATAGAAGACACTGCTTTGCACATCTTTACAAGGCAAACCAAATCCCCCAGTGTGTTTCGGAGGGAAGAAGACATCTAAAGTCAGAGAAGTCAAAATCTAACAGTGGCTGAATACTTCAGAAATTTGTAAAGAGATTTTCTTATAAGATTTTGTCCTCTTTTTCATCTTTTCTTCTGACAAACATGATGCTATTTAATGCAATGTATTGAGCATAAAGTTTAATTCACATATTTCTTTGAGATAACCTGGAGATTTTAAGAACATAGTTGCCTGCTGATTCCAAAAATTCTGCATAATGCTTTAAAGGTTTATCAAATGGAACAGGATGAATGTCCACAAAAGAGATGAAAAGATTCATATTTAAATTATGTACATTAAAACATCCTTTTTTCAATCTACTTCCTGGGCTGAGAAATATGAAATAGAAAGGTATTAATAGAACTTCAGGTTTTCAGAACTTTCTTTGAAGAAATCTCCAGCTAAAATGAAAGCTACTCTGAGCAAGTACCTGCTGTGAAAATAATGTGTAATGGGATTAAGGAATAGAAGTTGAAAAGTGTAGAAAGTGCCTAATCACAGAAATCTGTGTGCCCAGATGCTTCTTTTTCATACTTTTCAAGCTTTTCAGAATAGAAATGGAACAAAATATGAAAATGTCAGACCTTTTCTGCTTATATTTCTTACTTGAGTGGGACTTCTTTATACACTGTGTATAAAAAAAATATTTCCTAGGAGGTGTCCAGGATCATTTGTACAAAACAGAACTGTTTTGCAATATGGAGACATTTTTGACAATTGTGAAAATGAAATGAGTTCAGGAAAACACACATCTTGCACAAAGAGCTTAAGGCCCACAGGAACACTATTATTCAATTTTGATGAAGATGTTCCCCACAAAGACACTCTTACAGCAGGCAGTCCCTTCTGGCAATTTGAAATCCCTCTGTGAATAAGAGACCAATTTTGCCCTCACAGATTGTACTACTGTGCTATTACTGCTTTATTCCTTATCACAGAAAGCTGTTTTTTATCACCTTTGAGAATTTTAGCAAGATGAATTCAGCAATGTTGACAAAATCCTTCTTTTTGTACAAATATGGGTGGTTATGTTTGATAATGACATGAACAAAACTTCTGAATTGCTTCTTGGTATATCCAGAAATATTATGTAACTCATATTTAGTAATCTCTGTTATTCTGTGGAATCCTCAACCATAGTGTTATAGATACATTGCAAATTAACTCCAAATAATATTGCGTGGGAAAAAAAATGTGCCTTTGAAAATATAACTCAGAAGTGGGATTTTTTTTCCTTATATCAGCCATAAACACATTTGGTAATTGGTTCCTGAATCTACCTGTGGTTAACCTAAACACTAAAAGCTTAATCTAAAGTAATTTTTCTTAGCAATAAGTCAGCTCTTATTAACTAAGAGTGGTTTTGCTTCAGTCCCCATGTAAACAAAATATAACTAATTGGATATCTGAGCAAAAATTAAAGTGATACAAAGGGCAGTGATGTGACAAAAGTCCATGTGCAGTGTAGCAGGAGGGAATTCCTAGCAAAAACCTATGAGAATTCAGAAATTATTCAAATTAGAAGATGAAAGAAAACACCAATGGAAATCAATCTTTAAAATTATTTTTTTATTAGTTTCTTACTGTAATGTAGTTGCACAGTGAGCCAATATGTCATATAATGCTATTTTGAATCTTGGTCAGGGTTGTTGATGATTTTTAACAATATATATTCCAATTTTATTTTCTCTTAGAATATATATAGCTTTAAACTTGCAACAGATTCCTTCTTTGCATCCATATACTCTGAGCACTCTAATTTTATAATCATATATTTAGTAAGTTAAAAATGAGCAAGCAGATTTTTATAACATAATATGTAAATATTAATAACCACTACAGGATGGTCAAGAGTTATAAAGAGACTGGAAATAGATTAATGAAATGTAAGTTGAATTGTCTGAAGAATGCACCTAAGGAAGACAGTTTCACTGGGCATCTTTTTCTTGATAGTGTGAAATTCTTTAGCAATAACTTTTGCCATTTCAGCCTAGGAGAAAAAAACAACTATTGAAATGATTGTTTCTGTCCAAAATATGCAGCTTTCACAGCAACAAACATTTAGTATTACAATTTAGATCATACATTCTATTGATTAAACAAAGACTATTTAACATTTTAATCTGTACATTATCAATTTTTGGCCATGCAAGTAAAATGAAATAGTGCAAATATTTTGTATAATTCAGGAGTGGAAATCTTCAAAGTTGAAATGAAAGACCTAAACAATCACTGGCAGTAATGATATAAGAATACCTAAAGCAGCAATTGAAAAGTGAGGTAATGTTACCTAAGAAAACCATATTGATGAAACCTTTGCTATACAACATCACCTTTATTTTTGCTGAGCCACTGGCTTTTTAGAAAGCATATACATAAGAAAAAAAAAAAACAAAACAAAACAACAAAACAAAACCCCCAAAACTAAAACAATACAGAGCAGAATTTTCTGTGTTGAGGTCCTGAACACTTATAACTTCCATGGACAGGTAGCAATTTCACATTATGCTCAACTCCTGACATAACCCATCAGAAATGCTAGATTATAGCGTGCAGTAGAACACAGTTAATTCTGAATCCTGACTAATATCCTTGGAGTTATTAATAGGTTTACTACTTCAGACTATAAGTAGGTTTACTACAGCAGTAGCCAAGGTGAGTGTCTCTGGTGCTGGCACAATCGGCAGCAGAGTCTCTTGCATGGTGTCCAGAGGGTGTTTCCTGAACTGGGGGAACCTCGGGAGGAGGCAAGGGAGCCTGCCAGGGGCCACCAGCTCCTATGAAAGATGCAGATGACACCTGATTGGGGCCAGAAACAGCAGCAGCCGAGCTCCCCATGTGCATAAAAGGCCTTAGGGAGCACTTGCGACCAGGAGCACCACCCATAGGGTGGGCAAACAGGGCATGGCAGCATGCACAGCAGGGCAGGAGGTGAAACCCAGTGAGCAATGGTATCCACATGGCAGAAAGCCATGACATCTCTCAGCTCTGCATCCACCACCACTGGTGAAGCTGCCCAGACCAAGTTCCAGTGGGAACACGCTGTCAACCCAAAACCAGATGCAGGGTGTGCCTGACTGTCATCCCAGAACCTGCTGGCAGTAGAGAGCACAGACATGGGGAGCGTGACCATGTAAAGGTATTGCTCCACCCCAGGAGGAGGCAAGTTGCTTGAAGAGTACTGGGGAGAGTGAGAGGTAGATCCTGTTCTCCAGGGTTCAGTACTGGGGCCAGTTCTCTTTAATATCTATCAATCATCTGTATGAGGGAATTGAGGGTAACCCTCAGTCAGTTCACAGATGATGCCAAGTTGGGCAGGAGTGTTGATCTGCTGGACCAGTAGCAAGGCACTACAGAGGGATCTGGACAGGCTGGATCAAAGGGCCAAGGCCAACTGTATGAAGTTACGAATATGGTTATGTATGAATCCTGTATTCTGTTCTGGCCCCTTACTACAAGACATTGAGGTTCTGGAGCATGTCCAGGAAAGGACAGTGAAAGTGGTAAGGGGTCTGGAGCACAGATCTGGTGAGGACTAGCTAAAGGAGCTGGGGTTCTTTAGCCTGGAGAAAAGGACCCTGAAGGGAGACCTTATTGGTTTCTACAATCATCTGAAAGGACATTGTAGTGAGGTGATGTCTGACCTCTTCTTCCAAGCAGCAAGGGATAGGAGAAGATAAAACTGTCTCAAGTTGTGTCAGGGAAGGTTGAGTTTGGATTTTAGAAGAATTTTTTTTCACCAAAAGAATGTTAAATATTGGCTGTTTGTCAACATTAGTTCATTTCAGTAAGCAAAATTCATATGTGCTTTGATTGTACTGAAAGATACTGAGGTCTCTCATAATTTGAGGAGATATGATTTTTTTTTAATCTATCCACTCTAAAGTTGGTACTTCTTCCACTGTTCTATAAAAATCCAAAATCATCAAAAATAGTCCTCACTCTCCTTCCAACATCATGGAAAATACAGATCTCTCCTCTCAATGATGAAGGGAGATAAAATAATTTATAACAGTCAAATAGGAAAATGAGTTCCAGAAAGTTTACTTTAAAGTATGTAATTATTAAACATGAGGCACTTATTTTAATAACAGATTTAAACATTGTAATATTTTTCATGATCTAGATTGAAGAGTCTAAAATCTAAAGTCTGATTGGTATAGATGACTCAGTAGCACCAATACAAAATAGTTTGCAAGACAAAGGCCAAGAATTCTATTTTATGATGCTTTGTTATTCAGTCATGTATCTTATTTTTCAACAGGGTTTTAGTTTCTACAATTATTTCCTGAAAATTTAAATAAACTTTGGGAGCATTGCTATTCAAAAATGCATTGTTGCAGCCAATTTTTTACTGTTAAGAATGCTAAATGAGAAAAGCTGGATTAAGCCCTGCAGATACATTCCGTAGTGTTTATTGAACAGTTTAGATTTACTGTATGTGTTAGCAATAGATACATCACAGTACACAGGGGACACTTTAAAGAATTGTTATTATTGCTGTTTATTGGTGTGGGTTTTCTGCAGTGTAATGTACTGCACAGTAGAGAAATTGCTTTCAAAAAAACAGTAAGTATCAACCCCTAGTAAGGCTGTTTTATGGAAAAATATGTTGTCTAAAATTAACAGGCAACGATATATTTTTCCTCTAGGTTCACTTAGCTATTTTAGTTTTATCAGGTTTTATCTTTTTTATGCTTGAAGAAGTCTTTCATATTAGCTTTACTACTTGAATAGGGCCAAGTCAGAAACTCAGGTAGATTTATTACTTCTTTCACAATGACATTTATCTGCCTTTTGTTATGGGGAACAGCAAATACACACAAACAGCTATTACCATACTACCAAGAGGTGCAAGTACAGAAAGTGGAACTCTTATCATATAATGAAATAAATATGGTACAATTGAAAAAGCATTTGAGTCTTTCATAAGGAAAACATTTTAAGATGGAGTGCCCATATCCAGCCACAATGTAAGTGGCTTACAGAGAGTTTAAACAATACTGTTTTTTCAATACCAGTAGTATACAGGGAAAAAGGATGATTTGCTTCATAATCTGCTGATTTTAACATCCCAGCCCATAATACCTGTGCCAACTCAATCAGTTGGCAAAGGTTGGAGTCCTCCACAGAAGTTCCACTTTAAATGCTCTGTTAAGAGAATCTCACAGTATGGTTAGTCCCTAAAACTATTAATTGACTAACTTTGCAACATTACTTGAACAAAAATAAAAAGCTTAACATGTTATAGCATAAAATAAAATAAACAATTTTAACAATACTAGATTGCATTAAATAATATTATCGACACTATTATTTGACAAAAACTATGTCGTTATTTCTCAGAAAGATGATACTCCAAATAGTTCTGAATGCTGTTTCATATTATACTATAATGCCTAATATTATTATGATACATATCACCTAATGGAACTTTACTAGTATTGTTCCATAATGGTCTTTTACCAGTATAAATTCAGTTCCTAAATTCCTTTCTATCTGTCAGAGGGTGTTTCTTGTATAAAGACTCAACAAACTATGGAAGAGTTTAAACTTTGATTTCATAGTAGGCCATGTTGGGCTATTCACAGAGCAAATAATTGAAAAGAACCACAAACTTTTATAATTATCTAATTATAAAAGTTTGTTTTCTCTAGTGAAAATCAAAAAAAGAGAAAATGTCAACACAATATTTATATACAGTCACTTCAAGAAGAATTGCTAAAA
This sequence comes from Poliocrania exsul, assembly GCA_035041345.1. Lineage (NCBI taxonomy): Eukaryota > Metazoa > Chordata > Aves > Passeriformes > Thamnophilidae > Poliocrania > Poliocrania exsul. Next base: position 40,478,014 of record JAWWLZ010000042.1, on the reverse strand, counting down.
AAAATTGATATTGAAGATATGGAAACACCATCAGAGACTAAAAAATTATATACCTAAATATAGAACACTTGACAATTTAGTGAATCTTAAAATTCCACCATCCATTTGATCTTACTATCTGGTATCTTTAATCATTATTTGAAGATATATCATCCCAAAATGTAGGAGCTTTTAAATGTAGATATTCCCATTTTTATTTTCAGACTCAGATTTGTACCTCTCTAAGGAAAATCAAAGAGGTTCAAATTTAAAAAGATAATAATTGTTAAATTATGGAGGAACAATCTGTCTCTTTGGCAGCAAACAAAACAGAGCAACAGGAAAATTAGAAGTAGGAATGACAAAAGGCAGAGATTGTGTCAGTTAGTGAGATTTTTCTCTTTTTAATGAATATTATTAAAATAGAAAGCAATTGAAAAATTCTATAGAACTTTACAATAACCAGTTCCACTTTGAAAAGAAAATATAAAAAGACACCAAAAGACAATGAAAATAAACATATAAGAAAAGCTATTTCAGTGTTGTCTGGCATCCTGTACCCCAGTTTCAGTATCCTCCATGTGCTCAGCTGTCTGTTAGCTTTTGAAAGAGTATGAAGAATATTAAAATTATTCCCAACAGGTGTAAAATACATGAAGAGTCAGGAAAAACCGGAAACATTCTTTTTCAGATCATAAGTCATATTAATGTAACACGTTTGCTCTGTGAAGGCAAACATACCTATTCACATACTGAGGAGATCTTTGGAAACAACAAAACCATTTTTTAATTATTTTATTTTTCCTTCATTGATAGCTACTTCAAGAGAGTGGTGCTAACCATTACATTGTTACAAACACACTAATACTTCATCTACTGAGATATATGCTTCAGTAGATAATAAGTCTAACATATTCTGCAAAAATCCCATCAGAAACAGTTTAAAAGTTTCAGTTTCATAGTTTGCCATTAAAAAAAAAACCAAACAAAAACCAAAACAAATTAGGCAAACCTAAATCCAAACATATAATAAAAAACCAGCAGTTCAAGATGCATAAAAAACCCCCAAACAGTTAATGTGCTCTAAGATTCAACAGTAATAAACTTTTATTAGCAGATGTTTTGACAGAATTTTAGTTTAAAGATGAAACTATGAAGTGGGTTCTTGCTTGTTTTTGCAGAGTTTTCCATAAACATTTTTAAATACTATTTTGGCCTGAATGGTTTTGTAAAGTAATTTAAAACACTGTGACTACTAGAGTGAAAAGCATAAAACCCCATTAGATTTATTGTTTCATTAAGTATTGTGGTTGAGATCATCAGTTTAGAAGCAGAAAACAAGCACAGACTCTTCCATTTCATTAAATTATTTTCCTGAGGCTCCCCAAATCTTTTAATTTTTCTCATGTAAGTAAAAGTTCTTGCAGTGAATATGTTTAGGACAACTATGTTACATCCAAAAGAAGTGTTTTTGAACTGTTTTAAAGAGATCAGGAATTTACTACTCTTTTCTGTTGAGCATAATTTGTTTCCTCAATTCATTAAAGTCAAAATCAAATTATGTAAGTAGTAATAAAAGTGTCGGTCCTAGTTCAGCAAGTGGGGACCAGTTTATCACTGTGTGGGTGTGACCAAAGCTGTGTATTCTACACCCTCTTGTCATTTTTCATGAACTCTGAACAATGGACCATTTGCAGCAGCTTCCCAGGGCATGCCCAACACCTCAGGCTGTGAGCTGGGTGTTAAAGAAGCCTGTGAGATAAGAGTTGTGATAACTCCCCTCCAGGAAGTCATAAGCACCTTCACACCCAGCCTGAGGGGGTGTATCTGCTAATGGCCCATCAACAATTCCAAAATACCCCATGACTCACAGAGTAAGATCACCCATTGTGGAACCCTCTCCCCGTCCCCCTTGCCCCCCGCGCCACCCCC
>JAWWLZ010000042.1:40432312-40476093 GCA_035041345.1 Poliocrania exsul | reverse complement strand
TCCCCGGGGGAGGTACTGGGCATTTCCACCTGAACCTGAGGGTATATGATCACAGTAATACAGGATTATTTCAATTTACTGTACATAGACTGAAAAATAAATAAATCTATTGATTTTGTGTGCTCAATAATCAAATGTTGATGTAAATGAATAAATATTTGCACTAGATATAGTGAAAATAAATTTTATTTGTACATGAATAGAACAATGAAGACACCTTGCAAGAAACAGAACTCTTGCTTTCCCTAAACCCAGATATCCCTAAAGCCAGAAATTCAAATGATTAAGCATAAATATTTCCCATAATGCTGCTAATATCTATGGCTGCTGTTTTATAACAAAATAAACACACCTTGCTCTAGTAGTGCATGTCATCTGGTGCAAAATATTCTGCTTGGACAGTACCAGAGCATAAAACAACACATCATAAATATCTAAATGGATTTCAGTTGCTCAAACTTGAAGTATTGTATAAAATTTTCATAGACAACATACAATCCAGATTATTAGATAAGTTCATGATTTGAGCATCTGCCAAAAGCAGATATTTTAAATTATTTAGAGACTCTTTGGATCCAAGGATAATTTAATGCCTACTTTACACTATTAACTACCCCACAATCTGCCATTCTCTTGCCATTCATTTTGAAAGGTTTCTTTACTTGGATTGTTTTTATCCACTAAAATTTGTAGCTATGGCGCAAATTCTGCTGTCAGTATTTGCTATTTTCTTGTTATTCAAATCCTGCAGTTCCTCAGCTACACAGTGGGTGAACAGGGAAGGCATAGTGGATGAAATATAACAAGCAATTAAATAAGTAATAAAGGAAATAAATTTAAATATAAAATACGGTCACATATAAATTTATGTGTTGTACTGTGCAGTAGGAATATATACATTGTCAATTACAGCAACTAAAGCAGATAAGCTGCTAAATCTGTCTTTAGGTTCTTATACTAGAAGTAAATCTTTCTTTTGAGGTTACTTGAGGCTAACTAAGAGCAATCACATCTTTCAATCGCTTTTACCAAATGATAAATGAGGAAGGATATTGTAAGATGTGCATAGTAAGGATTTCCATATAAAAACTAGGTCAGAGTAACTATCTAGATTAAAATAGTATGAAGGAAGGATATAGAATAAGTGTACAAGCAAGAGTAACAGCTACATATCAGCTACATGGATGTGAAGTGGCAATGCAGAAACTCTTTTTTTTCCTCAAAAAAGTGAACCAAAAGGAACTCAAGAGCATGGATTTTCATGCCAAAATGAGGGGGCTAGAGAAGACCAAACAAAGGGAAGATGAAGGTTCTTCATTATAGCAGTATTAAATGTGTAACTTAAACGTAAAATGTGACTTTCACCACTCACACTGGTGCTTAGATGGTGAAGGTATCTAAAGATATATGAAATTATAAAGGTAGATTATTATCTGCTTCTAGATATTCCCAGAAGCAGCTGTGTCTCTAGAGGGAGGAGTAGCAAGTGTTTTCTGCTTAAATGAATTTGAGCTCCCCTATACAAACAATACAAAGTAAAAAAATTAAACAATGAAGAAAGTAGATCAGAAACCTGTCAGTTTTAAAACAGGCTGAAATACAGAACAATGAATAAAAACATTAGACTATTCAAAATCTACTGAAACAAACTTATTTTTTTCATTATTGTTTTATCTCAATTATATAAAATGTTGGATGTGTTAAATATGATTGTATAAACTGACAATACTGTTTATCAAATTTTCATTAATTTAAAAAGAATGTAATTTTCCAGAAATAAAAATACACAAAGGAAGATTAGGTTTCATTTCTCCTGACTTATGCCTTCGAAACATGATATGGCACAACTTCTAGTCAAGTTTCCCATGATAATGGAAAGAGAATTAGGCACTGGAAATGCCTAATAGTTGGCTCTCTGAGGGGATTTTCCTCTTCCAAACAGGCTGTTAACATGGCAACCTAAGCCAAAATAACTTGCATATAGAAAGATCACGTGAAAATTAATATATCTTGCTACGGGAGACTCAAGGAAGAAAAAGAAAGCATTTATATTAGTGATAAAATAGAATAATGTACATGAACACTCTGCAAATTTAAATTATCTAGGCTGCCTTCTTAAAGCTCATACAAGGCTTCTTAGAAGACCTAATTCTTTCCGTATTCCCAGTTAGTAAGATTCTTCCTTAAGAATAATGATTTAAAACAGTAACCAGAAAAAATAAGTGTGTATCTCATGTATGATTTACATAAAAGAATGCATTCTGCATCATATTTACAGCCTTCATTACTAACCTTGTTTTTCACATTTGACACAAAAATACCGGCTCATAAATATTTTGTGTGCTGAGGGTGGGGGAGCAGGTGGGCAGGGTAGGTGGAGCACACAGGGGAAAGAAGAAAACACTTTTTTTTTTAATAATACAATTTGAAATCTAATTTACTTTGATTCAAATGCCTAAGTTTGTATGTTGAGGTTACCATGTGATTTTATAGAAACAAGTTTATGAAAAATTTAGACCAGAAGATTTTTAAGGTACGCAAAAATAGAAACATGACAGGTACTCAACTGTGCAAAATGTAGAACATATCAAGGCAAAAGTAAGTGAAATAATATGCATAGAAATGTTATCTTTTAAAAAGAATATTAAATTTCCCTCCTGCTGTGTATGAATTAAGAGTTCTCAACAAAAGCCCACGGCATGAACATATAATAAATTAGGCAAAAATCTAAAAAAAAAAAAAATAGTTCCCAGATTAATCACACAAATTATCTATATTGTTTGAGGATAAAAAGCCTACATTTTTGAAAAAGACCCACTAATGAAATCGAAATAATTTCATTACAGATGCACACTCTACAATAACATTGTATTACTAAAATTTCCTGTGATTATCTTCCTTACAGGAGTGGAAAGGATTTCGTGAGTGGAAGAAAATAAAGAATAGTACTGAAAAGGATGGGGAAGGGGGGGCGGGGGGACCGGGGGGAGTGAAGGTTGCTGTTTGAAAAATGCAAATAGCTCAGATTTCTTACTCAGTTTTGTGAGTCTGTGTACAACACTGGAAATAGCCCATTCAGAGAGTTTGTATAAAGTTATTGTTCAAGGTCTAGACTTGTGTTTTACAGTAATCTTGTTTTGTATCTACTCTGTCTGGACAAAAAATAGCTAGAAACTGCTCACAAGAGTGAGATTTCTTCATCCAAATTGGATAGTCCTAGATCATAATCTTGTCTTAGAGTACCTTATCAGTATGGAATGGATGGCTGTACTAGAAATATTTGTGCTACTTTCAGTGTCATTCATACATAGAGCAGCAATATAGCAAACATAGACATTCTGCAGCTTTGCAGCAATTAAAACCATGATAAGACTATTTAATGAATCCAAGTATTCACAGATTCTATTCACCCCATCAGATTAATGATATATTGACAGTGTTTGCTTTACTCAAAGTATATTAGTAAAATGAGCTAATTAGCTGGTAGAGACCCTGCATAATGCTGATAACATAAAAATGAATAAAATACCATACTATTATGGCCCAAATATCTGCTCAAAGACACTGTCAAGTTCTTATATATTCTAAATTGCTGCTTTTTACTGTCTTCATGTGTTGATTACCATAATATGATTAGTCACTTCTCAACTCTTCTGTTTATTTTCACTCTAATATATTTACCTGAATGTATAAGCTAAACTAAGTTAAATGAATACACAATTTATAAATTATTTTGTCTTGGATCTTGGAGGTTTTTTTCCATTCTGAAGACTCTTTATCCTTTACTGATAAATATTTATCCAATCTCTTTTTAGGAATCTTTCAAAATTCTTAAAAACTTCCTATTAGTGACAGTTCTCTAAAGCTACTCCACTGTTTCATTATTTTTTACTTTTGGAAAGATTTTCCTTATAGTCAGCTTGAATCTCTTCTTTATTGAAACCTGTGGCTTTTTGTCTGAGCCATAGCCAATTATTGTTTCTTATTGCAGCATCATTCACTGGAATAAATTCCTTATGTGATTTAAATCAAATTATTGACTAAATGCAATTAGTCAGCAATCTCTGAACTATACATAGACTATCAAACTGGACATTCACAAAATGTTTGTAAACATTTACAAATTTCATCACCTTTCTGTAAGTAATATCCAGAAGTCCTCATCCCCACCTACCCCCCTCCATCCCCTCTAAACTGTGGTTGGTTATGTACCCTTCCCTCTATTCTCTTACAGGAGATGTGGGTTACAAATACCTCCCTCCTCTTCCAGGCATACTTCCCTTACTTGCCTATGCCTTTTGTTGGAGGTGAAAGGGGGACTTCTATGTTTATATGTAGACATGCTGCTCCCCACAACCCACTAATTCATACACCAGTGAGAAATCACCCCATGAGGTCATATATGCAAACCTGACTTGTGAGTCCCTACCTGTTGCACTCCTTAGTGCCAAATACCTATTTAGATTTCAGCTACTAGTGGCATTCAAAGGGAAGGATGTTCAGACAGATCTAGAAAAATGCTCACATGAAACCCGGCCTGATTATTGTGCTATTGTGCAGTGTTGAATCCCTCTGTCACAAATTTCTCTGCTTCTTTATATTTCTTGTTTTTAAGTTGACTCCTTTTCTCAAAAGTCTCAACCTACAAAACTTACAATCCTTTCATAGTGGAGAATGAAATTAGTTTGACTTGGATTGCTTTTTTAAAAACTCAACCTGAATCTTCCTAATTTGTTTTTTTTTTTTCCAATTTGGTTACAGATAGTTATTTGACTATGCCTTTCTTTAAAGCAAGTTTGTATTTTCCATTACTCAGAGACATCACACTCAAAATCTTGTTATAGACAAAAGAGAACGTATGGTACTAAAAATCATTATTAGGCCAATTATTGCATTAACACATCAAATTATCGGATATAATATCTAGGAGTCCCATCCAGCTAAAAAGGTTATATAAAACCTTCCAGTTATGTGCCCTGTTTCTCTGGTGTTACAACCACCCTCTCAAAAATTCTCTGGTACTAATTCTGTCACTTCAGCCTTGATCAAAAAGAAGAAAGTTACTAAAAGCAGTCAGTATGCCAAGGTCTCTACCTGGAGCTCATGGCGGTGACCAACCTCTTTCCCATAAAAAAGTCATACACAGGAAAGGTCAGTAGTGTTTGTGAAAAGAACTGCACAGGATGTTAAAGAATCATGGAAATCTTCTGTTAAGCAATGATAAATAAAATGTATTTTTCGAAGAATAAATGTAAACAGTATATCAGCTGTGTATAGGAATCGTCCATGTTCTATTACTTATTAATATTTAACCACCAACAAACCTGAAGAAATATTTAGGAGTAGAAAGCGTATCTTAGCTAATAAGAAGGGAAATAATTAAGTTGAATGATGGAACACATTTACAGACACTGAGATTCAGTCATATAGAACCTTATAATGAGTCCTGCAGGGACATCCATACCTTTGAGTATTTAAAACTGGAGAGGGCAAGGAATTGCAAACTGTGTTTAGGGAACAATTCTTCATTAGTAATATGATGAACTTCATGCTAACTTGATAGAACCTTCTTGAATCTATTATTCAAATTACCTTAAAACTAGTCCCTGCAGGTATCAAGTAAATGTTATATCTCATTAAGTCTTGAAGTGCATTTGTATATACCAGGCAGAATTTAAGTTTCTCTTGATTTTCATTTTATTCTATTTTATATAAACAGACTTCTTATTTTACAGTCTATCTGTGAAGTCAAATCTGCTAGTTTTTTTCCAAATTCAGTCCAATAAATTCTTCTTTCCTTGTAAGAGAATTAATTTTTATTTCAGCTCCTCCATTAAACTTTGTTCTTACTTAGAAAATAGAATCCAAGTTTATGACTAAGGTAAGTTTATAATTCAAGATAACAAGTCCCACTTTTCCACTAGAGTATAGAATTAATGTTTTTATTAGCTTTTCCATGTTTGGCAGCAGACCAGGGAACACTTCTAGCTAAATGATTGTTTCTGGCATTCAGATGATTTTTCTTATTGTCTTCTGAGCAATGATTATAAGCAGAGAGGAAGATGAAAAAAAAATAGCTGATAGAAACATCTCCCACCTTATATTTGCAAAACAAGGATTAAATTTTTTGTTCTGAACCATACCAGTGATCCAAAGCATAACAGAGTTTTTAAAGTTGATTTATTAATCTAAAATGTGTATTTAATTGGTTCTTAATCTATCCATAAAACACTTTACAAAGGCGCTTTCACTCAAGAATCTCAAAGGAATATTACCAGTAGCAGAGCAGCAGTGTTCACATGAGGTTACCATTCTCAACTAGGTTGACTTTTTCAGAGGAAAGAAATATTCCTTTAGCACTGGTCAGTGAAACATGCACTCCTACATATTATGACATAATTGCATTTATGCAGCTTGACAGCTTTTCTTGTGTACAATTGTAATAAATTTTCCTTCACTCAGCTAAGTCTTGCAGCATGTGGAAAGACTATAGGTATTGATTACTTACAACATGAGCGGAAAAGATAATTACCAGAGAACAAGAAAAATCTTACCAATTAATAAATTAATTTTAAAGGACTTATCTTTTTGACAGCTTGTTCTAGTATTCTATGATTCAGAAGTAGCTTATTGCAGTAAATAAAATAAATTCTAATCTTTCTTACTGGAGGTGAATTTCTGAAATTCTGAAGACCACGTTCTCAGCTAAAGGATTTTGAACCCAGATAAACTTCCTTCAAGAGGAAAAAGAGAAAAAAAAACCTGCAGAAAACAGGCCACTGAAACCCAATAGGAACCAAGGGATTGGGGAATCGACAGGTGAGGTAACCAATGGGGTTAGGACAGAGGTGGGGCTGGCTAGGTGGGCAGGACAAACATAGCGCTATCTAGGGAAGCCAAGTGGCTGCCACATGCAGGGAAGGAGAGATGGCAACAGACCAGGACACAGCTACATGGGAAATAAACATGAGAGGTGAGAACCACACAGGGGGATAACATAAAACTCTCTGAACTAAGAACCAACAGTAAAACACATAACTTTAAGATTTAAAATTAAAGACTTGACTTCATACAATCAACAATAATCCATAATAGTCCCTGTAAACGTGAAATGTTTTGTTAGCTTTTAGAAACAGTGTAGAGTCAACATTGTTATTAAGTAGCTCCTTCATGTTCCCTAGATTGGTGATAATTTGTAACCGTTTTTTCAGGGAGGCAAATGATTTGCTAGTATTATCTGTACAGGTGAAATTATACCTTTAATTGCCCTTGAGTTTCAAAGCTGTAATAGCTTCCATTAAAAATAATGGTTTAATATATTATTTATTTACAATTAGAAAGTATAGAAACAGGGAAAAAATCTACATCAGGGAACAGAATGTATATAGGACTTAGAGACAGCTAATTTGTAAAGTCAGATCATTTAATTTGTAGTAGCACTTCAAGCAATCCTTAAACTTTGCCTGACCCATGACTTCCCAGAGTTTTAAAAAGGAAAAAAAGATATTAAAAAGGCTGCTACTACACATGCTCAGTTGGGAGATAACTCTATGGCAGCATGTCCAAATAGGAAGCAATTAGTGTGATTAGTACAAAATCGTGTCCTTTAAAGCCTCTTCTAGTGTATTGCCAAAACACTGTTTCTGGACAGCAGTTTAATAACTGCCTTATCTGTTGATTTTATTTAATTAATGTGGAAAACTTTATCAATAAATATAAATATTTACACCATAAGACATATTTTAGGACATGTTTTGTTGTTAGTGATAGCAGACTCCTCATTGTAAGCAGCATTTCCAGTTACATTACAGATTGTTAATAATGCCAAAAAATAATGCCAAAGGTTCTTGAAGTTGATCACACAAAATACAGTTCTCTCTACAGTGTTTTTCTTTTTCTTTTCTCTGTGTCAGCTCAGTGTAATTTTAGAGTGAGTTATTCTACATATGAAAAGAAAATCCATCTTTGTCTAATTACTCCTCCTTATGTTAGAACACCTAGCAGTTAATTTTATCATAGTGTGTTTTCAGCTTTCAGTCATGTTCATTAAGGTGGAAAGTACTGAAATATTCATTGTATGTAGTTCACACAGTTCAGCTATATCCTTTTCTGTTGGAAATATATTTTTAAAATAAATTCTTACAGGATTTGAGGATATTTTTTGTTTGGTTTGGTTGGTTGTTTTATTTATAGTATAAGTTCAAGTAAACACAACAGAGCAAACTCTTTATCATGTGCCCGTTCAGTTCCCTTAATCTTGTTGTGTTGTAAAAGGTGGTCAAAGCTCAGCCTAGAAAGGAGAAGTAAACATGATTTGCACAAAAGCTATAATTTATGTTAAATATAAATAGAAAAGAAAAACTTCCAAAAGAAGCAAGAACATAAAAGTACATCTTCCTTACTGTCTAGCAATAAGTACTTTCTAGAAAGTATGTGACTTTTCTAGGTTCTTCCAATATAATTGGGAATATACAGTGCAATACAATACATTAGGGAAGTTAAATGTCTATAATCTTAGATGCAAGGCACTTAAGTGGGCATTTACAAAGACAGAATTGAATGATACCAGGGATAAAGTACTCAAATCTTATGGGTGTATCTCAGCTAAACTCCACTGTAGGATCCAAAGATGTCTGTGCTGAAACAAAACCCAAGATGTTTATGTTATTAGCCATGCTCAAGTGGAGCACCACTTTTTTTGAACTTCAGTGGTATTTTTGTTTGGTAGCTACATTATACTACCAAAACAAAACAGCCTGTTCAGGTGGAAAACTTCTGCCTAAGTGCTTTTTTAATATATTTCATTCTCAGGTTATGGAATTGTTCCTCAGGCACTGTCATGGCCAAATTATGGTCAAACCACATAATAATAAGTATCACAACATCTTATCCATACGATATCAGTACAATTCAGTGACTAATTTATCAGAAAAAGTAGACTGTGAGGCACATCTTAGTATGGTAATACTTACACTAACAGACTACTTAGGAAGGAAGAAATGAAAAAAAAGAAATCTCATGCTGTTGATCAGGGGTAACAGTCTTCTATGAACTGAGAACTGTAAATACCATACTGATGCTGGCTAACACTCTTAGCTATAAGGTTTACTTTTAACTAGTCCTGCAAGGAGCAGGGAGTTGGACTTGATGAACCTTATGGGTCCCTTACGCCTTGAGATTTTCTGTGATTCTATGCTGTTAAAAAGGTAACCTGAAAAGATGAAGAGTGTGTAAATAAACGATGTACTAATTCACAGCAAATAAAATAAATAAACTCAGTACCACAGGAATATAACACTCAAAAATAATTATCATTCTATGTCTTAAAGAGGTTTATGTAGAGAGATAATATGATTATTGATGGACAATCTTTCTGTCAGTCATTATCTACCTTTATGTGATGCCTGCTGGTTACTGGAAATATTTTCTCTTAGCTTGGCATGTCTCTTTCCATTAATAATCGTGAAAAACTGACTGAGTTTCCAGGAAAAAAAAATCAAACAAACCAAAAAACAATATGTGTTTTTGTGGGTCTTCTCTAAGTCCATTTAAAAATATGAAAACAGAGAACTTTATATGCTAGAGTCTTATGGTAGAAATCACCATAAGTAAGTTATTTGCTGACTACATAGATTTAGTTATTGTATCATAGTGGGACAGAAAAAGAAAACAAACAACAAAACAAAACAAAAATCAAGGAATAATTTATCCGTACCACATTGGATCTACACTTGAAACTGGATGCTGTCTCAACAGTGGAATTTGTACAGGGCCTTATTTGCCCCCATAAAGCCATGTAAAATGACAAACAACATGGCCTGAAAGAAAAATCATTCAGGATGATAAAAGGGTGTCTCACCAGCCCCACGTTAACCTGTCCTCAAGATTGTCCAGGAAGCTGTTCTATGGCCAATAGTGCAGCAAACTCATCAGCCACTTTCTAAATAAGCCAAGCAAAGAGAACTTTCTTTGAAAAATATAAAAGGCTTACAGGAATTTGTGAACTAGAGAGCCTATTTCTTAGAATAATTAACAGCACTGTTTAAAAATTTGATCTTTGTTTTAGTGAAGCTAAGCATTTGATATAGTAACTGGTACTTTGTATCTTCTAAAGAAATTCACTCTCCTGAACTGCCCCACTGCTGAGGCTTTGTTGGCCCAAGCTGTTTTATACCAGTAATTTTTCCCTGAAAAGGAAATATTTGTGTTCCCTAATCCCAGGACCTTTAATCAGCTCTTTAATTCACTGTTAGCTGTAAATCGTAGTTTATAGGGTTTGCTTCTTACAAGCACTCTCTTGGCCATGTCTGCAGTTCCAAAATTCAGTGTTATATAAAAGATTACCTGGTGAACTGATACATTCACCCAGGAAAGTCAAGAATATGTATATAACTGTGGGTCACAGTAAAACTGGATTAGTCTAGTAGTTAGCAGCCAACCTGATTAACCCCATCTGGAGGCAGCACTAGTTGTCTGATTTCCAGCAATGTTGAACTGTATTGCTTACTTATGCTTTCTCCAGTTCCTGAGCAACTTCAATGGGATCCAGCTCAAGTATATTGTCTAGCGGTGTACATACCCCTTTTGGTGACATGTATGGAGTCATGCCTCCAGAGCTGCTTCATAACCAGCCTTGTCCACTCTCAAGCAACCAGCTATTTCAACATATGGCTACTAATCAGATAAATAGAGATTTAGAAACCTGCCTTCAGGCAGGGTTCCTTTTCTAAACATGGACTGCTCTGTGCTGCCAATTTTCAAAATATTCTATTAGATTTGTGTAAAAACCAAGAAAATATATCACACTTAAAGACGAAGGACAATGTAATTCTCATCAGTGGAACTATTTTTCCTGTATGCTTCTTTTGGTACTATTAAACAAATATGTTGATACTTACCTACACGAGGGCCTTTTATATGACCAAATAAATATCAAACTGTTTATATATTCTTGAGTGGTATTTTGCTGTAATTTGTTTTTTACAGCAAGTTACTCATGATGTTGTGGTATGCTGCTCCCTGATGTCTGTTACCTGAAAATTTAGAAAAAAATAAAAAACAAAACTCAAAACTGTTTATAAAAACCAGTCTGTACAACATAGTTTTTTGAGATCAAAGCCATTTTACTAAGACTGGGAAGATTCTCCTAGTCTGTATACTTCCATCAGATTAATATTGACTTTTTAGATCACCTTTTATACAGGAGATCTTCAATTTGATATGAGTAATGGCACTGCACTCCAGAAATAGAGATATACCAATTTTGTAAAGTGCTTCCCATATTGTAATAATAAGCTGATAGATTGAACCTGTTACCTGGCATTACAAATGTTTTCAGTACTTCCTGAATTCAGATCAAAAGTGCAATGAAAATATATTCAGCCCTAAACAGCAAGTAAGTAGGTCTGATAAAAGCAAGTAGGCCTAATATAAAATCAGATAAGTTAATTTCACTGAGTGTTCACTTTTGACTGAATGTGTAAATGCAATGAAATTATTTGAATGAATCCAGATCTTCATTGCATTGCATTACTGCTTTTTCTCTTATTAGAGATTTTTTTAAATAAAAAAATTAAACTTTTCAAAAGAAAAGTTAACATTTGGGTTAAAACAAAAACCCTAGTTAAGATAGGAAGCTCAACAAATCATTTTGTCAGTAAGGATAGGAAAAATTAATTGGATATTGATAGGTTTACAATTTTAACAGAATAATGTCACTAAAACTTTTAATGAATTATCTTTTAAAGAGTGTATAAAAGATAAGCGGATAAAATAGAATTAAATGAAACTTGCAGGCTTCAGATATTTATGTCTGTTACTAGGAGAGACTGCTTTCTTAAAATGCCTTCAGCATGTTCCATGTCTTTAAAACTATTTTGAAAAAACAATGTATTGAAAATAAATAATGACACATTTGCTTAAAGTTTAAATAAAAGCAGTTTTCTAAGTCTTTCAATTAGTGTCTTTCATACTAATATTTTTGAGAGAGACAGGCTGTGAGATAAAATAGACTGAAGACAGAAAGGAGTTTCAGTTATTAGTCACCCTTGTGAAATTTCAATACTAGAATTCTGATGTAGAAAATTTCATTCAGAAAAGTCAACTGTGCATTTTACTTAAGTGACATTTCAGGAAGCATAATGTAATTTCCATTTAATAAAGGATCTTGAACTGTCAGTAATATGTAGTATTTCTGTATGTTCCTAGACTTTGATCAAGATGTTTTTAATGTTGACAATCAAGTTGTTTTGGCCAAAAAAATCTTTACAAGTACAATTACAGTTAAATTTTGAAAAATAGCCTCCAATGACTGTTAAAATCACTAGAGTGGAAAAGACATAAAATCTTAGGTATTATGCATTATTTGTTTTTGAGAAATAATAGCTTACTCATGGATACACTTCTCATCTTCTGACAATTTGCTTGACATTATAGCCTAACTTATTCTGGGTGGGATTGCTCAAAAATGTTCTAGTGAAACACTTTTAGCAAATATGTTAAGTTTGGGGCCTAAAACTCTTGTTTAAATCATCAAGTCAATTGGGTTTATTTGAAGGGTCATTTGGTTTTGGCAGCATGTGGAGGGAAGAATCATAAGTATGTTTGAATTTTCAGCAAGTCTTCTCGAAGACCAGAAGCCATCTGTACATCTACCTCTTTCTCTACTGAAAAAAATATTCTCTTCACCAAAAAAGACACTGCAGTTTCATTGCTGCTAAAGCAGCCAGAAGGAGGTATTTTAATGAAGACTTCAGGATTCAAGATTTCCAGAAGCTACAAATTTTGGCCCAGCCTAACTTCCTGAGGAGGGCAGGGGGAGGGGAAGTGAAATCTGAAAACATGGAAATTTAAACTTTTGAAAAAAGCTTTTCTTTGGTCCAACTTCTACAAAAAAGCAACAGGCTTTTTCATTTGTTTGCATTTTATGGATTAAAAGGATAGACATCTCTTTCAAAATCTTACAACATCAATGGACTTTAACTGACATCAATGGACTTTATCTGACATCATTAAATTTAACTGATATCACAAAATTTTGTAGCAGTCTCCCAAACTGCTACATGAAAATATTTGCTTGAAATATTTGTACATTCAAAACAAAAGATACTCAGTTTTCATTAAAAAGTAACTGACCATCGGTTCAGTATATATACTACAAATCTACTGGAGTAAAAATAGGATCCTTGACAGATACATGCAGTAGAATTAGGTGTAAAAAAATGTGGGTATTTTTTTCCTTATGTGTACAGTATTCTGCTCTAGTTTAATTCTCTAAGGACTATAAATACATTTACTCTCTTTGAGACTGAACTTATTAGCCCTTGGAAACAGATAAGGACCTCAGTGGTGGAAGCTGTTACCACTCTGGAGGTTCGTGGATCATGAGCTTTTAATTCATTCATATAGGAAGGTAGAAAGGAGAATGGGTCACAATTTCTCACATACAGAGGAAGTGCAAAGTATCATTTTAAGTACAGCAGATGGCTAAAGAAAAGCAGCTAGTTGCACGCATATGAGACTAGAAATCTTCCAGCCCCTCCTTTTATTTTTCTTTTCCAATAAAAATATAAACAAAAACTCATGTCAGATTCTCTCCTAAAATGCTATCTGGCTTTTATATTGCAAGTACTGTGAGGGAAAATACTCAAAAGTTAAATTCTGAGCTTGTTTTCTTTGTAACCATGTGGGTTATTTTTCCATGAAATCAACAATTCTGCTAAAATAGTTTTCAACAATTTCACTTCTGTATGTGTTCATGCTGTGCCCAGAGTTCAGGGACTCAAGGTATCCCTGAAACTAGCACTCAAGCAAAAATCATCTCTCACACTAATTTCCTCTGTACATGTCACTTCCCACTGTCCTCTTCCTTTTTTTTGGTGTGAGAAACCCATAACATATTATCTTTGGCAATAGCTCAGGAACCATAAGCAAAGCATCTATTCCAAGCCTGTCCCTTGGTATTTGAAATTTACATGTTATTCCCAGTCTTTCTATTACTGTTCAGAACATTTGCCAAAATAGGAGTAATGTATAAGTCATCAAAATCAAAGACTGGGCCCAAAACACTGTCAAACATTTTTCTTTTGTCCTCAGTTTTAGAGTTGAAATGTCTAAAGATAACAGCTTTTAAAAGGCTCCTCAGAACTAAGCACATCTTCAGATACAACTAGGACTAGAAGTGTAACATTAGCTACAGAATTTATCTAGAGTAAAGAACTCCTGATTTTTTACTCATAAAAGGCTGTTTAGATGCAAACCCTGTGGGAGATACTACACTCCTAGATAGCTTTATTTAAATTAAAATTTAGAAAGAGGACAAAAGGAATACATTGATGATGGGAGGTGGATGTTCAGATCAGATGAACTTTAGAGGTCACTTTTAACGTTAAGAGTTCTGTAATGTACTACTGATGTATATGGGATTTACTAGTGGATGTTTACCATTTTATAGGATTTACCAGTGCTATCCCTAACCCTATTATTTTTATGCGACAGAAATGAGTCACAAGGATAAGTAGAGATATGTGCAACAGCATCTTTCCTATTATGTCAAGTGGCAAGTGGAGAAGCCCTTCCAGTCATAACTATAGCTTGTAAGATTTGTTAAATTCTATAATAAAAAATTAATTTTTAAAAAGTTCCAGTTTTAAGCTGCCTGTAAGTCTTTATGAATTTCTAAACATCTCCCACTGCTCACATTACTATACATCTGGGCCTTATTCCCATTAAAAAGGCATAAGCAAACCATACACATTTTGAAAGAACTTGTTATATTTTGTTACAGTACAAAAACCTGGATATGACTGAAATATGTGAAGCAGGTTTTAATGACCAAGATAAAAGATAATAGGTTTCCAATGCCCAAAGTTAAATTGGTCAAGTATATTTTTATCTGTAGAAATTGTGTTCCCATCACTAATTTATGACATTTTAGCATTTTTACTTTCCCTTTATTCAATATCAATGCATTTAACAACAACCTGCTGTTAATTAAAATCTCAGTTAAAGACTTTATGCAGGCAGCTTTTCGTCAGGTCTAATACAAACTTATACATTACTTTGGCTCACTTAAATGAAGTTATTGTCCAAGTTTTCTGATTGGATTGAGTCTGTTGAGTGAGTTGTATGTTCCTACTTCTGACCTGCACAGCAGGATTGCTTTTCTTTGAAACCTAGGATCATGATCTTATGCTTAAACCGGAATGACTGATGACTGCACATAGTGTTTCAGTGGGTGTGATATTTCTTGTACATTTAAGGTTCTGGTTCCACTACTCTATTGAGTTACCTCTTTTCCTGTTGTATTGGTCATAATGATATCCCTGGGAGTCACAGCAGGAAAGGGGAAAAGTGTATGGGCATTTTTCAAAGATATTATGACACCTTTGATTTTGTTGCATGTGTATAATTATTAGAAAAATTTCACATCAGCAAAACATGAAAACAAAGTGTTGGCATTAAACAAGAACAGCTCAGGATGTTCAGACTACTTCTATAGTTTTCTGTTGGTCCAATGTCTGCTGGTCTGCTTCCACAGGGAAATGAGACAGGAAATAAGGGTGATCTGTGCACAGGCTGTGCCTCCACTATCAGAAAGTGGTTCCACAGGGTATGAGCACTGTCATCAGAGCTGGGAGATGGAGATGGGTTCAATGACAGCCCGAGAAAGGATGAAGAGATAAATAAAGTTCCTCATCTGTCCAAGGTCCATAATGGTAACTCAAGTGAGTAGGAGTCCGAGAGAGGGTTGTAGCAGATGGAGAGTAGATCAACCCCAGGGCTAGAAGCTGGGATGCCTCAGCTCAGAACTAAGCAGAAATGGGGCTCCCAGGTCCATGAGCAAGAGTGGGAGTGCTCAGAGTAATTAAAATCTCTCTATTCACTCAAGGCCCTGACAAATACCTGCCTCTATTTCTTGTGTCTAGAAAAGTTTTATCCTCTGCAAATCTATATTCTTTTATATTTACTTCAGTAGCAGTACAGAAGACTATTTTTGGTTTCTCTTAGGGTTTGCATTTAAACACACAGGAAAGGGTTTTACACCCAAGCTGTAGCTGCAAGCATGACTACAGGGTGCCTAGGTAATTGTTTGGTCAGGTTTCTCTCTAATTTATCTTGGTACGCTGCTGTCTTTCTCTGTCCATTTGCGCTGTTTGAGCAATAACAGCTCAATAGGCTGACAAAGCTTCCTGTGTCCTGTTTACATTTAACTCAATCTAAGATGGAAAAGTGGTGTATTACAGAAAAAAAAAGATATAAAATCTGCCAAACCTCAAGTAGACTATAAATTTATTCTCACACTAAGGCCTGAGGACCTCATTTTTTTAAATGAAACACTCACTTGTACATGCTTCTTTGCCATTAGTTCAGCTAAGATCCATTTAATAATTACATTAAACGTCAAGAAGTGTATCAGCTATTGACTTAGAGTAGTAGACTATATTTGTTCTGAATACTTCAAAGGCTAGTAATTAGCTTGTAATAAATTATACATGTAAGCTACCCTTGATTCAAACACATTAACAATAGAAGTACTTTACTTTAAAAAAAAAAAAAGACAGAGAGAGTAACTTTTCAGATCCCTTGTTGTTATGCTCCAATTATTAAAATTATTAGAAATATGCCCCTGCCTGAATTAAGGTGCAAATGAGACCATATGCCAAAGTCAATAGTATGGATTTTATTTAACAGTAAATGTGAGGCAGAGAGAGAGACAAAGAGAGAGAGAAAAACAGGGAAAAGGAGTGAGAGAGACAGAGAGAGGTTAAATAGAAAATGTATCACCACTCAATGGAATCCGGTGGCAACCCTTGGGTCCTTTTCTTCTAGTCTTCTCAGTGGTGAGGGTCCCGCAAAACGTAGAGCGCAATGGGCTAATATGCATTCAGAAGGTGCTCAGGCACCTCCCCTGGGTGGGGACACTTTACAGTCTCTTGAGACAGACTCTGGATTTATTACATAACTTGGATGATGTGCAGTCCTCTGGTGGTGGAAGACATTAGGAATGTGACTAAGGGTGCTTTGAGGGTATGTGGTTGTTTATGACCCCTTCTTAGCTGCCTCTCTTGTGAATGTCCAATATGTACTTGGTCTTCCAAGAGATCAGGTTTATTCCTTCTGTTTGGTGTGGAGAGATTTTGCCATCACACCCCCAAAAATTCTTCTCCTTCTCCACCCACTGAGGCCAGCTAGGGGTGATCCTTGACAGATTCTTCTTCCCTGAGCCTTGTTTACGTCTCCTGAGACCTGAGTTGATTTGACAGTAGTCTTATCTCAAGTTTCCAGTAATGGTTTAAATTCCAGCCAGGAGGCATATTTGGAAGCAGGGGTTATCCCAGGTTCTTCGGTGGTCCCAAACAAGACTCCGACAGGGAGTTGCTTCTTTGCAGTTAGACAAAAACTCTTTCTATGATTTTGAAAATGTTTAAGTCATTACCATTTCAGTCTCTCAGACTCATTAAAAGGATTTTGCTAGCGAAAGAGATTTCCCAAAAACTGTGAATTTCATTTATCTTGAATCAATTATATCTTAATTATAATGGGGGTTCTCATAACCATATGACAATAATGTGGGGAAGGGGCTTGGTTTTTTGTTTCAGGTATTTTCCTTCTTTGGTTGGTGTCCTGGTTGCAGAGAGAAGAGTGGAGCTTAGCTCTGCAGACATGACCAGGGTGTTATTCTGTACCACCCATGTCATCACTGGGGAATGTGGGTTTGGAAGGAAAACCTTGGCCCCTCCCCAGAAGTCAACCATTTAGCCTTGCTCTCTCCATCAGGAAAGTGTTAGCATCAGATCTCCCAACCACCCACTCTGTGGCCCATCCATTTTTTTCTGCCCTTACTGTTGATCTATATGCTTTTGAAGGATGTGGTGCTGAGGAGAGGCAGCAGTGCAGCCCCAGGGTGTGGAGCTGAAGGGACAGCAACCAGGTGTGGCTGAGCCCAGCAGGTCAGGACAGTGGAGCCTAGGACAATTTCTCTTTTCCACAGATATTTCAGATTACCAATATTTAACAGAGAAAATAAGGAAGTGGTGTAAGCCAGGACAGAGCTTAGAAGCATGTGGAAGGGGCCATCCGTTTGCAAATACGTACTATTTAGTACTATCGAAAGCAAGCAGTATAGGCAGTATAAGTGGACGTCATTTATACAATAGTAGTCTTTGCAGTTGGAATCAAAATTTTAAAACACTTAATAATTTCTAAACATATTTATTTGAACTGGCTGGTGCTTAGGGATCCCTACTACAATTTAATTAATCCATTCGTTAGATTTGTCCCACCTGAACCTCTTTCTTCCCTGCTAATTACTCTAACTCACTCCATCTTCTCTGTGACAGCTGAGCAAAAATGTATTTTATGTCAGACTAAATATTAGACTATTGGTTTTGTCTTTTTAAATTTCCATTCTTTGACAGATCAAATATTTGAGTTTACTGTAAAATGCCTATTTTGGGGAAGTTGAACTTACCGATGACATGTTGAAGAAATGTTCTATGTCAGCAAACTGTTCAACCTGAACATTTTATTTAGTTTAAATAAATCCTGTGCTTTAAAAGACAAAAGAGCCTATGGAGATAATTGCTGTACTTTTATCATATCTCTTAACAACAGTAATTTAACTTCTAGGAACTTCACAAAGGGTTAAAAGAAGAGTGCACACTTTTAAATGTGAATAAGTGTAAGCACATTTTTCGGTGTTCATTCTGCTCTGGGCTTCATGATTTACACAGAAATTTTTCATAGGACAATAGAAGGAAAGTAGTTTGTGTTCAGGCAGAGAAAGAGAAAAGATAAAGTGTTTTTCATAAGAACTAGGTGGAATTAGACTTATAAAACACCTGGACCAATGCAACATGTGCTGCAAAGAAAAGCATTTGTCCATTACTGTCAGAGTAGTAGTCAGAGATGAGTTAGTTGGACTAATTTATTTATTTATTTCAACTTTATGAAATATTATATGGAAGTCTTTCAAGTCAACAATAAATATTTGTCATGATTAAACTTTTTATGGCAAAAATAGCAATAAAAATAAAATGGCTGAGTGACAACTTATTCAAGATTATTAGCTATTTAATTCAGAGGTTAAAACTTGGGTTGGTGTCATTGAAAGTTCTTACCACATGATACATAAAGATTTATCAAATAAAATTAAGAGCAAAATAATTGATATTGTATTTTAGCACATGTTGCAAAAATAGAGTGAGAAATAACAGCTACACAAAAAAAAAAAAGAGGACTTGTGGTTGAAACACTGACTCATCATCTGGAAATTCTAAAGTTGCATTTTCAGTTTTCTTTAAGGCAGGACTGAAATCCTTACATTAGTGAAAAATCTGCAGTTATTTGCTTATGTTTATTTTAATAAACCATAAATAAGACATTCTAAATTGATCAAAATATTTTGGTAACAAGTAGTAGAAAAATATAATCTTATTTCACAAGGAGAAAACAAAATAAGAAATTCTCACAAGTTCTTTTTTCTGGGGCAAACCAGTCCATGATAAAGCTTACAGCCAAAGCAAAAGAAAATAAATGTAAGTAAAATACTTAATTCCCCTTTCAATTATATTGGGATGGTAGAAAATTTACTAAAAGATTTGGCTGGCAAATTTAACAAAATTGCTCTTTATTTCCCTCTGCTTTTTCACAAATGAAATGATATGGCTTGATTTATAAGGAAACATTTCTTTACCAAGAGGACAGCCAAATACTGGAAGAGGCTTTCTAGAGATGTGGTCAATGCCCCAAGTGCTGTGAGTGTTTAAGAGGCATTTGGTCAATGCCCTTAATGCTTTAACTTTTAGTCAGCCCTGAAGTGATCAGACAATAAGACTACAGCATCATTTTTTCTTGCTCTCTTCTCCCTCTCTCTTTTCTCCTTCTCTCCCACCTCTTCCATTGATGTATATTTAAATAAATATTATTTAGCATAATATTTAGCAGTCAGGTGGATCCAACAAAGAGAAAGAAGTAGATATCTTGGCATTTAAAGTGCAACATACTAAAATCTAACATCTTGTATTTCAAAGTGTAAATTTAATGGAATCCATTATGCAACTAATTTTCTTAAAGGAGGATACAAATGAGCTGTTAATTCTGCCATTTCAAGTTAATCACTTACTAGAATTAATGCATCCTTGTTCTTTTCAGAAGTTGGATTCTTTTCCTTAAATATTGGATGCTTTGCATCAGTGGCATCAATCAATCTCAGATTCTGATTCTCTTGCAATTCTTCTATCCTTAATCAGCCTGATTTCCACTCCACAGAAAAGTAGCTGTTCCTTTCCAGTCTACTGGGGAGCTACTATCCACTTGACAAAATCACAGTCAGTTATAGTCAGCTTCCACTCGGCCTCAAGGGGACGAGAAATTGGCAAAACATCTCTCCCAGAAAGGCAATTTGAAGACCTAGGTGTTCTTCCCTCTAAACAGCATTTAGCTCAGTTGAGAATATTAACTATTAGCCCTATTCTGGAGTGATATAGAAAAGAAGACTTTTAATCCCATTAAATACGGATTTTAATGAAAAGTTGTTACATAAACAGTTTTAAAACTCTTCACGGTTCCTTCCCACTTATAATGAAAGTATGCAAATAAAGATAGTGAAACACTCAAATTAGTGTAATATTTTGTGATTTTAACTAATTTTGACAGTTACTACAGAATTATTTTCTTTCCTCACCTTCCCTTCAAATATTTGAGCTATGAAGCACTATTCTTTTAATATGTTACAAATATATCTGTTTATACATTTAAAGACCTAGATATTGTTTTCTCTAAACATCGATCAGAAAATGCAATATTTTCTAGAAAGACAAAAATGTACCCTGTAGAAATCTAGAAATGTAGTCAAGGAATAAATATGTCAGAAATTATCATGGTAATAGAGGATGTTGAAGTGGTTTCACTCCTCTTGCAAATTGTCTGCATAATTTGTATGAAATTTATATTAAAATCTTGCCTACTTTTATTAATACATCAGAAATCTGTTTATAGAAGAAAAATATCTGTTTTCTATGAAATTATAAAAATAACACTGTAACTTCTGATATCCACAACAAAAGCTGCCAAGATATTAAATTTCAGACAGCTTTCCACATTGTTTATCAAACTGAAATAATTGTGTCATGACAAGTATAAAAAAAGAAACATAAAATAAAGAGTGGCCACAGCTATTTGAAAACTGTAAAAGTAAGAACAAAAATTCTAGGAATAGCAACTTTCCTATACAAACTAAATCTCTGAGTTAGTATTTTTTTTCCCCAGTCATGTAGGTAGAATCAAGGATCCTTTGTGGTCACCAGACCTAGACACCTGCTCAAAACAGGGAGAACTCCAAAGCTAAGTCCAACTTTGAATTTAGATCCGTTTGACCAATCTCTTTACTTGTTAAATATAACCATATTTTTTATTTCTTTTTGTTAACTATGTGCTATTACTACAACCTTGCCAATATTTTCTCTCTCTGATTTCTACTTATACAACATTACAAAACATCTTCATGGTAAGGTTAAATAAGGCTTGTGTCTTTGTTGTGGTTTGGCCCTCACTAGGGGCTGGATACCCACCAAAGCCACTTTATCTTCTCAACTGGACAGGGGAGAGAAAGATTCATAAGATTCACCAACTACTGTCACAGGCAAAAACTTCACTTGGGGAAATTTATTACCCATGAAAATCAGAGCAGAATAATAAGAAATAAAACAAATCCTAAAACCAGCTTCCTCCCCATCCCTTCCTCCTTCCTGGGCTCAATTTTTGTTCTGATTTTCTACTTCCTTCCCTCCCAGAGGGAATGGGGGCTATAGTGAGTTCATCACTCTGTTTTTGCCACTGCTTCCTCCTCAAGGAGAGGAGTCTTGTTCCTTGGTCCAGTGTGGCATCTCTCCCATGAGAAACCATACTCCACAAACTTTCCTAACATAACTCCTTCCAATGAGCTACAGTTCTTCATGGTCTGCCTAGGCATGGGTCCCTCCCACAGGGTGAAGTCCTTCAGGAAGAAGCTGCTCCAGTATGGGTCCCCTGCAGGGTCACAAGTTCTATCATCAAACCTGCTCTAGTATGAATTCCTCTCTCCTTAGGGGCACAGGAGCTTCCAGAATCCTGCTCCAGCACAGACTTCCAATGGGGTTGCAGCCCTCTTTTGAGCATTGCCCTGCTCCAGAATGGGGCTCTTCTGTGGGCTAAAGAAGGACAACCTGCATCACCATGGAAATCTCAGCTTTGATGCCTAGAGCACTCCTTCTCCTTATTCTGAATTTGGTATCTTCATAGTTGTTTCTCACTCTTCTCTGGCCTGAATTACCTCTGTGCCATAATGTTTTTCTTTCCCCTTCCTAACTATGGTATCTCAGAAGTGTTACTACTGTTGCTGCCGCCTGCAGTGGGTTCATTTTGAAGCTGGCTGGCGTTGTCTCTGCCTAAGGAAGCTTCTAGCAGCTTCTCAGAGAAGCCACTGCTATAGCTACCTCTATCCCCCTGCTACCAAAACCTTGCCATGTAAGCCCAATAGAGTCTCAAAATCAATGAACACATAAACATCCTCATATCTCATCAAATTACCTCCATTCTTTATCACACTAATTCAAATTATGTTTTTATTTCTATAAAAACAAACACAATGATCTATAGGCAAAAATGTTTCCAGTCTTTTGCATCCTTTCAGAGATTTATTTTGATCCCACATAAAATGTTTTTTATTCAGGGTGAATAATTGGGGAAATAATTTTATTGGAAGGGGAAGTGCAACTGTGTGGTACTTTCAACTGACAGATTTTTCATTTTCCAAGTTACAGCTATGTGGAAGGTAAGGTACAGTAGAATGTGCCTCCTTACTTTGTTTTTCAAAGGAAATCCTTTATAAAAATATCTATCCCTGGGGGACAGCTTTCCAATATAAATGGCTTTATTTCCCCCTATAGATGTCATCCCAACATAGACATATTTCCTATGCCTACTCTCTTATGTAAATGAGAAGTGTAATTATGAATAAGAATAAACAATATGTTACTGTGAAAATGTTTTTCATGTGTCCTTTCAAAGTAACATTTAAATAGAGGGGTTTGTCTTCTGAATGCTGTGTAATTATTGTTGTTTGGTTTGCCTTTTACTGTAAGCAAAAAAAGCTCTCTTTCTACTTTCTGTGCTGTATTGTTGCTTATTTATTTCATTCTCGATTTAATAAATGTTTTCACAACGTCTTTGTGTTTGCTACAACTAAGTATCAGTTAGTCAAAAAGCCATAAAAAATGTGATTATTTACAATTTATTCTCCATCTGTTTAGATCCATATTAATACCAGTAAACTACCTCTTTATGGCCTAAGAGAAGTTAGTCTCTAAGTACTAAATGTTAAGTCACAGCTTCCTGGTCCCACTATATCTTTCAGACATCACTCCATGAAAGACGTTCTAGCTAAAATATTTAATAGTTTGCATCTGGATCATAAACCCACACTTAGCAATGAAAATTTAGCAAAATGGGTTTTGAGAGGAAATATAAAAGAAGTAGTCTTTGAGCTAACATCTTGTTAGATTCTCATTACTTTGAAAATCAAAGGGATATAAAGTAGATACAGAGCTGGTCAGTTTTTTACAGTGTCTTTTGTTTACTTGTCTGTTACATTTAAATGCACTTTTACTGAAGCATACCTGTAAAAAACCCAAGGAAAATAAATGCAGTTATTTTCTAAAACCTCCAGGTTTGAAATCAAATTTATTTGATTTTTAGATTATTTGAACACTTAGATTGTAAAAGAAAATTATCCAGAAGTGAAATATATTCACTCTCATAATTATTTCTTTTCAGTAGTAGGGAAATATTCTACACATAAACACAGAATAAATGAGGTTGGCAGAGTCTCATGGAGATCATTGAGTCCATCCCCCTGCTCAGAGCAGGATTAGGTAGAGTAGGTTGTTCTGGGCTGTGTCCAGCTGGGTTATGAGTAGTTCCCAGCATGGAGATGCACAGCCTGTCATTTACAGGGCAGCCTGGCTCAGGGTTTGATCACCCTCGGAGCAGAAAGGTTTATTCTGTTTAAACAGAATTTCCTGTGTTTCAGTTTGTGCCCATTACCTCTTTATTCGCTGGGCATCACTGATCTGTCTCCATTGTCTTCAGTTTACTCCAACAGGTATTTATATACATTGCAAAGATCCTTCTGAGCCTTCACATTTCTTCTCTTCACCTTTCCTTGCGTGTCAGATGCTCTGGTCCCTCAGTGGTCTTGTGACCCTTCACTGGACTCTCTACAATGTGTCCCTGTCTCTCTTTCACTATTGGTTTCCACAATCTGAAGTACATACCACCATAAGAATAATTTATTTTCCTAATTCTATGAAAATTCTGCCTGTGTTTCTTCTCTTAAGATCCTGTACACACAATTTTCCTTCATCTACCGATACTGAAAGTGTCCTCTGAAGGGTAAGATTTTCATGGTGGGAAAAGGCAACTATTTTCTATGCAACTTGTCCCCCTCAGTCACCCAAATTATTTGTGCAGCCAAAATAATAAAAGTTACTTTTGCAAAAGTAACTTCATCCTTCTCTGGCTTCTAGCACTTCACACACTGAACTAGGACTAGAAAATACTACACATTGTGTCCTTTATTTGGATTCTCATCTTCTGCAATAAAAATGTGGCTTTTTTTTTGTCTTAATTTCCCCCCTCTTTAAACCAATATTTTTTTAGATAAAAAAAATCACTGTACCTTTTGTGACAAAAAATGTTTAATT
The DNA here is from genome assembly GCA_035041345.1 of Poliocrania exsul. Classification (NCBI taxonomy): domain Eukaryota; kingdom Metazoa; phylum Chordata; class Aves; order Passeriformes; family Thamnophilidae; genus Poliocrania; species Poliocrania exsul. The sequence goes on along the minus strand of JAWWLZ010000042.1, from coordinate 40,451,350 downwards.
TTAATATTTTTCAATTCATTAAAAAAAACCCCAACAATGCTATTCTTTTTCCCTTATTGCTTTAAGAAGTGTGTTTCACTTCTTATTTCTTTAAATTTATTTTGCTTCAGCTGGTTTGATTTGGCTTTGAATTTTTCTCTTTCCCTCCCTGCTCCTGGAGAAAGCATTTAAAGAAAACAGAAATCTGTGGGAAACATGCATGAGAAAGACTTATTAAACCAAATAAAGGTTTTGAGAGTTACCAAATTCATCAGTCAAACGCCACACCTTTTGATGTCTCTGACATCTTGTATTTAGTTATGCAATCTACCTTCAAATCTGAAGATACAGCAGAGGTTCAAACCCATTTCAGCTGTGTGAGAATAGGAATTATTTATAGGATAAAAGACTTGTTTGTTAAAATCAATTATTTTTTCACGTTATATCTTCCAGAAAGTCTAATCTTTAAAAGCTGTTTTTAATTTCCCAAAACAGTCCTGTGGTGCATGCTTGCAGAAATTTTGAGATTTTGAGTCCTTTTAGATTTTTTTCACATTGAATCTTCACTGTTTCATATTAACCTGCTAAATTTAGCCATAGTGAAAAGAGCTCAAAGGACTTCTTTGTACAACAAACAGGACTATTTTGTTTTAGTGTTACTAACACACCATTTGCTAACATGAATTTGCAATCTAAAAAATATTTGTTTTGCTCCTCAGATGTGGAAACTTCAAATTTCTGTGGTGTCTCCATGACTTGGGGTCTTGGTTTCATGCATTATAAGTGAATTTCTCACTGCCTATTATGATTTATTACATTGAAGGGTGTTGAAAGGTGAGTCATGAAATCTGAAGTCTGGATTCAGACCAAAAACACCACAGGCATATATTTTGCACTAGGGATGCTATGAAAATAGGCCATTGTGTTGCCAAATGTATATTAAGAAGCCCTCCCCAAAATGCTAACTGTCATAATTTCAGACTCTGAAGGTTAAGAACTTCTGCTAACTATCAAGAGATGTTTAACTTGGAGCTTGCTTATTTTGCATACTGCTTTGGTGCTCTGACCCTCCATTGCTTTATTCTGATGTATTTCCATTGTGTAAAATTCTAACAATAGAACTATAAGGACAACCAGAGTAAAAGAGTAAATAATTACCAAAATAGTTATACTGGGCTTTTTGTTTTAAATTATTTTAAATGCTTGAAGAATAAGAAGTAAATTACATCTTGCACATAATTAAATTTAGGTTAAAGAAAGCACAGGAGTATTCAAAAATGCCACACCGACAATGATCTATTGCCTTCATGTAGGTCTATGTCAGAAACACAGAGTGTTATTTTAGATACACCCAGAATAATGTACTATTCATTCCTTAGTATTAGTGTGCCATACTATATAATTTCTAAGGATGATACAGGCACACTTCAGCTTGCATGTTTAGACATTTTGCAAGAGCAGCATACGTCACAATTTGAAAAATAGCTTTTCTCACACAAGCCAATTTAAGACTGTTGAAAACAGTCTACAATGTTTATTGAATTATGAATTATTTGGTTAGCTAATGCAACACACATCAGAGAGTCAGAATTATCTGATAGATTTTATGGCTAAGAGAGCATTCGAAATACTAATGTAGATTAGGCACTGGATTACATTATTTATGTAGGCGAAAAAACCAGAAAGTTGTGGTCATTATCCAAACTACCCTGTTCTCGCTTTACTGCAATGAGCAAGTAAGATCTAGAGCATTGTTTTATGTTGGTGGGACTTGATTAATTTCGTTGTCCTTAAATCCATGACACAAACGGAAACATAAGCATAATTATTCACATGAACTACAATAACAACATAAAAATTCAGGGTTTGAAGATGTTGATAGTACTTGTGATAATAGATAAGAACCTAACATAAAATAACTTCCTAAAAATAATATTAATAGATATATTCCTTTTTATTTTTCTGATATAACTTTATTGGCTTCTTTAAAAAGGCTTTAAAATTTTATTTTCTAAAATCATTATTAATTTTATTGGATCTAAAAAAAAAAGAAGTGTATCTTTTTAACTTCTTTAAATTTGCCACCAATGAAATAGAATTTTTTTTAAGTGCTGTATATTTTAAGTGATTACTTTGCATAATAAAATTAAATATTGTTGGAAAAAATTCCCTAAGATGTGCCGTAAACTCCTGAAATTGTGGCACCATGGATATTTGGTGTAGAAAATAACTAAAGAATTAATGTTTTGGCACAGTTCTCACTTTCTAAAAAACAATCCAAAAAAACTCAAACAACCCAACACAGAAATGCAAAACCTCTCAACATTCTTAACAACGGTAAATGATACTTTTCAGTTGGAGAATAAATATACATATTATATTTATAATAGGTTGAGGTGTGTGTCTGCATTTAATATTTCAAACATATATCTTTTACAGACATTTTTACCTTTTCATGTAGAAAGAATATTTGATGGGATAAAATTATTTTGAATTTTTAGAAAAGAACTATCAACTGGCCAAACAAAAATATGATAATCTTGGCAGATACAGTGCAGTATCCACATATCCTCTTTACTGGAAATTAAATTCTGAGTTGTTGACATCTGCATGTTCTTTTGCTTTTCTGATACAACCATATTATTTTATTGAAATAGCTTTATGAACCCAGCATCTCTTCTGTATAGTTAGCCTCATGGAAGATTCTGAAAATTATGAGTAGTGGATTGTGGGTAGTGACCTAGAGGCTGCATTTGTAGTAATAAATTAAATAGTGACTAGAAGTGTCATCTAGCACTGGAATATGATCATCTGTAGTTTTAAATTAACAGCATGGTCCTTAGCAGGCTTCTGGCCCATGTCAGCCATTATTCTCCCAGCAGTTGCCAGATACAGCTACAACACTCAAAGGTCATTCCCAGCAGGCAGCTTGAATGCACTCATACTGCTGTAAAGGCCAAGATAGTTTATTAGTACCATGATGGGCTGTTTCAGGCCAATTGGCCTGAGCTCCAGTCAGCATTCCTGAGCACACCTGGTGCCAGTTAGTGTAGGCTTGGTCTCGTTGTCCAAATTGACACCCCTTCTGACCCTTTTGTCAGTTCTTAGTAGTGCACAAAATGTGTCTTCATCAGTTAAATACCATCATATGTCTACTCTGTGCAATAAATTAGGGCAAATAGAAGGATTTTATTTTTGACCACTGCATGCTGGGTCATTTTCAAGGACTCTCATCTTGTTTAATGTATTAATTCTATTAATGTCTTCTCTCTCTTTGGAATAATAATTTTTTTCACCTGTGTAAACAGCATCTGCTTAAAAAGCAAATTAAAATATTGGTTGTTAGAGATACAAAGTCATTGGAAAAAAAACTAAGAAAATATCTAAATATGGGGAAATCTGGGCAGAAGTTTTGTTCTGTTCTTATAGTGTCTATGACAGGCTTACAGAACTCAATACATGATCTTATTATGCATTTTTTTTTTTCTACAAATGAGCCAAAGACATCTATCGTCTTTCAAGCTAACTGCCCATTTTCTTGATGTTTGTGGACATCAGGAGTAAACAAGGAGGGCTCACTCTGCTTAAAACCTGTCAGGTATTATTTATATTTTTTTGTGTTCATTTTGAAAAAGAAAAGAACTACGCTAATTCACTCTTTACTCCCATCCCCTATAGTACCATTTGAATATGTTTTAAAAAGATATGAGTTTGTTGTGACTTTTTGTGCTTGATAGGCAAGAAATTGGTCAGAAAATCTGCATATATAACATTAGACATTTCATATTTAGTTCATCCAATAGATCTCAGCCATTCTGTAAAAGAAACAACTCATTAGAGGGAGCATAAACTAGAAATTCTTGCTTTACATATTTTGTCTCCCCTATTCTTCTTTTCCCTTCTGTTTTCTTCCTCAGCAGTAGAGTTGTTATGTTCTGTATGCTTTCCAGCTACAAAAAGAGCTTCATCATATTCAACTGCTATTTTAACATGTCTCTCTCACACAGATACAGATGAGTCCTATCCATAGCTCTGAACTAGATTGGTCACAGGAGAGCGAGCATAGCACAGGGATATTACTTGCTGCCCAACACCACAGGCATTAGACTATTCTCCAGGGTCAGTCATTTCTGGGGCTAGGAGAAGTGCTTCCACCTCCTCTCCTGCCCTCCCCTGGTTTTGGAATTGGTTGGAGTAATTAGGTTTGGCTTTATTTGGTTTTGTGATGGGAAGTCTCCTTTTTCTACAGTTTCAGTAAAATATACAATCCCTTCTGCTCTTTCCCCTGGGTGTATTACCTGTTGTTATAGTCTTGGTTGGACTGCTGTGAAGATTATATGCTCTATGTCTGGACATTGTAGAAAGACACTTCCTCTTGAAGGAAGAAAATAATCAGCAAAAAGCATCTGCCAATACCTGCAGCAGCAAACCCCTGTTAAGTCAAGAGGAACAAAGAAACATGAACAGCATCTGTCAAGTAATACAGCAGCTCAGCATGCCTTTTGAATTAGGGCCTATATGCAGGTGCACTTGAAAAATTTCCTTTTCAAGCACAAGCTGTTAAAAGGGTGGGAGTTCAGATGCCACCTGTCCTTCTCTGGGAGTAAATCTTTCCAGACAACAGCTGAATCAACCACCTTTAGAATTTATGTACCACAGCCTCATGAATCACATTCCTAGGGAATCACCATGTTGTCAGTACTATGTCAGCCTCAGTTGTCTGAAAAAATTCCCAGTGACCACATGCATGTATTCCATTAGCTGCACATACTGATTATTTAATGGTCTTCAAATTAAAAATAAAATAAAATGATGTTATCAGGAATGTATGACATTCTTAAATGTCAGAATATACCCTATCCACTTTTCAGTATGTACCATATATTTTATGACTGTAGACATATTCACTTCAAAGTTTTGTCCTGACAATTTATATTTCCCCACGTGTAATTACTGAAATCACTAGAATGCAAAGACAGCATTAGTTGCATCCTGACACTTTTCACAATGATTTTTAAAACTGTATTATCACAAAAATTAATGAATTTCAGAGTGGTTTATTTAAATTCAATTGACTAGCTACATTACATTCTTGTTCATCCTTAAAGTTACTTGAAAGGAACTTAATTCACTTCTAACAAAGATCTACAAATATATATTAGTATTTATTTTGATACATTTTTGTTTGCAATCGGAGCCACAGAGGGGCTTCTACTTGTTGCTAAGACCTTCACAATTAGCAGAATAAAACTGAGTGCTAGAAATTAAATTACATTAAACATGATTTTATTCTAATTGGGAAGGAGCCATATAGAGATTTAAAGCAGATTCTGTAATATTTTTCAATAATGTAATTATTTACTTGGGATTAAAGGCTTCTTTTCAGGTCCCTCCAGAAAGTGTCTAATAATTATTATTAGTATTTTAGGAATGGGTTTGCATATTTGCCTTTTTTTCCCCTGTTAGAATTTTTTTCTCTTTTGCAAATCTTTATCCTTTGAAAATGAACAAAGGGTCATGGAAGTGAAACAAAAATCTGCATTAAAGCATATTTTATGAGAAAATAGGAACACAAGAAACTAAATTAAAATACTAATAGTAAAATATAATTCCCATTTGCTAAAATGGATTTTAATACTACTGACTATTTCACAACATCTTACGAGATATTTTGCAAAATAGAAGCATCAATACTCACACATGGTTGTGAAATGTCTGAACAAGTCAATGATATTGTCAGTCATTAGAGCTTGAGTGTTTATACTTTTCTTTACTTTTGTCATTTGAGTTAAACAAAAGTTTACAGTGTAGAGACCAATGTCAGATTTTTCTAAAGTGGCTTTAGGTGCTCATTTTTATGGGTTATATACTGAGAGACATTTCAAGTTGGCATATTTTAAAAATCAGGGCCATAAAATTGTTTCAAGATGGACAAAAATTCCTAGTATTTTTTTTTCTCAATCTTGACCTGAAAACTTTGCCTTTAAAAACATAAAAAACTTTCATATGCGGAATAGATTATCTCCAGTGGCTATCTAGACATGTATTACATGCTCTTTACTATAATCTTAGCATGACAGAGCTCCAAGGAAAATATGTTCAAGTATCCTATATTACTCCTGATGAGGTTTCAAGAGAATTATTCTGAGCAGGGAATGTCATGCTTCACATGCATATCCTCTAGCTTTGGAGTAAAAGCAAGAATGTCTCTTGGTTACAATGTTAATACATACATTTTTTTCTACTCAGTGAAAGGGAGGACTCCTATATACAGTGTATCTCCTGTTCTAACAAGTGCAGAATCTCCATGGCCAAAAGCAGAAAATTGTTGCAGTACAGTACATACTTGGAATACACACCATTCCAGGGCACTGCAAACAAGACTACATAACATTCAACATGTGGAACGACTGCAACCAGTAATTGGGCATTGTTATAAATACTATCATGTCTGGATTTGGATACTGAGGCTTGAATAAAAAAGTAGCTGTCAATCATCGAAATGCTTATACCAAGTTTCTGTGCTTACAGTTAAACAGGAGGCTACAGAAGATGCTAACATTTTCTACTCACAGAAAATTATACCAGTAGCTGAAAATTTTGAACTGTTGTTTGTTTGTTTGTTTGTTTGTTTTTAATGGAAATACTCTGCAGTGGGATAAAGGTGTTCCATCTGCCTGAGTTTAATTTCTTTGAACACTTACCTGAAACAATACTTTGTGTGATCACAGTCACCATAGACAATAATAAAAACAAAAACAAAAACAAAACCCAAACCAACAAAACATGAAAAGTATCTGTTCTGAACTCCCTTTTCCTGCCTCTTCTTCATGGTGAGTTACAATTAATATAAGACATAACTGCTATGAAATTTGCAAGTGATCAGTCTGTGGCTCAGTGGATTAATTGTGAATTAAGATCAAAAATCTGCAGTGTTACCAATTTCCAACTGTTTCAGAGCATAATTTTGGCCACTGAGCAGCAGAAAGGATAATATATAAGACTGAATTATTGGTATAAGAATCAAGAATAATTTTGAATAGTTTGTTTTATATTCAGCCTGTCAAAGAAATGGACCACATTCCCTATGAACTTTGCAGCTCAAACATGTTTCTAATACTCAGCTGTATAAAAGAGAGCCTTCCTTGCTACCACTGTGTCACACTTAACTCAATCTGGGTTGAGATAAGGCTGTTGGCATTAGAAAGTCACTGTGTACACCTTGTGTCGCAAGCTACATCCATGTTACTGGACAGCCTACAAGCTCTCTTGATAGATGATGGTAATTTGTAGAGCTAATATGGCCTTTGCAAACAGATGAGACTCTTGACTATGGCAAGTTATCTTTGAATGCAGAGAATGCAATCTGCTCCAGCTGCTGAAGTGGAATGTGCTTGCTCAAGAAGCAAGAAGTGGAATGAAGTTTTGTAGCAGACAGCTATACACATCAATGGCTACAAATTCACAGTTGTTTGCTAGAATACATGACAGACTTGGAAGGAAATAGCAATTATACAGTACGTGTAGACTTTGCATGGGTTTGCAAACTTGGAATTTAGTCTGCTGCCTACTAAAGATATCTAATAGTTCGTAGGATACTTCAGAAAGAAAGGATCAGAAAAAAGATTTTAGAAGTCAGTAGAAGTGAAGAATTATAATAGTCTACTTGTCTGTGTTTCCTGAATCTCTTACACATGTTATTTCACCAGTTATCCTGTGAAGTTTAAACTCCTTACTGCACTATGGATTTGATTTATCAGCAATTTGAAGGACTTTTTTTCCTTCTCCCCAAGTAGTTGTCCACAGCATCTGTGTAGAGCTGGCAGCACAGAAAGCAGGTTTTCATTACCTTAACAGATGCTTAAAAGATCCCAAAAACATGACTTGGGCTGATGTGATATTTGGAAAAGAGATCTATCTTCATTAAAAAAAAAAAAAAGTAAAAAAAAAAAAAAAGTATGTCACTCACCTGATCCAGTACAGATGTTAGTAATCACATTAGCTTTATTCCAGATGAGAAAATATATTTGATAAATATCCTAGATGAAGCTGGGCTCAAAAATAATCACTACATCCAATGCTGAACAGTTCATGTGTAGTCAGTGAAACCTTTCCATCAGCCAATTTAAAAATTGTAAGGTACAGAATTGAGGTCATCTGAGAATTTGTTACACAGGGGGATATTCAGACAAATAATAAGAACAGGAACTAAAGAAACAAAATGTGATACTCATGATAATAAGATCTTTAAGTAATCCTGCAAGGTCATTAAAGGATGAAAATATGAAGAGTAGAAGTCTCTAAATAATGCCGGTAGAGCTTTTCTGCAAGAGAAAATGGTCACTGTGGAAGAGTGAGTGAAAGGAGGAGAAAAATTATTTTTCCTGCATTTTCTTAATATCTAACTAAAAAAAAATTACTACATTGAGCCGTTTGTTCTCCTTTTCTAGACAGTTACTGGTGCAGGCTGCTTTTTGTTTGTTTGTTTGTCATTTGTTGTTGTTGTTGTCATTGTTGTTTCTGATATCTTGCAACAAAGAACTGCCTCGAATCTTGAAGCTGTAATACTTGGGTACAGGAGGAGTACAGATGCTCAAGAACAGACAAGTCCTGATCCAGAACCTGAAGACAGCTGCACCACAGTTTAGACATAATGAACAATTTTTGTCAAATGGGTCTTATTATTCTTCCCCTGGTGATAACATCCATCTTTAGAAGCCATAAGATGGAAATTATTTTGTTTTATACAATCAAATCAGAGAGTTCCAGTAGGAGTTGAAAGTCTCAGCACTTTCTGAAATCCTATAAAAAAAAACACTTTTATTTTTTAAAACTTGTCCACAAAGAAGTTAATCCTAAAAAATATTCAAAAGAAGATATTAACAGAATTTTTACAGTGAAACCAATGAAAGGTCAAGATAGGCTAGTTTCTTATCATCCCGCTAAAATGTTAATAAATATTTGTCTATTTTATTTCATTTTATTTTATCTGAATGTACCAAGTTTCTACTGGATGTGAAAAAACAAAACACATCAGCTTTTAACCATTCAGGGTTATCTATCTGGCTTTTGGAAGTCAAAATTTCTGTCAGAGCATATTTAATACAAGATTATTTGCTTATTTATTTTTTTCTTATTTAAAAAAGCCTGCAGTTCTAATCAAGGTAAAGACATCCAATGACAAAGCTATTTAAATCCTTTTCTTATATTCAGAGTTTGCTTTGATGCAAGGGTATTATTCTCTTTTTCTTTATTTTCTTTCTATTCCATGCCCTCCATACTGAGTAAGCAATTCTCTATTAACGATTCATTCGGGCTTATGATATAGATCTTAATTAACAGAAAAATTGTCAGCAGGCACTAAATCCCTGATCAGGAATAGAAGAGTCCCAATGGCACAGATTTTCTTGGCTTCAATTTAATGAACTATCACTATCTAAACAGACCAGGTGAGCAGGAGAGTATATGTCTTTATTAGACATACTGCTCAAAGTACACTGTGTGAATAAAATAACTAAACACGATATTCTATCCTTCAGAAAGGATGTAAACTTATATCAAAGAGTAATGTAGAAAATGTGCCATACTACAGTCTTTAATAAGAACAAATGATAGAAAGAAAGATCATGGTAAGATCTTACTAATAATCCAACCTAAATACTTTTTTTCTATTCTCTCTAAAGGCAACATTAAAAATTTCTATATTTTGTTTGCGTGCCCTTTCAGTCCAGTTCCAGTATCTGTACATAAGGTGAACTTCAACAGCCAACAGCCTGATGGTTATCCCTTAACCTGGCAAGTCAAAGACGTCAAGATCAAATCGGGATAAAGAGAAACTTAACATACTGGCCTTCTGTATAGCAGACATAAAAACTTGTCTGTTGATTAGAAGAGTAGAATTACTGAAATGAATTACGAATAAAATTTTGTTTGTGGGGATGAAAACAGAGCCATGTGAGATGATCATGCTGTTGCATATACGGAGAATAAGACACCACTAAAAGTTCTAATTGATATTTGGAAGATTCTGACTGTAAAAAAAAGATAAAACTATGGCTCTTATTTCACAGGCTTCCAAAGGAAAATAATTTCAAATTAGAACACTGCTGTCTCTTATTCCTACATTAGAGTTCTCTGCATTTCCTATTGAAAAGTGGCCTCCTGGGGGAATGCTAATTATGGACACTGACAATACTATGTCAAAAGCCTGAGCTATTGAAACATGCTATCATATTGTTGTTTGGTCTTCCTAAGGAATATTTCAATCTGTGTAATAGAATTCACAGCAAGATATATGAATGTTTTCAGATTCTTCTTCTGATAGAGAACTTTCTTAAAGAAGTTGTGATTATGATAAAATCAGACTCTTAAAAAGCAAAAGTGTAAGTCTTGTCTGCTGGGGAGAGAATGTAGTGACAGCCTTATTAACCTACTTGCAAAACATAGACAAAAACTAGTTTATTATATAAGATGGTTCTTTGAAGAGTAGAGTAAGGGGTACCTGTCATGCTTTGAAATGAAAATAATTAAGCCATGACTTAAGATATTAATTTAAATTTAATGAATTACATTTGTTTTAAATGAAAACAAGTGAAACAAAACAGACTGATGATCTGTACTTCATTCCTTGGCTAAGTATGACATGATGTTAGAGTTTTTATCTGTGACTTTGTAGAAGTATAATACCAATAACCTAGCAAGACTTTTCTGTGGTGAAAGGTTGCATCAGTCTCCAAATATAATCATTTCTGGCATTGTTCTTGCAGACATTGCCAACACTATCAAAAGATATATTAATTTTAGTCTTTAGCTTTTCTGCTCTCCTGGGACCTTGGATGTCTCAAACACTTCTCATTTATGCTTGACGAAAAATTAAATCCTTTCAAAGGAGGAAAGCTGTTTAGAGAAATCCACTGAGTTATCTTGTGCTGTTTTCTCATTTAGCTCACTTTCTGAGCAGTTTCCAAAGCTGTGAGCTCTTAATCCTGTAAGACTGCTAAAAAGAACTGAATCTTACTTTATGTAAAGAAGTTGAAAACACAGCTCACTGTGAGATTAACCTCCTGCTTCGCAAGTTTGAGAGAAATGCTTTAAAGGCAGTAAAAGCTAAAGGTTCACTCGGGTGGAAAAGAAAAACAGTGTACAGAAATCCAGAGGTGAGGAAAAGGTCAGGAGATAAAAAACTCAGGTATACTGTTAAGATATGGCAAATTATGCATATTTCTCTTATTTAAAACTTATTTAAGAACAGAGAAACATGAGAAATACGGTTGCCCTATCTGTTCTTAAATAAGTTCATAAATATGTACACAAGAATGCTTTAATAAATCACACAAAGAAAGTTTAATAAATTATCATTTTAAATGTCTCTAATTCTGAATCTGTGTGGGAAATCACCTCCCTGTCAAGCACAATATTCCTGAGCCTTTTTTTTTTTTTTGCATTCTGTTTAGAAAGCATATAACAGAATACTCAGTACCCCAACCCAAAGTCAATCAAAACAACTCAGCTCTACTGAACATATAATTATTAATGTAAGCAAAAATGCTTCAAACAAAGACATTCATAAAAGCTCATGCTAGAATTACAGCAACCACAGGAGAATGCAGCAGCTGCAGGAACAAGCAGAGAGGCAGACATGCAGGTTGAAGATATTTCATTTCATATCTCCAGACAGCACCTGAGCAGTCGATGACTGACAGTCCTATGGTGTCTCCCCCACACAGAACTCTGTTTTAAGTGAGAGTATAAACATGACAGCTATATTTCCAAGTAATTGTTCAGTATGGATGGTATCAACTATTTGAATTTATTTCTTCTGGGAAGTGACCTGCAAGTTATTCACTTCCACAGATATTTGTATCATTCTGTATTTTCAGTTGGTTCTTACAAAATATATGACTAGTGGTAGTTCTGCCTCTTGATACATTCACTTTCAAATCCATAAGGAGGGTTCTGAAGAACTGTTCAAAAAATTCTCTATCAGACACAAATGAAAAGGTATTTGATTTTATTTTTATTTTAGATGAAGGAGTATTCAGTCTATCATCACAGGAATTAATGTTACTTTGTGCCAGATCATAATTGATCCTAATCAATGTACCATAATCTTGTCCTATGATAAAAAGAATATGTTTATTTCATAGGCTATTATGAGACAAAAATTGAGACCATTAGACACTACATTTATGAGAAGTTAATAGACTGCCTTCCTTAGATATTCATTACTGTTCATTGCAAGAAACATCTGGTTTTAGTCACCAAAATTAACAAAATACGTTACAAAACCGATTACGTTAAAAATTAGCATGTTCTCACTTTTTATTTGAATATTAGCCTAGCTTCTGTAGTGAGCATTAATCTATGTAATTTTTTTTTTTAAATATATTTTAGTCTAGAAGCTCCATTTTGACCTGGTAAACATCTTTGAAATAGCATGATGGAATTTCAAGATTTGCCTTTGTATTTTAATTATCTTTTAAAATTAGTTTGAAAATATCCATCCTGTCTTATGTATTCATTTATATAAATTATAAACATGAAATTAATATAAAATATTAAATGATACACAAGAAAATTAAAAATTAACAGTGTGCAACTCAATTACATAAGCTAGGTTCCAGACTTTTCTTTAAAAAAATCTCTGTAGTTTATGTAATTAAGGATTGACAAAGCCATAACTGAAGTTAATAGTTCTGGATGCTTCTTCTTCAGTGAATCTAAGGTAAGTAACCACATTAATGGGCATGCACACACAGAGCAGAGGAAAATCTTAGTGTTTACGGCCTTTTCTAGGAATACATAGGAGAAATTAAAAACAAGAATGCAACATGAAAAGGACTACACTTTCAGATTTAAAAATGGTTTGGGTTATGCAAGGCAGAAGAATCAAGCTGATCTGGATGAAGAATAGCACAACAGTAACAACAAAATTGACTCCTAATAGTCAAAAAGAAGTGTCATAGCTGTCATCGCTGAACAATATTGTCCTCTACAACTGGTTAGCTACATCAGAGCATTAACCACAGACTAGTCAAATCATCGTTATGGCATGATATTCTATAAATCTATCAATCATGTAAATAAGATGAGCCACTTTGAAGTGTCTCATAATTTTAACCAATATTCCAGATTAACAGATCTTGTTCAAACTGTAAATGCTTCATATATACTCTACTGAAAGTTAATCAATACTTTAAAAAATAAGACTTTCAGTCTGTAAATTTGTCATTGATTGTAAATGTCACTTGCATGTTCTATATAAATACTTCAACACAATCAAATTAAAGTAACACTCTGTGCCAACGTCTCTCTCTTCCCACAGGCTTAGTACCTGATCCATTTAATGATCTTGTTTCAATTCAATAGTAACACATTATGAAAGCTTGGCAATCCAAGCATCTCTGTAAAACATATTTTGTATTACATTTTACCTACTGATATGTCTTTAGCAGTAAGCTTTAATCTAAGTATCTGAGGATAAAGAAAGTGAAATAACTTCTAACTTTGTGCTCATAACACTGAAGTAATTTTGTGAACAGTATTACCATTTTTGCACCCTTTGATTCAAGTATCAGCTATCTAGTGTACATTTATTATTTCAGTTTTAAAGAGAAGTGCTCTTTGCTTCTGCGCTGGAGTTTAGTTTCAATATAAACTACTGCAGAGTTATGTTATGTTATCTGAATTTAAATTCTGATCCAAATCGCATTTCAGCTCTAGTAAATTTTTTTTCGGTCTCCTCATGGGTCAGAAATCCAGCAATTAGTAAGATAATATGAAAAGAAAGAGAAATAAATTTAATACAAAGAAAATACTATTTCTAGAATTCTACTTTATGCTTAAGGGAAAAAAGTGTTTGCGTATGTGAATCAAGATGTACCTTATTGAGCAAATTAAGCTATTTTTAAACTGTTCTTTTTAATTACATTTGATATTAAAACAATTATGTTGTTCAAAGTACCAGTAATATGACTTGGCAAACTTTAGTAAGATTTGGTGATGAAATTTGGAATTAGCTTTGAATAGAAGTACTGAAGAACAAAAACTCTGAATCACTACAATCTACTTGTAATTCCCTTCTTCAATTTCCATATGCAGACAAATCATGGAGGGCAGAAAGCCTCAAGTCTGCTCTCAGAATACAAGCCAGACATGATTAAGATGAGACATTGTATATAAAATCAGAGAAAAGGGGGTACCTCACTTTTACACAACTTCATAGAGCCATAATGTCCATGACAATCACCTTTCTTGGTGTTAAGGTCTCATTATATGCATAACATCAGGAGAAAAGGAATTACTTTTATTCTACTACACTAGACAGGAAAGGTCTGTCTCACTGTTTTTAACAAACTCAATAATTGTTATTCTTACAGGTTGTTTCTAAGGCAGTCTAAGAATATTTTTTTCAGGTCCTCCAACAGTTCCTGTGACTGAAGGAAATAACAGCTTTTTGTACCCCTTGTCCCTTCCTCTAGTTTCAAATATCATGACAATGGGCATACTTCATTTGCTCATACCTCTTAATTTTGCATTTCTTCTGCTATGCTTACTTGTAGAATTGCATTGCATAGATGGATAAAGTAGCTGTACAATTTCAGTCCATGGGAAAATTATTTTATTCACAGTTTTCTTTTCTCACTTGTAATTGATTCCAGAGAGAAAACACACACATTAATACATATTCTGTCATTTGCTGTGCAGATGTCTAATCATGAAGGCAGTCCCTATGTGAAACTCCCATTGAAGCCAATCAGAGCCATGCTTATAAGTGGACAGCAGGCCAGGAGTAGATTTATTTTCATATAATTTTTATGCATTGACAGAGTGTGTTTACTTTCTAATACATTACAAAGAGTGATGGATAAACCACAACATTTCTTAACACTTGGAAAAACACCAAAAACTGTGGATGTTCTTTTGAATGGTATTCCAACTGTCTAAAGCCACTTGATTCTCCACAGCTGGGGTAGAAGATTTACAAGGTTAGATATTTCAGCACTTCAGCTTCCCATCCTGGCTGAGTGGAGACAGTGTAAGTTGAAAAAAGAGGAGGACAGGAAGAGGAAGGATCTAAAACAAGACCATGGCAAGCAATAAACATAAACTAGATTTTCAAATATTTACCTATTAACCTGAGATACAAATAAAATTCTTTTCTTAATGTGGGCATCCCAGTGACTCTGGCCCCAGATCATGTGACATTTTGTTTTCTCAGTTATATGATATGTAAAATACTTATTTCAAATCTAGATAGTAGGTTTAGATCCCAATCAAATGATTTGTTCTGATACAGACAGTAGGATGTCTGAGTTGCTGAGCCATAATTAACTTTATTCACCTTTCTTGCTAAGGATTATATTCTTCTAGCTGTTGGAAAATAATATGGAAAAAAATATTGAATTTTTCATGGCACCCAATCACTCACTTTGTATCAGTCACTTTGCATCTCATTGTCACTTTCACATGTTAATCAACCTGAAGTTTACATAAACCAAAATGAGTTGCATTGAATCCTGATATTTTAATATCTATTTTTCTTGATGACAGAACTATGCATCAGATGCTATGTGAAAGTAAATATCACACTAGATTAGCACTTTGTTTCTAAATGATATTGTACTGTTTCTTGGCCAGATGTTAGGAGAAACTTAATCTGAGGCTTATCCTAGCAGATACTGATGATTTTATTCAAAACACTTATGCAAGCAGATTGGCTGGCTGGTTTAAAGCTTCATTACAGATAAAGTTCATAGTTAAAACAGCTGCTTTTTGTTCCATTGTCATCAATTAGAGTATTTCAATAACATAAAAACTGAAATCCCATAATACATACCCACTAATTAGTTCTTTTAATATCTAAGCACTTATACTAAATATTTCAGTGAAATTGCTACTAGCATTAACAGATTAAAAAAGAGAAAAAAATGTTTGTGCATTTAACTTATATATGTTTAATTTCAACAGTAGTATTTTTCAGAAAAACTATCCCAGCTGTCAGGGAGTAGCAGGAGTGGGGCTGCATTCAGATGGAGATGATCCAGGAAATGTGATTACCTCAGTATTCCAGGCTGGGCAATGATGCTCCCACAGCATGCAGTGCCATGGTACCTCTTCATGGGTGGTCGTAACAAGTACAAGTGACCAATCTAGAGGAGGTAAGGCAATGAGTCAGCCCATCCAGGAAGACCAATCAAAAACAGTAGGAGACTGGGCTAGAGGAAGGAACAGGGATAAGGCTATGCATAAGCTGAGTCCAAGCCCTATTCAGTAAGCCCTGCCAGAAGGACAGAACAGTAGGTAGCAGAACACATATACTTACACTATCACTTGGGAAGGTGTGGGTGTCAAGACTTATCTTAAATGGAACCACAAATACACAGGAAGGTCCTAAGTGAGGTTGGTCAGCTCACGTATGGCCTTTTGGTGCCCTCTGAAACCTAGTGGTTTTCATTACAATGCACTGAAATAAGAAGTAGGTTCCATGTCATTGAACCCTTGTGAAAAGTATCTCAGTGGTGCTATTTTTTACAGGAAGAAATTTTTCAAGTTTGGGGAAGGGATAATATCTGGGGCATTTTACTAGGCAGAAAGGGAAGCTAAACACTTCTGAAAAGATTTTCTCTGTGGATGACTCTGCCTAATCCCAACTAACAAAAACTACTGTCTCTCCAGTCATGTGACTCTACAAACAGCCACTGAATAGGTCATGGAATTTTCAAGGAGGTTATATAGCCACAAAACCTAAAAAGAGCTCGTTGTACCCTGGGGTTGCAGGGAAATTTTCCTACCTAGAGCAGATAACACTGTCTCAGACATTGAGAGGAAACAAGAAAAGATAAAAATGGAGATAGAAATGGGATAGAAATGGAGAGTAATGAAGAATAGAAATGGATAATAATGGAGAATAGAAATGAAAAATTAGGAAAGGAAACAAACAAAATCTTTGAACATTAACAACTAAATATTTTTACATAATCAACTGATAAAAGGCACAAGTACCAATCAAATACTGTCTGAGCTCAAAACTTGCCTTAAAAATTGTCCTATCAATGAATTAAGAATTATTTTCTCAGATAAATTAATCAGTTTAGGATTAATTAACTTGGTGAGATTTTAATGAAGTATGAACTCCAGATTAAAACTTTTCTGACATAGGTCTCTAGCTGCCATGTATCTGAACCCCCCAGCATCAGCTCATGCTACAGTTTTTCCCCACTCCAGGGGCCTTAATAAGGTTTCTTTCCTTTATTTAGTTATCTAGTTTTCCCAAACTTGCAAGATTTTTCTTTATTTTTGAAAATCGCACCACTTTCCCACATGTGAACTGAAACTGGCAAATGGGTTTACACTTTACTGGACACATACATGAAGAATAACATGACTGCATAAATATTGTTTCCATAGGAAAACAGGTAACATAGTCTAGTAACAATATCTGAAAAGTTCACTTTAATATTATCAATAAAATAACAATGGTTTGGGTTCTTTTTAGAGTCAAATCTTCATAGAATTGCTCTTTTTTTCCCCAGAAACTTGAGAAGTGGCAGCTCAGATAAACTGGCTTTTATTTAATAGATATATCTCAAAACAGTCCTATCTCTCCAGTTCATAATGGATGAAATAATTTTTTGGATTTTTTACCTTTGTATAAATAAAACATGTCTCTGTGTTTATAATCAGAAACATGGATAGATAGAAACTGATCTTTAAGTTTAGAAACAGGAATATACTCTTTGAATGTTGCAAAATGCTATGTTTTGTGCCATATATATTAAATACGCTTTGGAAATAAACTGACTTAAAACAAGTCAATTATTATCTTCCATTTCTGTGGCTGAGTCACTTCCCTTCCTCTTTCCCCTGGTTCTTCTACCAGCTCACTTACATAGCATTTCAGCTTCAGGAAGAGTAAAATCAACCAAATTAGTGTCTTATGATGAAAATAAAAGATCTGAGATATTGAAGTATTTGTATCAGTCAACATATTTCACTGTCTCATTTAGACCAGAGAGAATCATGCAGATTGAAAAGAATTCTAAAAAAAAAAATTAAAAAAAATAAATGCTCTTCTATTACCACATTAAATCTTTTTATCCAAGTGAAAATTTGGCCAAATTGTCATTGAAGATTTTTAAGGTCAAGGCAAGGTTTGCTGTTGATTAAGTCAAACACCCAGTCAGTGTTAGTAAGACTTTAATTCCTGTTAGGAATTACTACAGCACTTGAAAATAGAATAAATTTGGGAGTGAAGGGAAATAACTAATGAAATATTGAAAAGTGCTTCTTTTAGATAAAGATAGGCAAATTAATTTTAAAATTTTAACCCACTTGAAAATCCTGGACTTGAAATGTCAGCTCAGGCTTGAGTGATTGGCTTTTTGCTTTTCTAAGGAAAGAATGAGATAAAGGGAGAAATGACAGATAAAAGCTATGGAAAAGTATATAGTGACAGCTGGAAAAAGATAGGCACAGTAAAGTAATGATATGGGTACATTATAGAGGTTTTTAAAGAAAAAACATTCTGCATGGAATAGTACTTGTAGCGAAAGCATTAACTTCCTCCTAAACCAAGATTGCAGTTAGTTCATTTACGTACTCATCTCTATCTCACATTTCCTCCAGCTAAATCAAATGATTGTCCCAGGCATTTTTGAAGACAGTACATGGGAGATGTATTTAAAACCAACTTCACATAAAGCAAGCTTCCTTCACTGTATAGCTCTTTCTACTCTTGAGTAAGGACGTCTAGATAGTTAGTGTTCTCACATTCAACTTCCTTTCATACCTTTTTCCTTTTTTTTGGTGTTCACATCTTGGCCTTTATTTTCTTAATTTAAAAGAAATTTTACTGTTGTGCACTGACCAGCTTGTGTGCTGACTTTTTTCTTAGTGGAAATTAGTATTTTTTAATCTAATCAATACAAAAAGTGGGGACATTCTGACAAAAAAACCCTAAAACACAAAAATAAAACCCCTAAAAACAAACAAAAAAAAAAAGAAGAAAGGAAGAGAAGGAAGGACGAGCAGAAGGGAGAAAACGAAAGAAAGAAAGAA
>JAWWLZ010000042.1:40406802-40430468 GCA_035041345.1 Poliocrania exsul | reverse complement strand
AGGCATCGAAGTTTGTCTCCTTGTCTCTTTCTTTTCTCCATTCCTCCATATCCACATACACTGCCCCATCCCCAACACCCCCAGCTCCGAGGCACCTGCATACATACATACATGCACACACATATATACATGTAAACTCTGTGCCTTGGTCTATCAGCTTTTGATTTTGAAACTGCTAGAGAAACTGTATTCCTACAGAACATAAGGATCAAATTCAGAGCATTTACAACAGGAAAATCAGTTTATTACCAATATGATAAAAAATAGAAATCCACACCTGTATACCAACCAGGACAGCTTTTCTCTACTTGCTGGTTAGTTCTGGCAAGCTATTCTGATCAGGGTTTTCGTACCACATCATGCAACGTAAAAACTCCAAATCTTGGAACAATTTTTTTAATTTATGCTATGTATTTTACATTTTTTTTGTCTGAGTTTCTTAGCCAACTACCAGCAAAATGTACTTGTATTACATTTTTTAAAAGCAGTTTTGTTTTACAATGAAATTCAGAAATAAAATCTAGACATGAAAACTGTTTGCCATGTATGACTATGTCTGCAAGGGGGTGGTAGCTTGTTAAATTATGAATGACACTGAAGATACAATGTGCTCTATTGATATACTATGACTGTAAACTAAATTCATTAATCAAAGATTAATTTCATTAATCAAAGACTTGACATTATATTGCTCACTTCCTGGGGTATCAAATCTGATTTTTAATATTCTACTGATAATTTCATACTTTCAAACTGTGTTACTCTGACTTTGTGACCCCATTTTAGAGTACAGATTTCATAGCCAGTTTTTTAAGAAAGTAAAGGTCCTTTTTTAAAGGTGACATCATAGAACAAAAGGTTTCATATTATGCAAACTACTTAATGTCCCATGCAGTTCAAACAAATTAGGTATAAAGGAAGATGTTCTTTACAGATGATGTTATCCTTTGCTGCAGAAAGTCAAGAGAGATTAAACAGTTCAATGTTTTTCTGTCTTCCATTTTTACCTTCCCATTCCTATTTCTTGTAAAAAGCTAAATGTAGCTGTGAATACTGTTCTGCTTAAGCAAACTGTCCTTTCTAACTCAAATCTATCTGTTGGCAAAAGAAAAAAAAAATCAATCTGCTGACAATGATTTACTATGCAAAATGTGTGAGAAATCAGTTAATAAGCTGAACCATTTGTCATTTTCTCAAGCATACATGCTTTCCAAGTTGGTTTTTAAAGTATTTTTCACTATTTTTGTTGAACAAAAGAAGATTTATATTTAAATCCTATGAAGTATTAAAAATCTTAATGGATAGATATATCCTGCACAGAACAGTCATTCCTGATTTCATAAAAAGAAGAAATGGACTGTCAATTGACTCTAATTAACAATGTAGACACTTCATATGTATTTAGAAATAATCATTTGTTCCCTGTCATAGTGTGGTATAACTATGCTGTGCAGGCCAATCGACGGTCTGTTGCTGCAGTCAAGGAATAGGATAAGGTGAAAGAAAAGGAAGCATTACAAGTCAAAGCCAGGCAAAAGTCCTCTGTTTTGATCTGCTATTAAATGCCTCAGACTTAAAGTATGATCTGTATTTCAAACAGTTATGAGCAAGGTCTGGCTAAGCAACTAATTCCATACATGCTCTGAATATCCTGTTGTCTAGACTATTCTTGAAAGTGATTTGAAGTTCTCTGTTTTATTTTGATGTAAAATGTCTAGTTTCTTGAGACAGTTACAGTATCTCTACCATAATAACCATCACTACCAGCTGAACACAGTAAGGCCACACCTCTCCACTGCTTACAGTGCGCTTACCTCTCCCTTAATTATTTTGATATCTCAGATACAGGGATGGGAAGAGAAGAAAAAGTGTCTTGTCTCTCATCACTTTCTCACATTTAGATGCATGTCTGTGTAGGTGGCCCAGTGTGATGTGATGGTTTTCATTGAACTGAGACATGTTTTCTCCAAAGTGAAATTAGGGAGCCCCAAGAACAAGACAACCTTTACTGTTGTACTATTATTTCAAATATAGACTTCAGTTGGCCAAGGGATCATATGAAAAGAGTCAACAACTTTTACACAGCCAAAGGAGTGGGCGTGTAATGCATTCATATCAACAGCACAGCTAAATCTTCTAAAAATTCTCCCATTCTCACATAATAATAAGGATAATCTATAAAAAAAGGAACACAGGCAATATTGCTCTTCACCAAAATCTAGTAGTCTCATCATACACAAAAATAAAGGAATGAGAAAACAATTGTAACATATTTCACTAAAGTTTATAGACTACAGTGAAGCAGATGAACAAAGAAACATTCTGAGTAAATATCACAACAGGCTGCCTGGAAAAATACTTCAGAAAGCAGAATATTACTTTTGAAATTGGAAAGATTTCTATGTTGACATCACTGCCAATTTCAACCATTCAAACGTCAGATAACCATAGGACTGGCTTAAAAATAGAAACACACCAAAGACAGAGGGTCTTGACGACCCCCCCAGACCCAATTCCAGGGGGTTGGACCAGGAGTGGAACCAGGGCTGGACTGAGAAATGTGTAAAGCAATGATTGGAGAAATCTTATTATAAAAGCCATGGAAACAAGAACTGGGGCATGTGCATGTCATCACGTATTCCTGTAGGCCGTAGGCCTGTGATATTAAAGGACCTTTACTTTTTATCTTACCCTACACTAACTTGGCTCAGAGTCCTGCTTTGTGGTGGGTTCTCTCACAGCATCATACAAAACATGCATCTGGCAGAGTTCAGTTCCACTTGTAGCTTGTTACTCGAATTGGTTTGCTATCTATTGCAGGGAGCTGCTTGAGTCTTGGATTCTCTCATACCCCGGGACAGTTCAAGAAGCAATTCACACTGTTATTTCCAGAACTAGCTGACCATTTCACACCCTGCACAATGTGACTTTTAGTCTAAGGGAACTACAAAGCTCATCCCCAGGATATTGGTATGTGAACTATTAGTTCTGAAGAGTTCTTTTTAGCTTTTAGATATGCACACTGTTTTTGCAAATGTAGTGACTGAGGTGACTGTGGGTTGCATGGTCTTTTCATCACACAAAGATAAACCATTCCTGGGTGATTTTTGGAAAATATGTCACGTAACCAGATAAACTATCAAAACAGAAATTCAGTGAGTCTAAAAATTCCAATATCCCCTCTCTGCAAATGACCACTACCATATGCTTTAGGGGAAAGTCTAAGAAAAATTGAAGAAAAATAAATAATCTTTTCTGAGAAGGAATGCCTTTTCTAACTCCTATTCTTGGATGACTGGTTATGCTCAGAATCACTGAAACTCTGTCTTTATCAGAATATTAATAAAAAGAAAAGAATAACCTATGGTTAATTTTGTGAATGGTCCCATGGCTCATGTAAATGTCTGATTCATTTAACATCAGCTACATTCTCAACCCCCCTAATAGGCTGTGCCATTCTTCCTGAAGAAAGGAATTTCAGAGGTTAATTATATGTTATAAATTATATCCCTTTTTGATTCAGCTGAATGCTGCTTTTCCCCACCCCCACAACCTTTTCTCCCTTTCACTGTTTTGTACTTCTCTATCATATCTCTCTCATTGCATTTTCCCTATCCCCATCATACATTCCTCTCTTAGCTTTGTTTGTTTGTTTGTTTGTTTGGGGGTTTGTGTTTTTTTTTGTTTTTTTTTTTTGTTTGTTTGAGGTTTTTTTGGAAAACTGCAAGTAGAAACACTCTAAGGACTGCTTTTTCACTAGTTTTGGAGGAATGGATGCAAAATACATTTTTGGGCAATGCAATCTTGTTGGTACAGAGAAATTAAATGTGAGCAATTCATATCTGTATGGACTCTGTGAGATTGAAACAGCTACCAGCAAAGAACAAATGGAGACACAGATGCTGCTGAGTGGTAGGGAGGAAACACTCCCCGGGAGCTCACAGCAACTCTCCAGAAGTTTCTCATGAGAACTCTTCAAGCTTCTCACAGAACTCTGGAGATGCACCTGGGAACAGTCAGGAGGTTTTCATCAAAACACTGGACTTGTGGGATATGGAGTATAACCAATTAGAATTGTAGCTTAATGGTGTGAGAATTACTTTAGCCAGTAAGCATGTAGCTTTGACCCTATATAAACCATTTGCAGTGTATTAAAATGGCATTTGCTTGATTACATTGGTCTGTGTGTGGTGTCCTTGTTCCTCTGTGAAATATTGTTTACTTTACAATCTTATAAAGTTTTAGTATAATGAAAATTAAAGCACATCCAGGCTGTGAAAATATTGACATGGAGTTCATTCCAATAATTCAAGCAGCCATGACAAAAGCCCTAAAATCAAATTTTGTGGATGAATAAGTTCATAAATTAGGAGAATTCTTTTCCAAACAATGCACAATGAAGTGATCACAGACACATCTGGCAGAATCCCTAATGAGTATTGTGTTCCTCTCTACTAAGTATCAAACTAATTTTTGCTGTCCAGTGATGCATTTGGATGGTCAGTGGGTGTCATCTGAAGTGTATCTTATCATGGCATTTTTGGAATCAAGGTGAAATTTTTACTATACAATGATAGCTAATACCTTTTAGCAAGATCTAAGTCTACTAACATTTACATATGTTAGGCTTGCAAAACCATTGAGTAAAATCCTGGTTCCATTTTTGCGAGGACAGTATATAAACCATTGTAAATCAGACTTTGGGTTTTTTTAGATGACAGTGATATAGATTATGTGCATTTTCTTCTTTGTAATTTCTATGTGCTTAAGCTCTTATGTTTTGTCATTTTAAAACTTATTTAGTAGTAATTACCTGAATACTAAATGAATGTTAACACATCAACCACTTCACCTACACATACTCTTTCTCTCAGTTCAATAGAGATTAAAGGAATTAAAGTATGTTTTATTGTATGTTTTCCTCTTAAAACCCCCCTTGAACTAGATAATGTCACCCCATGTAAAAAGAAATGAGGCAAATTAACATAAAGGACAGAATCTGGATTTAAATGTAAGAAGAAAGAATTGTAAAAGAAACTAATAAATGTCTTTCATGTCAAACATGAAAAATAGTAATTACCTTGAAGTTGTAAGGCTATTGGTAGAAGCATCACTCAGAAATAGTTGAACAACCTGAAAGATATGAAGATTTTTCTCTTGCCATACCTGTCTTTCTCAAGTTTACATAGCACAAAAGTAAGGTTTAGACAATTACATGCCTGCAAATTTAAGTCTTCTTTGGTACAAATATATATGCTGTCATCACAGAGAACATTTAATGTATGCTCTTAGTTCCGTATTGCTAAATCACTTTTAATGTTCTCTGGAAAAAAAAAGAAAGGATTCAGGTTAGCCTTGATTTTAACCAGTATTCTGAATATTGATTCTATTGTTAAAGGTTATTTGGTTAAGTGGCAATAGGTATTCCAAGATACTTTTAAGTGTGGATCCTCATTCTATTAATTTCCTATTCTTCAGTGTATGTTCTTCATCTGAGCAGTACCTACAGTTAGAGTACAACATTGAAAACATCAGATATTACTCTATCCAAAACATCACTGGCTGATAAACCAGCAGCAATGTGAAAGCATAAAACACATTACAGTGATTATTATAGGTTATTGCTGGTCTGTTTTTATAATTTTCTCCTTTACATTGTAGATTTAAACTAATATTGGTTCCACAGTCATGTCCCACAGAGCAGAATGGAAAAAACAGAATTTTACCAAGAAAGAGAACACATTCACATACTGCATAGGAAAAAAAGAAATAACACCCTTATGGCTTTATGAGGTGTAAGCTGTGCCCAGTGCAGATAGACAATGCATACAGATCTAAAGCTTTAAAAAGCTCCATCTTGCAGAAATGTATTTTATGTGAGTTTAGAGATACTCAGTAGAACTGACCCTCCAAGAAACACAATTTCCTTTATGATAGTTAACTCTCAGAATTTTATACATAGGATGGTTTAAGAGAACTGAAACCTCTAGATAAGCACATAAAATCACAGCTGGAAAAGTCTAGAAGCAAAAACATGAGTAAAGAAAGAAAAAGTTCCTAACATACTTTGTATTCTTGAATGTTAACTTTTCTGCCTGTATTGCTGTAACAGGAACTATTGAAACTTAAGATCTGTTCAATAGATACCGTTTTCTATAATTTAAAATCACTGAAAAAATCAGATTGGAAGGTATTCTTAGAGACCATCTGATCCAAGACCCTGCTGAAATCAGAACTAAGTTTAATGTTTGATTTGATTGCTCAGGATTTTACCAAGTCTTGTATTTTCTTTGTGCACTTCTGAGAGGTTTATGTCTTCACCTCCTTTATAACAACCTGTAGGGGTGACAGTGTGTGGGTGGATTTCCTAAGGTCTGAGGTAACTGATAAATGCAATCTTAATGAGCAAAGACCTACCTGTAGAATGTGGAATACCTTGTAACCAGTAGGATGTTTCCATGTATGTTAGGTGAACTAACTAACCAATAGTGTGTTGGCATGTTATACACAAGAGTACATGAAAGTGGAGCTGTAACCAGAAATAAACTCCTTTGTCTTCAATGAATCTTCTGATCACACTGCAGCCTTTGTCTCTGCCTCCTCTGACCACCACAAATCAACCTTACCCCGATAACAACCCATGAGGTAGTTGAATCCAGCAGCAAGACTTCACTGACACTTCTTTCTCAGACTGAAAAAAACCAAAAAAGTCTACGCATTTTCTCAGATTCTTCTCAGAAGGTATATTTGCCTTAGTAAACGCACTCTGTAACTACCTGAATGGAGTTTGTAGTCCAGTGGGTTTGTAGTCCTTTTTCCCAGGTAACAAATGATAGGATTAGAGCAAATAGCCTGAAGTTGCACCAAGGAAGGTTTAAATTTGATGTTAGGACAAATTTCATGACTAAAGGGTTCTCAGACATTGAACAAGGCTGCCCTGGGAAATGATTGGGTCACCATCCCTGAGGTGTTTTCAGATGTGTACATCTGGCATTGAGGCACATGTGGTAGATTAGCAGTGCTGATTAATGGTTGAACTCAATGATCTTAAAAGTCTTTCCTAACATAAATGGTTCTATTCTCCAGCCCTCTTGGTAGGTTTCCACTGGATTGTCTCCAGTTTCTGAATGCCTTTCTTGTACTGGGAAGCCTAAATTTTGGTGTACCATCAAAATGTGGTTTCAGATGACAAATAGATGGGGATAATCTCTTATTGTCCATGTTTTTACTACTCCGGCTGAGTATGCAATAAGCCTTCATAACCTCAAGAGCGCACTGCTGACTCAGGATCAACTTGCTGGCCACCAGGACTTCCAATGCCTTTCCCTCAAAGCTGCTTTCAAAGCAGTTAGGCCTGTTCTCTTGCAAAGGTGTATTCCACTCCCATTATAGTTAAATTTCATGAGGTCTCTGTTAGTCCATTTTTCCCAGCACACTGAAATCCCTTTGGATTGATGCCTTTCCCTCCAGCATATCAAGTACTGCTTCCTGTTTGGTGTCATCTATAAACTTGCTGAAGGTGCTCTTCATCTTGTCATCCTACGTGCTAGTGAAAGACATTAAGTAGCACCAACTCATTGTTTTCCCATGAAGAACACCTCTAGTAACATGAGACAGCCTCTTCAGAAGCCTTGTCTTACTCCATTATCCCATTAGGGTCCTATTGTCTTGTTAACTGCATACATCCAAAACATTTTTGTATTGCTTCAGTCCAGAGTTCTGTCTTCATCCATGCCGGCCTTCTGTCATGCTTGCTTGCTTTCCTGCACAGAAAGATGGAAAATTCTCCTGCCCTGAAGAGATGATTCTTGAGAATCAACCAACTCTGCTAGGCCCTTTTGTTCTTCGGAGCTGTCTCCCAGGAGAATCTGCAAGTACTTTCATAAAAAGACTAGGTCAGGTTTCCTGAAGACAAAGACTGCAGTCCTACTATTCATTTTCACAGAATCAAAGACTATTTGACTTTTGCAGGGTTGTCTTGACATTGTCAAGTCTAATCTTTCCTGCTGAAGCACAGTCACCTAGGGAAGGTTGCCTAAGACTGTCTAGTCCTTACGCCTGTCTCTCGGGGTTTTAACATCTAACATCATAAACATAATGGAGGTTTCCATCAGTCTTCAAAACACTGATTATTTCTTCCTTGTTTATGAAGAACAGGTCCTGCAGAGCTTGTACTCTAGCTGACTTGCCAGATTCCTGTGTCCTTGCTTGTGCCCTGCATGTCAAGCAGATATTAAGATGAAATTTCTCATGAGTACCATGGCCTTTGACCATGAAGCTTCTTCCTCTATAATCTGTGAAGTCTTCATGTGTTTCCTCCTCTTTTTTATGTCCTATGTAGGGATCACTCAGAGCTTCCCTCTTGGTTTCCATTCTTTGACCTGTCAGATTCTGACAATCTTGTCAATCCTCCCAGAGCCAAACTCTACACAGTCAAGTGCTTCTCCAAAATCTCTATCCTGTCTTCCTGGCCTGGCTTTCCCCAAAAGCTGACAACAACCAATGTGCTCCTACATCTCTGTAATCTCACTGAGATTATATATTTCTGGGTGCAAAAGGCTTCTAATTTTAATTCTTTGATTCCAATGATACATGTGTTCCTGAACAGGTACTTTGGACAAGCACCCAGATACACAGATTTTTTGGGGAAATGTGATAGCCTTCCACAGCAGGCTGTCCCATGAGACCTTCTGAGGTTCTTCCACCCCATTCTTCCACCTTCCCATGTACTTTATGTACTCTCTCTTTCTGAATCTCCATTTAAGGCCAGCCTCCACAATCTGGAGAATCTATAGCCAATCATTTAAAAATAACCTCAAACCAGCTGTCTTCCATGTAACATGGACTTTTTTTTCAACTGCAAGTTTTCTGCAAAGATCCTTTCTGTATCCTTCCTGTCTTCCTGGATGTTGCACCATATACTCACCTTCTCCCACAGCTCTTTACTTGACAGCCCTGTGTCTCTGCTAGGATGTACATACACAGTGGCCAGCACTGGGGTAGGAGAAACCACAGGCATTTCTGGCTACCTAATACCTGGACAATCTTGTCCTTCTTTAGGAGCGATGTCTTGTTCAAAGCCATGTCATTATGGAGTTGATGAATGGCAAAGGGATATCACTGAATGTTCTGTTGGGAGCCACCTTCCCTGACACAACTTTGCCTTTTTTTTTTTTTTTCCATTTAAGACCCTTGGGATAACACATATACATAGAAAGACCAACAGGCATGAAATCTCAGAATTTCCTTCTTTGGAAATCTTCTTGACTACAAAGTTTAATTCCTGCTTTTTTAACATATTCTAGTCTTATGAAGCTTTTTTCTCAGATACAGTAAAGCTGTTTGGTAAAGTGCCTCTCCTTTTGCTGAGTATACTCAGTCATAATTGTACCACAGAATAGTGTTCAGGATTCAGAAGAAGAGCATGAAATTTCAGTGTTGAGTCACTATTGTACTGAGAAGTACTTGAGTCCTTTTTTTTTTTTTTGATGAATTCTTTGATTCTTGATAACTAAGATGTGGCCCTAACAGAGTGTGGCATCACTGTCACCTTGAAATGTACTTTAACTGAGGGACCATTGATGGGTTCTTAAACATTAAATGTTTGACAGTAGGTGGTATCTGCTGAGAAGTAACCTATTGAACCATTTGAACATAGTCCTATGCATTCCTCAATTCCTTATTATCTCAAAGAGGTGTGATGCATTCTCTTGCTATAAGAGTGTTTCCAATGTAAGTGAAAATACCAAAATATCTTACAAGCCAGATTTAGAATGTGTTGTTATTAAAAATGATGGACTTTTTTTTTTGTCAAAATATTTGGGTTTACCTGTTTTGAGATTTTAAAGGACAATGCTCCCCTACCCTTTCTTTTCTATGAGTTTCAATGAAATGTTTAAAAATGGCAGTCACATGAAAAACAATATTCAGCAACAAAGAGCATCGTTTAATGTTGTCAAAACCTGGCACTTACTATAAAGGTAAGTTACTACAAAATTAATGCAACAGCTATTCATTGTTTTTGACTATGAAGTAATTTGGATTGGATGACTTGATACTCATCACAATCTTCCATGAATATAAATTAGGCTGAGAATTATTAAACAGCAGTTTTAAAATAAACAAAAGAAAAATACAAGACATGATAAAACTATGGAAGTCTTTTTCATAGGATATTGTAAATGTCAAAACATAGATTTAGGAAGGATTAGAAATATTCATGGATGAAAATTTCATCAAATGCAGTTAAACACAAAGGTATGGTCTATAGCTCAGAAAATACTAAAACTGCAGATTTCTCAACTGTTTTCTGTACATGGGTCAAGTAGAAAGGAGAGGGAAGGAGATTTGGGTAGACAGTAATCCCATTTGTTAGTAAAACAAAAAATTTAATATGAGGATCTGAGAACAGTCACTGAACTGTTAATTTCTAATTTGTCACTGTGTTATTGCACTGCTTTCTGTTTTCATTAGCACTATTTCCTGTTTGCTGAATTCACATTTTGCAATAATTTCCTTCTTTTTCATATGCTTGAATGAGGCTATTATCAAAGATAGAAAGATATCTGACACAACAACAAGAAAAACTTAGTAATGAGTATTTTATTTCTTGAAAATTGTACCTGATTTATTTTCCAAATTAAAATGAACAGTTCTAATCATAATTTTAAATATGACAATAAATGGAAACGTAATTTTCTTATTTTCAATATTTATGCCAAATAATGAATAGAGCTGACAATACACAACATTCCATACAATTTGTGCATTAATTCAGCAAATATATATCTCTCCTGAAATCTATAATAGCAAGTACCTTCCATGTGCTCACACACATACCTTTAGTAGAAAATTTAAACACTCTTTTCTGTAAACTTACAGTAAGTACCTGGCAGGCATTTGAAAGTGTTATGTCTTTTAGAAATTTTACTAAAGACAACAGTCTCATCTTCAAAAAAGACCATTCTAGTTCTCTTTATTACCCATGTCTTTCTAATCACTGATGAAAGTTGAAGCCTGTACAGGGCTTTTTTTCCCTCCTCCATCAAATTTCATAGATACCAAGTTTGAAATTACATTATTTTTAAGTCAAAACTGGTCCAAATGTAAATACTTTCTGAAGATAATAGAAGTCTGTCTCATGTCAAAGCAACTGCTGATTTACTTTTGTTGTGTGTTCAGATATACCATTCCCCTGTACACCACTAGCAAATTCCTTCGATGAAAAACAGCTGTTACTCTAAGAGGGTTTGGCACCTTTTTGTTTCTCTGTCTCTTGCCTATACAATTTCCTTTTTAGAGTGAGATTAGCAGAGAATGTGACTGTAGAAGGTAGTAGCAGGTCTGATATATTTGGTTCTAGTTAAGTCCTCTTTTTAGAGACATTTGCCTGACATTTTCTGATACAAGAGTCTCAAAAGCCCTGAGGGGTTCACAGAAGGAAGTAGTGAAATACTAGCTATTCAGGAATTTGAGATTATTAACAATCCATTTTTTTTAGAAGAATGACCTTGGAAAAGTCAGGAAGGCATGGGGCAATAAACAGCAGGGGCACAACAAGCTCAGGCACTCTGGATACATTCAAATCCCTGGAACAAGATGGATTTCATACACGAGGGCCAAAAGAGCTAGCTACTGTGATTTTTTAATTCAACTATCATCTTCAAAGAACTATAGTGATGAAGACTTCTAGTAAAAACTAGAAAAAAAGACTAATGTCATGACAATTTTGCCTCAGAAAATGCAAAGTAGCCCATGTGGGTCCAAGGAACAAACTGAGGAGCATCAGCTTAGCCCTGGAAAAGGTCACAAAATGTTTAATATTAAAGTCTATTTCAAACAAATTAAGGATAAGTGTATCTGGAGTAGATGGCACAGATTTATTAAGGGCTTGACAAAAACAAAAACTTTCTGCTATGAAACAAATTATTAGGTTGATGAGGAGACAGTGGTAGACACATTCTACCTTGTTATTAGTAAAGCTTTACCAGTATTTCCATTTGGAAAGTAAGAAAACATAAACTTTTGCAAAAATTAATTACTGGATGAATTGAAAATTGGCTAGACTGCCAGGCACAAGTAGTAGTGAATATTGACTTGATTTTGGCTGGAAGTCTCCAGCAATCAGAGAGTTCCAGTGGCTAATTTTCTCCCCTATATGTATTCAACATCATCAGCCACTTGGGTAATAGCATGGAGTGCACCCACAAGCAAATTTGTAGATGACTATAAAGTGAGGGGAGTTGTTAGCTCCAAGTTTCAGTCCAGAGGGAATTCAAAAAATTTGAGGACTGTGGCAAACAAAACACTTCTGGTTGGTGTTAAGATAAATTTCAAAGTAGATTTCAGACCCAGTTTCAGGATCAACTGGAAGCTGATCATTCTCACAGTCATGGTCCTCCAGATTAGGGCACTGAGATGCCTTTTGTTTGCCATCCATGTTGAAGACAGATGTAAAGAGAACATTAAACACCTCTGCTTTGTCTCTGTCCCTGTTTGTGAGGTGATCATCCTCATCCTGTAATGGGCCAATGTTATTTCTATACAGCCTATTGCATTAATATATTTGAAAAAAAAACAAACCTCTTTTCACTGTGCCCCACATGTCTGGCCAATTTCAACTCCATTTGAGCTTTGGCCACAGGAATTTTCTCCCTGCAGTGGCAAGCAGTACCTCTGAATTCTTCCCATGTCATTTGACCTTTCTTCCACTAGGCATACACCTGCCTTTTTGTCTTATTTCCATAAGATTCCTGCTCAGTGAAGCCAGTCTTCTGCCTCACCTGCTTGACTTCTGACATTTGGGAATTGTCTAATTTTGTGCCCTTAGGAGGTGATGTTTGAAAAGTGACCAGCACTGATGGACTACAGCACCTGCAAAAACATTTTCCAAAGGGAGTTGCTAAAACTTGTTAATTTTTTGCAAATTGTAGCAAATTTTATAGGTTAGTTAAGATCTGAGATAAAGATCACAAAAGATATTGATAATATGAGAAACCCAGTTTCATTTAAAAAGAAGAAAAAAACCCAGAACAAACAAACAAAACAAACCCAAAACCCAAATACGTGAGCTCTCATGTAAAAAACAAAACAAAACAAAAGACAAAACCAAAAACCAAACAAACAAAAAACAAAATTAAAAAATACCTTAGACATATTCTCATATTGTAGATAGTTTTCTGGTGTTTAGGAGCCTTGCCCAGGTTCTGTGAAATCCAAAATGGGATTTCTGCAAATCTAATGCAGTATGCAAGACCTTATACTAGCACAAAAGTGAATGCCATGCTTCAGAAATAGTTAACATTTAACTATTAATTAAATTATTAATTAATTAAATAGTTAACAGTTAACTTCAGAAATGAGGTAACATAAATCTGTCACCTCATCAAGTGCATAATAAAAAAATGGATTGTATGACCCAAGAACACTATTCTCTTAGCCCATTATTATTATATATATATATATAAGTGTATGCAGTTGCACATGCAAGCTTATTGCACTGGAATTTGGATTTTGCCCCAAGTAGTAAAAAATGTGAAGAAGTAGTCTGGTATTTTTTTAAGTCTGAGGTCATCCAGCCAAAACTATGCGGCATGCATTGAATAAAGGTACTAGTCTTTTTCTTGTCTGAGGTTAGCAAGTCTGCTCTGTTCTGGAGGGC
This sequence comes from Poliocrania exsul, assembly GCA_035041345.1. Classification (NCBI taxonomy): domain Eukaryota; kingdom Metazoa; phylum Chordata; class Aves; order Passeriformes; family Thamnophilidae; genus Poliocrania; species Poliocrania exsul. Next base: position 40,416,808 of record JAWWLZ010000042.1, on the reverse strand, counting down.
TGGTGTAGAGGTAGGAGACGGAAGTGCCCTTGCGTCTGCCTGCTCCTTTTCAGATTATTTGTTTCCAGGAGCAAGCAAGCACCAAGCTGACTGTGTTTGTAAGAACAGACATCACATGCCTGTACAAAGGCTAAGTCATCTGGCATTTCACTGTTCTTGTTCGCTGAAAATCCCTTGAGTAACTTTAATTGACATCCACTTTCTTTTGGACGGCTGCTCACCGCAAGATGTGCAGTAGAGTTTATAGGACTGTGCATTGGGTATACCTAGAGTGCAGTAAATAAACAATACTATTTTCCTGCTTTTCAATCTACACACACCATTAAATAAGTACTACTTTAGATACTTTTCTAATATATATTTCTGGCAAAATGGCAAATGATGCAAATAGAAAATCAAATCCTGATGATTAGTCTGAAGCCTGAAGTTTCTTTCTCATAGTAGCAGCTTGAATAGCTGAGGTTTTGTCATATTTTGACTGTTAAAGTAGATTTCTAAGTATAGTAATAAAGAAAATTTGAAACAGAAGACTGGCAGAGTGATTGCTTGCTGTTTGGCTTCCTGGGGTTGCAATCAAAAATTACTTAATAAAGAAGCTGTAGTTAAGGCACTGTTTTGCAATTTTGGTGTTATCCATGAAGCAGCAACATTGTACTAGTCTGTCAAATTTTATTCCTTCATCTGCTCATTTTTTACAATTTTCTTGTACTCTCTTCTTTAAAACACAAAATGGAAAGAGGATTATTGAAATTCAGAGAGGTAGTGTCAGATGAACATTTAAGGGGCATTATTACCCGGTATGTGATCCAACATCAACGATTTCTGCTAACTTCTAATTCAGCTTTGAAACGGGCCATGCCATACAAATGAGAATCTGTACTGTGTGAGCAATACAGGAGTACAACCAGCTTGACTTACATGCCATGATTGCTGGTATTTGACAGTCTGTAGGTGCAATATGTGATATATGTTCTACACTCATTAGGGATAAAATTTCAGCTCTTATCACAGAACCATGGAATGGTTTGGGTTGCAAGAGACTCTATTCTAGCACTTCTGCCATCAGCAGGGATGTCTTTCACTTGATCAGGCTGATCCACTAGATGCAATTTGACCTTGAATGCTTCCAGAGGTGGGGCATCCAGAGTTTCTTTGGAAACCTGTTCAAATGCATCACAACCCTCACAGTGAAGAATTTCTTCCATTCTATATCTACCCTCTTTTAGTTGAAAGCCAACACCCCTTGTCCTGTTACTCCATCTTTCTTATGTTTCTTTAATATATTAAAAGGCTACAGCATGGTGTCCTGAGAGCCTTCCTTTCTCCAGGCTGAGGAATCCCAGCTCTCTCTCTCTCTGTCTTAATACCTTTCAGATAATTGTAGAAAGTGATAAGGTATCCCCTGAGCCTCCTTTTCTCCTGGCTAAACAATCTCAATTCCCTCAGCTGCTCCTCATAAGACAGGCTCCAGTGCCTTCATCAGCTTTGTTGTCCTTCTTTCAGCATGCTTGAATATGCTCAAGCACACAGTTGCTGAAGATGAATGGATATTTTTAAGCTAAATAATTGCTAGTTACTAAAAATCCTTAAATTTTGCCTCTCCCTTCCTAAGAAACTTCAAAGAGTTCAGTTTTGAAAAAATCTAAAGTATCTGATTCTTGACTTTTTAAAAGCTGTAAAAAGCAATGCTGAGAGTGAACTGATTCAAAAGTCTGCTGAGATCAGTGAAAATTATTCTGTAGATTGAACTGGGCAATACTTATCATTCAGCATTAATTTGTTCTGAAAAGCATGTGTTTTTAAACTTAGAAGTTGTTTCTGCTTATTCACATATTAAGCACATGGTCATATTTCATAAAAATAACTTTTCAAGTGCTCATCTCCTTTCTTTGTCAAATTAAACACTTCATATGAAATCTTATTTCACAGCAGTCAGAAAAGTCTTACCAGCTCTTTAGTATTAATTGATTCAGTAAAAAAATTTTAATCCAGTTATTTAGGCCTAGTAGTACATATCTTCATTTCACAGTACACCCATGTTTCCTTTTACATATATGTTAGAGTGAGAATTAAATTTTAGCATGGGAAATAAAGGAAATTATAGGAAGTTAATAGATGAGAAGGAAAATTCTTTTTAATTCCCTGATCTGAACCAGACACAAAACAGAGATTCGAATCTGAGTCTCCTACATAATCCATGACTGTTGTGACCATTAAATCTACTCTGAAAGTTCTTTAAATTTTTCTACCTCTGTCAGTTAGTTCTAGGAAACTCTTCTTTTCATGAAACCTAAGGGATTTGACATCTTTTTTTATTCTGGCAAATCTGTCTTTTCTGATAGCAAACATTGTGTCTGAAATGTTCTCACAAAGAAATCACATAATAAAAAAAAATCAATCTTATTATCTTCAGTAACACCAGGTTCTGCATCAATTTTCAGGTGAAAAATTTGAGGAATTTATATAAATCATAAAATAGAGTTACAAAAAAAAGGAGTTCCTCATTTCTGGAGCTTGAAAAGATGAATTTCACCATTTCCACCATTTTCTTTTTTCCAGATAATTTTATGGAAAAAACTTCAAAGGGTAAAAATGCACACTACTCAAGGGAACAATTTAAGTAAGAAACACAATTAAAATTTTTATATGTACATAGTAAATAAAAGCAATCAAAATACTTTAAATGGATAGTAGATCAATACTGTACAGAGTGTTAGATATTCATGTTAAGAATCTCATTTTATGAGAAAATTTCTCTCAGTCCCTCTGCAAAGGGTGTTTTATTCGGGGAAAAAACACTCTACATCAAAATATAAACAACTTCCTTTTGTATTATAACAATAATATATCCATGATAATAATTTCCATTTTTATAAGAATTACCAAATCATGTCCCCCATTGTTGCAACTTCTACTGTAAACTGTTAAGAAGCGAAAATCCTCTCTGCTACACTAATGGAAAACTATTTTTTAAAGGTTGATCTATTTTATACTATGTTTATTATTTCCAGGTTTACAATGTTTGAAAACAAGGTATTAAACTGCAGCTGCATCATTCACACTCTGCCTTGACACCCTACTGCCAGTGAATGTCTCTTGTACCTTATTAAAACATTTACAAAACAAGTGATTCTCTGAAAGGAGCTAACAATGTTACCTGATCCTGAATCAATGCTCATGAGCTGGGCCAGTGTGTCAAAAGAGCAGCCCATTGCTACATAGTTTTAAATACATGAAAAAGCATTTGGAAATTGGCCAATTAATTTCCTGAGGAACCAAAGGACTGGAGAAATCTGTATTTTCCAATACTCTTACAAAATTTAATGTCTCCCTGTAGAGAGACACAGCACCTTGCCTCTTCACAAACTTGTGTAGACTATATTTCATTCCTGTCAGGTGGGAAAAAAAGTTTGATCTTACTGTGTTCAGTCATATTATCCAAACTCTTTTTTCTTTTTTTCACCACAGCAGCAGTAATTCCTTGCGACTTCCTTATCAATAACTAGAGAACTCATCAATCAATTTAAGAATGAAATGTCTCCTTATTCAGTAAATTTATTAATATACTAACATACAATTCTCTCTTAATTTAAAAAAACAAAACAAAACAAACCGAAAAAAACCAAACAAACAAACCCAAAACTGAAACAAACAAAAAAGGAACTTGTAGATACTCTTTTGTGATTGATTTGAAAGTGTCCATCATCCTGGGAGTTGCACAGTTAAGAGTAGTCTTCCTAATCCTACTTTTGGTCATTTTTTAGGATGTGTTAGATTTTTCTTCCCTTTGAAGATTCTGGTATCTTTGAAAGAGATTAGTTACAAGAATTGAATAAAACAAACAACAAACATTTTCATTGTTACCAAGTTTTTGTTGGTATTGTTTTTGTCAGCCCCTAAGGAGACAGGGGCAATTTCTCTGTCAAGTTTCCTGCTTTTTCTGTCTAATCTGGGGTACTTGATACAAATGTAAACCAAAGCCCAGTCAATGGAGATGACCAGGAGATTTGTTTCAAAACAATGCTGAAACTTTAAGTTGGAGTCCTCTTATGCACTAAGAAAACCTTGTGCAAATGTAGCACTGCTGACAATAATACTGTAACATAGGAGTCCCTTTTAAACTCATTGTTTTTCATATTTAACATGAACTGCCAATCATAAGATTATTGTTTTAAACTGAATGCACAGGGGCATAAGGAAGATTTGAATTCAGATATGAAAGATTCTTTCTTCACTTTCATGGCCATGAAGATGGCCTAGTGATGAAAAAGGTTTCAGTCTGTGATAGGTGTAAAAAGAATTCCCACATTAATGAAGACATATTCCTTTCTCTTTGATGCTCCTTAAGGTTATTATCACAAGAGTAGTAACCTTATTAGTCACATTATCACAAGACTAATATAACTGTGTTAAAAGACTCGGGTGTGAAATTATTTGAAGGAGAAAGGTGCAACCAGTTGTTGTAGAGTCAGTCCCACCAGGCTCAGTCCTGATGCCAGTTCAGGCAGCGTTAGGCTTCTCCAGAACTGCTGCTTTCACACTGCCAGAAAATAGTAAGTTAACTCTTGAAGTAATTTTTATACTAAGGCACTAATGCTATCAATCCTATAGGTAGAGGGCAATATCTTGCTAAGAATGAGACTTCTTTCCATTCAGTTTAGGTTCAGCATATTACTGGTTTCTGTGTTTCAAAGATCAGTATGTGAAGCTCCTTCTTTGCTTCTTCTTCATTTCCCAGTGCACTGTTCAGTTTAATTTCTTGCCATTTTTCCTCAATATTTTCTTTGGAAACATAGCACTCAGTTTAGTTTATTTTCACAAAATTAAGTTGAATAATAATTCATAAATCTTCATGGGCAGTGGCCCAGTGCCCAGGTATATTAGGAGGCACTCCAGCATGAATTATACATATGATTTAGGCACACTTTTGACTTTTTAGGAAAGTAATCAAACCAAAATCTTAAAATTTGAAGTAAAGCACCAAACTTCTGTTAACATACCTAGAAACAACTTCCATGCTTAAGATATGTTTGAAAAACTCTTTGTTATGCCAAATGCTATTGACATCACAAGGGCAAACAGTCCTTAACACCTTTTGGAAGTTATTAGTTCTTACACAATGAAGCCAATGATATAGAGTATGATGGTAAGATGGAATACAAATGTAAACCTGGCATTGAAATTCCTTTAAAAATGAATGGACTTTCTCAGTTTGGAAGCTCCACATATTTTTTTGCTTTCCTTTCAAATATTTCAAACTCCAAGGCTGGTAGTAAAACTTCTCTTCAACAGCATTGGGAAATAGAATCCAAAACCTGAAAACAATTAGTTTTGGGAAATGGGGGATGAAATACTTATCTGTTCAATGCAACTTATCGGTCAACATCTTTTCTTTTCCTTAATCACTTACTTAAAACAAGCTCCAAAACTGAATTTACACATGCAGTTTGTAAGCCAGATTTTCCAGAATATGGAGCTTTGAATAGTGCCCATAATTTCTTGCTGGAGGTTGATGAATTCTTGGTACTTCTAAGTATTAAAACCCATCTGTCAGTGTCTAAGAAAACATTTGGAAACCTAGCTTTACCCATCTGTTTTGAAAACTTGTATTCTCCAGCTGAATGCATCATGGGTGATATAATCTTGATTTTATTCATAGTAAGGCATGAATAATTGAATAATCTTTAGTTAAGAAGAGAATACAAATTTATAGTTCAGGAATGGATCAGTCATCTAGATAACAGAAAAATGCATTCTTCTCTCTCTTCCTGGAAACAGCTCATTGAAATAGAGGCATTGATGGTACCATTTTGAAGTTTTATAATACAATTCAGATTGGTTGTGTTTTCTTTTCCTGGCCCTCCCCCCCCCCCTTCCCAATCATATGTGTTATGATTTTATGAATCACTTTCAAAAAGAGTGAGCATTTCTGAGCAACATTTGGTTTTATGTTAAATAGTTTTGAATTAGGATATTCTGGAGTTTTACTAATGATCACTGAACATATAACACTTTTTCCCTGAGGCATTTATCAGTTTTGATTGTACATCTTCAAATATACTACATTTCACTTTTTATACAAAAAGTAAGGCAGATAAAAACTCACCATCCCATTATGAAAGGCTTGCCTATGTGGCCTGAATATATGACCCATTTTCTAGATAAATCATGATTTTCAAAAAAAGTCATGAGAAACTTCTATCAACCACTTAATGACTTTACAGCCATTGCTTTCAGTATCCGTGGTTTTCAGTTTAAATAGCTTCTATTTTACTTCTATTTATTTCCATTTCTCCTTTTCAAACTACAGCACTCGAAGACAAGAAAAAACCCTTGACAAAATGACCCACTCAATCTTCAACCAACAACTAATTCACAATAGTTCCTACTGTATGCCAAAATTCATAACAAAATCGCAACAGAAATTTCATGAGAAAAAAGTAAAAATAAACAAGTAGAACTTTGAAACTTTTAATTGGATGCAGAAAAATTCTGTTTCAGATTGGAGTCCAGAATCTGTGCAGAAGATTCAGTTATTTCCAAAAATTTTACTGGCAAACCTTACCTGCTGTGTTCTGGTAGCAATGAATCATTTCTGTATTTTCACAACTATTTCTAATGAAAATAGAAATTCTTTATGGCTATTTAAAGCCTGTAGATTTCCCCCAGAGTGACTTTATCCAAACATCCAGTGCTGTTGGTAATAACTATTTCCCCTCACTACAGACTTAAGAGGCAGTTTCCTGAAGGACCACTAGAAGGGATGACACATGAAACTTTTTCCTCCTTCCCTCTCCTTCCACTGGTACCCTGGGGTCATTTCCGAGTTCTGTTTGGCTTGTACTATATTTTGGAACAGGGAACTTATGATTGATTTCATACGCAGAACTCTAGGCATCATGGCATATTGTGTTGCAATCAAGATAGTAAATTTAATGAACTAAGAGTAAAAATGCAGATTAAGGAAATTATGCTGCAAGACTATTTAGAGCATACTTCTGTGAACATAAGCTTCTGTCTGAACATCTCCTCTACACATGTATATGTAGGATTTGCCTCAAGTGTAGGGAAGACATTTTAAAAGTAGCACAGAATATGTAATTTCTAAAAAGTATTAAAAATTATAGCAGTTCAATATTTTTATCACTGGGTTTCAAACTTGTTTAAATAATATTACTTGATGCAAAAAAAAAAAATTAATCAGAAACTGTAATCTTTTTTGGTCTTGTTTTTTATTCCTTTTTCCTTTCACTGACCTGTATTACATTGTAAAATTATGTATTCTCTCAGAAAATAGATACCTTCTATGGAGTTTCATTTTAATGATATTCCAGATGTCTATTACACAATTTAATAAATGCAGGTTCATAATCTCTCACTCTTTTGAGAAGAATAACATTGAATTATGAGGGTATGAAAAATCTACTAAGATGAGAATTTTCAGGAGTAAGATGTTTTATCTGACAAGGAAAGTTAATGTATTAGATTAATTGTAGCATGTGAAAACAATAAAAATGTGAGAAAAAATGTGCTCGATGAATGCTTTCTTTGCAGTTTGATGACTGTATTACCTAAAATAACTGAAATATTAATTTTTCATGAAGGTGTCTTAAATTGAGTGCCATGACTTTATACAAGCAAACAAAAGTTAATACTATAAGAAATAAGAAAAAATTAATACCTGTATTAAAATTAAAAAATTTACAGCCTAATCTTCTTATTTCTCCTTTTTTTTCTACACACTCTCTCTTTTTTTCTTCGAACAAAACATTGAAATAGAGAGTGAAAGTATAGTTGAACCATGTAAAGTAAATATTTTCATTAAAGTTATCTAGTGTTGCATTTAGTACAGGCCAACAAAATTTTAAAGCAAAAATATGTAACAACATTATATATAAAATTGGATTTTCAAAATGCCTTTTTACTTTTCTTTAGCCAAATATTTAAGACATATCTGTGTATTACATATGAATATGTAAGTATTTGGAGGTATGTCCCTCACTATTATTTGTCAACACCAAAATGCAATCAAGGATCCTCTTTGGGAACTGAATTTCCATCAAAATGCTATTAATCAGTCAATTATTTAAAGTGTGGCACATCACGTTGATAGTGTTCATTATTTTATAAGAGTCATTAAACTTCAGAGTAACTATTATAACAATTATATACACCACAATTACCCAATGAACACCCCTCTTTCCTCCCAGCTCTGCAAAACCAAGTACATGCTGATACAGAATAAGATTTTTTAATTTGGACCAAAAACTGCTCAGATTCAAATAAATGAATATACAGCTTGGGTGTATTAGAGATATGTAGTTATCCATTTATGTCTCTAAGGAACAGTTTCAGAAGCAATTGGAATCACTGGAAATCTTTTCCTTAATTCCCTCTATATTGCATCTAATATTACATGATACCTGTTCTGCTCAAATTCCTTTGCACTTACTCTTTATTTATCTTTACTTCCTACCTCATGATTTTGGTGGGACTTTCTCCAAAAAGTGGAAAGGTTTACAAAGCCAATACTGTCTGAAAAGTTTTTTTTGAAATTCAGATACTTTTATAGGATTGGACTAAAGTCTTTAGGCTATTCAGGTCCGTATGGTCTTGACCCCCATCTGTATATCCTTACTCACCTTGTTTGTATTCCACCTACACCTTTTTGTAATTATGCCTGACACTGTTCCACCAATTTGAATGTTTTTTCTCACCCTTTTTGACTAGTGTCATATTCACTCCAAGTAATTATGAAAATTTTGATATAAGTCTAGTACAATGCTCCATAGCTATAAGACATACTGTTAAAGAAAAGAACACACTGTTAAATAAAAGAACTTCATTCAACAGGTGTTCCTGATGTTAGCAAGTCACACTTAATCAGCTGAGGGCATGTCTTACTGATTATTAAGGAGTGTTGATCCCCAGAAAAACAAAACACATACACACACACACACACACACACACACACATACACATACAAGTGGACTTTTTTCTTTATGGTGCTGTATTGTAACTTCTTTTCACCTGAAAATTTCATCACCTTTGTTATTTATTGGCTAGTTCAAGCCATCCTGCTCCTAAAGAACAAGCCATATATTTGGAGTCACCGAGCACTATGGAAAAATAAGCATGACCTGTTTTATATATTCTTAGCTGTCTTTTTAAAACACTTGGTACCAGGAGTTTCAAGGCCTCTTGTTTTGAAATATTTATTTTTTCTCGAGAGAGGAAATGGGAAACTGGATAAATATGAAGGCCAGCCAGGCAGGACCATCGAACATGGGCAGTAAGGGGAAAATAACACTAACTTGCATTCATTGGTCTCTGGATGGTTGGTGGATTTTTTCCCTCAGTAACAAATAAAAATTAGCCCATAGTCAGTAAGCTTAAGTTCATTAAAAAAGGAAATATATTACCACCCACATTACTTTTTAGGGAAGCACAGATTGAAAGACTTGTATAGAGAGCTGTATCATCTACCAGTTTTTATGCCTGAAATGAAGACAGCAAGAATGAAATCCCTTTGAGTCATGTGTACAACATAGAAGCAACACTGATTGCATTTGCAACAATCTGTGCAAATATATTGAATAACACTTTATTGATGATATTTACAGAGTGAAATCTAATGAAAAATAAATGGGAGGAAATCACAATCTATTTATAGAGAAGCCACAAGGAGAATAAAGAACTAACCTAATCATATACATAATTTACAGCAAAATATTCATTCAACTGTCTCTTTCTATATAGTGCTGTTTCTGTTTTCTGTGGTAGTTTAGACTGAACAGTCACAGTTGTCTCTTCTTTTAATATTAATAGAGAGGGAGGTTTTCTGGAGACATGGTGCCTGATGCAAGCACAAACTGTTTATGTCCATGTATGATGTAGGTGGCATGCTGTTTTTATAAACACTCCGGTAAAATCATAAGATATGAAAAGACAGAGTAGGCTGTAGTGGCTGATGGGGTTGTTTTGGTTTAGGTAGTTTTTTGATACT
>JAWWLZ010000042.1:40388974-40399611 GCA_035041345.1 Poliocrania exsul | reverse complement strand
TATTCTCAGTGAATTGGCTTATAAATTTCTATTCATATTTTTTCATTGTAAATCTCCTTACACTGGCAGGTAACATCACACAGTGTGGGATTTCTGCAAAATGCATGTGCTCCATAATACTATATTCTTCTTCTGTGGTTTATCATCTATGTAAAACCAACTGTCAGGACAATATTCATTGTTAATATGATGTGTTATTTTTTTCTGTTTTATTCAGGGAGATTATTACTGATAAATTTTAAAAGTGCTTTGCAAATTATATGCTGAAAAGTTCCTCTATATTTTTACCCAAGAAATTTTTAAATGGTTGGGGTTTTTTTAATAAATTAAAAGTAATGACATAGTGTCTTGGATTTCCAGTAGCAGCTAATGCACTGGAAAAATTGCATTGTTAAAATATTAATTTAAAAGGAAAACTCAAGCTTTAATATTTTAGGGAAGCTTCAGTTCAAGCTCTGGAAAGTTAGACAACTCTAATGTAGGGAAAATGGGACATATTAAAAGTGATTTCAAGATAATATTAGACTAAGAAAAGAAAGAGAAGTTGACATCCAAAGCCAGGTCATTCATTCAAACACAGTATAATTTCATTAATTCATTGGAACACTAGGATTTTGTCAAAATTAAAGTTAACTTCATTTAAAATTTTAGACAATATTGGTTCTAATTAAAGGTCTTGCTTATATTTTATGTGCATAAAAAACAGAAGAACCAGCTGAATAAGCATGCTTTCTATCACTCACAAATGAGTGGACAACTGTGGACAACTTCACTATGCTTCCTTTTTTCCACCTCTACAATGTTAAACTAATAATGAGAAGAAATACTAAATATCATCAGTAAACGTGAAAATATGTTGTTTAGTATTCTAGTGTTGTCTCCTCACAGAGTCTAAAACAATAACTGATTTTTTACTTACAGAGTCATCCATCAGTTCCCTGAAGTGCAGTTTGTAGTAGTTCATGAACTACTACGGGATTTCCAAAGACATTTTGCATTGTGTGTGACTTGCATATTTCTAGTTCAACAAATTGAATCAATCCATCACAATATCTAGAATGACAGTATATCAAATATTGTACATTAATCTCATACCCTGAAAAATCAACTTCTTCTTTCTGATATTCCCACTTTCTGTGGTGTTAAACAAATATTTGCACTGTTTGCAGCATCAAGATAACATTTGTGAGCTACAAAACAATAAACTAAAAGGTGTATATATATACACACAGCAAAAAATCTATCTAATCATACTATTCCTTTATCTGTATTATTCCTCATTTTTTTGCTTACTCCTCCCCTCAGTTTTCTCATACCTCATGCTATGAAGCAATGCTTTTCCTCTTATCTTTGCCTTAATAGTTTCAACTGCCTTTGCTGTCATGCTTGAAGCTCCTAGATTTTACAAGCAGATAGATACCTAGGTGGCTTAGTGATAGCATATGCTACTTGGTTTTGATTGCAAGCTTTATGATTTTGAGTGAGTTTGCAAACTTGGGGAAGAAAATTATACATACTTTCTTGAAAATATTCAAACAGCTTTGAAAAGCTCAATGTCAGAGTAGTCAAAACTCTAATCCCAGTGAATGCTACAATCCTCCCAAGGATTTGACTACAGATAGCAAACTATAAGCTGCAGATATTTAGAGCTATCTGTGCACTATTCAAACTCTGTTGCTGATTGTCTGTCCAAATGTTGCCAAGCAAAATTCCTGAAGACTGAATTCAGCCCTTCACTTGCTTTTACTCAGCACTGATTTTTCAAAAGATTGTAGAAACCAAATAATCTCTGATACTTCAAGGTTTTCATCAAATTTCCTTGAAACTGGCAAGTGGTTTCAACATCTTGCAGATGTACACTTGGTCAGCTCACAGTCACCATCCTTTGAAGGGGTGGAGGAGGAAGCAAAAAAACCCCCATAAACCTAAGATAAATTATGTTTTAGATATTTCTATACATATACATATGAAATATTTAAATAACAAAAAGTTAATGTAAATATCAAAGACTTGATGACAGACAGTAAAGATATTCTGACACATTTTTTAACAAAAAAAGTTCCACATACAAATGTAAGTAAATTTTCTTTTAAAGCATATCCCAGAACATGTTTTAATTGAGAAAAAATACAGTTCTCATGTCAGATATAATTTAGGGAATAGAAGTCATTACACTTTTATCTTAATAAGTGTTTTTATTTGAAGAAAAGGTCAGCCTTAATAGCTCACAATATTAGCATTATCATTTGCACCCTCAGGGTATTTTGAAGACTTTGAAATAAATTAAAAGGTCAGTTTGGGAAACACTCTAGAACCCAAGCAAATGAATGGATTAGGGCAAGGACAAGAGATTGACAATTCTGCAATGGACTAATATTAAATCTTATGCTGTAGGAACTCTGGCAGCATTTGGCAATGATTGTCAAGAAAAACAGGGGTCAAAGGCAGCACAGGTTAGAATATAAGTGTTTAGTTTTGTAGAAAGATTGAAAAGCCAAGACTTGACTGACATTGCAAAAAGTAGTGTGATGGTCTCATAAAGGATGGGAATCAACATAAAAGTATCCTAGAGAGAATAATGTTTCTTTGCCTTGTCAGAGGCAATAATGAAAAGAAACGCGTAGTTTGGAATGTAGTTATCAAAAGTTATCCCACTCTGGTATCAAGGTTCCAGTATTAGAAATGCTAAAGATAGATTTTGTGAACATAAAAACAGTTACTGGATTTTAAAATCAGGATATCTTTCACTTTTTACCATAGAAGATACTATTTGATTTTATTCTTAAATAAAATTTTTATATTCAAAGGAAATTTAAGTCTTCTTTATCTCGTACAGTCCTTAATAATATGATATGTGAAAGCAAGATTTATAATTACTGGCATTAAAATTATGTTATTTAGGAAAACAATCAATATTTAACCAGGTTTTTAGGTGTTATTGGTTTAGCATCAAAATAATATATTAAATTCTGCTATTAGACACATGCTTTAAGATCAACTTCAGGAGAATAAATCACAAAATCACAGAACAGTTACAGATGGAAGGGACCTCTGGAGAAAATCTAGTTGAACCCTCAAGGACAGAATTTTCCATTTGGATTATATAAGTGATATCTTATTATATAAGAACCAAAATGAGCAGCATCAAATTCTTAATTGTTTTTTTGCCTTGGTTGTGCTTGGTTGTGGGCCTGTAAGCGTATCTTGCTGCAGAGATTTTTCCTTCCTCTCGGAAACCACTAATCATTTGCTTTAATTTCTTTGATGTTCCATTCATTATATTTTCTGCTTCAAAAGTTTTATGTTCTATATTAGTAAATAGACATCCAGGAAAAAAGTACTCAAAAAAGGAAAAAAGACATTAAAAGGTTATATTATTTGAGAGTCATACAAAACAATCAATCCGCAAGTAAATTCGAGAATGAAAGATAGAAAGGTTGAGAAAAGTTCAGTAAATGAGAAGTCAGTTCTTTAAAATTATAAAATTCAATGTTGAAAATATGGACTGCATCTTCATTGTAGAGGTATAACAAATGAAGTATGCTGTATTTTATTCAAAATGAAAATAGTTCAAAATTATAGGGGGAAAATCCATTATCTCTGACTAACACTTGCTTACATTAAGGTGTTAATGTATGCAGCAGTTCCACACAGAGATATCTGCTTAACAGTGGAAACAGTTTATATATAATATAGTTTTGGTGTTAGATGCAATTAAATAACTACAAGTATTTTTTCTTAGTTACATTTTTAGTTTCTTTTAGAAGCAGTACCTTTGCCATAGTTAAAAACGCTTTGTTGTTGTTTAGGAATGGTATTCCTCAATTTAGTGTTCACACTGAAACACTTCAAACCATGTGGTTGCTCGCTCATTCGTTGCTCCTTTTGTGGTGGGCTAGAGAGCAGAATTGGAGGCACAGAGGGTGGAGATCATGGGTTGAGAAAAGAACAATTTATTTGAAACAGAAACAGAATAAGAAAACTAAGAGTAACAGCTACAATATCAGTAACAAAGGGGAAGAGGTGCTACCCAACCGCCCCCTCTGACATAATTACTTGGCTCCAAGAGAGCCTTTCCCTCCAGCCCTGGAAAATTACATAAGGTGGTATAGAACAGCCTCAGGGTCCTGGCTATGTTCCTCCTGACCACTGCAAAAATGAAGCCTGTCCTGGTGGGAACAGGACATCCTTGAATCACAGTACTCTGCCTAGGGTTTTTTACACAAACAATCAAATGGTTAGTTAGTGACTGTTTAAATCACAGTTCACCTGGGAAAGAATAGATTTACAGGAAGGAGGATACACGGCAAAGGTTTGTTTATTACCATGTGACTTTCCAACATGAAAAACTCAGACAATTACCATGTCTATGGGAGACTTGCAGTATTCCTGTATGTTTAGTTATGACAGTCTCTAAGGTCAGGCCATAAAGGATTATCATCGGAAGATACCAGAAAGAATATCAGATTTCAGATCTTAAATACCTCAGACGTTTATCTTTGTTACAAATGAGGCTGACAGCATTCCAGATACAGTTCACCCCTGTGTTGTCCCCACACCTCCTGCTATACTTAATTAGGAACATTTGTTCACAGATAATGATAGAGGACTGACAAATGTTAAGTGGCAGACACCTGGCACATATTTGAAAAAATATACAGCTATTTATTAATCTTAGTGTGTCTTTTCAGCTAGGGAAACTACATGTCAAAAGAAAAAGGTTTCGAAACATACTGAAATCATACTGTCAAACTTACTAAATAAGATTGTCTTTAAATAAGATTGTCTTTCTGTCATAACAGAGATGTAATGAAAGTTAAGTCGGCACTATAGTTCTAAACTCTTCTTTTCAAGGGAGTTGCCATCCAAAAATGTAAAACAGGAGTGAAAGGGTTGAAGTATGCCATTCTAGCCTCCAGTCCAACAGGTGCTTTTAACCATTGGTTTGTTGGGGGGATTTTAATGCTGTTCAGCTTTTTGAATTGAATTTCAAGTTCAGATCCTAAAGAAAAAGTAACAGGTTTCATTTCTCATGTAGATTTACATTTAACATTTTGACATTCCGAAATATTTTTTCTCTGAAAGTACTCTGAAACTGTCCTGCTACTCAAAAGAAACAAATATAGATGTTAACTACTTTCCTTTTATTTTAATTGGTTTTGGAAGGGAAACAAGTTTATCATGACCTAGCGATTGATCATTTCTCCATGCAGAAAATGTAATGGTCCGATGTCAACACAATTATATCTATGCCTCATTAAAATGAGGATTAATGGAGTATATGATAGTTCTCATTTCCACATCATTCCCACTTGAATATAGGATTTCCTGCTTATTTACAATCTACAGGCAAGAGAACATGTGAAAATGAGAAACCGAGCTTATTGGTCATTCCCAGTTGGTCATTGCAAAGCTCATTAATAGCTGAAACCAGACACTGTGTAAGGAATAGTTTTCTACCTTAGTCCTGTGATTATGGATATTTTCCTTGATTTTCTAGTCTCATTGATAAATAGTGAGAAGAGAAGGCCTGCTTACCCAGGTTCCTCATTTAAGAAGGCCACAAATGAAAGGAGAGGAATGGTACAGATAAAGTCAGACTTAAGGCAATTATTTGTTGCTGAATAGAAGAACAGGGAAAAGAGGAAATTTATGAATAGTCAGTATTTGAATCCAGGCATTCCAAGAATACCAAGTAGTGTCAGCAGTAGCTGCTGGGCTGTACTGCACCCCAGGGAGCATACAGTTCCTATCACATGTATGTAGAGGGGAGACGCTGCACAGAACTTACTGGCTGGCTGGAGAACAAGGAGACTGACATAATCCAGAGCTATAAAACAGAAAACTGTATAGGAGTGTTAAGGAAATAGTTTAATTTACAGCACATCCCCATAGCCTGAAGGCATGATCTAGAGCACAAAATTAATTTATGTTAATGTACTTTTTCATAGTGTCTTCTTTCAGCCACTATAAGCCCAGAAAGAAAGGAACTGTAGCATACCCTGAAAAGGAGCATTATGAATGAGAAAGACAACAACAACAAAGGGAAAAAAAATTTGGAGGCAGTATTCAACAAGTTAGGACCTTCTTAAGCAATTATAAAAGATTTTGCTTTTTATGATGAAATATATGCAGGTAAGTTAAACACTAGTAATCAATCCATACAAGTTTCTGCATTATAATCACAAGGATGGAGTGTTTTCAAATGCCCTCTTCTATGGTAGTTGTTTAAAATGTTCAATAAAATCAAAATCAAACCAAATCAAGGAAAGGGAGACCCTGTATTTTATAATACATTAGCAGTAGGACTTTGTTAAATTAAAGTCAGCATCAGGATTTTATGAATAGTGGTTTATGAGAAAAATAACCTTTGAAATCCAAGTTTCCAGATGTTAGTATTTGCTGTGTAATGCTCAGAACAGATCTATAACTGCAACACACTGAGAGCTGGTGGGCCTCCATAATCAAGTATATAATACTATTTATTAACTATGTCATCATATCTAGGGTGTGGCATATATATATCTGGACACATATTTTTCATAAATTGCTACAGCACAATATTCTCCAAAGGAATATTTGGGAAATTAAATTTATTTTCCTGAAATAGTGTATTTCTTTTCTTTTAGTTTGGCTAGTCTCCTGAAAACAATGTTCCCCAAGAGATTTAGGGAAAAAAAAAGAAAAATGTAGTGTTATATTGATTTATTGAAATGTATTTAAAGTAGTTGTCTATCCCATGCTTCAGTGCCTCACCTTTACATACAAATGCAAAATAACACAACAAAAATATATCACATAATATTTAATCAAAACTGCCATCAGTCTTCTGTCAGAATCTACGGAGTTAAGTGTTCCTTGAAAATGTGGTATCTGTAAAGCCTTTTAGGGTGGGAAAGAAGAGTGCACTAGAGTTGAGGTCTTTTCTCAGAGGTGGATGTAGTAGCTACTTCATTTATAAAGAAATATACCTAGATTCTTTTCAATGGTCATAGCTGCATATGCAGAAGTGCTTTTCATTCAAATATGTATGGAGTGTGCTTAAAACATAACCTGTGGTGGAATAACACATTCAAAAATCACTATGAATAGAGCTCATAGGATGTGGGGGTGAAATCAACCACCCATCACCCCATAACCTGGAAAATATATGAAAACAAAATTATATCTCTTTTGGAGATTTCACAAAAAACACAGCCTCCTCTAAATCATCAAAAGCATAGTGCTTCATATAGCTTTATACTGTAACTGAGTCTCCAGAGCTCCATGAAATCCCACAGTGAGTAAAAATCAAGAATGGAGGGGAGCTGGAAGCCATGATACACATTTAGCAATATAGGCACTGTTGTATAATCCCTTTAAAATTTAACATCATTAATATGCATCCTTTTCCATTATTCTGATTTATTGTTTTCATGTTTTTTAATAGCATATGCCAACCTGAAAGCAAGAATACTATTGTAATAGTCATTAAGCAAACACAGAAGAAAATTTATTACCCCCAAATTATTTATAGCCTTGTTGTAAGGTGATTATAAAAGATAAATAAAAATGGGGAGATGAGACAATAGCTGGATGGGTTCTGACCTCCTTCTCCTGGTAGCCAAAAACACATAGAAAAGGTCTTCTGGCATCCCTGCTATGAGGACAAGGAAAAAAATTCTTTTGACAATTTTTCTGGGAATTTATTTCTTAAATATAAAGTATTATTTCTGACTTCTCTATGTCACCTCTATGTGACAAAATGATGATTTCCATGAAAAATGGACTTAGAGGAGATTGTCATAAAATTAAGGAGACATTCAACAGAATTAAATAGAACCAACAGCGGTTTCCCAAGTATTTTCTCATGTCTGTCCACAAAATTTATGTAATTATTAATACTTTCTGTTTTACTTTTCTCTCCCTTTGAAAGGCATGAATCTTTGCTTATCTATTTCTTTGAAGACCCATGCTGACATTTTAAGAAAAAATTTGGAAGCATAAATCAGCCAATAGTTGCAAGGTGAGATAGACTCACAGGCAATCTTACAAGTTCATACTGTAACACAGAGGGTTCAGAGGGATGCTGGAAGTGAGACTAAACACTGCTGAGAGCTTAACAAAACAGTATCTTTATTACCAGAAGTGGCCAAGTAAATGGGAACCTGAGAAAGAGAGAGACAAGGAGGGAACAGAAGCCCTTCATGTAAATACCCTCACTCACCAGGTTGTTTTACCAACCCAGAATGCTTAGACTCCTCAAAGGCAGAGGCAGCATTCTCTAGACATTGGCTGGTTTACAGGAATAGTGGGCGTCCCCACCAGAGGCAACGTTGTCCTTCATATGAAGCAAGCAGCACCAAAAGCATGAGCCATGTGACCTTTATTCAGTCTGCCAATGACATCTGCCTGGGCAGTTCTGGCCAGGACCTCACAGCTAGAGGCCCTTGACTCCACCCTCTTGTTATGTAAGTGGTACTTCTTCCTTGCATGCGCGTGGGCTTTGGAATTCCCCAAGCATGGGTGTTATCACTCAGAGGGTCTTTATCAAATGGGTCTGCAGGCTTTCATCATCCTCCTTATCATCACTTTCTCCTTCAAATGTCCTCTAAAGGCTGTTGGCCAATGAGGAAAAGCCAGGTTTTTTTTAGTTTGTACAAGCTCTGTCTTCAAGGACAAAAACTTCCCCTTTTCAGCGCCTATTCCTTATAACTTGGCAGGAAAAGAGTAAATGTTCCACAGGTGGCTGGCCAAAACACAGAGCAAAAATAACAGTATCTTATTAATCCCAGATATATATGCTTATCCCAAGCAACAGTTTTGAACCCAGTTTACGAAAAGTGTAAACAAATACATCTTTATGTAACTATTTTTCATGAGAAGATTTGATTTATGAAAAATACATAGGGTTCACTGTTCAGTAAAATTGTACATCTAATATCAGAAATATTGAAGACCAATTTCAGTTTATAAGATTGTCACAAGAAAATCAAATAGCTGCTAGTTGCAAATATGGACTTGGACTGACAACTTAGGAGTTCCCCATGACTGATGTTTTAATTTACTATGAATGTCTTCAATTCTTGGTTATGTTTGAAGAAAATTATAAATGCATTGTCATTCTAGATGTTACCTGTCATAACTTTGTGTTGCCATCTTAGTGTGTAGATTTTAACAGGGAGACATTTATAAATGGTCTATATTGTACACGTGTTTATCAATAAAGGTCTTATGCTCTGTTGTACTTTGGAATTATTATGTAAATTCTCTCCCCTGCCATTAACTGTCCATGCCAGTAGTTAACAAAGAAAGTAATTGACTGCTGATCACTTGGGTGGGGCCAGGTTGCCCCTTTTGTTTCTGGGGACATTTTTCCATTTTTGGTTCAGGGGAACGCAGCAGCGGTGGGTGTGCTGGGTAGGGGGAAGCCGGCTTGCTGCTGTTTCTTTTTTTTTCTTGGTGAGGTGGTGCTTTTCCTCCTTGCCACGGCTGCTCTCCTGGTTCCTGCATTTTTTTGGGATCCCGGTCTCCGTTCCAGTCTCACCGTCACTTGCAGCCTCACAGCCTGCGCGCCCTGGCTGGGGTAGTGGCCCGAGAGAGGGAGAGAACTCGCAGCTGTTTATTCCAGGACATGCAGCGGTTCGTTGCTTCCAGTTTTCCTTCTTCGTTTGGGACAACAGAGAGAGAGACAGAATTCATCTGAGTGCTGATCCCTCATCTGTCTTGCTTGAGAGGGATTCGGAACTCACATGCAGCCAGCCAGGTTGTGACTGCTCATAAGTATAACTCTTCTCCAGGAGGAGACTTGCCGGTGTGGGGGTTGTTGTTATGGGGGTTGTTTTGGTGTTTTTGTCCTGTGGTTTTGGGTGAGCGGTTTGCTCTGGTCTGTTTACATAGCAGTTAAGAACAGTTACTCTTCTTGTATTAAAGTTCCTTTTCTTAAATTTGATAAAGAGTGGCGTGATTATTGAGGAGGGAACCCCCTCCTCCTTTTGTGAGTAAACATCTTGGGGGTTTTTTTTTCCCCTCAAACCAAGACATGCTCCCAAACATATTTAAATGTTATCTGAAGTTTGCTACATGAATTATTATCCCAAAGCTTTGGGAAAAACAACCTAAAAGGGTGAAAATAATTATGTGGTGTCCACAATTGAAAATATTTTTTTCTTGCTATTGACATTTACTGAAATCCTTTTACATATGCATCTGTTTGCCTCTGAAACTGCCCAGAAAGAGTTTTCTAGTTTGATTTGAGTTAACTTTCCTTTGCATCCATTCATTTCACTCAGTATCACATTCACTTGGATGTATTAAAAAAAAACGTATTAGAAGAGTAGATTAAAGAAAGAAAAACCTTCCTTATATAAATGTTTAAAGCTTTTGAAAAAAAAAATATCTACCATGCAAACAGACTAATTAACTCCACAAGTTTGGCTTACAATATGTATTGAATTCTTGAAGTGCTTATTCGCATAACACTACCAAGACTACACTTCAAACTCCTACTTAACTTCATAAAATTGCTTCAGAAAAAAAAAATTATTCTTTTTTCATTTATTCCAGCAGTGGTGAACTGGGTGATTAGATAGATAGATAGATAGATAGATAGATAGATAGATAGATAGATAGATAGATAGATAGATAGATAGATAGAT
>JAWWLZ010000042.1:40360191-40370813 GCA_035041345.1 Poliocrania exsul | reverse complement strand
AAGTCAGCTGACAACCCCAGGCCTGGCCTGAACTTTAAAACCTAAATTTAGGCCCACCTAGCTAAACCCATAACATACATTGATTGCTGAATTCAGTTTGTTTTAAATAATAGCTTCATGTTTTTGTCAGAAAGCTCAGAAATATACCATTGCAGAACTATAGTATATTTATTCATATATTTTGAAGGAGCAGCCTGTATGCTGAAGGGATTTAGAAATCTCATTCATTTTCAGGATCATATAAGTTCAGCAACTGTGGGAGACACAAATAAATAACATAGGAATTTCATTCTAGGAAAAGAGAAGAATACATCAGAGGTCCCAGAGTGTGGCTGTATTTTCATTTTGCAGTTGATGAAGAAAGATCGAGCCTTGTTAAGAATAAAAATTGCTGCATTAGTAATTTTGCAGCCCACACAGTGGTGGGGTAACACACTAGAAAGGCTGACAATACCTTTCAAAAATGTCTGAGGTTAAAACCATCTCAGACAACACAGCCATTTATTTAGTAGGCATGATACATTCAATAAAGTACTTAAGCTTTTTAAATTTAGGCATATGTTTAAATGCCACAGTGAGTGATTTGCAGAAGAGTGATGTGCTTATGTATAAACTAAAACTCCTTGTTCGTCTGGGATTTTAATTAATACCTCTCTGATAATCTTTACCTAATATAGAATGATCACTTTCTCACTAGCAGTTCAGTTAAATTCTGTTTTTTTCTCAACCACAGGTGTGAAATAAAATCCTCTAGAAACTGAGTATGAACCACAAATTACACCTCAGAGATATGAACCAAAGTCTGAGATAAGAAAATCTTTATTTTTTTATGCACTCAGGCACCCAAACTGATGGGAAGAAATATAATGGTTCTTGCATTTTCAAAGATCATGTGAATTCTGTGAAATTTGGTTTTGTGTTTATTATGTTCTATTCTTTGAATGATTAGTTTCTTGGTATAAGACAGATCAATGACAATAAAAAGAAACTATTTTCTTGAAGATTGTACTGTAAAAGAAGCCAAAAAAGGGGATTCACAGTTTAGAAACAGGGCGACATGAAAGATCCTCCTAGTGCGTTACATACCAGTTTTGCTTAGACAGGCAAAGAAAGTTCCAACAAACAGCTTAACTGTTCCTTTCCTTAACATATCCAGCCTTTCCTTCTGTAACAGTTATAACTCACTATAAGAAGTAGAAGCTGAAGTACATGAAGCATGTTATTGCATATGCGTAGTCCCTTTGAAGTAGGAATGGAATTGAATTTGATACAACTACTCCTACAATCTACTGCTGATTCAGTATTATTCTACTATGTATATTTTCTAACTGTATAAGTTCCATCCATTTCTTCGCCTTATTTTGCAGCCCATTTCTACATATTAAGTAATATTTGTGATTTTAAGCCTGGGTTTACTGCCTCCTACATTAAAACCTTTATTTCTTTTGCTAATTTTTAATTTTATATACTTCAAATTAGTTCTAACATCAACTAACTCTTTATATATTATGTAGCAATACTTTCCTGGACATATTATCTTGTTGTTATTTCAGGCATGGGTTTTTTTCTCCATCTTCCAAAACATATTTATGTTTATATATCCCATTAAAGTAAAAATCAAATGTTCTCTAATCCCAGGTACCCATAATTGAATTGTATGATTTAGAATGTTATTTTTAATCCTGAATGAGGGTGATGCACAGACATCTCCCCAGATCTGCATGTTTTAGAAAGAACTTAAATGACATAGTCTCAAACAGCAACAGCAATGCTGATAACTTCATCATAAATTGTATGTAAGAACTCCATATTAGCTTAACTTTGTAATATTTTTAATACAAAGGTTTTTTAATGGTATTAGGTCCATTTTCTTGTGTTTTGCCAAAAAAGATGAGGATACATATAAACTAAAAATCCCCCAAATGTCTAGCTCTTTAGAAAAAAAGGTGGAAATGCAAAAACACTGTGAGAATTTAATGCAAAAATTATGTTTTCTTCTTTACTTTTCTCTCTTTTAGACATCATATTTTCCTACTTTTAATCTATATTAAGGTACTATATCTATGTGACTAGAAAATTTTCTGGCTGAAATCAAGTGATTAAAATCAGCAGTGTGAACCTTTCCTTGTAAATACATTCATGTTTGTGTGGCAAAATAAACGTAAAAGAACTCTTCGATCCTGTGGAATTTGTGCCCATATGATCCTCCATGAGTTTCAGGCAAAACCAGCTCTGCAGCAGCATGTCCTGCTGGCAAGATGCTTCTCTGGCTTTTGAACCATTTTCTAAGCAAATCTCCACAAAAAAAGAGTCACAATCTTAGGGAACTTTTGGACTAGTAATTAACCAAAGCAGGCCACCTGTTGCTAATTAATATCCCTGTTGTTAGCAAATTTTTCTTTTCAGTGGTAAAATGTTGTCAAAGTTCTCAGTTCTATGTCAATATTGCATTAAGCTGAAGTCACAGTAATCGACTGTGAAAGGCCCCAGAAGTATTGTAGAGGAGAAAAAGGAAGCCTTTTTTCAAAAGCCGGTTCCTGCTTCCTGAGTATAATAGAGCTTAAGTTTCTCTCCAGATAACAGAACGTAGGCAGAGCTCAGAACATGGGAGAAGGGAAACACACACATATATACACCACACATACTCATTTAGAGTACAGTTCTCTTCACATAGAAGCAGATGGAGCAAGTGAGATGCACCAGATAAATGAAAGCAAATAAAAAATAATTTCCCAAAATCTAGTAAAAAGTCTAGACAACAGTAATGTAATCGCACTTTCTGGAAACTAGAATAAGCTCTGTTAGAGTGAGCGTGCCATAAAAAGAAGAATTCTTTAAAGTCATAATAGTGTTTCACTTTGAAACAAAGGCACTCTTCATGTTAAATTGGAAGGTCAAGATCTGAAAAAAAAATATACATGCTAGACTTAGAAACTGTTTTGTTCTCTTTGCCAAATATTCTAATGGGGTTTGAATGAGTTTAACTATGGTACTACTTAATTCCAGCTCATAAAATTACATACACACCAAATACTAAAGAAATTGTGTGATTCTGTGTTATTTTTAGCTTTGTGTATTTTTCCTCCACTTTTATTCATTTCACCTTTGAGACTTAAGGAAAACTCCAAGTAGAGACCAGAAAAACAAATAATTTCCTTTTAATTACTCCTCCAGGAAATCAGTTAATGGAGGTTCACCCTGGGTCATGTAAAACTGTTATCACAAATCTTTAAGCCACAAATGAACTAAAAGCAGAAATCTGTCTGCCACACATGGTGTGACTTTGGATAATTTTTCCCAGGTGCTTCTTTGACTAATTAATAAAGAGAAACAAATACTCTATGTGTGGGGGGAAAAAAAAACAAACAACAAACAAAAACCCCTGCATTCTCCTTTCTAAATAACTCATACCCTGTGCTTTTCTCAAAATTATATCATTTGATACAAAACCTACATGGTGTATATTAAAAATATTATAAACTGTCTGATATTTTTAAAAACTTAATTTTTAATAAGGAATCACCCTGAAACAGGTGCGCTTTCTGTGAGTCCATTTATATACTCAGTTGTTCAATTCTTGTACTGGGGGAAAATCTGATATATTCTTGCCACTAAAGATAGTAAATTACTAATGGATGACAAAAGACGCAGGTAAAGAGGAAGAAAGAAGAGGGGGAAAACCCCCCACAAACCAGAGTAATCCAGACAAGCTTGATAATATAGGCATAAATATACAACGTCTGTCTTAATATGATAAGCTGTAAAGCAAGAAGTCTATCCAGAAAGGCAACAGCTCTGTCAGGGATTAAAAAAGTCATGGTAGATAATAAGCCAAAGATCTATAGCTGAAAGGGCTAAGGAAAACCTTGGATGTTTAAACAGAGGACTATCAATTGGGAAGGATATATTACCTTTGTATTTGACAATCATGCAACTTCAGTTGCAAAGTTTTATTCCCCTTTTGGAGGTCTAGAAAGATGTTGATTGCTTGGAGAGAACTCAAATAAGCATGAGATTGATTAAAGGGCTTGAAAATGTGCATTACAGGAAAGACTTAAGAACCTAAATTTGTTTATCCTAGCATTAATAACAGGAAATCTAATCACAATGTGTATCTAGATGGGAAAAAAATGTTAATAGAGACTTCTCAGTCCACTTATGAAATGGTTTAAAGTGAAAACCAGACCATTTCAATCTATAGTTAAGCAAATTCAGCAGAAAATTAAGAAAACAAGAGATATGTCTGTGTGAACTGTATTGCCTTTGTATAGAAAAATAAATGTTATTAGTAATTTTAACTTCTCAATGCCATAGAGCAACTGAATTTATAAGAAAAGCTACTCAATAAAAACTTTAGACACTTGTTGTGAGGTTAAGAGTAACAAATCCAGAGTGAAAGAGATGTGGATGGCTTAATAAAAGAAAAATTACAAACAAGAAACTGGCATGTATTACATGAGAAGACAAAATAAACAAATAAAATCCTAAGCAAAGAAAGAATTGTTCAATATCTAAAGCAGGACCTACTTCCTATCTTAGGCACTATTATGGGAATACAGTGTGATTTCTGTTAGTCCAAGTGTGACTGCAAATCTATTCATCTTTGGGTCTTGCACAACAAATTTCTGGTGCAAGGGTTTCACTTGTAGGCACACTGAATATTCAAGCTGAATTCCAGAGACAAGTATAGTATTTCTGCTTTTCTCCAACCTTCTAAGCCAATCTTCTTTTTTTTTTTTTAATTTTTATTTTCAAGTCTTTTGTCACTGTGCAATTCAATAAATGTCTTAATCCAAATGTAAGTATTTCATTGCTCAGGCCATGTCATTCAATGATATGAATCACTGTGTTTATTCAATTAATTTGCCCTATTGCTGGGTGTAATACTTGGGACTTTGGTAGATTTCAGTAGACTATTTTTTCAAGAGTCCCAATAGATTCCCATGAAATCTTGACTCTTCCCCTTTGCTACTGCACTTGGCAAACACAAGCTATGTGCTTACTATATGAAAAATGGAATACCTTTCAAGAATACATTAAATTCTAAGTCCAGGGTTTGTGTTCTAGGTCATTTGACACAGGTTTCTAAAATAGGTTCCCCTCATGATGATAAAGCATCTGCTAATTCAGTTGAACATATATATGATCAGCATCCCATCTTCCTCTTTCTCTAGCCCAACATTGGTCTGTCATTGGTCAGACATGCTTTCAAAGATGTGCAAAACTACTCCATGAAGCACAGAATAGGGCAGCAACACATTTTGTATAAATAAATTGTGCAGTATAAACACTTGGGTCTTCCAAAAGACTGAATCTTAATTGATTACCTAAATGTAAATAATGGTATGATAATAACTGTGTTGTTTGAAAAGACAAATATGCATGCTTCAGTATATTTAATTGGTGGATAAATCCTCCAAATACTGCCTTAAAAGCCAATACAGGGTTACTTCAAATCTAATAACTGTGGAATCTTTCAGGAAATTACTTGTGCTGACCAAGATCTAAATTTCTCTTTTAAGTCAAAATAGAGCAACTCTTCCTTGGATTTAAAGGAGGCTTTTGTATTGGGGATAAATACAAGTGATTCATGGGTCTTCTGAAATGGAAAGATAAGCAACATCATAAAGAAATGGGGCATTAACATTAATGTGTTTCTTATTTTGACAGCGTCAAAACTTTTTGTTCATGGAAATGAAGACATTGTTCAGTCCATTTAACGGATGAAGATGTTTTTTAATCAAATGATGGGGGCGTGGCTGTAATCTTTGCAGAGCAGATAATGTACATTCTCATAATGAAGTTACTAATTATATGGTTATATTAATTAGTTGGTGGTAATCAGTGGACTCAAATAAAGAATGTATTAAATAAATTAATGGGAAGAGGAACAGAAAAATAAACCAAGACAAAATGATCCATGTCTAAATAATCTCCTTCTATTCTTAACTATTATCCCTAGAATTTGAGGGGGTTAACTTACTCCAGCTTCCTTAATTTGTAAACAAAAGAAAGGGTGAAATCCAAAGCATTTCATGATAAAAAACCATGGAAATCTATCTTGGAAATAAACAGGTGCAACTAAAATGATGGATTTTCATCATATACAGAAAGGATTTGAACAGAACAGTCTCAAACAATTTAATCTTAAGAGCAGTTCTTTGCCAAATACTCTTCCTGGACATGAAAAGTCCTGGCTTAAAGCCAAGGGTTGCTGCTGCAATGTTAACAAACACAAACATGTCACAGACTGAAAGTGGAAAACATAAGGAGAAAAAGAAAAAAAAAAGAAACTTCAAATCCATTTCAATAACAATATGAGAAAATAAAGATACTTTATATCTGGAATTTTGGAAAATCCAGAATGTAACAAAAGTTTGAGTGCTGCAAGGATTTCTTCTGCTGGTTAATATTAAGGCTTTAAAACAGATGTGTGTTCATTTTTATAGTTTCCAAATGTGAAAACCTGGTAATAATTAAGCCAGTATCTTCATATCTCACTTGGGTAAATAATTCTTTTCTTTCTTACAGATAGGTGTTTAAAAAAAAGCTTTTTTTTTTTTCTCCTTCCCCCTCAAGCTGATAATAATTATAGCCAGGTTGGAGGAAGATCCTTGCACTAGGCTAGCAGATGTCTGAGAAAATTACTATAGCAAACTAAAATTAAAAAAAAAAAAAAAAAAAGATATATGAGCTGCTGTCTTTGATGGAAAGTACACAGACAGATACTGTATAGCAAGCTTTTATCCGTGACTCTCATAAACTTAATGGAAGACAACCTCTTTTGAAGGGCTTCTTAAAGGATAAATACTTGTGTATTTTTTTGTTTTCCATGAGGATAATTTACATGAGCAACAGTGTTGCTCCTGGTAAATAAAATCGGTCTAACTGACTTCCATAATTTACATATAAATGATGAGATATGTGGAAGGAAAGCACATTATCTGAACTACATAAGCCTGAACTAAGAAAATTTTCAGTTTGTACCTGATTAGAGACATTCAGATAAGCCCTTTTGGGAAATTACCATAAATAGCTTAAGTTAACAGTGTAGTCTTAAAGAATCACAGAATAGTTAAGATTGGAAGAGATCTCTGGAGGTCATCTTGTCTAATCCTCAAGCTCAAGCAGAAACATCTAGGACCAATTGCCCAGTACTATCTCCAGGTAGCTTTTGAATTCTCTCCAAGGATGGAGACTCCAAAAACATTCTGGACAGGGGCAGCCTGTGCCAGTTCTCAGTCACCCTCACAGTAAAAGTGTTTTCTGATATTCAGAGGGAAACTCCTGTGTTTCAGTTTGTGCCCATGACCTCTTGTCCTGTTACTGGACACCACTGAAAAGAGCCTGGCTCCATCTTCTTTGTGCTCTCCAAAAGGTATTTATACACATTGATAAGATCCACCCTAAGTGGATTCTCTAGACTAAACAGTCCCACCTCTCTCAGCCTTTCCTCATAAGGAGAGATGTTCCATCTTTGTTATCCTTCACTGGACTGCTCGAATTGAGGGTCACGAGTGCTGAATAGAGGGGAAAGGTCTGCCCTTGATCTGCCAGCCGTGCTTTGTCTAAAGCAGACTGTGACACAGCTTTCCTTTTTTTTCCCTCAAGGGCACATTTCTGGCTCATGTTCAATTTAGTGTTCACAGGGATCCTCAGGTTCTTTTCTGTCAAGTTACTTTCCAGATGTACTACAACACTAGTTGCCTGGTGTTGTTCCTCCCAAGGTGGAGGACTTTGCACTTTCCTTTGTTCAAATAACAATCTGTCACTTGCCAGCCTGCCTGCAGGAACAGATTTCAAGTTGGGAATGTCACCTTTGGAAAGGTGTTTTTTGGGCCAGAGATTATTGTTTGGCGATTGCCTGTAATGTTCCTTGCTGCAAATCTATAGATATATTATAAAGATGTGATCTTTCATGGATTTCAACAGAATCAATGTAATACAGCATTTGGATCTTCTAGTGATCTCTGGGTAGACTGACTGAATACTGTAAGTATAATTCATATTCTCTGACCTGTCTCATTCTTTGTATTTGAAACTTCTTGTAATGGGTAACAAAGCTCCTTTTCTTGATTTGAAATTAAGTGAGAAAGGCTTACCTATCTCCAATTAGAAATAAAACAAGGATAAACCTTGTTTATTTATATCAGTCCATTATGAATAATAAAAGGATAGAATTTATCACACTATCATAATTTGATTGATAAATCAGTTTTCAGCCTAGGTTCTAGTTAAAAAGCTTTATTCATTTAAGGTGTTGGGGTTTTTTATCTTAAAAATCTTTGAGCGTGTTCTCAAAATGGTTAATATTAGACTAATAATCTTACTAACACTGTATGTTACTTAACAAAACACAATAAAATTGATTTTTCAGTGTATGTTTTATGTTTTCTATGATATATTGTAAAGCATTCATTCTATTAAAATTTGGACACTGGCTGTGTCCTTTGAAGATTTTCTTTTTTTCTGAAGAGGTCATTTTGATTGTTTTTCCACTTGTTTCAACATTTCTTATTAAATTTGTGACCATTATTCTTAACATTAGCAGTCTTCTGCTTGCAAATCCAAATTCTTATAGATTATCAATGTATCACCTAAGTGCTAAGAGTGTATCATATTGTTATGCAGCATTCTGGAAGTATCCAAGGTAAAACAAAACCGAATGTAGCAGGACTTCACTTTATATACCATTTACAATATATTCACAAAAATCTGGAAATCATTGAACCCCATGAAGCTGCTTACATGAACTTTCAGGAGTCAAATAGCACTTCAGTGTTTATGAATGTACTTGCACTTGTCTATGAATGTACTATGCCCTTATATACTTGCCTATTTATGAATATACTTCCTTTACTCTTCTCAATTTCTGTACTGCTCAGGCTACCCTGAATAATGTCTGTACCAGAATATCATATATCAGGTTTTACTGAGCCATGGACCCACAAGGTTATGAAAGTATAAAGTGTGCTTCCAAAGGAGGGTGGTAGACTCTATTTAGTCAGAAATCATTAGAATACCAAAGACTGTTTGTTCACTTAATGCCCAGGGGGTTTAAGCCCATGGAATAGGTAACTAAAGCCTGAAGGATGGCTTTGAAACTCTGATATACATGCAGACCTTGGTTTAAACGATAGTGTGTCAAAACATAAAGGGTTCAGTCAAATGTACTGGAAAATACCATGGGGGCTCAATTCTGAATTTGGGCTAGTTAAAACTAATGCTGTGGTCTTTGAGCACACATGACTTCTCAGAAGTGATTAATTTTCAACAGCAGTTTTTTCAACAGCAGTTTTCTCAACCATTCACTGGCTCTATTGCCTTATGTTATGACAGGTTGTCAATAACATGAAAGAAAAATTATCAGATTATGGAAAGTAATAATATGTGGGGTATTTTGATAGAACTACTTAACCGCAATTTCCCAATATTCTGTTTTTATAGTTAAATAATACTAAACTGTAACATTAGGTTCATAATTTTCAGTAGACATAGATGAACAACTTAAAATACAGGAAACATATTAAGTTCTTCCTGAAATACTCCATAATCTACTATCTGAAACTTAAACACCAAATAGTATAATTATATATAACATATAAATACACACATGAATAATTACAAACAAAATAATAAGTAACCAGGAGGGAGAGAATTATAATCAAGCATCTCCTTTATTTTGATCATGGCTTTTTTCTAAATGTTCCTAAAAAAACAAAGCAAGAATACCTTGGGGTAATTTACATTCACAGCACTTAATGAGAAACAAATTGGGAATGTCTGCAGTTAACAGAAAAGAAATCAAGTAAAGTTGACTACTCTATAGGTGAACCAATGCCATTATCTCACTTTATTTTCTCTTTTGGCTGGCTAATCTTGCTTACATGGTCTTGAAATGTAGTTTTCCAGAGTATGATGCTCAAAGAGGAAAATTCTCAAGATTCAGCATCTAAATGACAAGTCAGCTTACTTGCTCTTAGTTTGGCACTTGGAAAGATGACCATAGCTACAGGTTACTGAAGATGAATTAGAAATTTTGCTATGACAAGTACACTTCATGAAAGCCACCCAATTCACTTACTTCTCAGGGTAATATTTGGAAGAGTATCATCCATTTCTCCCCTTGAAAAGGTGAAGAGGTTAGTTTAGTGTGTGTGGGTTTTTTATTCAGTGTATTGTATAAACAGAAAGAAAAAGACTATATGTGAATCTGTTAAAAAGTATTAGTAACAATATTTTTAATTAAAAGGAAAACACATTTGTCATAAACTCATTTGTATTCTCTCAAAGTTTAGAAATTTGCTTATAATGATTCACTGCTAGCATCAGAATCAAAACACCACCAAGAATCACAGGTTTCATCAAGAAACCTAGTCAAGCTGGGCATGTTAATTTCTGAACAACAGCTTTTATGAAACAAAAAGGTTGTGAACAATGAATCATTAACTTCTAATCTAACTTTTTCCAGAACAATTAGTAGACTTCATTTTGTTTCTTCTACCTTCTTTAAGCTCAAAATTATCTTATGCATTTACCAGTCAGTAAGTGTTGCAGGATTGATTGCTGAAGTCAATCTCTGAGCAATCCAAGCTGCTTCAGTTCCATGAGAATTATATAGA
>JAWWLZ010000042.1:40326893-40360091 GCA_035041345.1 Poliocrania exsul | reverse complement strand
GTACTTCTAACCCTATATAAGCTGTGTACTTTGTGAAATAAATGGCTTCGCTTTGAATCTCATAGATTCGTGCTGTGGAGGCCGTTCTCTCCGCGAAAGTTTGTTTACTTTAAGTAAGATTTTAATCACATAGAATTTATTGAACCTTTGATAGTCTTAAGGGTAATAATTAATGTAAATTCACAGTGACTACAGAGGACACAGATAAAATTCAGTGCTGGAACATTGGGTCTAAACAAGTAGATTTCATCACTACAAATCTAAAAGTATTCCCCAGTCTCCATAGCCTGGCTGTAAAAATGTTCAGTAAAGTTTATTGGTCTAGGTACCTACAGAAACAATTTGTTCCATGGAAGGTAAAATCCACCTTCACAAACTATTTCATGGTCTGATGGTTCTATTTTCAAAATCATTCAGGACACAAGTTGCATATTTTTAGCACCCCACAGTGGACCATCTCTTCAAATAAACAAGCAATTGATACCTTGTGTTTTTACAATCTGAGTCAAGCAATAAAGTCTTCAAAATATCAAAGTTTTATTACCAAAGCAACATCAGCCTTAAAGCAATTATGGTATTTTAAATAATAAAATTTCTTCATTATCTTTAATTTATGTCTTGACACTTGAAGTCTGCTTGAGTAAGCTGATATAGCCAAAAGGCTTATTAATTTTGAGCTCCTTGGTCTGGGCATGTATTTCAGATTTGTCCAAACCCCATGTTGAGGTGGAACAGTTTTCCCTCCCAGGAGGTGACAGTCTAGCAGTCCATTGAACTGCAACAGAGAAAGGTTTATACAAATCTAATCTCTCAACCAAGGGCCAAAGAGACTGGCATCAACTGCAGCAATCACCTACTGCTCCATCCAGGTGTAGCTATATTTGTATAAGATGGGTAACTAAATATGTTGATATAAAGAAAAAGAAGCAAGAGACAGGAAGAGAAAAAGAACATTTACTTATTTCAGGACTGTGCCTTTCTCATTATTTACGTAATTTTATTTAAATTTCATCTCAAAGATGAAAAGACATTGCTAGGACTTTACAGCATAGCAGTCAGCAGTTTCAAGGCCATAAAAATTAGTTTTCTTTAGTGAAAGAGAATCAAATTGGATCACATTGTAATTCAATTGCCACAGACAAGAGTATGCATTGGGACAGTCACATTTACAGAGCGATTGAACTGGTAGCAATAAAGCTCTCATTTCAAGAATATTTCTGCAAATCTCCTCCATAAAGAATCATTTAAAACTCTGCACCAACACAGAAAGTTTATTATGTAAAATGTACTACCTTTACACTGGCAGGATCCTACCAAATCTGGTGGGACTTTTCATTCATGGGTCCAATATTTATCCCTGTCTGTCTAGATTTTGGTCTACTAGCACATGTTAGCCTGTTTTAACCAGAAAACTCATTTTATTCCCTGTGTCACTGAAATAAATGTCATTCATCGAGACAAAAATAAAGACTATATGAACGATTTAACTGTGGTCACATCACTTTCTGGTGCACTGTGAAGGCACTCAGTCATGCTCACCTTGGCGTTAGCTGGGTGACTAACAGGATCTGGCTATTTCCTTTTCTTCAAGGACAGAAATAGACTTAACATGGTTGAATTTACTGAGCATACTAAAAAGGATAAAATATTGTAATTTGTTCTGTGAAGCAAAGAACTGAGATATTAAATGACCTTAAAACCACCTTTGACTTTTTTATATCTCTCACATCCATGAACTGATTCAACAACTTTTCTGTATTGTTTTTGTTTTTGACTGTTTCAGAACAAAGAAAACCCTTTTTTTCTGTATCTGAATATCTAAATGTTGAAACTACTGTTTACCAGTCAGTTTTAAATTTGTAACTCCCCTGTATGTCATCTTAGCTGAGATAGAAAAATGACAGCTAAGTATGTTTATGTGAAGTTTTCTTGAATGTTCCCTGAAAAAGGATATAATCCAGCCTCCACTGAAATCAATCATCTAAATAATCTGTGACTCAAACTGAGAGAAATAAGCTTTCTTTGTATTAGAAAAATTCATATGTGATTTCAGAATGGTACTTTCAAAGGCAAAGGTATGAGAGAAAATTTGAGGGTATCATAGGAAAGATGAGGATGTGATGAAATTAAACAAATGAAAATTTACTGTGAAAAAAGGTGATTTTTTCCTAACCAAGAGTATAAACATGTGGGGACAGCTTTCTATGGGAGGTCATATAGCTAGATTTAACAAAAGATTGGATAGTTTTACAATTGTTATTAAAATTTGTTGCTATGCAAGCTTAGAAAATGATGTGAGTAATCACATTTCAGGCTTCATGGCTTAGGCTGATTGCTCATGAGGGTTAGAGACTAATCCATCTTTTCACTTAATATTGCTCCAAATTTATTTATTTAAATGCCTTCTGAAGGAAAACAATTGGTTTATTTCAAAATACAGTGTAGTGGTCAATAAGTCAGAGAAACAATAGACACAGAAAGCAACTCCTCTAGTGCATGTGCTTTGTTTTGTTTTTCAAGGACACACATTCTTGTTTAAAAATCAGGGGCTGGGACCTTACTACATCCATGAATAACTTTTTTGCAGTTCGTATAGATAAGTTTTATGGCTTGGAGGGTGAAGAATACCTTCTTAGAGCTTTTCTTCATGTCTGAGAATTTTTTTACATTTACAGTTATTATCTTCTGTTCCAGAAGACAAACAGGTATTTTAAACTAGGAAAGATGCATTTACCATAAGATGTTTTAAATAATTTGTAAATGCACACAATACTGTTAAAAAAACTACTTGTCTCATGTATAAGTTCCTTATAAAGCTATGATCAGGATCTGATCTATTAAAATTATCAGTAATTAAATTTGCAAAATCCAAAACCCTCAGACAATATGGATGTACTAAGAAGGGGACTATATTATAGAAAATATGAAAAGATAGTGTAGAAAATATGAATTACAAAAAAAAGGGAGGGTTAATTTTTACATAGGCAAGTGATAATAGAAGGGGAACACTTTTAAACTGAGAAAGCAGAGATTTAGATTAGATATGAGGACAAAATTCTTGACTCTGAGGGTGGTGAGTCACTGGAATGGGTTGCTCAAAGAAGGGTTGGATGTCCATCCGTGGCCTGGAAAGGTTCGGTGGATGGGGCTTTGATGAAAAGGGTCTAATTCTTCAGTCTAAGACTATCCATGAAATAAAGAATTTTAGTTTTAATTTTACAGCCCCAAATCACCGTAAAACAGTGTGGTAGTTTTGGCTTTAGTTTTAGGTAGTCCTTAGTTTAGCAGACTCAGAGAATCTATGTGGATTAGGAGAGACAGGTATCACCTGACTTAGGTAACCACAGAAATATTTCATACCAGATGACACAAACCTGAGATACAAGTACAGTAGGGTAGGAGGAGTTTCTCAGTTGCCGTCATATCTGCAGTAGAGGCAAGACACACAGGTGCTGTCCTGCTGTCCTGGGCCTTCACTGCTGACGCTGGTACTTGTATTTTGTTTTTGTTCAGGGAAGTAGAAACATTTTATCATTATCTCTCTCTTTTGCCTTGCTGGGTGTCTTTTGGGATGCTTTATGAATCTAGAGTGATGGAATCTGTTTTTGGTGGGAGGTAGAAAATTGTTATTATAGTTAACTTGTGTAAGTGTCTGTTATATTGTAGTTTTCTTTTAATTTTCTCTTTTCTATATAAATATATATAGTTAGTTTAAGTTTAAACCTGAGTTTCCAGGTTTTTTCCTTTCTCCCTTTTCTCGGCGGGGGGGAGGGAGGCTGATATTCTGTGTTGGGCAGTTGGCATTTTGCCAGCTCAACCCATGAAAAATAGGTGCCATGAATTTCCAAAACAATTGGGTTATACCTCTACCGTATTTACATTTTGGCAGCTTTGTTGGACTTGCATATTTCATTTTTTGCAAGTAAATACAGGTGGCAACTTCTTTCTTCAGAATGCCATTTACTGTGAGGTGTGCCAGAAGCAGAAGATTTTTCCTGTTGATTTCAAAATGTGAAAATGTCTGTATGCTTCCAAAGTCACATTTTTGCTGCATTCTTCCACAGGAGGCATTATGACTTAACCTCTCCACCATCTCATCAGTGAACAAGACCTTCAGACACAGTATTAGAGCTGGTCCAAAGGAGGCAAGGTTAATTTTGCAATTAAGATGAACAAATATGTGGGAAAATCTATAATGTGACATTGTTGTGGAAAACAAGCAGCTTAAACTGTTTCCATTCCATCAATGAAGTTTGTCTGGCATATGGCATCTTCTCTCATCTAGAAACATTAGACTAAGTTACAGCTTATAGGCATAAAACTATGTTACAATACTCACCACTGGTGCATCTTCTGTTGTAAGATCTTACCATATTAGGACAGCACTGCATATTTCATTGCATAACCAAGACAAAATAAACTCTATAGTGACATGATACAAGGTGGGATGGTCCAGATGTTCTTAAAGTGAGTTTGCCTTAAACTGCATCCAGACTTTTCCTTCTCAAAATGCTTGTTTGAAATCTATATCAAGAGGACATGCATCCTGTTTAGATTTTATGGCTTGTTACTGATTTTCCTTCAGACAAAACAATTCAGAACATACAGAGTTTAAAAAACCTTGTTAGCTCATTTTTCGTGTTTAATTATGTGTGTGCAATGATTTTTCTGCACCAGTTTAGAACAATATAAGATTTTCCAAGTTATGTAATTTTGAAAAAAAAACAACCAAACATGTTTAAGATTTGCAAACTGGCTGACCATCTTATAGAATTCATCCAGAATTAATAGATTTCATGTTTATAAAAGATATTGGAAGGGTTATTCCAAATGCCCACAAGTGCTCAATTCTTTATTTCCACATGCTGAATCACGTAAATCTTCAGAGATGACAAAAGAGGCTTTAGTATGCATCTGAAATGTTTGTAAAAAAAGTGCAAATTCATCCAAATAGGACTTGGACTTCATGCACCACAGGACAATTAGAAGGTTTAATTACATCAAGGTCTGCAGATGTATAGTAAATCACTGCTAGTGAAGAACAAGGTTCACAGATTGAATTTCTTTCTACAGCTCCAACCCTTTACAAAAAAAAAAAAAAAAAAGCGCCAAATTTCTGTCAAATCATTTACTTTGGCTGCAATTCCAGGTGAAGAGTTCCCACCTCTTTCCTTCCCCTTGGCTTTTCATTTTCTGTAGTTTGCCATTACTAACACCATTATAGCATTTCATGGAGTTTGAGTTCTAATGGAATAAGTCTACTAAAAAATAACCCTTTTTTTTGAGATTTGTTTTTAACCTGAATCAGTTCAGCATCTGGTTTATATTTACAGGAGATATGTAGGACCATTGAATACTAGTACAGAGACAGCACAGAAAAGCCAAGGAAGGAACTTATTTCACTGTCAGAAATCACTGTACTTTTGAACATACTAAGATCTTGTTCCTGCTCCCATCAATATAAGAAAACTAAACATGGAATCCAGCGAATGCATAATCCTGAGGAGGACTACTAACCTAGCTATGTAGTAAATGAAGAGAGTTAATTCAAAATTAATGGAATATATTAGTGCCAGCATACTGAGTAAACATCACAAGGAAATCAATAGAAAATGCTGAGAGCGGAGTATGAAAGACCTCTGTACCTACTTTAAAGCTTCTCTTCATATAGCATGAAAACTACTGAATCCTTTTCAGTTAAGGTCCAAAGCTCACTGTTTTAAGAACCAAATGGAGAGTCAGTTGTTTCTCTTCACAGGAAACTTCCAAATAAAATATAGTGTTCTTTGGGTTTATCTCATAATTTGGCCTTTAGATTTTTTTGTCTTGCTGTGGGTTTCTTTCCTCAGGATCAAGCCATTCAAATGCGCATCTCCCATGAAAATTGTATCCCTCACAGAATGTGATTTACACTCAAACTTCCAATCTCTGTATTTAGTATGGCTTGTAAAAATAGAGACAAGTACGGAAAAGTATTACTATGATGTGGACCATTTATACCCTAAGGTATTTTTCTAACTTGGATAAACCAAGGACATTTGTAGAAACATATTGAAGTTAATAGAAACCCAAAGCATGCCTTGAATCAAATTAACTATGGATCGTATCTTGATTTTTCACAAAGGATGGACTTTTTAATTGCATTTCTATGTGTTTCTTTGGATATATGCATGCACATTGTTATCTCATATGGAGAAAGTAAATAATGAAACCTATGGATCATACTGGAAAATAGTAGCTGACTATAGTGAAAGTTACAATTTGCCTTTTATTCCACAGAGTAGACAGAATCTGATGCATTTTATTCAGATAATGCATCCAATGGATTAAGTGAAAGAGATACCTGAAAAAAATACATTCTGTGCCATGCCTTCATTTTGCATTAGAGTGCTGAAAGGTCTTTCACAAAGGTCTTCAAAGAATTTGTTTAACTTTAATCTGAAAAAAAAAATAAAAATATCTATGGAGAGAACTCTGCCCTTTTCTGAAATAACTTACATGCATTTCTGTTAATAGTGTTCTATTTCTGCTGCCACTGTACCCAACAGTGTAATAGACATCATCTGGAACACATTCAAGGTTACAAAGACAGTAATGAGATTCTTTTTCATACTTTTTTTTTTTAATGAGATCTTGCTGTAGACAAAGTAATAAATGTTTTGTATTAGTGCTTAGATACAGCAAAAACATATCCTTCCCTCATTACTTCTGCTAAATCTAGTAGATGGAATTAAATGTTCTGTTATATATTTCCCACTTTTGGAGCCCTTGTCTGTCTGATACAGTCTTAATAAGGTTATTAAAAGACAATAATCATCCTCTAGTGTAAATGATTCTCAAATGCACCGTTAGCTCATGACTAATGTTAGTAGTCTTCAGTTATACCTTTCCTGTAACTTTTTGTTTCACTCAGATATGAGATTTCACTGTGGAGTGTTGCAACTACAGTGTGTTACTCATGCAGAAAAATGTTCTGTTTATCTTACACAACAGCAGGAAATCCCCATTCAATTTTCCTTCCAAATTTCTGAAAGCGATTTGAAAGACCTGTAACAAAGTATTCCTTGGGGTTCTAAAACTGAAAGGCTCATTCTTGGTGTATTTCCATATTAATTGCTTTAGCTATTATAAATAACAGTTCTAATTGGCTTTTGAAGACTTTTTGAACTTTAGTAATTAAGTCCATAAGGTACTTTTAAAATTGTTGGCTCTAACCCGCTGTCGTCTCCTTGTCTGCCCACACATTGGGTAATTAATGCAGACTCTCCATGCAGTCCATCTCTTCATTTCCAATTCACTATTTGGAATGCATATGTCTTTTTTGCACAGACTGATATGCACAGGCATGTGAACAGAGGAAAATTCAGAGAGGACTTGAACCTAGGAATAAATTAATAATCTAGTAAATTTAGTAATTGTAGTAAATGAAAAGAAAAAAAAAGAAGACTCATATTCTGAAGTAATTGTCTCTGAACTCCTTTTATTCTGTAACTGAATGACTGGCTCTTTTTTGGTTCTTCCTGGAAAAAGTTTGCACTGCAGCCTCAACATGTACATGTCACTTATGAGAAGTTTGCATCTCTAACAGTAAAACAAAACTGGGTTTTCAAAGACATTCACTATTTTAATCTGTTCAATCTGATTCAAGCCATGATGATGCATCTGTTCTTGTCTGACCTTGGAAGCTAAGCATCTTTGGAAATCACCCGGAAAATCTCATGCAATGTAGAGGTATCATAGCCTACCAGTTACTGAATACTGAGATGCATGAACAGGTATAAGACTTTTATTTTTATCCCTGTTGCTGAGAACTCGAGACATCAGTAAGAAGTGGTGAAGAACTGAAACTACAATTTTTTCACAAAAGCCACACAAACAGTATTCTTTTGGTTCCAGGTTCAACAGATTCCTTACGCAGCAAATCTTTTCATTAATAGTTTCTCAACCATTAATAAATGTCTGGGGCACGATTCAGTATCCTAAACATAGACATCTAGTCCTATCTAAGCCGTTCCTGGGGCTCTGAGGTCTGGCAAATGGGGCTGGAAAACATGAATCAAGATTTATGAAGTAGAAAGTAAGAGTCCATTCTATCTTTAGTAGTTGCCTAAATATAAATGAAATGTTTATTCTTTTTTAATGTTTCTCATATTAATAAAACACTTTTCAGAAAGGGATTTATCCATTCTCTTCATATTTTTTAACTTTATAATTCCATTTATAAGTACCTAAAACCATTATCATAACTATGATACTTCCAGTATTGTCATATATGGTTGCTTCATAAATATACACTCCTTTTCAATTCTATGCAAATGTAAATTTTGTCTTTGTAGATATAGATGAATAATAGTAGGCAGAAAAACAATTACATCAGAATAAAATCTCATGTAAATTAAATTGAAGATGTCTAAATAAACTTGGAAAATGGAGTTTTTTGAAAACAGTTCAATATAAAAATATAATTGTGTCAAAGGAGGCACCCTTTGAAAGTCTACAAATTGAAGATGACATTTTGAACTGAAAAAAAGTATTTTGCCATGATTTAAATAGAAAAGGAGAGAGTAAAATACCAGAAGCTAAATGGCTTTTCCAACTGTTGAGAGCTCACCTCTTTTTGCAAAACATTTTAAAATAGATCTTTGCCCTTTCTTCTTCTCCTGCATTCATGTTTTCAGCAAGGGAGAGCAGAAGTCTCATTCCCAGACACTATGGCTGCATCTTGCTCTTCTGGGCTGGAAAAGTGGTTACACTCCTCAGTTTAGCTAGATAACTCACGAAAAAAATAAGCAAAACAGGACAGGACCAGAGGGAAAGGCCTGAAGTTATGTCAGGGGAGATTTAAGTTGGATATTATAAAAAGGTTCTTCACCCAGAGGGTGGTTGGGCACAGGAACAGGCTCCCCAGGGAAATGGTCACAGCACAAAGCCTGCCAGAGTTCAAAAAGTGTTTGGATGATACTGTCAGGCACATGATGTGACTCTTGGGGATGGTCCTGTCCAGGGCTAAGGGTTGGACCCAATAATCCTTGTGGGTCCCTTTCAACTCAGCATATCGTGTGATTCTGTGTAAACAGTGCACCACCTTCAGTGGTCCATGATAAGGTGTTTGGACACTTATCAGTTTTAACAGTTTACTTTAATATCATCTGACGAATTTAAATCGAATAAAAGACTGTCATCTTTGGTTTCAATTTATTTTTTTTTTTAACAAAGAACTTGTCCTTCTCTTCTGAAGCTAGTTGTGTTCTTGTGTCCCTGAAAATTAAGCTGAGTTGAGAGATCAGCCTTGAAGTTTTTGACTCAGCTTATGTGGAGAAGAATGAAAACCCTGTATCTTGTACCATTAATGAGCTAGATATCCAAACTGATTCTAAAAAGTACTTTCTGCATCAAGATTTACAGAAGTGAAAACCCAGCAGAAGTGATCAGTCAACTCCGTCACAAACTTCTGACAAATTTCAATGAATCAAAGTTACTATGGAACAACTTAAATATAGCTCCATGGAACTGGACTAAAGAACAACATAGGCTGTATGCTTTACATATGGTCCACATCCATACACATACATATCTACACATGAACATAGTATTATTTTAAACTAAGCAGTTGTGTTGGATTTACATGGCCAGGTTTTGGTAATCAGAGGGCACAGGGCATAATCCTGTGAGAAGTTGACACAAGCTTCCCCCCATGTCCAGCAGAGCCAATGCCAGCAGCTCTAGGATGGACTCGCCACTTGCCAAGGCGAAGCTAATCAGGAATTACAGTAATGCCTTTGTGATATCATGTTTAAGAAGGAAAAAAAAATATTGTGTAAATGGAATTGCAGCCAGAGAAGAGAAGAATAAGAAAGTGTGAACAACTGTAGACAGCAAGGTTATTGCAGAAGAAGGGCCAGGAGGTGCTCCAGGTGTCGGAGCTGAGATTCCCCTGCAGCCTGTGGTACAACCTGTGGTGCAGACCATGGTGAGGCAGCTGTACCCCTGAAGCCAACGGAGGCCAAGAAGAGTGCAGATTCACTTGCACCCTGTGGAGGAGATCCATTCTGGAGCAGGTGGATGCCAGAGTGTCCTGGTAGGGATCCATGGAGAAAGGAGCCCACACTGGAGCAGGTCTCCTGATAAGACTTTGGGAAGGCCATGCTGGAGCAAGCTGTGCCTGAAGGGCTGCACGATGTAGGAGAGTGACCTGCATTGCAGTAGTTCATGGAGAACTGTTGCCCATGCGATGGACTAATGTTGAAGTTCGTGGAGAGCTGTCTCCTATGAGAGGCACCTCACACTGGAGCAGGAAAAGGATTCTTCTCCCTGAGCAGTGGCAGAAACAACCTGTAATGAACTGACCATAACCCCCATTCCCTGCAGGGCTGTGAGGGAGGAAGCTGGGAAGGAGGGAAGGGTGAGGGGAAATATTTTGAAGATTTATTTTACTTCTCATTATCATGTTCTGATTTTTTTAGTAATAAATTCAATAAATGTCCCCAAGTTAGGTCTGTTTTGCCCCTGATGATATTTGTTGTGTGATCTCTCCTTGCCCTTATCTCAACTCATGAACCTTTTTCTGTATTTTCTCTCCCCTGTCTAGTTGAGAAGGTGAGTGATAGAATGGCTCTGGTGGGTGCCTGGCATCCAGCCAGGGTCAACCCTCTACAGCTGTCAATATTTTTAAGGTGCCATTATTTCTGTCTTTGAATACAAATATGAGCTCAAAGTACATTTTGTGATGATCCAACACATCAAGAACATTTCAAAATGTCTGCCAACTCTTTATAGTACATTTACGGGGTTTGCATTTTACTGACAGGCCTCTTGTATATTTTTATTCAACTACAGCACATGAACAATTATTTCTGATGTGACAGATAGAGCATATGAGCTGTGCAAATACCTGGGATCATGAAATTGCAGCAGGTCAGGAAGCACAATCAAAGCTGCTGCTTCTGCTTCTCTTGTTTTGCCCTGACATCCAAAAAACCTAACCAAATGGCTGAATTCCTAGTGGAATAGGAAAAGGAGAGTTGTCAGACAATGTTTCAGAGCAGTAAAAGAATACTTGTCCAAGAAAACCAAGACACAGGGTTGGCATTGGTTGCTAATATACTTGGAAAATGTATTACATTTTTATTTCCTATCCATTTAGATTCCAATATGCATACATAATGGCATAATACATTAAACTATCCTGAAGTAATATGTGAATATATGAATTAAGAATAATTACTAGTTTGCTATGACATTATAGTGACTATGAGGCCAAGACTGAACTTCGTTTTTTGCTAAGTTGAGCTTCAGTTCATTCTTTGCTTCAAAGAGTAACTAAACCAAATACATTATAAAAAGGACTGGAAAATACTTATTTTTTAAAAAAATGGAAGAAGAATTTCTCATAAAGGTTCAGAATTCTCCTCAATAGAGTAATTTTGGAGCTGGCCAGTAGCTATTGTACTCAGAGACAGGCAAGACAGAAAAACCAGCTAGATACACAACAAGACATAATTTGTCCATCTGTCTGTCTGTCTGTCTATCTATCTATCCATCCATCCATCCATCCATCCATCCATAAATCATACATGATGTTCTCTCTGAAAAACTCTTATGTTCTGTTAAAAAACTTCAGCTGGATCCATGACTTTTGAAGAAAATCCTTGAGACCTGGATATTTACAAGGTATAAAAAAATAATTGCAAAGAGCTTAGTCTTGTCTTTTAGCTTCATTGCCACCCATTACTATGGTTTACAGCATTTGTTCAAAAAAGGATATTTCTAATTTCTGTTCTCTCCCCTCTGAGAGAATTCAAACTTAACTTCATTCTCCTTGAACACTTGAATGTTTCCTTGAATATTGAGACAGACACATGCAAAGACTTCAGAATTTTCTTGAAGTTCCATAATCATTACCTAGGGAATCTGGGATCAAATATTTTGACCAAGATATTTATCTAAAGCCATTCAATATATACCTTGGATATGTAACAGTTTTCAAGTGTCTCCCACCAAGGCATTTGTCACCCATATACCTACAGTCATATCTATTTAGATAGTCTTCTATGACTCAGATATGGTAATTTCAGAATACCATCTCCCCCTGATATAAAACAACCTAGAAAATAGCTCAAAGGTCTGACTACATTTTTGAGACATTTAATGTAAAAAAAGATAAATCTCA
The DNA here is from genome assembly GCA_035041345.1 of Poliocrania exsul. Taxonomy (NCBI): domain Eukaryota; kingdom Metazoa; phylum Chordata; class Aves; order Passeriformes; family Thamnophilidae; genus Poliocrania; species Poliocrania exsul. The sequence continues at coordinate 40,347,922 of JAWWLZ010000042.1, read as the reverse complement.
GGAATAATAAATAAAAGAGGTTGATTTAAAAAAGGTAATGTAAAGGTGAATTTGAAAAAAAAACAGCTATCAAAAGTATCTGGAATTCTGCAAAAAAAAAGGGAAAATAAAAAATGATGCATCATGAATATGACTGACATACCAAGAGAAAAAGTATAACCAGAATTATATCTTGTAAGCCTGATGAGCTTTGTATTTCTTTAAGCATCTTAGCAACTAAGTTTGTGTTGATCACAATGGTTTAAGGTGTTACTTCCATCAGCTAACTTCTATCATGATACCAGAAGTAATGTTCATAAAACAGGTGGATAAATCTAGTATTCAGCAGCTTCCTGACTGGCATAAGTCATAGCATACTAAAACAAACTGCTTCAAAATAATACATCAGTCTGTAAGAAGTAAGAACTGAAGATAGTCACATAGAACTTTCTGTTATGCCTGATAAAGGAAGAAAACCTCTGAATAAACCACAAAGTGACCAGGTAAAGAAGAAAGTTGGGTAAATACTATGTGATTGACAATACCTATTGTGTTACCAATAGACATGAAATATCTTACATTTTATAAAGCAATCAAGGTTATATTAAGTAGACTAAAACATCTAGAAAAGTTAAAAATTGATCAGTGAAACAAACATATTTTATAGACCACTTGTATGTGAAATTGAGGTTTGTAATAGTGTAGGAATAATTGGTTACAGGCAGTTGTCAAAAAGTTTTAATTCCCATCAAAGAATTACAACAGAATAATCTATCATTTTTTTATTAAATACTTGTCATCACAAGGCTGTTTTTACTGGAGCATGAAATAAAGGACCGCTAATTTTGCTTTTGCTAATATTATGATAAAGTAAAAGAATCTGTGGCAGTCAGCCACAACACATCTCTTACTCATATTGTTGCAAGCAGCAAACCTTTCTGAGTGAACAGGCATAGAAAAAATAGGACACCAAATAATTATTCAACCATACATTAGAAGAGAACGAAGAGCTGTTATCTGAATCTCCCAAACTTTTCTCCAAGTGCTGGCAGAAGACAGAAACATATGTTTCCAGTAAACATTGCACACTGTTTCTTAATTATGTAGAACAGTTCTTTCAAAAACATATTTATCCATTTATGGTTTTGATATATCCTATAATTTGACTTCTGATGTATGTGAGGTTTTGTTGTGGTTTTTTTTGTTTGGTTTTTTTTTTTTTGTGGTCAGACACAAGAATTCCTTATAAATATGTTTAAAGGTGCCTGCAATATTTTTTTAGACATGCTATAGATTCATAAAAAAATTATTTCTACAATTACATTGAGAATAACTATTACTCCAATTTTATTAGCTTGAATGGGATCTAAGGAAATTTTAAAGATTTTCAAAATAAAGGTGGATTCTGTGGTACACCTCCACTTTGCTAATATGAAAATCAAAAGTTGTGATTACAGAAATTTTATAAACTGCTGGGATTGCTCTGAAGTACAGGCACAAGGTTTGCTGAAGGCTTTTAGGAGGATAATTTTGTTTATTTTTCTGTTAGGATTACTTTACATATTTTTTATTTCTTAAAAGATTGAATTGTGATATGAAATGGAAAATGGTGAATTAAAAGCTGCCTAAAGGATTTGGAGATACATTTTTAAAGGCAGTACTTAGGTAGACAAGGTTGAAGAAAATATGAAATGTCTCAGTAATTTGAAAACATTTTAAAAAAAAATTCACAAAGTGTGCTCATTTTCCAATCTCCATATTCTTGCTATTTTCTTTATTGCAATTTTGTGAAATCATGAAATCCACAGAAAAAAAAATTAAAAATTATGGGATCTACTTTTGTAAGTCTTTTAAAAATTGTGAAAATTGCAGAATTAGTCTTTATATTAGGGTTGCAAAAGGACAGCTAGATGTCAGCAATCTAAAAAATACAGTTTTCAACTTAAAATAGTTTTTAAAATGCCATAACATTCACAATTATTGTACATGACATTTTCAGTTACTGAGTATATAAATCACTAGACCCTGTCCTGCCAGAGTTGTTTTAATGGGTGGGGATTTGGGGGTTGTTTTGTTTGGGTTTTGTTTTGGTTTTTGATTTTTTTGAGAAAACAGATTTTCCTATGGACTTTAAATTTTCACAAGGAGAGCAAAATTTTGGGGAAAAAAAATTGTCTTCCGTTATTAAACATTGGGATGACAGATATGAAAGACCTTGTTGAGCCAGAGCTTGTACCAGATGACCCACTGTGGTTCCTTCCAACCTGACCTATTCTGTGATTCTGTGACTCTGTGAAAGATCAGCATTAAAATGTAGTTTTTCTCCCTGATAGGAGTTAGAGATTAACATATTTTTAAAAGAATTAGCATTCACACACCTTTAGTCCTTCATAAAGTTAATAAATCAATTCCTTTGCTTTTAAAATTTTCAGCAGCAACATCTATCTGGATTAATATTCTGCATGTAACAGAGTAATGGGTTATCCAGATGTCATAATATATGTACATTCACAGCTGAGATGAACCACCTTCGGCAGTGTTACACAATTTCATTTATCACTAGCCTGAGAGTAGCAAACTTATAAGTCTTCAGACTGACATTCCTTAAAAAATTAAGCATGATGCTGAGGTACACTTAAATTCATCTTTGTCCTAGCATATTTATTTCAGAGTACAACTGAACATATTCCATTTACTGGCTAAAATCCACTAAAATCAGAAGATACTTGGAAATTCATTGTCCTGGAGGTCCTTTTGCTCAACTTGTTTTGCAGTTTCAATTTCCATGGATAATATTATATTTCCTCATATGGGGGATTCTTAAATAGGTAAAACTTCAGTATGACAAGAAGAATGTTTCTGAGTGATGCCATAATCTGGAGCACTAAGCATCTACAAAATCCCGAAGCTCAAAATAATCTACCAACAGTAAACAACTGAGCATCAGTCATATCAATCTGACTTTCTTTGCTCTCAACTGAAGATTAAGGACAGTTGGTGCCCACAGGTCTCCACACTCTTTTAAGTTTTAGAAGCATTCACAGAATACTTGCATGGGTTATATCACCTTTGGGCTCTGACCTTGTCTCATCAGTCTTGTTATGGCAATTTAACCACCATATCCACAGTGTTGTTTGCAGTGCTGCTCCTAAGCACTGTGGGCATTGTAGGGGCATTTTAAACAAAAAAACAGTGTGCTGAACTAAATAACATTTCGTAGGTGGTGAAAGTTCTAGCATAAGCAAGGAAGTTGTGAAGAAGCAGCATTAAGCTGCCATGTATGTGTGAAGAATGGGACTGCGTCTTTTGGAGGAAAGCTTAAAGCTATAAAGTTTTATAAATCTAAACTGCCTTGCAGCATGTGTCAGTTGTTGTCAGCAAAATTCTCAAAGGGAAAATACCCTGGGTCTTCACAGTACAATAAATATTTTCTGTACCCAGGAAACAAAATAAAACATCAAAATAAATACAAAATTGTGCTATGAATAATTTGAAGGGGGAAAACCCCCACCTTGAATGATCTATTTTCTTCAAATAAACTCTTTCTACATTATTTCTATTTACTATATAGATTTAGCTTAGGAGTCTCAACATTACATTTTTATCTCTTCACTTCAGTTAAAAACACACAATTTTTCTATTAGATCCTAGCAGTTTTCTTTCTTTAATAATGTCACCAGTTTTACAGCACATCAAGTGTGCTTAAGTCTTCAGACTCTTCTAGCACTTTCTGTGTAATGCTGCAGATGTAGGTCAGTGTAATCCCACTAGCAATTCATGACATAATTCCATCTGGCTCATTACCCAAATTCAAGTGCAGGCAGGAAAAAAAGAGTGCATATAACATTCAGAAAGCAAGAGTTTATTTACACAGCCACAAGCTACACACATTAAAAAAAAAAAAAAAAGAAAAAAAAAGAAAAGAAAAAGGGTAGGCCCAGTTGCCCCCAGTTGTTCTGAGTTCTTTCAGGTATCTTATACTGTTTTCATAAAAGCAGTCAGTGGCGGAATTCTAAAATCTTACACCTGCTGCTGAAAAGACCATCCTGTTCCTGCTGATCAGCAGTTTTTATACCACTTGTTTTAGTAAACAATTAATTCAAATCTGTTGCTTGTCCAATATCTCTTATCCAAGGTAGTATCTTTTTTAAATATCCATTTTCTCTAGGTGACCATTGATTTTACATAAATAGGGCAAAATTTGGAAGTCTTGATCCTAGATCTTATTCCTAGCAAAAAAACCCCAAATCAACAAGCAACTTGCCATATCAAGTAGAGATATCTTTTACCTTCAGCACCAAAAACATTTATTTGAATTCCCACAAATTTATAAAAAAAAAAAAAAAAAAAGAAAAAAAAAAAAAAGAAAGAAAAGGCATGGAAAACAAATGGGAGAGTAACTTTTTTAAATTTTGACACAAACATTGGGCAGAAAAACTGAGATTTCCAGCTCTTTCAGGGATCTTTACTATCTTGACTATTTAGCACATTTTTATTCCAAGTCCAACTCTGCTTTTTCCTAGCTATAGCTAAGAATAGAGTTGAAAACCATAAACTGACAACACACAAAACTGGTTAACTCTGTAGGAAATAAGTAAGAGTTCAAACACACTACATCAGAGGCAACAGGAAGGACAGAGAAAAAGTGAAGACAATCCATGCCTGAGATACTCCAGGACACTGATAAATTCAGTTGAGTACTATTATCAGACTCAATATTTCAATATTTGGTAGGAATTCACATGTCACACACATAAAGTTCTCTATTTGCACAAATATTTAACAAGGGGAAACAACACTTAGTCTCGTCATTGCCTTCATGCAATATTTTCATATGGTTTCAGAGGGGACCGATCCTTGCTATACCATGCATTTGTGCACTCAGAATCTTATTAGAGATTTGCTGAGGTTATATCTCTGCTCTGGCAGATACAAAAGGAATGCAAAAGAAAATACATGTCTACATGTTATTTTCTTTTTTTTTTTTTTGAAGGGAATTACAAACTATATTCCCTCTTTCTATATAGTAGCCATGTTGTCTAGACCATGTGCAATTTGCCAAATGGAACAGATAACTGTATTTTAATACAGTACTATCTAAAGTAACTTTTCATAAAAGAAGGGGGATGAGGCTTTAAAATGTCAGTTGCTGGTAAAATCAGTTGGACTGACTGCAACAAATTTGCATACAGAATATTATTTTCAAAATCTGCTGCTGAAATGTATAGTTGATCTTTTGGTATCCATGTTAATTTCTAGGCTGTCTAGTTGCACATATAATCCCTTGAAGGTAGTGTGTGCAAATAGGAAGGTGGATGTCTACAGTCAGTAATAAGGTCTCTATTGAAAAGGTGGCCTGTTGTGTACTAGGGCTACATGTGCAAAATGTAATATTAGTTTTCTATTTTACTTCCCAGATAACTTTCTATTTCAGTCATAAATTATATATTCATCATAACCCTTAATCTTCTTAACCTAAGTCCAGTCAAAATAAGCAGATTTTTAATTAAGAAAGCTGCAAGCAACTGAATCATCTCTATCTGGAGAAAGAAAAGTAAACGATGGTTGTGCGGGTATAATAATGCGCTGTGATCAAGACTGAATCATAGCTGAAACCTGAAGCTGATTGTCCCATTGCGGGTTGACCAAAATGTGAAACAATAATTTAATGCATGCAAGACCTTTACAGATTCCTAAGTGAATTACAAAAACTAAGGTGGTTGCCTTAAAAATAAATTACATTTCAGTGCTTCCACATGCTTACTGATCTGTATCCCTGGACATTTTATCCTACTATGGTGGGAAAACTGAAGTAAAATACAGAATCCTGAACAATTCACAGTTTTATCGGGGCCTGGAGGGAAAAAAAAAAGAAAAAAGAGCTTCTTTGCTTTTAGTATGCATGACTTCTATTTTTTGTTTAAATACACAAAAAATTTTAGCTCATTTTTTATTATTAGTTTTGTTTCAGAAGTGCCTGATGGGCTACATTCCTGGACCATATAACACTAGATGAGGTACTGAAAATGAGTAAAATGATCCTTCCCAAAGGCATTCTTCCTTAAAATTAAAACAAAGAAAAGTCTAGGAAGATTGTTAGAATAGAGGCATATTTTTCTACCTTTTTTCTGATTTGTCCTATTTTGGTTTATTTCTGTTTAAGCATGACTATACTTAATATAGTATATTATACTTATGTGTATCATTTACAGCATGATATATTGGTTTGTTCATCTATAGTGCACTATCAGGAGGATCCTGAGGGGTGCATTTTGGGAGGGAAATAAAGACAGCCCTATAATTTTAGAATATAAAATTCAACAAATGAGTCTACAAAACTGATGATTAACCCTGTCCTACACTGACATCATCCAGAGTTTGTAATTATGTTTAGCAAGACCCAGATCATCTTGCCTCGTCATACAGATAAGATTATTCAGAGGTTTGATCTCAGAATGTGGCTAGATGCACATGGTTTCCTGCTCTGATAGAATGATGAAGTCCTGTGGGAATATTGTCTTTGAATCTACACATGGAGGGTTGTTCAGCAACTCAATGCAGAATATGTTCACTTCAAAGAGAAATTATGAGTTTAAAGCTTTGCTTTAAGCACTGTGTTTACACTGAACAGTATGCTGTGTCTGAACAGACTGTCATATTCAATGTTTGAAAGCTGAAACAGCATATGGAAGAATTATTGATGTTGCTTAATGTTTTAACTTTGTTTTTATGCTCAGGAATGTTAATTGGACCCACACAAATGCTCTCACATGCAGCATCCTGATTTTTCCTCTGTTTTAATTTCTATAATTTATTGGGGTTTTTATAACTTGTCTTGCCAGTTTACATTTCATAAATGAAAAGTATTGCGGTGCAAAACCTAGTGAACTGGTAGAAGCTAGAACTAGTAGACTCTGACCACAGTGACTTCCTGATCTCCAGAAAAAAACTACAAGTTCCATCTGAGAAATCTGTGCAAAAGTCTCTTCCAGTAGAGACATCTTCATTCAGTATCTTTGCACAACAGCAAACAATATAATTTCTACAGGATAACTTTCTCCACATAAAAGTATTTTCAGTATTTATCCATTAGAGTTTTAGATTTTAAAATTCTTTATTACTTCCAACTGTTTTGCTCTGGAAGCCTTATGAAGCTTATGCTCTTTAACTAACCTCCACTTGACACATTTGGATCAAAACAAATGAATGAGGGTTAAAATTTATGTCAAAATATCTATCAGGAGAGATGGTTGAAATCTTTCCAGACACCTTTCAACAAACTCATTTTAATGTCTTAAGAACTTGTATATTAGGAAACTTATTTTATTTGTTTCTGATCTTTAGTTTTTTACTATCACCCCAAAGATAGAACAAGTGGAACTGGAGTAGGTATAGTATCACTACCAAATTTTAAGACAGTTCCTGAGAATGGGAAAGAGGTGTAATTTCATTAAAAATCAATAAACATATTTATAAAGATAACTTAGACATCTCCTTTGTTCTCTTTATGCAACCTTTGTAGTTACTTTAAAGATTAAATTAGTTCCTTGTGTTTTGTAAATATTCTTTCAAACATGTATATTGCTTAAGAATGGGTTCTATTTATCAGAGAGGTTGTGAAATGCAGTGTTTTTCAGATAAAGTTACCTTTGCCTTTAAATGCTATCCTGCTAAATTTCTGTCTGGAAAGAGATCACTGAAATTCAAAAATACTGTTGGGACTCAAATGCAACATAACTCTTGGTTATATGAAATACAGATGAAACTCTAGATACTAAAAAAAAAAGGCAAAATGAAAAATAAAATTTTGTCAGTGGGAGATATGTTTTGCATTGGTCTAACACAGCTTTTCCAGCAGCATCATTCTCCTTGAGGAGGGAAAGGAGTGTAATTCCAAGGGCATTCCAAATGGACCCCAGATGATCCATTAAACAACCAAATTCATTTGTTTTTAGAATTGGGGAGAGAAGCTTCCTGCTGTTCTGTCTTGCCTGCTACAGCCTGCTGGCTCCAGGATCAAATCAAGACACTTATGCCTTTATCTTTTTAGGAGCACATTTCATCAAGTAGGTATCCCAAGAATAACTTTAAAGCTATATATTAAAAAATACAGGAAATCCAGACTTCCTGTCAGGGTAGACTCAAAGCTTTAGAAGTTTTCCTTACCCCAGTCAGAGTAAATTTCCAAAGGGCTAACTCAGGCATCTAGGATAGCCCAGTGCACAGAAAGCCATAGTTCTAGTCTTCCTGAAGTCTTTAGTTTCTCCATTTTCCTTTGTCTCTAGGAACATTTCCTCCACTTTTGAAACCCTGAGTAAGATATTGGCAATTAAAAGTCTCATATTTTATATAATAAATATGGAAGTAACATAAGTTACCACAGTAGGATTTTGTTCAGAAATATGCGTACCCATTCTCTTCTCAGCCTCCTGGTGAAATGACTGTAGTGGTTCATGGCAAAATAGAAAACACAATACAGAAAGCTCAATGGAAAACAATACCAATGTAATCCATCTTACATTCAGGAAAAGGAAGCTTCTGTCCTCTGGTACATCTAGTTCATCACAATGTAGAGTGCTGACTTCACAGAAGCTGCATTTACAGAACATCTTTCAGGAACTGAGTCCATAATTTCACTGACAGCAGAAAAAAAGGGATGATTTTAAGACAGTTTGTAAACTTGAGTTGTGGAGCACTTTATCAGTAATAGTGGTCTGGTACAGCAGGGAAGGTCACAAGGCAAAGCTGCATCACTCCAGAACTGGAGTCACTCACTTTTTTTTTTTTTTCTGGGGCACTAAAGTCATAAATAAAAGTACTGCAAGGAAAGAGGAATTGCCTTGTAATTAAATGACAAACCTTATTCAAGAATATAGAAAACAGTCATCCTGTCTTTCAGTGTCTCCTCTGGAGTATGTTTAGCAGAACTGGTCTATAAGAAATTCCTTAAGGGAAAGTTTTTACAGCACATGTTCCCAAGAGAGGAAGAGAGACTGTGGAAATATTGAAATACTTCTGAAATTATTTAGGGTCTATATATCCTCTCTTTAAAGGCACAAAGCTCGAGTTGCTATGTTCTTCCTTATTTTCATGCTAAATTTAAAGTTTTCTGGGCAGACACTATAACCTTGATTACTTAAGCACATCAGAACACCTAAGTTCTGCTTTATTATTTCTAAGGAAAGGACAATATAAGATTTTGCTACAATGTAGGAAATCAAACAAATAAAATATAAATGAAAGCAGATCTTCTAGGTAATGGAATAACTAGTATTATAAATCTCCTATAAAAACAAAATTCATGATTATTTTTCCTGTGGTGTGACATGACACCAATAAAAAATGACTTACCGTGTAACAAATTTAATTTGCCCTGAAGATATTACAATCACAGGACAAAGAAAAACAGTAATTTCATAGTTTATAATTTCAGGAATATAAAAGGTATTGCTTCAAAAGGACCTCACAGCATTAAATTTTCTTAAATTATCTGTGATGGCTGCATAAGAGACCAGAACTTTTACATGTAAATCTAACCTCAGAGAGGGCTCAAAATATGCTGTAAAGCCACAGAACTTCAGGTAAATGATCTGAAATTCTGGCTTGCTGAACTGGAAGGTTCTAGCATGGTTATGTTTCTTCCATTTACTACATATAGTAATGCAAGGTAAACATCCCAGAATGGCCTGCAATTAACACCTGCTGTGAGCTCTCAAGTTTCACAAATTAAACAGAGTTGAACCAAGGCAGTTCTTGGAAGATGTAAGGCGTTTTTATATGTGGCTCATAAGGAAGTAAGTCATTCAATTTGAATGCTGTTCTATCTTTTCCTTCCATGTGTATGAAGAGGAGAATTTTGATTCTATCTTCTCAAAATGCACGTAACAAAAATGTTGAGTAAAAAAATTGCATACTTAAATTTTAAACAGTATAAAATGATGAAATATACTTAGTACTACAATGAAAAGTTTTGAAAACCAATGTTTTTTGGGAAATTATGTCATCTGGTGACTCCTAGAAAATAATGAAATAGCCACGTTATAACCTTATATCTATTAAAACTTAGTTATAGGGAGATGGGAAATTGAATTTATAATAGAATAATAATTTTGCTATCAGAAATACATCATTCCGCAGGCCACTGGGAATTCTTGTTAGAAACTGTAACTGTTTCATGAATCTGGGTTATTTGTGAGTGATTGTGTTTCTTGGTATATCACAAGTTGAACTTGCAGTTACATGGAAGATATTTTCCTTTTCAAAGTAACTCAGTTAAAGACAGATCCAAAGATATGTGAGCCTAATAGCAGAGATCTTTGCACCTGGTGTCTTTTTCTATCAAACACAAAGAATACACTTGAAAGAAATTTGCTAGGAAGGATGATTGCTGCCAAGTAAACTATCTGTGTGATATGGATTCACAATTCTTGCCCACAAAGTGAAATCTTGTGAATTCAAGTAATCAAAGGAAAAGAGGTGGGTTTTTTTCCTCCCTATTTTGTTATTATGTCCAGAGACTGATCATTTACCAGACACTTGTGCTTCCAAGAATTATGGGCAATTTTCTGTGATTTAAAGCAGGATGCAACTGGGAAAATGGAAAGATTTTGAAGTAAATTTTACCATGAGAAAATGTTGTCACTGAAATGTAAAAATACATTGTGATTTTTATAGATGCATTAATCCCCTATGCAGATAATTAGAGAAACAAAACCTTTTAAAGCAATGCTATTACAATTGAGATAGTGAAAGAATAGAAATACATCCAGTTTGCAAAATTAAGAGTCCTTTCATTCTGCGATGAAATGTTTCCATCATTTTGTGTAAAATAAACTGCAATATAGTTTGTGGAGTCAATTTCCAAATCCTAGACCCAAAATCTAACACTGCTCAGCAACTGGGTGAGCGACATAAACCCATTGTAGGTGAATGTTGTACATTAGCTCAGAATCTAAAGATTAATGTTGAGGACTTGTATCCTTTACCATTACTGAGTGCATGACAGAGTGTACATATACAGATAAAACTAATCTTTTCCCATAGAGCTGCATTAGCATAGTCCTCCACTTATATGTTTTATCATTTATTTCAGGGCTCAGTAGTAGGGATTTTGATTAAATTTTGGGTTTGTGATAAAAGAGGTGTAAAGTTTTTATCCAAGTCTAGTTTATATCCAAATAGCTTAGGGAGTTAAAGAACTCATCTAACCACAGTTGTACAGAAATACACCAAATTATATTAGTTACTTAAAAATTTTATTATTTATATTGCTGTTTATACTCAGAAATTTTGGAAAGCTGTGAGAAAAAATTAAAATTACAAACCAGCTACCACTAGTGCATATATTCAAGTGCATCTATTACAGTGTAGCAGTGCATAGGCAAAAATCTGCTTTTGCAGGTATAGATCTATGATTAGAAGTAATTTTATAATTCATGAAATGCAATTTGATTGAAATATTAAGGCACAAATATTGATGTGTGAAGATCTTCAAAGCTTTCAAAAACACATAGGCTCTCTTCTCTTTTGTGTGTGTGGGGGTATGTGTTAGTATTCCCAGCAATGTTCTAATCCAAATGCCAGAAATTACTGAAAATTTGAAATTTTTTTTCAGTGCTATTTCTTTCTCCTGTGGCAGAAAATACTGGAAGGATTCATGGAAATCTATTTTCTAGACATTTTCAGTTCAGTATTACATGTAGAGTAAAATGGTTAGTAGCTTTGAAATCCACAGTGACAAAATCACCAAGTAATATAAATCCAGACTTTTAGGAAGAGGTGACAGTAAATAAAAAAGGAACAGGAACAAAACAAAACATAGAAGTATGGTTCCCAGGAAAGTAAAAATAGAAAGAAAAGCTTTTTCTTATTTCTTCCTTTCAAAAATTGCTACTTAGGAAACCATTGATACAGTGATAAAATTTAAATAAAATTAGAAACTTCTAGTAAGGCTTGATTGGTCACATTTTGTTTCTTTATTGATATACATTTTAGATATATGAAGCCTGATGTTCAGTAAAATAAGTCCAGATTTTCTAACGTATCAAATCAGTAAAGATATTTCTAGATACACCAGACAGACAGACAAGATTTAGTATTATAAATAGCAAACATATAATGATGTTTGAGAACTGAACAGAGGGTTTTATCATAAATGCTAAGGAGGTTCCCAAACACCAGCTACCTGACGGTTACTTGGAATGTTCTACCACTGTAGAAGTTTTCTTACCACTTTCCTGGTAAGAAAAAAAAAAAAGAAACAATGTTGAGATTTAAAAGATATAGAGTAGATCCCTGCTTTTAAGCCACTGAGAGTTAAGAAAACACTTCAGGTTTGGCCAGAAAAATAATGAAAAGAAGGTCAGAAAAAAAATCACTGACCTCTGTCTGACACAACAGTGAATTCCACAGCAGAGAAACTGGAACCATGGTAAGCCATCAAGTCTTGCTAGGCATGGAAATAATAATTTTATCTGACCAAGAAGCAAGATCCTTCAGGGTCAGCAGTAAAGTAATACTGATTGCAGCAACTGAAGTGGTGTGTTCTACAACAGGGCAGCTGAGAATCACATGGAAAGAAGATTTAAAGAAAAGATCTCTTAGATTTCAGGTCTGGACTCTCAGACAATTGCTTTAGATTCTGCTTCCAATTTACTTATTTGAAATTACTCTAACTGGAAAAATAACTCTGAGACCAGAATGCAAGAACTAAAAGATTAATGAGATGGGACCAGTGTTGCTTAATACCTTCATTAATGATACAGGCAAAGAGATCGAGTGCACTCTCAGACAATTTGCAACTGAAACCAAGCTGACTGGTGTGGTTGGCCTGCCTGAAGGATAGGGCGCCATCCAAAGGGATTTTGGACAAGTTTGAGAAGAGGGCCCAGGCAAATCTCATGAGATTTACCATGATCAAGTGCAAGATCCTGCACCTGGGTTGGGGCAACTCCCAGTATAAATACAGGCTGGGGGATAAACAGGTGGAGGGTAGTTCTGCTGAGAAGGACTTAGGGGTGTATGAAAGGCTGGATATGGCCCAGCAATGTGCACTCACAGTCCAGAAATTCAGCTGTGTTCTAGTCTGCATCAAAAGCAGCATGAGCAACAGGTTGAGAGAGGGGATTCTGCCTGTCTACTCTGCCCTGGTGTGACCTCATCTGGAGTTCTATACCCAGCTCTGGGGTCTCCTGCACAGAAAGGACATCAGCCTGTTGAGGTGAGCCCAGAGAAGGGCCACCAAGATGATTAGAGGGATGGAACACCTCTCTTATAAGGAAAGGCTGAGAGAATTCAGATTATTCAACCTGGAAAAGAGAAGGCTTCATGGTGACCTAATTGCGGCTACCTGAAGGTAGCCTACAACAAAGCTGGAGAGACACTATTTGCGAGATGATGTAGTGACAGGAAAATGAAGAATGACTTTTAACCTGGTCTAGTTTACAGACACATGCAAGCATGCATCTCTTTTCCGGGTTAGAGATGGCCCGTCCATCTAAGCTCCTCTTCCCCGTGACCGCGACATGACAGTTGTTCCAGGTAATTATCACGAGAAACCACACTGTCAGGGAAAGGGGAAGGGGAAGGTGCCGCTAGTACCAACGCCCGCGGTCTGGAATTGTCATGAGCTGACCTCCTCCCCAGACCATCGGGTTGCCTCCGAACGTGGGAGTTGTTGGAGTGTCGCACAGTGGGCAACCCAGGCTTGACCCCTAGCTAAGGCATCGAGGCTACACCTGTCAGTCCAGCCTAAGAGTCTCGATAGTCAGGCAGGGCTACTCTCGAAGCGTCTGCCAACTTTGCCCATCTGACCACCCCGTGGGCAGGGGTTGGCGGTCTTTGTGGCACTCGACCGCCAATGTGACCTAGAACATCGTGCGACCGGTCACAGCTTCGCACGACAGTGCCGGAGCCCGTCTGGTTCATGAGGGAAGAAACGCCGACAGTGCGCCCTCAAGCAGCTGCCGGCGTTGCCCAACTCTCCCGTGGGCAGGGCGCCGGGCAACAGGATGGGTACCTGTGCCTAAAGTTTGTTTCACCCTGGAAGCTGTCCCTGCCCACATCAAAGGGGTTGGAACTAGATGATCTTCAATATTCCTTCTAACGCAGGCCATTCTGCAAATTCTGCGATTCTATGATCTTGATTTGTGTTTGCACATTCAACATTTATTTCATGGGCTTCCTAGATATTAAATAGAGGTTACAAGTCTATGTCTTAGGAGATACTGGACCTAATAAGTACAGGCTGTAAAGTCTAAAGCAAAGACAAAGCATATTCCTTTTGGTGACACTAATCTCACTCCATTGGAGCATACTGGCTTTTCCTCCAGCTTGTCCCCAGTTACAATGACTGTATAATGCTTAATTAATCAATTTACACCAGATTTTCAAAAACCAGGACATTAAAAATAAAGATATTATAATATATATAAATTTGTTGGCAATATAAATTGGCTAGTAATTTTTACTCTTTTTGCTTCCTAGGAAACCAAGAAGTCAGACTCTAGAATCACTGGGGTATAAACAGTTATGAAAAAACCCCAGCATATATAATTTTCTGAAAAAACAAGCAAAACTGTTGGAATGAGAATGAAAGTATGTGTACTATAATGCTAAGGTACTTTCCATCTCCTGGCTTTTACATTAGCTGCCTTGTTTCTAAATGTAGCACCAAACAGAAGTAATGACGCTGAAGATTGAAGAACAGATGATAAAAAGATGAAGATATCCATCAAATGAGTCTTAACTGACTAACAAATATCTGCTGAGAAAAACTCTAATTTCCTACTTGATTAAAAGCTGATGTCAAGAAGGTAAAAGTACAAAACTACATTTTTGATTATAAAAGGAGACACGGAAAAGATCTTTAGAGTCAAATGATACTGCTTCAGAAGTACTCTTTGAATAAGAGCAAAAGAAATCGGTTTTATTTTGCCAAGTGTATCATGATTTTATTTCACTTCTATTCAGTCCCATTCTTCAAGTGAGATTCTTTGCATACATTTTCAACCTCAGTTTCATTGCAAAGAATCTGCATTGTAAAAGTCTCAGAGAAAAGTGTGATGAATTTCAACAGAGGAAGAAATGAGGAGACAGATGAGGAACACAAAATGGGAGAAGATATCAGGACCTCAGAGGGTTGGTTACTGGGTGACAGGTAACTGGGTACTTTTGCCATACAAGAGGATCATTTAAAATGGGTTTTAATATAACCATACTAGTCACAAGAGTACACATTTTATGACTCCAAACACGTGATCACTGTGTAATATATCAAAAATTTCTAAAAGTACTTGTCAGGGTTTTTTGGATATGTATTAATGGGAAGTTGTTTCTGTCATGTAGACAGAAAGGCACTTAAACTAAGCAAAATCCTCTACTGACATGAACTGTGAATCAAACTGACAATTGTTCAATAAGTGATGACCCTGTTCATTACTGCCATTTGACTTTTGGATAGAGACCTCATAGTGCAGGTGCTTTAAATCTTTTGCATCTTCCTACCCCACTTAACTGCTAAATGAGAGAATAAGGCTAATTACCCATAGGATTGATTTACCCTGATCTGATTCTGTATTGATACAAAGTAGTGCTTACACTGTTAATTACAATGTCTAACTTGTAAGACAGCAACCTTCGGTTTATGGTTAATTAAGAAACCTAAAACTAGTGGATTCTTTATTTGGCATGTATGTAAAACTTCACATGTTTTTATGCTGCATTTTTCTATGTCATCAGATCACAGACACATATCTGTACTATATGAATTGCTAATGAGAAACACTTCACAGAAAAAATAAATAATAGTATTTTCTTTTTAATTTTTTGTTTTGGACTTCATAATACTGTATTGTCATGCTAACATAAGAAACTGCAAATACCAGCACTGGAAAGAGGACTATTCAAGTCTGGTCAAAACAAATAAAATGAACATATACAATTCCCGCACTTCTACTGTCAAGTTATCCAACAGATTACTTGTTTGAAAATTATTATCTTTATTCTTCCTTTTTAAGAATCCAGTATGAGAAGTTTAGAAAAGATAACACAGTTAAATACCTTATCTTTGTAACTTCTTAAATATCTTCTGGCATCTCTTATTGCCTGAAGGTTATACATCAGACATGGCGGGTAAAAAACATTCCCTTTTGTCAGAGGCTACAGTCAGGTAGCTTAGTATTTCATCTGTCCAAATGCTTAATCAAAAATCCACTAAAATAAAAAGTTTAATTCCTATTAACTGTGATGAGCATTGAATGAGGTCTCCAGCAGTGCCCCACAAAAATAACCTGATTCATAAATGAAATGAAGCTTTCAGTCTACTCAGTCCATGTATTCCTTCTTTGGGGTGGCAAACACTTTGTGAACTTGAGCCAGCCTCATCTGTTTTTGTGTCAGATTGAACTTCAGCCCTGCTTCCTGTGTGGAAATATGGGGACAAATGCTTCCTCCTCCTACTAAAACATTGATGCTTAAAATGTTATAATTAACCCTTAAGCCTGGTATCCTTCCAAGACTTACACAATAGCAACCATTAGTTAAATATCCATGTAAATGGAAAAGTATCAGTGTTTAAATAGATGTCAGCAATTTGGAACTAGTGTAACAGATGATGCTGACTGAAGAGTTTCAAAACAACTCTATTGCAGTAATAAAAAATGGCCTGTGAGAAAAAATAGATTGCACTAAAGCAAAAGATACTTGAAAGTTAAGGCTAAGAAATGAAAAAGAAGAGTTGTGCCCCAAGATCCAAAACTCTTTCCTAAGCTCAGAATTGGAAGCTGATTAGGCAATACTCATTTTTTTCCCCAGAAAGATGGAGCTTTATAAAGTAAAATTTAATATAGCCATTCTATCCCAGCAGAAATATCTCAAAACAAACCTCTTAACAATGAGTAAGGCTGCTCATTATTAAAAAATGGTGTCTTCTTACAGCACTAAAATATTCAAGTTTTCAATGAGTTCCCTGAGATGTGGAACAGGCCAAAGCAAGTATAAATCTGTATATTTTGTCCCTTTTGTGACTACTACAATCCTAGCACCTCTTGGTTGCTACCACAAGAAAAAAAATAGAAAAGAAGAAAAACAGAACTGTCTCTTTAGGCCATTTCTTAATGATTTCATAACTCTTTAAATACTTGATTCCTTTTATTGACTCCAACTGCAAAAGGCAAGATGTGTTGAAGTAAAGACCCTCCCAGTTTCATTTTTCTTAATACATGAGATAAATGGCAACAAATGCCAGTCATAAAGAGCAACAAAGGAAGTGAGCCCCACATCCAAGGCCAAGGAACCAGGTGCTTTTGAGCAAGCACATCCTTCACCTGAAGTGCAGAGCCATTCCTTCTCCATGGGTTGTCCCATGACCAGCACATAAGGCCATGTAGTGAGAGATAGGTCCCACCGTGATAAAACCCAAATGCACAAGAAATGTTTGGGGTTGGCTCTTAGGAAGTAAGAGCAAGTGTACTGAGAAATGTCCAGTCAGTGATAACTGCACAGGTGTCAGCAGGTTTTTAGGACACACTAAGAAGCTGGATACAATTAAAGAGCTGTCCCTGGGAGATAAATCTGAAATTCTGTTTGGAATAGCCAACTGTAAGGTTTGGTTTGAATAAAATTCTAATTTTTACTCAGTATAAGCTTCCAAATCATTCAGGGAGTGTTTCTTTTGTTTTATTATTCATGACTTAAAAGAAGAAGAAAAAAAGTATATTATAAATTTCAGTACTGACCTAGAAATTCCTGTGTATCTGAGATTCATCCTAGGGAATGAAGTCTCAGTGGAGATTACCCACCAGTTCTTTGTACAGTTACATCAGTTCTATTGTACTTATATCCGGTCCATTATTTTCATTTTGATTAAAAATTGTAAAAAACCTGTTGGATTTCTATGAAGGCTAATAAGTTTTCCTAACCTTTGACTCATTTCTTCACTTGTGCAAGAATGTTTTGTGCACTAAAAGCTGGCAACAAGTTCTTAGATATCCCTTGTCAGCAGTCGGGGTTTAAATGCTTTTTTAGTACTTGAAGTACATGGTTAGAGACCAATTTCCTACAAACTTTAAATACAAAAACAATTCCTTGAGGCTAAGCAAATTGAAAGAACTATTTGCCAAAATATCCATCAATTCTTTAATAGTCACTGCTAGAATTGATGTGTCAGAAAGTCTCTTGCTTGCAAAAGAGATCAAATAAGTATACTATATTTTTTTTCTGATACTAGATTATTTCACCTTAAGCTACATATGAACTCTGTTTTAATTTATTTTTGGATAAATCATCTCTTCTATGTTAGGTACACGAGCTGAATGCCTCAAATAGTTCTATAATGCAACAGCTTTTAGAGTGCAGCTGCTAGAAAACTTCACAGTATTTCATCCTAAGGGAGATTTCAATCATCTCAATAATGCAAATTTTTGATAGATTTCCATGTTTATGCAGGGACTTTCAAGACAGTGTTAAGTTCAGCTAGCATAAATTATGCATAATGCTTAGCTTAATACTATGAACAGTTGCTTCTATAATTCTATAGAAATTAGAAACCTATAGAAGGTAATAAAATGAAAGTTTGTTACAGAATTTTATCAGAGGAGGTGGTAGCTGTCTCTGACTTACCACAGTGTCTAAACTTTTTAAAATAGTTTTGTACTGTAATGAGTGAAATTCCATTAGGTAGCTTTACTCTGGTTGTAGTCAATGCAGTTGTGAAATATTTAAAAAGAAAACATTCATATGTACCATTTTAAAATAAAACAAATTATAAAAATATCAGACCAAGTTTTACCCTTAAACCTATATTACAGTACAATGTGTACAGGCAGTGGGCTTGTATGGATACAGCAGAAGGAAAACTTTTGAATTTGAAAAGTTTAAGATGCTTTAATTTCGTGGATATAAATTATGTGTGATGAATTTGGAGAATTTTTATTTTGAATACACAATAATTCATTTGACTTGCACAGAGGGTTTTCTTGATTGACTCTGTAGTAGAAGTGCATTATTTTAATATAGAACAGTATTTTAAACTATTTTACAAGAATATGGGTTCTTATCTAAGTAGTCTGGGAAGAATAAGGAGAAATAATCGTGATGGTGTCTATAGACTCTGTGTCCCTCACAAAATTAAAATTCACTGAAAAACCTAAACAACAAAAAAAAAACCACACTAAAAAACAAAAACAAGCAAAAAAAATAAAAACAGAAACAAAACAACAACAACAAAAAAGGAAGAGATAGTATTACAAAATGTCCTAGATAATTATTGGTCATTCTGGTCTATACCAGTTCTTGGATATTATTTTACTGCGAGTTGTCTGGGTATTTCATATATGTGGTAAGAGTTTATCCACCTGCATACATGTATCTGTGTTTCTTTGCTTGGTTGCCTCCTTTTCTGTTGGGAAATTTGTGTATTTGTGTATACATAACTGAGTACAGATTGGTGCTTTGTCCAGCATGTGTGATTGCTGTAGCTTAATGAAATCCATCTGGGAAACAAACCTGAACACTTGCGTACACGTGGGTACAGAAGACAAAACTGATTAATAATTGCATTTAAAAGGCTATAACTAGCTGTTTTTATATTTTGATGCCAATGGGGAAGGAGAAAAAGAAAATTTATCATTCCTTCACTGAGTTAATTTGAAAAATATAATAACTGACCTCATTCTTTATGTACAATACTTCTGTATGCTTTCATACAATAAATAGTTGTTTCTTTTCCTCTTTATGGTGGGTAGGAGGCTCATATAGCACTTATGAATATCTGTGTTGAAATAATGTTATTTCACTGTCAGAAAATACAGTTTTCATAGAAGGTGGGTCAACTGCTCTTCCTTCAGCAGGTAAAGTGCCTGGAAATTGTATTTTATGTTCAGAAGTAAATGAGAGATCAGATAATGTAATTCTAGAGGTCTAAGCAATATGTGGGTTCCCAACCTGCTTTATTCTACAGAGCTGACTACACACTGAGGTGATATTTTTTATGCACATGGAAAAAATATATAATTTAAAAAAACTTGCAAAAGGTAGTGCCATTTCACTTTTCATAAGTAAAAGTCAGAAGCACAACCTGTTTTGCAATTGCAGGGGTTTTCTGCATTGAGTAACATTTATTGGAGGATGTCATTACAATTTGCATAGCTTTGATATACTTGAAAATGAAAAGGTTGATTTTCATTGGGGTGGATGTTCCAAAATCAACAACTGCCTATCCAAATTCTACAACAATGGATACTCAGTGAATCTGATGATTTTGTCAAAAATACTCTGAATTCTAAGTTATGGCAATACAGATTAATTTATTTGGGGGTTTGGGTAAACTATTTTATTTTTGTCTTAATCATTGTAGCTCCAAACCCCATATCCAGTATAGGCTGGAAGGTTTTATTGTAACAACTGTCAGAATCTGAAGTCAGATTTAACGTCTTGTGGAATCTATGTCAGTAAATATCACATGTAGGGAGTTTTGTCTGCTAGAAAGTTCAACAAAAGTATTGAGGGAACAGGTATGAAGCAGAGAAGTAATTTTGCAGAATATAAAATAGCAAAAATCTGTCTAATGTGATTATCCAATTAAGTAAAGTAGAATGAAGAATGGAAAATTATATGTCAAAATTACACAAAGTTAATGTATTTCAGATATACTTAAAAGCTTTTGTATTTACCTTTCTTGGGGAGTCTTATGATCAAATTTACTAGCTTAATAATTGCAGAAAAGCAATTTCCAGTGTTCTGGATGTTGGCGAAAGCAGTTTGAAAAGTAAGTGTAAAATATTCATGGCAAAATCATTTGTGCTTACAGGGAGCCTTCTCCGGGGACACCCCCTTGTCACGGGGGAGAAGCTTGCGTGCCCTAATGAGGTTGAGAGCTATGCTGGCGGTGGTTTGTGCTGCCAGTAGGGTCTCCCATGCCAGACAGGTCTCAGCTGAAAGGTCACACAAAGCATGTCCACGGGCAGGATGGGCTCACTAGCCATCTGGCAACCATCCTAGGAGAAGGACAACTCCAACCCCAAACCTGGGCAGATGGAGCTCGCTTAGCCCTG
>JAWWLZ010000042.1:40316159-40326793 GCA_035041345.1 Poliocrania exsul | reverse complement strand
CATCAGCACGCTTGCAGCAAGCGTGGGTAGTGCCCTTCCCAAATCTTCGTTCGCGAAGCCTAGCCATGATGATGACAGTGAGCAAACACAAGCAGTATCACATTATACATATTACATGACAATTGTATGAAGTCACAGAAACAGGGATTTCTTTCTAGTCCTAGAAAAATGTGGAAAAGACTAATTTACTTTTTGCTCTGTAATGATGTTCTGATGAAAACCTCCACCAAACTCTCCTGACCATCTTGTGCACAACCTTTGGAAGCACTTCAATCAGGCAGTAGAGCAGATGCCTATGCTTTTAAGTATTACTACTGACAAGAAAACAGGAGGTTCAACAAAACAAAGTAAATAAAAATTACTTTATCAATATCTGTATTGAAGATTAGATAGGCAGCAGATGGATAAAAAGGTCCTTCACACAGTCACAGAACACAATACCTGAGGTTGGAAGGAACACCTGGAGGTGATCTATCCCAGTTCTCCTGTGAAAGCAGAAGCAAACAGAACAGGCTGCTCAGAGTTGTGTCTGGTCAGGTGTTAGATATCTTAAATATAGAGACTCCACAACCTCTCTGGGCAACCTGTTCCAGTGTTTGATCAATCTCACCATAATTTTTTTAATTTTTTTTTTTTTTTAATATTCACCTTAGCTGGCTTTCAATCCAACTCACTGTCTGTGATGCCTCAATGTCTAGTACAAAATATCTAGCGTCAATATGTCAATATGAGGAAGTTATGGGAGACAGGTCAGAAATATTACTAAATTCAAAGTAAACAACATGCACTGCTCTTTCTTCATCTGCTGAATGTAGTTTTAGAAAATGTATTAAAACCGTTTTACTGTACCTGTATTATTTTTTGTCTGCAGAATTGTGCTCTGGTTCCAGTACACTTATTAGTTAAGTGCCAGTTTTGTCAAAATGATCACTGCCACTGGCAACAGTGAATTCATAAAGTGTTTGAAAGAGATCCAGATATTTAGATCTACAGATGGTAGTTTGATAGTTTCATTCTAGTTGAAGAATAAAATTTGTCAGTAAAGCACTACAAAATATGGATGAAACATTAAACTTTGCAAAGTTTCCTGCATATTCAGCAACTAATTTTCATCAGAAGTGTTCTAAATATTGTGTTAAAGGAGCCAAATTTACTCTTTAATTTGTGCCCAAACCTCCCATAAAGTCAGTGGAACTCTTATACAAGTATCAGATAACAGAATTTTGGCTTAAATAATCTTTTGTAGCAGCTACAAGACAGCAAATGACCATTCAGGGTATATATGGAAGTCTTGGCCAGTCTTTCTGCCTATCTAGTGGATTCATTGACCAATCTCCTCCTCTCCCTACAGTGCCAGAAATAAAAATTGGTGAAGAATTATAAGATAGGCACAGTATATGCTATGACAATAAAAAGCATAACAAAGGAAAATAATGTTAAATGTTAGAAGTTTTGTCTTTAAAGGTAAGGATTTTCTAGAAAGGATGGATTAAAAGTAGCTTAACTGAGCTGAACATGAATTTTGTGAAATATAAAGTATAAACACAAATTATATTTTCTTACTTTTCAGGGGGGAGGGACACCAAACCTCAGTCAATTAGTTTTCAAAATGTAGTAGAAAAAAAATGGGGGGAAGAAAAAAAGGCTGACTAAAATAAGTACAGGAGCCAAGATTTGCAAACCCAAACATTTAAAGTTATCAAAAGCCTGCTAGGAAAAACAGAAATACATAGTACTATTATAAATGATACAATAGTGTTTATGGGTAGTATTTTGAAAGTATTTAAACCCATTGAATGAAAGTAGGCATTGGGCTACTCAATTCTTCTGTTCCAGTAAATATGAAAATTTTATGCACTTTCTAATGTTTTGCCACACCTTAGGTAAGATTTCACCAAAGAGATTTTAAAAAGTTTATGTATTTTTTACAATTCTTGAGCTGACAGACAGCAGATTACAAAGAGTTATCTGGGAACATTTTCAGTGTCTTTTATCAGTCTAAGTGCAAAATACATATGCTTTGAATAAATCTCAGCCCCCTCCCCACCCCTCCCCCCCCCCTTTTTTTTTACTTATTTTGTCTCATTACATTTCCTAAGTATATTAACACTGGTTCTATTAAATACCACATTGATTTAAATTTTATAAAAATAGATTCACAAAGCACATGAAGAGAGATATAGATGACAAAATGTGAACACCCACATGAAAATATTCCATTTAGTAAGTTGTAAATACATACAATGAATTGCATTAAAATTCAAGTTTTCATAGCCTACTAGTATTAAATCCAGTAACCAAACCAGAATATTCAGCTTTCTTTTCTATGGATACTTTTCCTAGTACCACATACGATAGATTAATAGTCTTGGAGTTAATGGAAAACTTGTGAATCCAACTTTAAGAATTCTACATTTCTCTGGCACAGTCCATCAAGACAGGACTCATTTAAAAATATAAAATAGGAAGTAAAATTTGCAGCTTCACAAAGTACAAATATGAAGTCAATACATGTCCATTATATAATTCTCTCTCCAGAACTGAAGGTTATTTCAATTATTTAAACACTTTCCAGGAACTCTTCTAAATTACACTGAGACAATTTATTTACATCCAGTTGTCAGCCATATTTTTACATAACAGAAAAAAAGGAAAAAAAATTAAGTTATAGATGTTTCTTCCATCTAAACAAAACCCACTAAGTATAGAAAGAAGAAAGATAGTTAAAAAAAAAGGTGTGCTATAATAGGATAGATGTAAAGAATGCCATCATGCAGAACTCTCACTCCTAGAGGATGAGAAAATTTACTATTTCTATGACATTTACCATGTTTTTACAGTGAAGAAAACAAATTCCTGAAAAAGATAATATGAGTAAATGTAAGTAAATAATTCCACAATAATGTTACATCCATGTTTTTTCTGCTTCATGATAAAAATTCTAAGCTTTAGAATGAACTCATTTTTGTCTTGACTGTAAACTTCACTCTTTTTCTGAACTGGTCACCAAAGCAAGAATGTTTTTCATCTCCTTTGTAAACAGATTTCATCTTTTTCTCCTTCCTGTATAAAGCCTCTCTGTGTAGCTAGTAAAAGCTTCTTTTTACTGTGTGGCAATTAATTTAGGACTCAATGACAGTCTTGTTGCTATGAGCCACCTTTTGCAGGGTTGCACTCTGAAATAAAACAGATCTGGATTAAGAGAAAATACAGAATAGTGTGCAAACAAGGCATTGAGGTATTGCGTCACCAGTACAGAAAGTAGAACAGTCTTCTAAAGAACTATTAGTTTTGGGGTTACATTTTCAGGAAGACTGAATGTTCTAAAAGCTTTTAGTTCATTTTAGGTGTTTAATTAAAGATATGGAAAGTTTCATAAGAGTTTATTTTTCAAATCAAATGTTTAATTTACTTTAGCATAGTCAAGTATCGAAACTCAGATCAAGTCAGTGAATTTTAGGTTTAAGTAAAGTAGAGGTCAATGGAGAATGGCTGGTAACAGTTCTTTCAATACAGTAACATTAATCTATATGGCTATAAACAACAATGGTGAAATATACTGAACAGAAATTGCCAAATTCTGTATTCAGATTAGGAAATTCAGGTGGTATATATTTATCTATTTAACTATGTGTTATTCTAATTTATATGCTTTTTTATTGATGGCAGTTTCTATTTATTGGATAGTCTAATAATGTAAAACAAGATAAACACAGTTGAAAGGTGAATAATATTTGCACAGATTTATCTTGGTTTGTTTGTTTGTTTGTTTTATTTCACAGCTTTTCCCCTTCTCTTTATTGTCACCTGAAGAAGCAAGACTACATTTGCAATACTTAGAAACAGCTCACTGACATTCCACTGCTGTATTTGGACTTACTGTCAAACACTGTCCAGAAAGAGATATTTATGGTGTATGGTTTTTTATGTAAGGAAGCACTCTGGGCAAGCACAGGATAAAAATGTCAGCGGGGGGAAATTGCCAGCAGAGGAAGAAAGACATGGATCATTTGTAATTTAATTAACATTACATTGGTTCAGGTGGTTAAAAATAATCAGTGAAAGACACATTTTTGAATTAAGGAGACGTTATTAGTGTCATCACCAAAACCACCAAAGCTAATACATCTACAGAAATTTCTTATTGTATTAGATATGTTTATACAGACAGCAAAAGTACTCTCACTATGCCTAGTTTCAATAAGGAAAAGAGTTTACTTTTTACCTACCTGAGTTTCCAAAGTGTAAGCTAACAGAGTGAATGAGAGCTAGAATACTCGTGCTGCATGACATAACTATGGTACCACTCCAAAACATTTCCTCATGAGGAAGGATGGATTATATTATGAGTTTGTTCTTGTCTTCAAGATGTGTTTCATAAGTGGCACCATTTTTGGCTTCTCCTGAACTGAGACAAGGAGTTTAGATGGGTTAAATTTTCAGAAGATTTTGACCTGAAGGAGGTAATGAATTTCAGAAAATTCTGAACTCACTAAGCATTGAAAACTAGACAGCCTTTTCTTGAAAAGAAGAAAAATCTTTCTTCATATGAGGAAAATTTTCAAACTTCTTCTGAATAGGAGCTAGTGATCCCAATGATAGATCCTTCTTGCAAACATGTGAAATGAATATGTTAGATAGACAGTCTTTCAGCTTCTTCTGCAATGGTAAGCTAATGAGAAGTACAGTACATCCTAATTGCTGAAGCAAGATCTCTTCTGAATTCAGGAGGTCCTGGAAACAAATGCACCTCGCACAAAGAACTGCTCCAACACATAAGGCTTGGATGGAACTCCTTGGAGTGAACAAGACCTTGCTCCAGCAAGCAGTAGGTAGGCTGGTGCTAAGGCAGATTAACTGCAGAATAACAAAGCTAAGACATGGTTGCTTGTACTTGAGCCCTATTCTGAAAGGAAATCTGGTCTTTAGCTACCTAAAGACATTACCATGTAGATATTAGACACTGTGGATGCCACTGTGCTACCAAATAAAATGAGCCCAGAACCATTCCTTTCCTTTTTTCCCTCCAAAACGAAGTGGCCACATTTCACCTGATCACTAGGAATGGTCCAGAACTATTCCCTAGCCATCTCTGTTTTACTAATATAGATAATTATACAGGTAAGTAATCATAATAATATTAAGTTACTTGACTAATCTCTCAAGCAGGTATAGACTGATGGTCAATCATTGGGAGAAGAGTATGTGTCAGCGATGACCCTCAAAGGGTATCTTGGTTACAGTCACTCTGGTTTAGAAAGTTAGGGGCTTTACTTGTACTTAACTTCCCAAAGACAGAGGTCTAACATTTAGTTATTATCATTGTTGTTATTGTCATCATTACTTTAATTTCCATACATATAGACAATGCTACAGCAAACTAAAGTGTTATAGGCAACAGTCCTGAGGATGATGTCCATATTAAAAAGTTAAGCAGTGTTAGAGAATCTCCCACCCTCTGAAACTGGACTGCCATCACTATGAAATTGCTAAAACAGCTGCTAAATACCATTAGTCTTTACCAGGCTTTGACATAACGAGTTCCCAGGCACAGGTCAAAGATTGGTATGGGTCATAGAAAAACTATTCCCAGTAAGAAGTTTCATGTGTTACAGGGAAGAGACCTTTATGACATGGATGTTTGCCTGTCTGTGATGACTGACATCAATACGACTTTACAATCTCGGACATATATAATTTGCTAATTAAAACACAGCTAAACTTGTCCCTCTAAGAGGGAAGCTTCTGAGATTGGTGAAATTCGTGTGATTGCTTTATAGCATGGCTTTACTTGTGAGTTTGAAATACAGAACATCGTAGCAGGAAATCAACTGTATTTCCAAAAACATGAACTATTTTGAGATAGATCAAAGTTTTTGTGTTTCTTCAATGCCACGGTTAATTTCATTCAGTATTTGGAAGCAGTGCATGTCACATGAAAATCAATCCTTGATACACATCCCACAACCCCCATAAATCTTCTCAGGTTTGGTCAACCCACAAGAATGAATACTTAACTGAAAAGTAAGTTGTGTTGTCTCTGAAGCCTCTCATTCCTTTAATTTCTGTTGTTGTTTCTGAAGCCTCTCATTCCTTTAATTTCTGTTATTTCCTAAAGAAAACGATTTATTTTTCTTCAAGGCAGTCAGTGACTTATGCCTGTTTATATCAGTTTAGAATCCTTTACAGCATTTAGGAAAGAATACAAAAAAATAACACAAACCCAAGAATTATTATACAGGAATAGACTAAAGTAGGATTAGGATAATTGCAAGGGATAAAATTCCCTTCTATCATCTTGATATGTGTGTATTCATGCTGAGTTCCTGAAGGCAATGAAGCCATTTGAAATTCTACAGTTCAAACCAGGGGTACAATCCAGCTGGCAGTCCAACACTGCAAATGCTACTAAGGGAGACCCAAGTTGGATTTTTTGAGTCCTTGTCCGGCCAATGACAGTAAAGGTTTAATGCACAGTATAGGCCATGGTTCAGAGCAAGCTGACAGACTACATATGCTGTGAGCAAAGGCACTTAAGAAAATTACAAAAGTAACTAAATACAGCAATTATGTTTCTTGGGAGGGATTTTGAAAGCTCCAGTACACAAAGAAGGTAGTGCAGATGTTCTAAATATGTTTGGTTTATTTATCATAAATGTATGCATAAACAAAGAAATAATCAGTTTCCTTTTTTTTTTTTATTGTACAGAGAATGGTTATAAAGCATTGTACTTGCCTTTTATTTGACTGTGTTTTGATGTTGGTTATATTTTGGTGTTTATAATCTTGCTTAGGCTTTCTCATGAATAACCCAAGTAATTGCAAAAAATACATACAGTTGGGCTTAGTTTTTAATAAGTATCTTATATCTCATTTTTAAATGGCAAATCAAACAAATTATACTCTAGAACTTAAGACATCCCAGTGATAATATCAGATACAATACCGTATAAAATAGATGCATTACAAGTCTGCTTTACTTTGTTTCCTTGTGGTCTTCATTATACGTAAACAATATGCTTCAATGCCAGATGAAAAATTAGGGGTAAAAAACCAAAACCAAAGACTTCTATGATGTTTTTAATTAATAGAGTTTTAATTTCATCAATTAATACATGCAATTAAATTTATTATGATATGAATTGACAGAAAATATTTCAAATTGTTTTCTAAAGCAAATAGGTTGAACTGAGCTAGCTACTGAAATACCCTTTCATAACATACATCAATTATGAATGCATAAAAAGAAAAAAATTTCAGGTATTTTATAGGTAAATGTGTGAAATCAACTTAGCCTCACAGTAATGCAAAGATACATAAAGATATAATATTAATCCAAGTTTGGCCCTGACAATTATTTATGTCATGTAACTTTGCCAAGCACAGATAAGATTCAAATCTTTTTTCTACCCCTTACTATCCATTCCTCTGTTCTGGTGCAGTTAGCAATGAAGCTTAACCAGCCTCTGGTTCACATCTTGGACAGGTTAATAGGTCTCCAGACTTCATTTACCATTAGCATTTCAGATCATCATAAGTTTAAAACATAGTCTCATGCTGACAGTTTAATGGTCAAATAAGCAACGAGTTAACTTACTTGTAACATCTAAACTTTCTGACCTTTCTTACTGGAACGCAAAAATGAATTTCAGCATGGATTTTCTGATGTGTTTTTGTGCACATGTGGCAGTGTCTAAACCAGCTGCTTGTGTTTACATTATAACCCTTCCAAAATATTTTCCTTATCTTTTTCTATTTTGCATGCCCTTTGTGAGACAGGGAACATAAGCCAAGAGATTTGTCTTTTCTTACCTTTATTTTGTCAAGCCAACCTTCAGAGTCACATTATAGATCATCTGAGGGCGGGGGGGGGAGGAATCTCATGCAAGTTAAACATCCAACTTCATCTCTTGCCAATAGAAGGGCCTGGAGGTTGTTTTATTCTAATGAATGTGTCAGACCCAAAAGTGTTCACCATAGACCAGCTCTTGCCAACAGTAGGTCAAAGAACTAAATCATTGTATTCATGAGACAGAAATGTCATCCCTTCCTATTACACAGAGAACCTTCACCTTCTAGCCTTGTAAACACTTTAATTGGCTGTTTTCCAACTAAAGCACATTAGGGTTTTTTTACTTCATTTTAACATATGAAGGTAAAGGAGAAACTTGCAATGTGGATAAAACCCTGTCAATATCAAAGAAGTTATATTTTGATAGTAAAAAAGAGAGGCTTTTAACTTTCTGATTCTAAAAAAAGCCATTATCTTCATTTTAACTTTTAATAAGTTTCTTTCTTTATTCTGAAAAGTCTATAAATTTTAATGTTTTGAATTTAGACATGGTACTTGTCAATATAATACTACATGTTTTTAATAAATACTGCTAAAATGGAAGGATTCTGCTGAATCCTTTCAGGACCTCAGAAGCAAGGTAGAAAAAATCAAAATAATTGCATTCAATATTTTGCATTTTATGCCAATAAAAAACCTCCTTCATCAATGGTGTAAAAGTACACAGAGTTAAAGAGGCTTCGACTAAGTTCAAGGTGGGAAAGGGACAAGATTAGTCAGACAGTGTGACAATGTTTGAGGGACAATATTCTATTGAGGTTTTTCACTCTGTTCCACTGTGGGCTGAACACACTGGAGTGCATTTGAAATGTTTGTACACTAATGCACAAAATATGAGGAATCTATAAGGGGAACTAAAAGTTTCAGCTATGGTATCATTTATATAAGTGAGGTCTGATGGGAAGAGTCCTTCGACTAGTGCTGATATTTAAAGTTATAGGCCTTTGGCATGGTGTCCCCAGCATCCTTCTCTCTAAATTAGAGATATGGATTCAATGTACTGTTTAGTGGATAAGGAATTAGTTGGACGGTCACACCTGGAGTGTAGTGCTCAATGTCTTAGATTCCTGATGGACATCAGTGACAAGCAGTGTCCCTCAGGGCTTCATAATGGGACCAGAGTTATTTAATATCTTCATTAGATGAAGGGAACAAGCGCACCCTCAGCAAATTTGCAACTAACACCAAGCTGAGGGGTGTGATTGGCACATCTGAAGGATGAGAGGGACCTGGACAGGCTCAAGAAGTGGGCCCATGGGAATCTCATGAGGTTAACAAGTACAAGTGCAGGTTGCTGCACTAAGTTTGGGGCAACTCCCAGTATCAATCCAGGCTGGGAGATGAACAGATGAAGAACAGCTCTGTCAAGGATTTGGGGGTGCTGATGCATGGGAGACTGGACATGAGCGAAAGCTGTGAATGGTCCCTCTGTGGAAGTATTTAAGGCTAGGCTGGATGCGTCTCTGATCAGCCTGATCTAGTGAAAGGTGACCCTGCCAAAGGCAGAGGGATTGGAACTAGATAGTCTTTAAGGTCCCTTCCAATCCAAGACATGCTATGATTCTGTGAAGGAACGAGCTAAGGATGGCCCCTGGTAAATTGCTTTTCAGGGTATTAAGGTCCAAAAATGCTATTCACTTTATTAGAGCCTTCTTTTAATATACCATATGAAACAAACATAGTCTTCATTTTGTTTTCCCACGCTGCAACTGATATAGCTTTTCTTTCTTCATTTTTCAAGACAAAAGTAATCACATCTCTGACTTCATCACACACAGGTGTAACAGAGTGGGTTATAAAGATGCTGGAAAAGTGAGACTAAGCACCATCAAGAGTTCAGAAACACAGTATCTTTATTAATAGAGGTTGATAGCAGGAACCCAAAGAGAAGGGAGAAAGAGGAGGAAAACAGGAGCCCTACTTACAAATATCCCTCTCTCACCCAAGGATTATTCACATAGGTTGTCTTACCAACTCAGGATACTCTCCCAAAGGCAGGGACTACATCCTCTAGGAGCTGGCTGACAGCAGGCATCTCCACTGTGCTTTTTGAGAAACAAGCCCTCCCCCAGAATATAAGTCCTCTCACCTTTACTTAGCCTGCCAGTCTACCTAGGGAGGTGTGGCCAGAACTGCCCAGGTAGAGGTCTCGGGCTCTGCCCTCCTTCCTCCTTCTCGCTCCCTCTTTCAGCTGTCTTCCAAAGGCTGTCAGGAACTTGGCTGGAAAAAAATAAATATTTCACAGGTGGCATGAGCAAAACCAGTCCAAAATGTTAACACTCGTAATTCCCCATACAACAGGTATGAAGAAATTTGCTATCTTCTAACTCTTACTAGTGTAGTAAACACTTGAAAAAACTCTTTGTCATGTTAATGTTTTTTTCATCTGCTTTCCCTTGACTGTGCAAATTGAGCAGACAGTGAGCTCTAGAAGGAGGCAGTGCTGATTGTGCTACTTTTATGCCAAGGCAAATCTCGCTGTCAACAACTTGAAAACCATCTCTACTCACTTTAATCTTTACCTAATCACAGTTCCTTTACACAAAAGCACACAAACAAACACTCACAGATTCATCAGTTATAAGAGGTATGGTCGTGTAGTAAAAACTACCCTCTAAATATGAATGCCAATAGCAACTCCAGTAAATCAACAAGAGAAGTTGTGGAATCTCCATACTGGACATATTTAAAAATGTACTATATACAGCTGTGCTGGTTTAAAGGTAACCCAGCAGGAGAAATGAACTCAACACGAGAGAGATTATAAGTCAGAGCTACAATT
>JAWWLZ010000042.1:40247352-40316059 GCA_035041345.1 Poliocrania exsul | reverse complement strand
ATAGAGGGGGTAGAATACACAGCCTTGATCACCCCCACACAGTGCCAACTGGTCCCACCTGCTAAACTAGGACAACAGCTTTAAACAACCAGCTCTCATTGCACCTATTCTATGTGGGGTCATTGAACTAGATGATCTACAGATATTCCTTCCATTCTCAGCTGCTCTGGGATTCTATGAAATCCTTTCATAGATTTCACAGGGGTACACACTTTTGGCAGGACAATATGAATGCTGCACAATTTCAAGGAAAATCGAATGGAACATTTATTTAAGCCAACAAAAACCTTCAAAATCATAAGGATGGCAAATTTTTGCTTTTGACTTAGGTCCTTCAAAACTCAACAGTTTCTGAAGGTGATTTTAAAACAATGGCCTTTAGCACAACATTTGTTTCACACTGAAAATGTCAAATACATACAAGAAATGCTTTTCAGTATTCTATTCAGCAAACTGGGTTACTAGTGTAGCCAAAAAATGAACTATATTTGTTACTCAAAGCCTGTTATTAACAACAGACAAAGAGAAGAAAGCAAAGGGAAAATTATATGAAAACAATGATTGAAATGTTAAGTAGAAACCATTTTCTCATTTTGTTGTTTGGTTTGGGGGCTTTTTTTCTTAGAAGTTTATTTTCAGTAAAGGTAGAATAAAAATATCTAAGACAGCAGCAGTCTAAAATTCTCTCCAATGCTTTTCCCATGTGCATCAATCAAGACTTCAGACATCAATACTTCCTTTGCTTTCTAATATTCTTGAATCTGTTTTCAGTTTTCAAAAACTGCATATCAGGGAGTTACAAGACCTGTCCAATTAATCCTCATATATTCTTCAACTTGACTGTCTGAAAGTATAATTATGTGCATTGGTTACTTATACTATGTTAAGAAGCTCTGTAAAGACACTCATAAGGAGGTAAAATAGCACAAATAAATAAATTTGTAAAATTTACATGACTGCTTTACATTCTAAAACTAGCTAAAGACTTTTCCTTTGTTGTTTTGAAATTCTATTATGCTACTTGAGTTTAAATTCACCTGTTCTTCAAAGAAACTAACAATCAGGTATATAAGATATTTCAGATTAAAAAAAAAAGACTTTTAACATGTAGGTGAAATAAAAAGTGATGATCTATGCAACTTTTAAGAGTGACTTTAACAGCAAAACCATTATTTTTTTATGTTTATAATCACTCAGGTAAATAATATATTAAATTTTTTCACAACATTGATTTTTACAGTAATTTTAACACCTATTTTTAGAATATATTTGCTACTTAGGGAAAATTTTAATTTTTCAAACAAGACTTACTTTTCTGAGGCTAACAAAAACAGTATCTTCCAAATTTTAGGACCAAAGTTTGCCTTTTTGTAAGTTTATTAAAGCAAGTGCTGATTTCATAAAAGTAATACCAAAGACATAAATCAAAAGTAAGATACATTATTACTTTCTGATCAACATGCTATTAACATTCTAGAGGATTGCACCAGGTAACAATATGTCTTCTTCATACTCAGATGTTGTAATCCTTAATTTTTAACCTCATATTCCATCCTTTTTTACCTTCTGGACACATATAATTTTTACTTACCTCGTCTTCCTTTTTTCACATCCTCATGAATCCCCACTTTCTCTAGAACACACATACAGGGATATGCAAGCTCAAGCAACCTCCATCCTGAACTCATTTATTTTCCAAATTCTGTCACATTCCCACACCCACACATATTACCACACATATACACAGTTTCTCCAGACTTACCATGAGCTCAATTTATTTTAATTGAAAGAAAGGAGAAAGAAGTTGGCATGAAGAGTAATACAAGTCTAACCACCGTACAAATACACTTGACATGGAATTATTTATTCTATCTCGTTG
The DNA here is from genome assembly GCA_035041345.1 of Poliocrania exsul. Classification (NCBI taxonomy): domain Eukaryota; kingdom Metazoa; phylum Chordata; class Aves; order Passeriformes; family Thamnophilidae; genus Poliocrania; species Poliocrania exsul. The sequence goes on along the minus strand of JAWWLZ010000042.1, from coordinate 40,314,180 downwards.
TCATCATCATCATCATCATCATCATCATCATCATCATCATTTTTCAATGTGATGTTTCTGAGTGAACAATAAAGGAATTAATAATTTTTACCACTATAGAAAGCATTTCTAGTCATTACCAAAGTTTACAAATTATTAAATCCTTTAGTAGTCAATAAACTTGCAGTAATGATGGTTTTAGTGAGAATGTAAAATAACATGTCATTCCATAATTTCCACCTCCAAAAACAAAAAATAGGAAAAGGGAGGAAAACAAACAAACAAACCAAAACAAAAAACAAACCAAACCAAAACAAAAAAACATAAAACCCCCACAAAATTGTGAACATTTCTGTTTTAAAACAGACTAAGCAATAAAAACAAACATTCAGACTCTCCAGAAAGCAAAAGTGAAAATATTTAAAGAGGTGAGAGAAAAAAAGGACAAATAAAAATTTGAAAACATGGTCTGATGTAAACAAAATATTAGATCTGTGTACTACTACAAAAGCATAAAGGAGAAGAGATGAAGATCTATAGTGAATTCCTAAAAATGAAGAACGTATAAAAATAAAATGTGCTCTTTCCTTGTTCTAGAAAATATACTTTCTTTGCTAAAAAAAAAGAAATTATGTTATTTCCTCATTTAATATTATCTCATGGGTTCAAAAGCAATCATGTTTCCAGGCCCACTGAAATCAATTGTCTTTTAAAATCTTTAGATGTAAGCTTCATTTCTGTCTATTTATAGTACAAGTTCTCATTTTTCTTTATTATGGATAGCATTTGAAGAATGAAGCTTTGTGTCCAAACATTGTTATCAACACAGTATATAAATTTAGTGGGTACCAAAGACAGAGAAGTAGATGTGCTAGACTATTTCAGACTTCTATAATTTCAGCTTAGCAACCCAGTATTTTCAGTAGTGGTGTATCCCCAAAAGAATTCATTTTTTTATTCACATTGCAGAGAAACATTAAATCCAACACAAAATTTACCTTTATGCTTACTGGGTTTTAAAAATTACTTGGATACTTCAGCTTCGCAGTGAACTTGACCTAAGTTTCATGATTTTTATCCATTTAGAATTCTCAGTACAAGTGATCCCATTGCAATTGCCTTTAAATATTCAATATTTGTAGGCCAGAATAATTGAAACAATAATTCCAAAAGATGGTTTCATATTTCAAAGGAATTATCAATAAGAAAATTCATTTTTATTAGTGATAAATCACACATCATTAATATCAGCTGATATCAGTTTCTGTTGGAAATTTATTCAAATGTATTTACAGATCCTTGCTGTAGTGTTTGATAAACAGATATGAATTAGAATGGAATACAAAGTTTCACAACATGCAGATTATGGGCCAATATCTATAACTGGCAATAATTAAGAGATATTATTCCTACAGGACACACTGAGTTTTGTTACAGAAGTACAAAACAAAGAAAACTACCTCTTTGTGTACCATAAGATAAAAACCGACAAAAAAAAAAACACAAAAAACCCCCAAAAATCAAACAAACAAACAAAATCCCACCATGAATATTTGAAGGCAGAAGGGTGTTTAAAAAAATAAGACAAAACTGAGAGATTTGGTTTTCGAGTGTATTAAAATAAAGGTGGATCCCAGAACTTCCAAATTATTAATTGAAAACATGAAGCACCATCTGTTTCTTATCCTTTATAAGCAGCAGAGAACAGACATGTGCATTGTATTACATATGGAAACAGTTTCTATAAGCATATTTTGCTTCTGCAGGATTTGGGCCACCCCAAAATCCATTGCTCCACAGTGTCTGAGCAATACCACTATAGCATACAAGTGTTTTAAAGGAACCTGCCTGACTATAAATTAGGGTTTCTTTTTGTGGACCAGACAAAAAGAATATTTTTCTTATGTTCCTTCTGTGCAGAGTTTGAGTCCACACATGTTGGAATGAAAGAAATAACCCATTCACTTATCCTCAAAAGCAATTGTGCATGAAAGAATGGATAACATGAATCTTAGATTCAGCTCACAGTTGCAGAGCCAATAGGAAGGAGATGGAGTGGTGCTCATTTATTCATTGTATAATAAAGCAATAACTAACTACCTGTGTGGAGGCAACACACACGAGAGTTAAAAGGAGAGTGTACATCAAATATGAACCCCAAGTACTCCAAATAATGTTAAGTCCTTGAATGGTGCCTAAACTGCTGCTCAAGGCTTTTCATACCATCATCTTTAAGACATTTTTATGCACACACTAACCTAGCCTTACAGATTTAAACTTAACAGATTTAAACTTAACAGAGAGACACTAGAAATTTATTCTTGTAACAAAGCAATTTACCCCACAAATATTGCTCATTACTGCATATTGTATCACAAGACAGATGAGATGCCCTCTGGCAGTTTACTGCAAAACTTCTAAATATACTCTGTCTGACTGTAATTTTTATTTTCTTTTTTCAAATTGTTTTAATGTTCTTGACTTTTGTCCAAAACTCAATAGCTGTGGAGATTATATCCATGTTCACATTATGAAATGTAAATAAATTCCACCCTTAATTTTCAGTTCTCTTTAGATTTATTCCAGCACTGCTGTGTGGTTTAGCAGCTTTGTTTGTTACATCTGCCGCTATTCGTCAGTTAACCCTGTATCTCACAGAGCTATTTCATTCCCACAGTATTGGAAAAAAAAATAGGGTTTTTATTTCTTTCATTATTAATTACTCATTTAACATCGTATTGCTCTAGAATGCATTTTGAGCCACGGAATAGAAATTTTATTTTCCATCTTTATGATGGGAAAAATATCTTCTACTTTGACATTTGATTGTGACTGCAAAAAAGTAATAAAGGGTTACTGCAGCTGTAATTTTCATTACAGTTTTGCTACTATTGCATGCATGACTATAGACGATTACATATATTTACAATTAGAACTTTTCTGATTCTCAGAAGGAAAAGACAAAAATCATAAGATCCTTTAGTCTTGAAGAAAATACTACATTATTTTCTCTGCACTTGGATATGGAGAAATACCCCTTTAACATTTCTATATCAAGAAATATTACCAAGGATTCTATCTTAGTAGAGAATTAGCTATCTCATACATGATATAACAAATAAAATCTGAAAATTTTTCCCGTATGGAAAAAAAACAAAAAAAAATCCATGAAGTAGCAATCAAAAAAGAAACAATGTTGTTATAAAGACAAGGCAATAATTAATACATATCCTTTTTCAGGAATTTTTTGCATCCTGCCTATTTGTGGCTTCATAGTCTTTTTTTATTAAGCATGACTATTGCTGAGGGATTTTTGAACCTCATTGATAAAAACATATATACAGATAAATATTGCAAATATGTATTGAATCAATTCACTTTCAGATTTTTATAGCCTAAACTCAGTCATCAAAAAGTTTGCCACATAGTTACTCATTAACGCTCCCAAGGAAACAATAGAGAAATACAGTGATAAATCTCTTTTTGATATTTCTAATACAATTTTGATAAATTCACAAAATAGTTGGCTAAAATCTGCAATCTATCTCTTTTTTTTTTAACCAAAGACCCAAAGAAGAAATATGATAATATTCTCAACTTATTTTTATCAGAAGTTGATTGGGTTTTAGTAGAAAAACTTGTGGAGGTGCAGTTTCATTTGAATTCTCCAGTGCTTCTTTGGCAGGCAGGTACCCTTATAAGGGCTTGGAAAGGTGGTCATTTTGGACACCCTCTACTGCCCATGCAAAACTTAAAGGAAGATTAAAGTTAGTAATTATTTTTCTCTTAGCATCTACATGAAGTTTCCAAGGGCAATAGATGAAATCAAAGAATATGAATGGAGGAATTCCACCCTAAATTTTCATTTTCTTTAGATTCATTCTGGCATAGATGTGTGGTTCATCATTCGTATTTCTTCTAAAGTGTAAAAGTATTGGACTGCAGCAGAGTAGCTCACTCTGTATTGAATGCACAGCTTCTTATGAGCCGCAGTAGACATTTTAGAAGTAGGTGTTCTGGTAAGGTCTACCTCAAATATTTAGAATTTTACCCTTCCAAATCTTTAACATTCTTTAAGAGTTGTATATTTCATAATTTGCAGCATTTTTACTTTACTTTATTCCACTTAGGTCTATTTAGAAGGCTCAGCCATTACTATGATGTACTTTATTGTTCAACACAAAGCCCAGCTCCCAGATTCAGATATTCTCTGTTAATTCTCATTTTTTCTACTTTTATTCCCATTACCTTTATTCCTCTTTGTATTCTTCAACCTCTGCAAAGTGAAATAATAGCATAAAATTTCATCTGCAGCTGACCTTTATTTTTTATAAATTAGTTCAATTTTAAGTGCAAAAAAAAAAACATTTTGCAAAACCATTTTAGGGAACACTCATTTGTCTTGGAAGCAAATAAACCACTTTCCTTTGTCAGCTGTCAGATAAGATATTATAACCTAAGTTTTTAATTTTCTTTAGTGAGTATACTTAGAAGACTGACTATTTCTATGGGAAAGTAATCCTGAGTAGGAAATTGCATTTTACCAGCATGCAGTTAATTAATCTGGAATCCTCATTGAAAATCTTCAGAGCAGGACTCTCTTATCTGAAAAAACACGGCAGCTTAAATGCAATAACTCCTCTACTATTTTAAATACAATTGAATCACAAATATAAAAACTAGGACTCCAAAGCTGTTTTCATTCTTAAATTATTCAGATGAATTTAAACTGGTACTCTAAACTTTTCATTTAAATTTCCAAAACTGCAAACTGCTTTGTGCATATCTTTTTTTCTTTTTCATATTATTATTAATAATATTTTTAATAAAGACCGTGTTCCCAGGAAGTATTCTGAAATTAAATGCTGGTTTTGGTGGGAGAAAGAGACAGGAAAGAAAAACTGTAAAGTAAAATTGTTACTGATATTTGTATGAACTGTGTTACCTGCAATGCCTCTATGCATATTTTCATATATATATATATATATATGGACATTAAAATAAATCTAAATTCTGTGCATATGCTTTATAATTATGCAACATATAATAAGGGAAATTGTATTTAAGCAAAATAAATTACTATCATGTCCCACATAAAAGTTTCAGAGAAAATGCTGGCAATTATCTGCACAACAGTCCTTTTTTCCCCACTACCAAGGAAGCCCTGTGTCACCCAAACATCTCATTCCTTTTAACCCAATTACACTGTAGGAAATCGACTTCATTTTTTGCAATACACCTGAAAGAGTGAGCCTTTTAGTGATTTGACAGAAAAAGCAAATGAAAGCTTCTTCATTTCATAAGATAATACTTTTATGATTTCATTGAAGTTACCTCATAAATATAATGATAAACAAGAGGCCTTGCTATTTTTCTAGTGGGAATAACTTTAAAAAAATTATATGTAATTTCCCTTGTGGTTTTGCTGCACCATATGTTTTCTTTTTATGAATATTTTAAGCAACCTAAAAAATTGACTGGATATCTTTTAATCGCATACAGCTAAGATATGCTATTACTACACAGCTCTTCAGAGTTCTTTACAGTATAGCTATAGTGATTGTAAGCACGGTGTTAATTTTGAATGGTAGCATTACTCATTTACCACTGTCTGGCAGGACAAGATTGTGGTTCCTTTCCACCTCCTTGGAAAGGAACAAGAGCTTAAAGCACAATCCAGATATTTATGTTAAAATATTAATTAGCAATTATAAAGTCCAAGTAGAGAAAGGAATTGGCTGAAGTAGCTAAGGCTTTTTGTTAGATCACATATTGAGTCCTTTTAGAATTCTCATATGAAGATCTACTACCTTACAGTTTTCATCAAGTTTTGTTCAAATGAATGCTAGTAATACCTTCTTCAAACATTTTGTATGCATTGCATTTATTCACTAAAAGAATGGCTATTATCAATAATGTTATACAACTGTTGACATCAAAGTCAGGTACTTGCCTACTGGTCAAGCACCCTCTGAAATCTATGATCCAGCATAATCTTATATGGGATGGAAGCATACAGTGCACTCTGATTAACATATATCTACAGATATATTATGAGATGTATACAGCAACACAGAACAATAGAGAAATGCATTTTAATGCTGTATAAATTCAAAATGTCACCACCTCACAACCAAAGGAGTTTCTACAATATACTGTTCTTTGACATGTTCCAATTTTTCAACTCAAGTAGGTACAAAAACCAAGCGTTGAAATAGGCGAATTTCCCCATGGAATAGTAATTTTGATTTTTCCTCAGCTCCACTTAATATTACCTCAGTAGCCTTCCTTTTTGCCTGCTACACAGGTTTGGCCACATTACCAATGAGAAAGCATACTCATTTATGAGGTGGGAAAGCAACCTCTGCAGAGCTATTACTTCCCTTTCCATAATGGTGTGAAGAGAGTAGGCTGAGCTTTGATATTAATTCTTTCCCCAAGAATGAAACTGCACTAACACAGTGGCACCTGGCCATAGAATTGCATGAAGTTTAACGCTCTTGTATTAGTCTATCCTATGTAGAGGTGGTGGCAGAAGGTAGATTGTGGTTGAGTTATAATCTGCACCAGGGGCACTGAAAAAAAAAAAACCAACAACAACAAAAAAACGCCAAAAAAAACCCAAACCAACAAAACATATGATGTTTGCTCTTTCTATATGTCATTGACAAAGCATTTCTAGAAAGTCACAGTTTAATTATAAGCTATAGCCACTGCAAAAACTGTGCAGTATATCACCTGAATAATTGTTTGGCTAGGATGACAGTGTCATTAATGTCAATTAAATTATCATTGTACCCTATGACTGAAAATAAATTTTCTTTTTGAAATATGATCTCTGCAGAGTAAATCAAGTATAAATCTTTTGCATTTCCAGCAAATTTCAGATTTACTGTTTTTCTGTGTACAATTTTTTAATAATATTTTTTTGTTTCTTAGAAAGTCTATAGGTGCTATTTATTATTTCTTGTCTCCAAAAACTAATTTTAAGAGAAATTAAATTATTCTCTAAAGATTTTCTTTAACATTCATTGACCTGATGTCTGCACAGCAATACAGGTCAATACATTTGCATTGCACATTTCTGTATTATATCATTTAACATCTCCCATGTTCAAGATGAAAATTAGGAGGAAATAACTTTATTGATACTCATAGTATGTTGCTTTTAAGGCATCACTTCATGAATATAAGGGTGTTTTCTTCTCTGTGAAATTCCACTGAAGTTAGTAGGACTGTCCCAGGACAGTTCTGCTGTTCAAATTATGGATGCTGTATTGCAGCCCCAACATACCTCTTTACTACCTGTAAGTATATGCATGTAGTATTGAAATATAATTGGCTAACACATAAGCAATACATTGGTAAACAAATTCAACTTAATAAAAGTTTTACATTCACAAAAATGTTTGCCTTATCCATCCAGTTAATAGTGTTTTTAAATTATTTGTTATCTTATAAATGGATCAAAATTCAACTTCTCTTATTATCTTGCTAACTACTGAGGAGGCACATATGCCAAGTATGATTAGGCACAGCCACATTTAAGCTCATAAAACAGTTATAATTCCTTTCTCCTGGTTTCTAAAAGAAAGAACAAACTCTTAGCAAGCAACATACCATTTAATGAGAACAAAAAACGTGAACTTCTGTCTTGTGTGCCTAACTACAGAATTAAGAGTTAATTACAGCAATCTTTGTACCATCATTCAGTTTATTCAGGTACTTAAGGCTGATTATTATTTCAGGCAAATCTCTATGATTAATGATCTATGACATGGTAATGTTACACAAAAATAAGGACAATTAGGCCTTTTTGGAGGTAATTCCAAAAAAGAACAATGAAAAGAATTTGTACCATGGATTATTGTATTTATAAAAAAAATTTCTCATGGATTGACACAAGTGTAACAAAAAATTGAACTCATGCAATGGTAATTATTATTTAATTTCTGCATAACTAATTTTAATCTATATGATCAAAGGGGATTTTCATCAGTAACTTATTTATGGCTTAATGTCTGCCTGTGTATTAACTTAATAGGTTACAAATGAAGCTTGTTGACTTTCACAGCTCCAGGAAGGACATTTACTCAGAAAACTACAGAGATATAGAGACTGTGTTTGCACAGTAAAAATAGAATCTAACTACTTACTGAAAACTAAAAGGAAAGAAAAAGAAAAAAAAAAGACATTGGAAGTGCTCAATATATCATTAAGTATTTCATATGGCTTTAAAGGTTCTGTGCCCATAAGATGAATGAGCAGAAACATATTCAGAGATTAGCCAAATAATCCAGTCGTCCTAGAGAGAGAAAAGCTCTCTGGAATTGGGTAAATTTTAGTCTTGTGAAATTTTTTACTTGCATGTCTCAGTTAAGAAAAGTACTTAAGTAACATGTGTCTCTGACATGCATGCAATAGCAGACTCATTTCCTTTTGTTTTTCTGGAAAAGAATCTGATTTGATCTCCCGATGCAGCCTATTGAAAAAGATTTTGTCTTTTATGTGGAGTTCCAGTTCATCTTGTGAACAAGTATGGCAAGGGTATGCATATATTCAGTACAAAAATTATTTATTTCAGCAAACAGATTTGTCTTTGAAATATCCTGTTCTTATATCCTTTTGCAGTCTCATAGTATGGCATATCATGTGTGCCATATCCTTTATCCCAGTTTATCAGTCATTAAGTATAGGCGTTTTTCTTTTATTTCAAAACTGACTTGGATTTTCCCATAAATTACTCTCATAAATTACTAATAGTGGATTACTTTCACAAAGGTGCAATTCTTCTCACCCAGCAGTTTGAATGTGGTCTAGAAAAACAATTTCTGTATAGTTGGATGCATCTGAACTATTTTAAGGCAGATAGATGAGATGAATCAGCCCTAAAAGTGCAAATCTGACTATCTTAAAAGCAGATACTTAAGAGTTTAGACAGATCAGTCAAAAAAGCTAAAATTTTCCCATGATGCTTATCCAACCCACTATACTTGGCTCAAATCTAAAACTAGGAAGGAGTTAACTACATGCAAAAAATCTACTATTTTGAAATAATCAGGCCATCGTCTATTATCTACACAAGAATTCATTTTTATAACATGTAATTTAATTATTTTATAATCAGTTCTTTAGCTGTCTCTTTCACTGAAGTATTTCCTTTTGTACTTTTCCTATAAACAGTAATAACATTTAAAATTGTTTATAATTTACAGATATTCTTTTATGTTAATGAACCATCAAATGCAGTAAGAATATCAAATTGTTAACCATTGTATAAATTCTATAGAGACTGCCAAGACACTGACAACTATTAATATGAAAGAAAGGGAAGTTAAAATAATCACAGTCATATAATAGGAATAAAAGAAAGAAAGAAACCCACAACAGCTGTTAATTAGACACAGGCAAAAATGAAAATACCCATGTGCAAGAACAAAAGAAATTTGTTGGTGTGAAAAATTCATTAATTCCAAGGCATTAGTTTCTTCCTGTGTGTTTTTCTAAAGAGAATTCCACCACAAAGCCTTTCTCCTTCTGAAAGAAAGTTTTTCAGTGTAGTTAGATAACCCTGGCAATGTAGAATGATGCACATTTATAGACAAACATTAGCTTGAAGATAGCTGTGAAATGATCCCATTCATCTCCATGGAGTGTTAAACGTGAAGCCTAATTAGCTGAATCTGCTCACCATTTTACCGTTGATCACTGTCCTTTAAATATACAGCTCAAGCTATCCATTTTGATTAAATGGCATTGTTAAGCTTAGAGACGGGGGAGCCACTGAAGCCATAAAACCAAAGAGCATTCAGGGTGCAGAAACTTTGTTATCATCTTGGCCTTTGAATATGCTACTTTTTTGCTTTAAACTTAAATTTTTACTTAGTTGATGGTTGTTACTGGTTTGGTTTTTTTTTTTCTACAGTGACACATTTGTTCATTAAAGAAACTGTATCAAACTATGAAGTTCTTCATAAATAATGACAAAGGTTTTTTAGACACCCAACCAATGAGCATACTGAGGTTTAAAGTGATGGTGGCTCTCCACTTACATTTTGCAACTTATTTACCACATTTAAGACATGTCTAATATATGGGTTTGGGGTTTGGTTTGGTTTGTTTTTCAAAATGCTATTGTGGGAGAAAAATGAAGGGCACACTCAGAATGTTCCTGAGAAGTCAAAAACATGGCAAGCCTGTTTAAATCCAGAGGAAACAAGCTACATATGCTCACCACATGAGCAGGAGACATGATTATAGTGGGTGTGAAATCTATTCTGTATCCTTAATATAGACTTCATACACTTCCTCTGAGCATCTGTTAACATTTTAAATTTTGAAGTGGATGTTTTAGAAATACCGACCAGGTGGCAGCAATATCTTAAAAGCTGTGGAGATGAATTAACAGGGAGGTGGAAGCTGGAGCAACAAGAGATCTAAGACATCTATATGTTCATTAGTCTCATGGGCAGTAGGTGTCTGGATTGCAAAAATCCCAAAAAGTAGCCTTAAAAACATCCTTAACTCAGTCTGATTATGATGATTACAGCAAGGGATGGGGAGCATGGCAGCTTAAAGACAGAAAGCCAGGATGTGGAAAAATAAAACTGTAATTCTGTGCAGGACCATGTCAGCCTAAGACAAAAAAAATGCTACATCCATGAACACGGACATGTTCTACTTCAACTCAGAATAACATCTCTGATAGCCAGTGGAGAAACATTTTCTGCTCTTGAAGTCCAAAATGTTTGCCCTAGTTCTCCTTGATATAAAATAGGGTTAATATTACTGAACTAATACAGAAACCTTGGAAAACTGTTAACTGGGTTAAACACTCAACTTTTTATGTATGATATTTCAGTTAGTAGAAAGTGTATCAGTTAAATAGTTATTGAAATGCAAATCTGAACATATTTTATTCGAACATACTTTGCAAAAACCCAGTAAGAATGTGGAGGAGTATATGAGAATATGCAGCAGATTGAAGACGCTTAAATTTCTTATTCTGGATACTAAGTTTCTCCTTTATTCATGTTTACTGTGAGCTAGACTATGAATCATAGAATCATGCTAGTTGGAACTGACCTCCATGGACAACTAGTGCAACGCCATGCAGGTCCAATAATAGCCAATTACCCAGGGTGAAGTCCAAGCAAGTTTTGGATGTCTTCCAACCTCTCTTGAAATCTGTTACAGTGTTTTACTTCCTTCGAGGAGATTTTTATCCCTTATCTCCCCACACAACTCCATCTCCCTGATCATCTTGGTGACTCTGAAGAGTTTGCTCCTGTGTGCCCATGGCTGTCTTGTACTGGTAGCCCAGTGGTCTCACAATAGATGTCAAGTAGAGAGAAAGGACCATTTTCTCAGACCTCCTAGCAGCCCATCCTGCTAATACAATCCAGGGAATGTGGTTGGTATTTTTTGCAGTGAAAGCAGGCCACTGCGTCACGTACACATTCTTGTGTAGCAGGATCTTCAGATGATTCTCTGTAAGACTGCTTTCCATCTAGTTGGCTCCTAGCCAGTAAAGTTGCACAGCATTATTCCTTTCTAGATGCAGATTTTTCATTTCTTTGTTTAATTTTATGATGTCTCTGCTAGGCTATTTCTCCTGTCTGTCAGTGTTTCTCTGAATAACATCCTCATCCTCCACAACAATGATCTCTCCTAACTTTGAGAAGTGGAAGATGTTCCCAGGGAAAACACTTAACAGTCATGGTTTATTCAAAGTTCATATCACAATGTGTTGCTAGAATACTTTAAATATGATTCTGTCTTACAGACCAAAGTGGTAAATTGAGGACTTTTACCTTGATTATCTTACACTTGAGTTTTTTAATGAGTTTTGTTTACAAGAGACTTTTTTTCTAATTGCCAGTCTTAATCACTGGCCTGTGTATACCTGAAAATACCATTCTAACTATCTGAAAGCTAAATTATGCTTTCAGTTTCACCTGTTTAGTCTCATCTCCTTCACTTTATGCCCTCAATATTACATAGGTAAATCTTCTGTAAATCAGAAGTGGAGCTCTGTATCCCTGGTATAAATGTTGGCATTTATATTCTACAAAAAGACCTGTCTACATACTCCCAAATTATACCTCAGCTGTACACAAATATTTATTTGCCTTGTGTTTTGCTATTTAACCAAGTAAGGAAAGCTAAATAAAGCATTCTCCTGCTTACACTTTTCATACATCAGTAGCCAACTAATTTCCATAGGCACAGAAATTTACAGTAGTTTAACTAGACCAACACACTGGATTGGAATGGAGCAAGTAGTCTCTACATGGCTAAAATATTGTGGTTAAAATATCTTCCACAATAGTAATATATTCTCAATCCAATGTGTTATGCTAGATAACTTTTACCAATCTACTTATTTGATCTTCACAACTGCGGAAACACATTTACACTCTCTGAAGTGGGGAAATACTGTGATGGCCATTTCGGAAATGGAGGAGACACACTGAGAGCTAGTCCCTTAAAGGGATTTTGGCATGCTGCCACCAGAGTGGGACTCAAAGCTCCAACTACATTTTCTATGCTATGCCTGGAGGAAATTATCCCTTCAAGAAAGGGATTCACAACAGTCAGCATTATGAGCTAAGGATATACTTAAACTGGAGAATAGGAAATTATGGAAAGAGCACATCATTTGACTCTCATACCTCTGTTTGACATCGATGTATCAGCTCTGTAGACTGCAATGGAGTATAGAAGTACGTGATCTACCTCTGTACTGAAAGCAGCTCAGTACAAAAATGAACCAACACTTATGTCCATTTGGTGATGAAACATTGCTTAATCTGACTAACTTAGGTCTTTCTTAACTTTATAATAGGGTATATTTTTTTAGGGTGGAATTTAAAGTCCTGAACCTGTCCCTTAAAGTGAAAAACCAAGCTGTTTCCCTGGGAGAAGTGAACTTCCCTTTTCTTTTAAGACATGGTCAATGATAAAGCTGTATTTCATTAGAGTGCTTAAACTCAAGCTCTTCCCTCAGATCTAGAACATTCAATCTGAATTTTCTATCTTCTAGATATATGTCCCAGCCCTAACCTTAGAGGGCAAGAATTCTGCATTAAAACACAGAAACAACCCTAGAAAAGGCAACAGAACTCCCATTTTCATTGGAAAGCCATAGTCACTAGTGTAATAAATATGTAGTTTTTGCTTCATAGTGGTACCTTGCCATTATGCTGGGTAGAGTTTTCAGGCTTCATTACTAAACTGCATCCTTCCCTACATCTGGTGATGTGTTCTTTCTATACAGCATGCATGGAGAGGGAGAAGCTGGATTTTTGTGTTTTGCAGCCAATGAGCTTGAAGGAAAATCCTGGCATATATTCCTCTTCTCTCCCTCTACATTTATGGTAAAGTACTTGAGGTAAAAAAAAAAAAAAAAAAAACACATGAAAATTTCTCAAATACACACAAAAACTTGTTCTATATGACCTGCCAGTATCCAGCTGTCTAAATATTTGTGATAAACAATATACATATGCATATATATATAGGTGTGTTCAAATACTTTTGTATAATAACTATATAATATGTTTGACATTCTTCTGGGTTCACATTGAACTGAAGCTTACCTTTCAAGAACATGTGCCATAAAGTAAACATTTGCTCCCTTTAAACACCCAGTACACACTTACTAGTCAACCACAGCAATACAAGAAGCACAACTGGGCATAACTACTTAAATCTTTCAGAAAGACACTGAAGTGTTTTGGAAACATATAGGCTCACTTGCAGACTTAAGAGTACTGTTTATAGAATCCATAATTCTATTCTTCATGAATGCATGTCTTTTAGACCTGCAGGTATTATGTATTTACATATGTTTATATAGGTGCATTGGTTGCTGAAAATATTTGTGTACTGCAGCTTTTTAGAATATATTTATATTTTGTTCCAGACTTTGTTTAAAAATTAAGGCAATAAGCATAATTTTATGTATAAATAAGTACACATCAAAATGTTCAGGGATGACTGCACTCCCTTTTCTTATTCCAGTGGTTAGAGCTTTGAAGTTCTCTTATAAGACTTATCCAATCCATTCTACTATCTACAAACACAGGAATGAAAGCAATTACACTCTAAAGACAATGAAAATTTAGAAAAAATAAATATCTATTAACTAACGTATTATAATGTATATTATGAATTGATTATTCTGTGTTATTACAACACAACTCTTTCTTGTGGGGATATGAAAATGGTTACTGTTGATACCTCTGTAAAACTATTCTCATGCAGAAAGTTTATGTGATGGATAATACAAATGTCTTTAGAGTTTGCTGTTTCCTATTATTGCAGGCTTTTTCTTCTAGCCATACACAAATAAAGTAAACTAATGTCTTGATATTTCTTTTTCGTTTAGCTGTAATTTAAGTTCTTCTGTCTATTCTAATGAGGAGAGTTTGATTGACAAAGGCCTTTCTACTGAGGAATAGTGCTATCTGGTCTTCCCAAACTTTTGTCTTTCCAAAGACAGACGGTAAATCTGTCAGCAGTATTGTTCTGCACAACAGCAGCCCAGATGCTTTTAAGCTTTCTGTGTAAAGCTTCTCCACTCCTCAAGAGTAGCAATGGGCTACTTGCCAGAGAAAGGTCCCCACGGCAATTAGTTGCCTCTGAATTCTACTCCAGCTGTCTGGGAAGTCAAATGAAGGCAGCTTGTTTGGTCATACACCATTTAGTGTGGAGTCTGCTTCTTTATAATTAAAGCAGCCTTCTAGGTATCAGTCCAGCTGTCTTGAAAAAAAACACCTATGTGACCTTGATTGTTGAAACAGCAATTTTCTATTTACAGTTCCTTACTTTAATGAAAACAGTAGTTCTAAAGATTATTATTTTGTACCCTTTTCGCATGCAGTTTGCCATTCACCAGATCTTGCAGAGTATTTGCAAATCATTTAGTACAAACTAAAGGAGCAAGGGAAAAAGAGCAATATGAAATCTTTTTCACAGTATTATTCACAGCTGAAGACTTTGCACTCAGGTTTACTGGATCTCTGGATCCACCTCTAGTATGGTTGGGACACATTGTAAAATTGATTAAAAAGTGGAAATTGATGCTAGCAATTAGAAATTTCATAGAGGTTGTATTTTTGAAATTTTGACTTCTCTTTCAAACCACAGTTCCCTGTAATCAACTCATGGGAGAAGAGAAAATCCATTGCAAGATTATGGACCAAATTTTGCATCAAAAATCATGTTACAGTGGGGTCAGAAATAAAAAAAAAAATACGTTTCTATATGCACATGTATGTTACATAGTATCTTCCAAGACACAAACAAGAAGTAGGTAAATTATGGTGGAGATAAGGTGACAATTTGATAAACAAATTCAGTATAATTCCTTCAAGAAGAATAGAAATGCTTTAGTTTGATATCAGATGTTTCCACTTCATGGGCTTCCATGCAGGTTAAGGTTCCCAGAAAAGTAATGTGCACTATTAAAAAATTTTACTATAATTATATTACCAGAGTATTAGTGGTACAGACATGAACTGTTTAAGATTAAGAAAATGCTAATGAAGACTGCAAAAAAAAAAAAAGGTAATTTCAAAATCAATGAGCCAGAAGGCGTCAAAAAAAACATAGCTGGAAATAGGGAATATAACTTATGCAAATAGAGAGCATTTACAAGAACAAATTTTTGGCAGGAAATAATTATCCCCTTTCTTGGAATGGAAGGGAAGAAGGTAACTCTTGAGGCTTATGAGATAATGGAGTGACAGCAGTCATGCAACAGTGATGTTATCAGGAGAGCTAGAAAGGAGACAACTCTACTGAGCTAACAGACTCTCTTCTTTTTCTCTGTTCCTGTTAGGAACAGTACAACAAAGGCACTGTTGGATGTGTTAGCTTGGCTGCAACCTAACACTTGTTATGGACCTAGCACTGAAGTTAAAGCATTGCAATATAAAAGCCGGTGACTGTGGCCTAGGTTTTAGATGCTGTGTAAATACAGTCCGAGAACTTGCTTGAAAACTAATTTAACAGAGTCTGCACAAAAGTGATGGTATAAATACTAATTAATGTTACAAAAAGGACAGCTAGATTTTCCAGAATGCCTAAATACACTCAACACAGTGACCAGAATGTTGTCTTTTGTCTTAAATAAATCTCTGATTATCTGCAACATTGTCACAGACTTGCATGTTACTTGGTTCACCTGGGTACTATAATAAGTATGATCTGCTGCCCTGGTAATGGGAGGCAAAAACAACCAGCAAGTCAACTCACAGTCACACTTCATTGTGTTCTGATCCCAGTGAAATCATGATTTTAGAAGGACAAGCAATTTCTGGTTGGCAACAGTCTGGCAAATTGCACACCACGAGAAAGTTAGAACTGAGATTTCAAAGTTACTGCATGAAGCATCTGCTCCTTTTCTATGTCTTACACACTTTTGCTGATATGGATTCCTAACTTAGAATGCTAGTTATCCACATATAGAAATAGCTATCAAGTGAAGGAAGAGGTTTTAAAAAAATGAATAAAAAAAATTAACCTTTTATCTCATCTGTGTAAAGCAGACAAATCCTATTTATGTGTTAGCCCTAATTCTGGGTTGTAACTAATTCTGGGTTTGTAACTGAAAATACAATTGAATCTCCTATAGAGACAATTCTACATGAGACACTTACCCTCATGTTACTAATTAGTTACACTGCAGACATCCATAATGCACTAATTTCACTGAAATCCCTCACTGGTGATGTCAAAACTGCACCTCCCAGTCATAATGACTTTACCAGATGAAAGTTTCAAATTTAAATACTTTAATGGATTACAGTTGAGTCAGTCTGTGATCAGAAGATGGAGTAGAAAGAAAGAGATAAAGAGAGCGGGCAGATTTATGGTACACTCATTAGAAGACAGAGTAAATAAAAAAGTCAGCATCCAGACTTCAGAAGTTGTAATCTACCTTAAATTCTTAGAGCATACCAATATTATGATCTAATCCTTTAAATAAGGGTTTGTCTTTACAGAAGAAAAAATAGAAACATATTAGAAACTGACCTTGATTCAAGTTCTGTCTCTAGTAATCTGCAAAATTTTTTTCTCCAATAAGGTTTTGCAGTGTAAATCAGCATGGAATTTATTCTAAGGCTTGCAAAATTTGTAAAGCTTGATATTTTCACCAACAAAAGAATACCAAAACAAAACAAAACAAAACAAAAAAAGCCAAATCCCCACAGCTACTATAAGTCATTATTTTTTGTTGAACTTGTTTTTAAAAGTCATGGACTGCATTTTTTTAAAGGTAAAAGTATTTTTTGAGAGGAATTTAATTTATATATTATGAAATTTACTGAATGTAACATTAAAAGTAACTTGATCAACAACAGAATGTGGCCTGAAGTTTGAGGTAAGATTTAAGCAAAGGAGAGAACATCAAGGATCAAGCAAGACTGGTAATTCTACTTCATGCAGAATTTCAAAATAGTAAAACTCATTTTTATTCTGAATTGGAGCAAGGACAATAATTTTTCATTCTCCTTGGAACCAACATCTAAACAGTCAGGAACTTGAAAACAAACACTGTACTTTCTCTCCAAATATAACCAACCAAACATAAAATTAATTTATCCAGCTGTCTGCCATGTTAGCTCTTTCTACCTCTAGCCTACCAGCTTAGCCATTAGAAATCAGCACATTTTTCTAGTGAAATCCATGCTTAAATTTCTAAAAATTAACAAGTGCCAAAGTCTTGGGAGAACATGTCACTTTTCAGGACATACCTTTATATCACTAGGTATTGGATAACTGACTGTAAATGTGTATGGGTCTGTTTGGTGATTAGGAACATTGATAGTAAGTGGAAAAATTGAATATGAGAACAGTTTCTTTAAAAATTAGGCATGGAAGAAATCAACTAGATCAGTTATCCCATAGTCCAGCTCCATACAGGTTGTTCTTTACAGTATTTGATCAAATTTTCTGTAAAGAAACCAGAAGGTGCATTATTTTAAAAGATTCCTTTTTTTTTCTTCATGTCTTGGGTTGAGCTGGCAAAACGCCAACTGTCCAAGAGAGAGTGAAAAGGGAAGAAGGGAGAGAGGGAAAAAAAACCTCTAAACCAGGTTTATGCTGAAACTAACTACATGTATTTATACAGAAAAGAGAAAATTAAGAGAAAACTACAATATAACACACACTTACACAAGTTATATATAACAAGAAATAACTTCCCACTCCCCAATTAATACAAAGTGTATAACTCTAGATTTTATAAGTACTCTAAAAGACACCTAGCAAGAAAGAGAAGGTATAACAACAAAATATTTCTACTTCCCTGAACTCAAACAAAATGCAAGCAGCAGCAGCCGGAGCAGGGGCCTAGCACAGTAGAGGAGCTGCAAGACGTTCTCCTCTTAGTTCAGCCATGATGGAACTGACCAAGCCACTCCCACACATTGGATTTTACTCCTTTTGCGATGATGTAATATGGTATGGAATACAATATTATTGGCTAGAAGAAGTCAGCTGTTTGCTAGCCCAGCTCAGCTCAAGTCAGCTGACAATTCCAGGCCTAATCTGAACTTTAGAGCCTAAATTTTTGGGCTATCAGCTAAACCCATAACACTTTGCCCCCACTTAGAGATGATAGCAGAGAGTGGCAAGTAGTCCCAGCTGAATGCTGACCTGATCTTTTTAATAGAGTATTTTAATGAATTGTTTACCCAAATTAAACATACCAGATTCAGAATTCCCCCTCCCCTATTTGACTAAAGGCCATCATATTTTGGCAAACTTAGAATAGTTCTGATTGCTCCCAATCTACTTTTAATTAATGATTTACAGTGTTAATATATTGCTGAAAGATTACAGACTGCTCATAAATAATATTTCTACATGTTCCATGCAATGTCAATTGGGAAATTGCCCTGTCATTATGATTCCACATGTTAGTGCATAAATTAAGATTCACAAATGACACAACTGAAAGAAACACGTGATCAAGACATGTGGCTAAATCATTAAGCTGCCTTAGGAAATGTTTTAAATCATTTGTATTGATTAATTGGCCAGACCTTATGGGGGGTAAATCAAAATAATGTTTATTACTTCAATGCAGCTATGTCTTTTCATAGACAGAAAAAGGAACTTTTCCTGGAAAAGTCATGAAGCTTTTCCCCATTTCCCAATGTAGGTTTTTAGCTGGGGCATTTCATCCATTTTTGGACAGTGACCTTTGTGATATTATGTGCTGAAATGCAGTCTAGGGTGGGGGAAAAAACAACTAACGAAACAACAACAATAAAAAAGATTAAATATTGTCCAAAAAAATAAATGAAAATAAATATTGATCCTAAGGAAGAGACATTTAAAGTTAATAAAATATGGCTTGAAAGACCATAGAAATAGTGTTTCTGTGTTTATCATGTATGAAAAGAAACAATAGCTTTAATAGCAAAAAAAGTGAATATTAAAAAAAGTTTTCTAAAAACCTGTAAGTTAGAAACTTAAAGCATGAAAATAGTTGGCTGAGTGAAGTATATGTCACTGAGAGTTTTAAAAAGGAATTAGGTAAATACACACTCAAAATCATATAAACATAAAGAATCCTGTATTGTATCAAAGGAGTGGTTGAGGTGACCTTGCAGTGATCCTACCAAGATTTTTCCATCTTTCTCCTATTACTGTTCTTAATCAGCCATCTACTCTTGAAAGCAAGTTTGATTGATTGAACTGGAAGGAATCTTTTCCCCCCAGTTTGCACAGACAGCAGATTTTGAGAGAAATTCTCGTGCAGTCTGGTCTTTGTAAGCTGTAAAGGAGAAATGCATAGGAAGAGTAAAACATAGATAAGCCATATATCAGAAGAAGCCACACAATTCTTGGAGGAAACAAGATTGTCCCCCTGTACTATTTCAAACAAGGTGAACAATGGTAAGCACAGTGAACCTGAGAAAACCATCCTTTACTGTATTACATCATTATTAGATACCCAGTTTGTGGTGAACTCAAGTGCCTCTTGGTCCTGTTGCCAGGCACCTCTGAAAAGAGCCTGGTTCCATCTTCTTTGCACCCTTCTTTCAGGTATTTATATACACTGATAAAATCTCCCCTTATTTTTTCTTATTTTTTTATTTTTAATATGGTAATACCTAGGAACTTTCAAGTCATCAACTCTGTCACACCACACAGCAAATTGTAGTTTAATTCTTTGGAAGAAAAAATGTAAAGCAAAAGGGGGAAACAATAAGGGGAAATAAAATAGAAAATAGAGAATATAAAGTAGAAAATAATGAAGAGGAGATGAAAAAAAAGGAAAAGGAAGAGGAAGAAGAAAAGGAAAAAGACAGGTCAAAAAAAAGAGAAAAAAAGCATATTTCATTTTCAGTGATAACTTCTTAATAAATGGATTTTGTCTTAAAGGAAAAAGTGTTCAAATGGAACACAAAAGCAAATATTTTCTGAATTTTTCTCTTCACTGTCTTTGTGAAAGCTGCCTTTACCCTAGCACTAAAAGGTAAATCTCCATCTCAGTAGCGTGGAGTATACTATTGCACAATGTATAGCAGAGAATTCTGTTTCAGTAAGTAGCAACCTGACATACAGACTTTGTAAACTGAGGTCTTTATGATACATTAAAAAAATAAATAAATAAATAAATAAAAGAAACCAACAAAAAAATGCAGTCACTACCTAAAATAATGCACAGGAAAAATTATTATTGTTACAAGAATTCCAGATACAATTTTTCCTGATTTTTAATAAATATAGCCGATAGAAAATTGCTAATTAAATTTCAATTTGCTTCAGGGGAAAAAAAATCATCAGGCTGAGATTAAGAGAAGCAGTTTCAAAACAAATATTTCTGCTGATGCTCATGTTTCTGTCACTTAATTAAATTTTCTGTTGGCTAGAAAGGACATCATACTCAGAATTACAAAAATAAGTCTTAAAAAAAGGTGAAATTTTATCCACTAACATTAATTTCTAAGCATTGGAATTTAGTCTGAATCTTTCACAAACCAGATTGTACCATCTCTGTCTTTCAGAAGTTTTGTCACTGTCTCCAGTACTCTTTGTAGTCAGAAAGAAAATACTGAATTAGAACAGCTCAGGGTCTAATTCAGCATAGCACTTCATAAACATTTAATTCACAGATGTGTTTCCTTAAAAAGGTGTAAGCAAAGTATCTCTAAGAATGCAAACTATTTCCTCCTGTCCAATTCCAAACATTTGAAAGCTTCCTTGCAGCAGGACCCTAGGCCTGGAGTAAATACTTAGTAGTACAATGAAAGGTGCACAATGAGACAGAGACATCAGTAAAGTGAATTCAAAGCTGAGTTAGTGATATTTCCTTCCTAAATGACTGATTTCTAAGAAAATAGTTCTTTCCTATAACACACAGGATTTTCCTTCCTCTTTTAAACTTGCAACTATTTTATTCAAACTGTGTTTTTGTGGGACAAAATTTACAGTAATTTTCTTCAGCAATATGGCAGGGTTTTCTTCAATGCAATCCTCCTTTGAAAGTGATTATTTAATTCTCTGTTCATTATGCCTCAGTGATTCCAAAATTAAAACTCCTAGCTATAAAAGCTCCTCTGCCAGCCACACAAATTCAACGTGAAAGACAACCTGTTTCCTTCCTTTCATGGAGTAATAAAGATTTTGCAGATTAAATTATACCTCAATTACAAAAGTGCAGGTTCATTGTCTTCTGATTGTGTTTTCAATGACAACTATGACATCCTAGTGCCACCAATGCTTTTATATATATGTAATCTTAGGCAGCACACTGGAATCTGCCTAATCTTGTCCTAGCCAGTGTTCTAAAAGTGATTGCATCACACTCCTCTTTTTTAACATTTCACAGAAGTTAACACAGAGGAAAATAATTTTAGAAATCCTACATTCTTTGTGACTACTATGGTGGTTTTGGCAGGAGTAGAGTAAATATTTTATGTGGTAGCTAGTATGTGGCTATGTTTAGTATTTGTGATGAGAACAGTGTTGATAATTCCAAAATGTTTTCATCATTGCTGAGCAGTGCTTACAGAGAGTCAAGGTTGTCTTTTCTGCCCCTCATCCCAGCCCACCAGTGAGGAGGCTGATGGTGCACAAGGAGTTGGGAGGGGATACAGCCAGGACAGGTGACCCCAACTGACCAATGGTTCATACCATATGGTGTCATGCTCAGCATATAAAGCTGGTGGTAGAAGGAGGAAGGAGGTGACGTTCAGAGTGATAGGATTTATCTTTGCTAGTCACCATAATGCATAAAGAAGCCGTGTTTTCTTGGAGGTGGCTGAACACCTGCCTGCCCACGGGAAGTGGCGAAGTAATTCCTTGCTTTGCTTTATTGGAACACACAGGCTTTTTACCTTATTTATTAAACTGTCTTTATCTCAAGCCATGAGTTCTCGGTTTCACACTTTTGATTTTCTCCCCTGTCCCACCAGGGGGAGCGAGTGAGCGGCTGTGTGTTGGAGTCAGTTGCCGGCTGTCATTAAACCACAACATAGTTCTTATAGAGAATACCCTCTTGGTCAGAAGAACAATAGAAGTCTTATACTTAATGGTTGTATACTCTGAAAGTCAACAGATGGGTACACTGTTCAAAAAACCCTGCTACAGATCTTTGAAATTGAATTTGCACAATAATGTACATTCATGTGAAGCTTCATGAACAAGTACAACCTTGAGTGTCCACATGCTGTAGATGAAGTTACAGTATGAAACCAAAGATAGCAAACTGCTCTTCAGCAACAACTTTTAGATTGTGATCATGCTTTAGTATTTGTGCTTTCTCTGTTCTAGAGAGGAAGCTATTAGAAAGCCATGAGCCAAATGATGGATTTTAAATGTCATTTTGGTGCATAAAGATGAAGATTGGTGTCTAATAAGTTGGGGTTTTTTAGTGTCTCAGTTCCAAATTTCCAGTGGAATCAATTACTAAGGCTGATTTCTTAGACACCTTTTAGAATATATTTGCACTAAATTTGTTTTTTTGATCACTTCTGATCTTCAATATATACACCTCATTCATTTTTAATAAGATTTTACTCATAATTTAATTACAATAAAATAAACTATGTAAAAGTCATGCATGCCTGAGGGAAGGGTTGGTTTAAACCCTTTGGAAGAGGAAACATCTTTAGAACCCATAATTAGAACGTTTATGTGCCATAGCAACAAAAACATCTTTCCCAGAATAGTTCTAGAGAGCTGTCTTAAGTCAGGTAGTTGTGCACATAAACTGTTCAACATAACTACAACATTGCATTTAGTTGGATGAATTAGTTTAGCTAGATTAGTGTATCAATATCCTCACATGTTTTGTTCATTTGTTGCTGCTTATGCTTATATGTTTCTCTTAAATTCGTATTAGTTGGACTTTAGTGTAATTTGGAATAAGACAAAAATAACAAAATAATGATTGGACTGTCAAAGGACATAGATTTAGCATTCTAGGCAATAATGTTTATAATCCTACTTGAAGCCCTTCATGCAGAAGAATCCTCTATTTCTTTCAGATCAGTAATCTAAAATTTCATTAAACAGACTTATCAGCATGAATGAAATGAGGAATAAATACAGAAGATCTTTAAAAAGAATCCCTGTAAAAAATGCAATAAATTTTGAGGATAAACATTTCTTTTCAAAAATACTGTTTCAAATCACTTATTTTTTTTTACTGTTGCTGGTCAAAATGTTCTCATCAAAAACTTTTATTTAAGAAAACAGTGAAAAGAAGTTGGGGAGGTAGCTTTTTTGAAGATAATGCTTTTTTATTTTTTTATAACAATGCTTTTTATTTTTTAATTCTAAAACAAGAGAGTGGAATCATTCTTGATTCTCTTTATCTCTATTCCAGCATTGCTGAAGTGTGGAACCAAAATAAGGTAAACTCTAAATATACTCAGAATATAGATATCAAATTTTTCTCCAATGATAAAGCAATCTGAAATCTGCTTTTACTCGGAAGGAAGAGAATAGCCAGATTGAACTAATTAAAAAAAATCCTTATGGCTATCCTGAAGGGCTAAGGAAAGTTGCAATCTGAAAATGACATACATAGAAGAAAACATTTAGTGTAAATACAGGATTTTATAAAAACATATGTGTGTCTGTATTACTTTTAAGGCTAATCAGTTTCAAGTAGTAGTCTAAATGGTTTCATATAGATAAGTACTAGCATAAAGCATGGGGAAAATAAATTAAGATTTAAAAAATTGTTTTGGGGGTTGCCCCAAACCCCTTGAATTATAATATCTATAACAGTAAGTTGAAGTTTACAGTCTTAAGTAATCAAATATATCGTTCATATTTCTTTTGAATACCTTCATTATCATCATGTCTCATTCCATCTGCCAGCTACTCTGACAAACCTGCTAGGTTTCTGCTTTAGTAGATCTTGAGCTCATCACTTTAAATACCCTATCAGCTCTAAATGTCTCTGAAAGTCTAATTTTCTATCCCTGAATTTGCTTTGCCTCATGCCATAAAATCATAGATATCTCATATAACGAAGCCAGAAGTCTAGCCTTGGGCAGCTACACATGCAATGCAGCATAATCAGAATGAGGAGACTTCATTTAGAAAACCATTTTATTAAACTTGGTTTACACAAACAAAATAAATATAAATCCAGAAGATAATCACATGAAGGTATTTTACACCTTTAATCGATGAAATATTGCATACAAACAACCTTAACTGTACTAGAGCCAGCTCTGATCTGAGTATTCAGTCAATAATTCCCATTCAAACAGCCTATTCCACACCTTCCACTAGACCAGGTTGCTCACAGGCCCATCCAGCCTGGCCTTGAACACTTCAAGGGATGAGGCATCCTCAGCTTTTCTGGGCAACCTGTTCTGGTGTCTCACAATTATCATAGTGAAGAATTTCTTCATTATAGCTAATCTAAACCTACACCCTTTCAATTTAAAGCCATTTACAAGCTTAAAGTGTTTGTCTTGACCTTCATCACCATTATAGAGAAATAACTATCATAGTTTTCTTTATGTGCACTAATTGTGAAGGAGAGTAATTTGATATACAGAAAACTCATTTGATTAAAATAACCATCATTTTAAATTCATACAGAAGAGTATAATCAGATATAGGCATAAATCTTCTGTCTCTTAACTCAATTAGATCATTATTCAATTGCTGCTATTAAACTTTTGTCAGTAAACGAATTGTTACATTACATCCTGACAATATCCTAGCTCAGTCATCAAACCAAAAATACTAAGGTGATCTTAGCAAAAATTAATTATTAAGACAAAAAAAAAGCTGATCCTGGAAAAGTAATGGTGGACTTAGTTCTTAACTCATGCGCTTAGAAGATTTTACCTAACCTTTATTAAAATAAAGTCTCCATAACTATAATCAGCCACCAGAAAAAAAAACCAAACCACGAAAATGTTATTTGAAAATACATGAGAAAAAGAATTCTCTCTCCCTCTCTCCCTCTCTCTCTCTCTCTCTCTCCCTCTCTCTCTCTCTCTCTCCCTCTCTCTCTTCTCCTCCTAAGTATAACAATGTGATAAGTTGTTATATGGGTTGAAAAAAAATGTTCACAAAACCATCTGCATCTTCTGAAAACTCAATTAACTAGCTGCCCTATTTGAAACCCAAAATAAATCAGTGATTCTCAACATTATACAAATAAGATGGCACCAGGAAGTTGTGAGATAAAATAATTTTTAAAATTATTAAAAAAAAAAGAACACTTCTTCAAATTAGCTTTTTTTTTTTTTTGAAAGAAAGAAACACTTTGATAGGGAGTTTTAGGTGAAAAATAGAAATTGAAAAGGGCTGTACAAGTCCCATACATACAACAGAAGACAACAAATGTAATATTGCAACCATCTTGACCCAAGTGGAAAGGTGAGACTGAGTCTTGAAATTTTATTCATGGTTTTCTGGAATGCTACCAAATGTAGTGCAGTGAGCACGATACCTCTATAGCTGCAAAGAAGTGTTCAAATGCAAATTCACACTCATATATCAGAACTAGATATTTCATATTCAAACAAGCTCAATACTTTAGCTTTCACTCACATGTTTAGACAGGATATACAGTGAATAAATAGCCATTGATTAATGGAGAAAACTGAGTTTCTTCAAGCCGTTAAATAAAATAATAAGATTCTATTTACACTTGCATGTTCCAGAGCCATTTTCTGATTGCTGATGTTTGATCAGTTTATAAAATATTCTACCCAACTGCCTATCATCCTTTCCATGCTTCTAACAAAAGAAAACAAACAACCAGGAACTATTACAAACTACTAATTTATGTTTTTCAGTCTATCTTTTTCTAATTGTTGCAAAAAATGGGCTCACCATAGAGATTTAAAATTGTCTTTGAGTCATTCAGTATGGTCCCTATCAGAAAAGTTACACTTCCAGAGAAAACTAAAGAAAACATTTCTTCCTGACCCTAATTTATTCAATGAGTTGTGTTCTGCAACTTGATTGATAGCCCTTAAAATTTTATACTAGAATTACTAGGAGATTGCTTTTCTCATTTACGTGATGTTGAAATGTGGTTTTCAAATTACTAGGCTCTAGGCCTATCTAGTGTTAATGAGCTCCACAGTAAATCCCCATGTAGAATGTTGCTTTCCTCTACATTTTAAAATTGTCCATTGGCACTGCAAGTCACAGATGGACACAGACATCAGGTTCTCTAACACGGAATGTCTAAAACAAATAAAAGCATTTCATGTATGGGTTAATTTATAAATTATTACTATTAATATTGTATATTATTATATCTTCCTCTTTATGAAGAAATTATTGCCTTTATTAATGCTATCTAAAGCATTTCAAAATATGTGTTCTGGCTTCTTCTCTATGATGCATTTGCAAGAGAAATCAGTATGTCCAGATTAGCCCACCCACATACTGCAGTCTTTTTATTGTCACTCTGCTCAGGAGCACAATAGTTGTATTGTATCTCCAAACTCCCCTGCTGCTGTTCACCAAAACAGTAACCAGAAATCTTTTGTTTTATTTCACATCTCATCTGCAAAGGAACAAGTCCTGCTATGATGACTGGGGTGCATAAATAGGCAAAAGATATTTGAGAATGGTGCAGAATAAGCACTGTGCAGCAATGTGAAAAATTCTAACCCTGCCCTACAAACTGAATAAATGACACGAAAGACTAGTGACTAGTTCAATTTCCCTGTCTTTTAGTTTTAAGAAACTCTAATCAGATTGGCAACACCCTTTCTATGTAGAGTTGATGCTACCGTAAATACCTAGCTGACACTCGAGTGCTAGACTGAGAAAACCAGACCATTTCACAGTTACCTATCAAAATGCTATTTTTCAGTAACTGTAATTTAAGAATTTCTTGTGAAGTTCATTAAATATTTATCTTAGTTTGCTTGATTATTCAAATTTCTCTACCTTAAATTTTGGTCATGTCATATACTCTTTTCTCTAAAATACATCATCTCAGTTTTAGTAAATTCCATGCATATTAAGGATTTGGAAGATGAAGGTTAGGCTTGTGAACAGATATTAAAGAATCAATTCAACACAGAGCAAAAAGTTGGAGTGGAAGTAGGTGGGGGGAAATAATTTTAAATATATAAAACAAAAGTACACAATAATAAAATCGATCTTAATATAATCTTCCTCATTCATTTTGGACTGATGATGCACAATGAATTCCTTGAGAGTCAAATAGCATTTATAACTCAATACATTATTCAGTTACTAGAAGTACCTATGAAGCTTCTTTTTTAGACTTCCTCCTTCCAAAGTTGATACTTCAGACATTACCAGAAAACATTGCAAACAATTTTAGGGAGTATGAAAAGGAGAAAAACAGGCTACCAGGATCATTAAAGAGTTTTAAAAGCAGAACTACAAAAGAAAAAAATTGAAAAAAACCCACATTACTTACATTTTTAGATAAATCAAGGCAACCTACACTGATTGATTGACTATTTGAAACAAGCCACTATAATAAAATAACGTAAATTTGGTGGGTGTGAACCCTCCTAGTCAGCTGCTGTCCAGTTACTACTTAGATTCCATCTCTAATTTACAATGGCAGTTTCAGCTGGCAAGTATTTGTAGTGTAACTGTCAGATTTTTAAAAGCTTTAGTAGATAAGAGTTACCACAGTTTCTTACAGTTATGTGTTCCAGCAGTAGCTTTCAAGAAACTTTTGGCAGCAAGCTGCATTATGTTATTACACTTGTATACATTTCTTAGTAGCTTTCATTCATTAGTTTGATAAATTGACCCAGAAGTGTCCTGATAGTCTGTTTCCTTGGCTTTGCTAAAGGCAAGCCTAGTACCACTAACCCAGAATGAACATTTATAGTACACTTACTAAATTACCTGGTAATTAATATTTTTCTTTAATGTTTAGATCTGAGCACTACAGATAGGTATGGAATCCATGGCATATAAATTATCATGCAGGATGCATGCTTTCCAACTGTATTTTTTGCACATAAAAATATGGTTTGAGATGAATAGTGTACCAGATTTTCAGAAAAAGACTTTTTCAACCACATAAATGGGTAAATTACCCATTTAAGCTATTATAATTTTTAAAAAAATTCTTCAGAAAACTTTTAATAAAATTTCCATAGAGTAAAATCTTTTCAGTGAAAAAATATTATATAATTAAACTGTTTTACCAGTATAAATTGCTTTTCTGTTTGCTGATGTATGCAGCTGAACTATTTGGTGAGATGTCTATTGCATTATGTTCACATGACTCTCTGAAGACCACTGAATGTTATTGAGTGACATGGCATATTTTTCCAGTATACATATTCCTGTTCATACACAATTCTTTGAGCTACTATGAAAGACTGGAAGTCATAACTCCAGAAATTCATGTCGGTTTTGGTTGGGGTTTTTTTGGTTTGTTTGTTTGGGGTTTTTTTAATAGCCAAGCAGTCATGCAAACCACATAGCCTGACAGTCATCTGAACAGTGTGATCCCTCTAAGGATGGTCCTGGCATAAGTCACGGACTGCCATGTCTGTGGCTCTCCAGGCTGGCTCAGAGCCTCACCTGACTTTGGGGGAGCATCACCAGCAACACCTCCATGTGCTCCAGTTTTGGAGAGAGAGAACTGAGTGCTGTACAAAATATTTCCCCAAACAAACCATTTCTAGCAGTGATAATTTAATATGCCCTTATCTTAAAGTTTGGGATTAAAGATCAACCTTAACTGCATGTCATATTTATATATCTGCTATTTCACATAAGTCTGAAGCTATTTTTTTGTTCCCTATCAAGTTACTGTTCTATAATTATGCACATTGCAACGCTGCCTTAATGTTTTCCCCTGATGTTAAGATATTGTTTCATTTGCTGGCTCTTCTAAGTGTCTTGTTCTTTCTTCTCAGTCAGTGGACCTGTAAGCCATATTCAGAAATGATGTGTAAGGTACTGTAAGATAGTTCACATAATATTCACTTGAATTCCCTCAGTATTTCATACTCTGCTCTTCATAATGTGAAAGGCAGTCTAACAAAATATAATACTCATACAAAGTAGTTGAAAGGAGTTGGGTAAGCTAAAGAATCTCCTTCAATAAATTATGCTTTCTCCTAGCTGTTTATTATCTGAGCCAACTTTGATTTAAGTACTGGAGGTCTGAGGCAGAGAGTAAGGTAGTAGACACACATCTGAGGTAATTCCGTTAGTTGTGGTTGCACTGGCAAGTTCATAGATAAACAATTTAAAAGTATAGGCTCTGTGTGGGCTAGTTCAGCTCATAGTCAGGTTAGCCAAGTTAATTGCAGTTCTGCCTGGCTGCATGTATTTATGAAGACATTATGCTCTCAAGTGAGCAGAATCCAAGAACCATTTTTTATGGGAAATACAAATGAGACACCCACTGTCTCATGCTGACTCAAAGAAGGAGATGTATATGAAGAAACTACTGAATTCTCTGGCTTGTTTCCATTATTTTTGGTATCTCATCTTCTGAGTAAATAAAACAGAGTTGACTGTAAAACATTCTGTCTGCATTACTCCTCACTTTTAGTTTGTTCATCACATCTGAATTCAACTTTACTCCTTCAATTGGACTATGCACATATGTTTAGAGAAACACAAGTGTTTTCATGGCAGTCTTGCCCATTAGGTAAAATAAGCCATCCTCTGTTTATAGTTAATTTTGATTAAAAAAAAAAAAAAGAAAGAAAAGAAAAGAAAAGATTTTTTTTTCTTTTTCTTGCTGGAGAAAGAGATTTATTTTCTGCAATGGCCTAAATGAACTAGTCCAAATTGTCAGGATCTAGAAGAGACTCTGGTACAAAGTGCCTGGTGACAGGGAAAGAGGGAACAAAACATGAATCAAGGTGTCTGGAAGATCTGGATAAAATACAGAAATAAATAAAACTAAATATATGGAGGAGAAACCGTGGAAACAGATTGTGAACACAAAAGCTGAAGAAGAAAAATTAGGGGGATAGTTTCTCTGAAGCCTATTTGTATTGCCTCTGCTGAGAAAAAAAGTTAAAGCTCAGAGAAATAGGCTAGGTACCTCCTGCTTTAAAAGTTATAGAAAGGTTTTGCAGGAAAAAGGAACCTGATTTTTAGAAAAAACAGGTGTGCAAGGCGGAGTTTGTACAGGCTCTCACCACTCTACTGATTCAATCCTGTCTGAATATTTCCCCCAGGTATTCATTGCTTTTCATGACGCTTCATTCCAACAACTCAGGCTACATTGAGTAACTTATGGGAACTGAAGTATACATTAATAGGCTTTCCATACTCATTTTTCCAGAAGGTGGATGTGTTTGCAATAGAACTTTTGCACTCAATCCTCTTTGTCACAGGAAGAGAGCAAATAGTGTCTTGGTAAATTCTAACCCTTTTGTGGAATTTTCAGCAATAAAAATTTCAGTGTTGCTGTTACGACTGTATTATTAAAGAATGGATAACAAAAAAAGAAATGAGACTCTAGTTCCATGCAAATTCTCTATATTTGAGAACTTTGTACTATATATATAGTCACGAAAATTAATAACAACCATGCCTTTTTGTTTCTCTTGAATATAAAAATATTTGAATGCAAAAGTTACTTTGTCTAAATTAATCTTCCTCTTCCATGCTAGTCAACTTACACTCCATGATACAAAGACCTTCTGCAATGTTTGCCTTGCACAAGCATCCTGTAGTCATTGTCTAACTTGGAATTATTTCTGGAGAAGTATTAATATATGATTTTAACATGCAGTTTCACTGTTAAAAAACATGACTTTTTCCATCTTTTTAAACCTGGATCAAATATTAGAAGGATGAACATTTTCATCCTGCTCAATTTCAATGCAAACATCAAAATTAAAAACAGTTTTGGTGAAGTTTAAGTTTTACCTGGATTATAGAACAAAATTATCTACAGAAATATTTTTTCTTTATTGTTTTCAATGGTAAAAACTTGATTGTTCAAGTATTTTGTGTTGTGATTCTTTAAGAAAAGATTACACTATTTGCTACTTCTTAAAATTTATAAGCAGTCTTGCTTTGAGTAAAGACACACAAATTACTAACCTGGAAGCAATATTAGACTAATGAGTACTGACATGTTGTGTTTATAGCAGATCTAGAATTTTGCAAAGTCAAGATGATAAGAAATTCAATCTCCTTCACTGAACTGATCATATGGATGTGAAAAGGTGGTTAGCCATGTAGATACATGCTTGATTTTAATAGTCTTGTCAATATCACTTTTTCCTTACATATATATAATCCTTATAGTTATTCCATAGCAAAAACAAACTAAATCCATCTAATATTTAGTGATACATCCATAGGTATTTGAGTTCTGTAATTCTGAAAGTCCCCTATCCCCTATGTGGCATTGCCTTATTGTATCTCATGTTGGGGAGTGGAAGGGCCCCATTATATTCTCTGGTTCTCTCGTTCCTATTCAATCAATTAGTATACACTCAGGAGTTATTCTTCTGTGGCAGACCTACCCATAATTGAATTTATGTCAGATAAGATGCTGCACTTATACATCCACTGGGAGCAGAAATTAAGACATCAGCCACAAGGCACACAAAGATTTCTCTTCCCTAAAATCTCAGTGAAACAGCAGCTATTTGCTTTTAAATTATTGTCCAAATGCTTAAGCAAGCAAGGGACTAATTTACCTGACTTCTAAGAATATTCAGTCATTGCTGTAGCTGATAATATACAAAATCAAGCTATCTTATGGCATGAAGCTGGTAGATGACAATGTTTTGCCAACTTATTATCATTGATGTAAGAACCACCTATTTACTATTTCAGCAATTACAAATGTTGGGGCAATTTACAATGGGTTTGGGTTATTGTTAATTGACAATCACAAACTCAGAACCTGAACTGACAGACCCCTACTAGTTTTTCACCTTGGGAGGACTGATTTCTTTGGAAAATTATAAATAATTTCACATTTATAAACAGAAATACACAGCAGGAAAACAAATTTTTTATTTGTATTGTGTTATTTCCTTTTCTGATTGTAGATTTCATTCTGGATGTATTCTAATGGGAAAAAAAATGTAACTATTAATAACTCATATGAGGGAAAGACAACATCTAATTACAATATGTTCCATTCACAGGCCTTCTAACTCTAGCCCACAGAATAAATGAAGTCAAGTTGACTTGACCTGACTACTGGACAAGTTGACACTGAATCATTCACATGGTCTCAGAGCAACGCAAGATTTCTTTGTGATAAGAGAATTACCACTTGCTTTTTAGTTGTTTTTTTGCATCCTCTTCATACAAGTCTTGCAGTGCAAAAGGACAATGAACAAGGTTAGAAGTTGGTTCTTGGTCATAAGGTGATGTACAACTAAAAGTGAAAAAAAATCTAAAATGCAATCAATTTAGATAAACTTAATTAAATTTCAGAGGAGCTACTGTGCCACTATAACAGGATATTCAGTTAGTCTCCAAAGAGGTAGTGATTAACAGATCCATGTACTGGTCATTTTCCTTGCATAAAAACAAAACAATGGAAAATGTCAATATATCTTTAGTACTTACATTTTGAACAGTTAAAAACTTTCATATTCTGAAGGACTTATTCAATTATGGGAAAAGACTTGTTCAAATAAATAAAGTATTCTAGCTCACGCTGTGAGAAACTCCTATTAAGGACAAATGTTTGAGTCAAAAAAATTTCTTAAGCTTCAAAAATAAACTGTATGGCTAAAGGAGATTCTTCAAAATGCACACTGAAAATGTTTGATTCCTCTTCTGTTTTTACAGATGTAAATCATATTTCATTTAAACTGGCTAAAGAAAGGACAGAATTGAGGGCATGCTGTCTAACCACCCCATACTCCAGTTTTCAATTTATAAGCCTTATTTTTTTATTTTTAATTTTTTACTTAACAATTTACATTGTCTCAGCAGTTAGAATCATAAAGAAATACCCTATAGTCAGTGACTGATTCTCCCTTGATTAGATACTGCTCCAGACTACATTTGTTCACATCACTTTTTTCTTTCTATTTTCAGGATCCACAATTGCAATCAAATCTCAGACATAAACAAATAATCACAGCCTACTTAGCTGAAAGCAGAGTTCTATTTACACAGAGGGGAGTCCTACTGTCTTTTTCAAAGCACAGAGAAGAGGCTTCTGCCACACACATACAGAAAAGAATCTGAACCTTTGATATTTTTATCTGACTTAGTGCCACAAAGTCTGCTGAGGGATGTTAGATCAAGTGTAGAGTATGATACTCTGTAATACCAACTCTCATCCTAAATATAAATTATAGTTATTCTTGTTCTTAAGGAAACATTCCCAGGCTCAGGTGTCACCTGCCTATAACATTACTCAAGGGTGGTCTCTGAGGCTGATCTGAGCCTAATCTTGGAAAATATAACATGTCTTGTCTTATTTAACATTACTCCCTAAACCAAATACTCTATAAACTATCATGAAAATCATCTTCTTAAAGGAATTACCTTTTAGTTTTTAGGATACTTCAAATAGTTCTAGACTAATGTCACAGTTTAACCCCAGATGTCGAGTAAATACCATGCTCATATCCCCTGCCTCCTGCCCCACAGGTGGGGAGAAGTATCAAAAGGGAAAATGAGACCTTGTGAGCTGAGATAAGAACAGTTTAATAACTGAAAGGAAATAATATTAATGATGATGATAGTAATAATAATAATAAAGATAAGGAGAGAGAGAGTAACAGAACATGAGAAAAACAAGTGATGAAAAATAAAATTGCTCACTGCCTGCTGAGATCCAGCCCATCCCCAAGTCATGATCAGCTCCCCTGACCTGTAATTCTCCTAGTTTGTATGCCAGGCCAGTTTGCATCAGCCATTCTGTCCATGCTCTCTCATGGCTTTTTGTACAGCTCCTTACTAGGACTGCATGAAACACTGGAAAGTCCTTGATCAGGAGTAACCACTGCTTAGCAACAATAAAGCATCAGTGTATTCTCAACATTTTTCTCATAGTAGATCCAAAAACCACAGCACTGTACCAGCCAGTAAGAAAATTAACTTTGTTCCCAACAAAACCGGGACAGTTAATAGTAGTCCAAAATAAAAATAATGGTAGTGCAAATTGTCTTTATCTGGCTGCAGTATAATTTTAATACCTTTTCTTATGAGTAAAATATGGTGTGTTTTAGAATGTGAACATCTTACTTAACTGATACATTTTATTTTCCACATGTTCTTCAATAACTGTCAAAAGCAGAGACTACCCTTTTACTATAGGATAAATAATTATCAAACACAAACCCACAAGAACATAGTGTAACTTGTCAAACATGAGTAAGCTCTATCAATTTAGCACACATTAACACAGAATTAGTGAGTAGGCCATCTCTAATGGCCACATATCATTATAAATTTGATCAAATTTCTATGCCCAGTCTATGATTGATTCATTTTACAAATGTTTTAAATCCACTGAAGTAGGTTGCTCAGAAGATCGACAGAAATGACAGAGTTGACAAATGAGTTAAGAATATCCTGTTCATTGAATATGCTCAAATAAACACGAAACCATCATAAAATCCATGATCTTTAGTATGTAGTTAATCATGGAGTGCTTCCAAGATTGCTCATTGTGTGGACCCTGTCCAGAGAAAGAAATAAGATGGAACACCTCTTCTTTCACCTGCAGGTTTTCAGACTGTGCCCACATTCTGAAGGTAATCAGACATTTCA
Source organism: Poliocrania exsul (assembly GCA_035041345.1). Lineage (NCBI taxonomy): Eukaryota > Metazoa > Chordata > Aves > Passeriformes > Thamnophilidae > Poliocrania > Poliocrania exsul. The sequence goes on along the minus strand of JAWWLZ010000042.1, from coordinate 40,279,008 downwards.
GTAGCATATATAGTCTACTAACAGTCATGTTTAAATTGAGCTTTAAGGAAATTACATTACTTACCTTCAGAGTACTGTTATATTTCCCAGGCTGACAATCATCCTTTCTTAGTCAAACACACACCACAAGTCAGATTTTTAGCCAAAATGAAGGTTCCACTTACAACATATGCTGAATTAGAACATGTCACAACCTTTCCATGTTAAGAAAAAAGGTATATACATAGCAACATATTTGAGAAAAAACATCTTGGACCATGACTCCTTTAAAGAATAAGTATGCACTGGAAAATGTAGAACACAGTATTTTTAACTTTGATTATCAATGGCCAGAGAGATTAATACACCAGGTGACATTTTAAATATCGTAAAATCAATTCTACACAAATCAATTCTCATTGAATTCATCTAGCCTCCTCTTCACTTTACTTGAGCAATAATCCTATTTGCTGCTATTGTCAATGACCCCTGGGGTAAAAACACCTCTTTTGCTTGCTCCATACATCTCTTGGTAGTAATGAGTTTCCCTGTGCCTGTGCACTTTTATACCTAGGGTTAATAAGGCAATCACTTGTTTATTAGAGACAATAATATTTGCTCCTGTCACTTGATGATGTACTGTGACATATTTCAAGAGACAAATTTCTTTTTCTGGGAGAAGGTAGAATTTCAGTACGTTCAAAAAATCTGAGTTATGAATATCACTTATGCAGTTACAGTTCATCAAGCCTACAGAGAATGGGCCAAATGGTATTTATTTTGTTTCTCCAGATCCAGAAGGCTATCTTTTGAAGACTGTACTTTCTGGATTAGCAAATAGAAAACTGCATTGAGAGAAAAAGAATAAACACAAATCAATATTTTATGGGACATGACATATAATCTCTGTGTGTTGCTGGTTTATGAATGTGAGACAAACTTTCACATTATAGGTCATATGCACCGTTGAGGACAACAACACATTAACATTTGATGTCAATGATTTTTGTGTTAAAACAGGTCTCCTGCCCTATGAATCTGAAAACTAATGTAATTTCTGTGCTAGTTTTTAATTGCATTAATTGATTTTAAACATTTTTTTTCTTTCTGAATTCCCTTTGATAATGAAGATTCTTTTACAGTTTCCTACCTTAAGTTGTCAACCTTATAAAATAGCCTCAGAAAACAAATGGTCGTTAATGTAAACAGTTGATTTCCTCAGAGAGACGTAAGAAACCATAAGAGAGAACCAAACACTTTCACTGTATGAAGGTTAGTCCCTCTTCATGTGAGCTTTATTTCTAGTAAAGCATAAGAAGCACAATTGCAATACCTTCAGTAAAAGACTTTTGTTAATATGCTAGCTCAGTTCATCTAGGCACTGGATCAGCTATACAGAAACAGCTTCTTCAGTCCCTAATATTTGTTCTACAGGGCAGAATAACATGAAAAGGTTTCTTATTCCATATGACTGGATCACAGATCATTGGAATGCTTGCTCAGAAAGACCAAGGATTCTGCTTTCTCTATAATGTCGTGTGTGGAACAGTTCATAATTCAGCCCTTATTCATAACTATAAAGCACTATATGCATACTTATAAACAACAAAATATTATCCTTATCTTTACTGACTTAAGAAGTTTACGTAATAGAGAGTGTATTTCTAACTTTTAAAATCCTATTTTTTAAAAACCTGTCTTTATATTTAAATATATGTAGGAAAATGCTTAGACTCCCTAATCCTGAATTTTGAAAGTCTGCTTGATCCTTTAATGGAAATGTTAAGCAATTAGAGAAAATAAAATATTTGACAAAAAAAAAAAATTATGTTCCTGTGACTCAGAGTGCATAATTATTTTTTCAATAACAATAATGTTCTCCCACATATACATAAACTATGTAGCAAAACATAATATTTTCCTGTATTTCAGCATTTTATTATAAAACTAATAATTTTTATAGTAACTACCTCTTCCTCCTACTTTTTCTCTGAAAAATGATAGAAGAAATGAAATTATATGTTTGCAGTGCAAATGTTGAAGCATTACTCAAGCAAAATTCCATCTGAGAACATTTGGATGTGTCCATAAAGTAAAAATTATCAAACTACCTGAGCTGAAAGTCCTGAGAAGAAAATGAACAGCTACTTCAGAGTTTTTGGCATGCACATTATATCTGTTCATGTTATAGAAAACACCATGGAAATTTAAGTCCAAGTCTGAGTCCAAAACTACAAAATAACCCCATTAGTTTAATCCTTACATAATTTGTCCTTTTTACTGATTCTTATGAGGGAGCCAGATAGGTTTAAAGGCCCATCTTTAAGGTTGCACTTTTGTAAATAATCTTGCAGTATCAGGGCTGACTATCTGAAAAAAGCTTTTTTTTCTGTTGTGTAGCAAATAGCACTTGCATTTCATTGCCAATAAAAATAATGATCAAAGTAAGATATTATTACTGTGCAGAAAGGAGGAGAAATATTTTTTACACTGAAATTTTAAGTGCTTAGTAATTTTGACAAATTTTTTCTATAGGAGTATTATATTCACATCGTTTACAACATTTGATAAATACAATAGCACAGGTCTCTAAACCTGTTTAACTGAAGGATGTAATTTGCAGAATTTTCATGAAAAATATTTTTTACTAATTCCAGAACAAAAAAATTCAATGTGAAACTCTGTATTCATGATAATAGCTTAGGGAATATTCTGTTCCATATAGATCATAAGGGATCATATCTCAGTCTTCATTAACAGAGCATAAAAGAAATTTGTATATTACCCAAAACACCCATCCAAAATCAATAAAATTGAAGCCTAAATAATCATACCTTTCTTTTTTATACAACATTTGATCAGAATTAAATTTTTTCTCACAGCACAGCAGAACACAAGTTATATTGATAACTCATTATAAACACAATGAACCACTGATTCATACTTTTGTTATAAATAAATTGCTTGACTGCTTCTGTATGTTTACTGTTACTTGACAATAAATGCTTCAGCCTGGAAGGACCCTTTTAATACTTGATTGCCTTCAAACAGTCATCGGTCATTGGAAATATAAGCGTAAAGAACACTGGAATAAATGAGTAAACATCACCACAAGCCAAGCTCTGACCTTCTTCCTCACTTTTCACTCAGTCTTCATATAGGCAGACCTCTTGTGAAGACAGTGGAATTTATTTAAGAACCATTACCTACAACTTAGTGTGTGGCTTAGCCTCATTTGTCTACAGGACAGTTAGACTCCCATCGCTTACTTCCACATTGGAGAATGATTGGTAGGACTTGAAAGCTTATGTGTCCTTGCGACGTGAAAGGGGGATTTCCTCCAACCCTTTGTGTTTGTTTAGTCTGTCAATGCCCCAGGAATGCCAAGATCCTTTTACCTGACCAGTCTATCAGTGTCCTGCCATGTGAACTCCACTGAACAGTGCACTGTATTGGAGAACTGTTCAACTGATTTGTTCAGGTACATGTGCCAACAGCATATAAGAGTCAAATCCTTTATTACAGTTTAGAAAGAGAGATCCCCTCCTGGATCTCCACACTCTGAGTGAAGTATGTTATCCACTGCTGACAACTGCTGGTGCTCCTGGAGGACTCATGGTAAACAGTTTACAGAATAACACACATTATTAATAAACACATTGATAATAGGAAATTGTCACAGGATAAGCTTTGAAGATTGACAAATTTAAAGCAATACACAGACAAACTCTTATCACCAATAAAATCTAGCTCAAGATAATAATTTAGTATGCATAGAATACAGCTCTTATCCAACAGGCATCCCTATGGGGGAGAAGAGAGGTTCAGCCCATCCACTAATCCCAGAAGTTACAATAGAGTCTTCCCTAAGTTGTCCCTATCCCTAACTTGTCCTTATCCCTAACTTCTTCCCATCCCTAACTTCTCCCCTTCCTAACTCACTTTTATACTACATTTAGTATTTAGTCTTTACATTTAGGTGGAGCTTGAAAGACTAGTCACACATACTTTTTTTACTGATTGGTGTAAAATTCTCTCACTTTGCTCTCACAGATGTAGTCAATAAAATATAGCATGCAAACTCAGTGAGAGGTGGTCATACCTCAGAGAATAGGTAACTTTGGGATGGAGGTGTGTGTTAGTAATACAACTAACCAAGTTCATCCAAGGAGAGTGATTTCACTGCCTTGTTGGTTCAGCAGCAAGACATCTCCTCTCTCCCTTGGTTGGCAGCTGCTTTGTGGTTTATCAGCTACATCGAGTTCCTCTCCCAATGGGGATTTCAACAGAGCCTGGCCAGGATGTTTCCACTCCCCTCCACTCTTCTTTTCATCCCTCTTAGCTCGAGGTTGCAGGCTTTCTGTGTGGTGAATAATCATGGAATAGATTTCTTGCATGCCAACCAAATCACATCCAGGAAATAGCAACTCTGTTTAACCCTATAATTTCCAGACTGTTATTACTTCTGTTAGAATGTGAGTATAATTTCCAATTTTTCTCTAGTCTTACTCCCAATTATCTTCCCACTGTACTATTTTTTTCAGGTTTTCCATATTGACTAAAGTTACACTTCCTCAAGAATGTTACAAATTTTAATGAGAGCCATTCCATTTTCAGCAAATGTGTTGTTCCCATCACTTATTCTTGAAACTACCAAGGTCCATAAGTCACCTTCAGCTTCACTACAACCTCCATTCTGTGAAGCAGGAGGGCCAAACACAGTACTTATAAAAACACTGCTATGACAGGGCTTAATCCTATAGGTCTGCTGCTAGAACCACAAAAGATATCTGCTAATAACAGCAGATCCAAGAGCTAATGGGATGTGTCACTCACTAAGGATGTGACATAGGATCATTCCTGACATGCACAGTGTCTGTTACTCTGGAGAGTCAAGGCACCAGTGGGACAGTGTTCTGCCAAAAAACCCACAGCCAAATCACACAGCTGATAATTATTGAAAAAAAATGGTGACTCCTTTTCCAAACCAGCAGAGATGGACATATATCTTCAAGAACACCCTAGTTAACCCATTCAAGTGTAATGCAAGATATTTATATGGAAATATCTGTTGACTTCTTACTGATGTCTGCAAATATCCCTGACTTGGAGGTGATGCCTAAATGCAGATCTTCTTCAGCTCATACTGTTGTCTTCTCAGGTGGATTTCTCTAATTGAATTGTCCCAACCTGCAGAAATGATTTCAGGAGTACTGCAAGAAGGATTTGAGCCTCAGATTCCTATGTTCAGAGCTCTGAGGTACAGAGTCATCATCTTTAGCCTAAACACTGTCTAATTACTTGTGCAGCTCTAAAAACATAGCCAAGAGAAAAAGTCAAGAGACTTTCACAGAAAATATCTGAAACTTTGATGCAGATAAAGGATAACATGGTTTTGAACCAGAATAGGCAAAACAAGAAAAGTGTTTTATTGACTATTATGTTCTGGTTTATTTTTTTGCATACTGTTTCTCTCTCTTTGCCAAAACATCTAAGTTTCATACCTTTTCTCCCTGTATTGTTCTATCTAGTTCATTTCCTTCACTGAGCATCTCGTTCTCTTGAATTTCTATCTTGCATACTAATACCTCTTCTGCATTGTATGGCAGTAGAGGGGACCTCATTTAAGACAGCAGCCTGAACTAGACAACAAGGAAATAATAATAGTTGAACACTCAAGCTCTCTGCAGTTAAGCATCTCTCTGACAATGATGAATAAGCCATTAATTGTCATAAAATGTTTTCATGTTTGGCTCCTTACTTTAGGGAAGGGTTCAGGAGCTCAGCCCTGTGTCAGATGAGGTGCCAAATTCCTATATTTTTCAGAAAATACACTCAATTTCTTCAGTCACCTTTAAGGCATTTGGGAAGCAACCAGCAGCTTAAAGGACAAAGACAGAACAACTCTAACCACCAGTACATAGTAGTTTGGGCACAACTATGAATGAAAATAAGTTTTTGTTTCTTCATTGTAGCTTTTTTGTGAGAAAAGCTACCAGGTAACAAAAAGTTTGTTTCTATTACATATCCTAGAAATGCATCCAATAAAAATCAGCTCAAAGTCCAAACAACACTGTACCATTTCTTTTTCTTGATTTCCTTCTGTTACTGCTCTCAGTACTCAACAGGTCAGTTACAGACTTCACCTCACTGAACCAGCCACAAGATTGCTGAAATCTATAAAGCATCTCTTGGCTCCATTTCTGTCAAAACTATTAAGTCATAGTTGCCCAAGATCTAAAAGAGATTATTCATAACAAATGTATTGATCTGTTCACAACCATTTTAGCTGAAAGACTTCTTCATAAAAGGAACCTCCATTGTCTGCAGATTTATAACCCTGTAATAATTATATGTTTGAACTGCATGAGAGAAATACACTGGGTTTTTTTGAACCCACTATTTGAAACTACTGTACTTTAAAGTGGTATGCAGAATGGAATGAAATGGTTTTATTTTATTTATCTTACTTAAAACTTTCCACTTATCTGTGCAACTGGGAGATTGAAATCATGGAGTCCTTATACATCCCACAAAACAAAGACCCTAGTATAGCCATCATCTTCCCTCTTTAGCTGAAAAAGCACATATAGCACATCTGTATATTGCAAAGTCTATTTTCAGCAAAAGTTTTTCAGTAAAATCTTAAGCCAAGTTCAGTATCTTTGCATATTTCTGCACATTTTGCATACTTTTTCTTGAAATAGATGTTATTCTTAAAAAGTTATGACATGTATTTTGAAATTCATGCATAAAACAAGGTGGCCAGAAAGCTTCTGTTCACTCTATTACTTTTTCTGCAGAAGTAACCACCTGAACAATGTAGGTAGCCTCTACAAAGTGTATCTCTTTGTTTGCTCAGAAGGCACAGCTAAAGCCCCACAAACCTCTGCCAAGGCCCTGTAGGAGGATGGGGTGAACAGGAATCTTTTGTATCAGCAATTCCAAATTCAACCCACACCACTGTCAATAGCATTTGGGAAAAGATCTCAAAAATTGTTCTGATCCCAATGGTTTTTGAAGTGAAGCTATGTATAATGTTTCTATGATTGACTGATACTAAAAGAATCAGTTCTCTGTTAGCAGAAATAGTGCCTGAAGGTGAAGGGTGGAGAGGGGTGTGTTCTTGGGTGAATGGATTTGGAAATACCCCTCATAACAGCAGCTAATCCCTGTATGCCCTGATTACTGTGGAGTTTCAGAGATGTGTGACTATTTGGGGCTTAGTTGAAATCTTTAACCCTAGTAACTAAGATTTCAGTACACTACAGACCTAAGTATAATATCTTCTTTTTGATTTTGGCATGTCAGATTTGATCTGTATTAAATAGACATTGAATTTGAGACTGTATTTTAAGTCTAAGTACTTTTTGGAATTACAGGCTTCCAAAGGAATTCCTCACATCTAAATGTAATGAGAAAAAATGTTGTTTTAATCTCCTCATCTGACAACCTAACAGCTGAAACTCTGCTGCAAACTAGAACTATGATTCAAATAAAGAAATAGTTCTTAATTGTTTCTGATATAGTAGATGTCCACAGCTATTTCACTTGAGAAGAAATGAAGAATGAAGGAGAGAAAGGTAGAAGGAAGAGAGAGGATTCAGTTGGGAATCATTATGGTGTGATCATTCCTTCAACTTTTACTTTCTGTGTTTCTCAGTTTGATATCTCCAGAAATTACTTTTGACAGTACAGTGCAGTGGACAATTTCTTAGATGTAACTAGATTCAAATTTGGCTTTGTTTGCTATGAAGGAGAATAATTTGAACAGCTTTGGTTTAGCACTGCACACTGCAAGCTAAGCAATGTGTATTTTGAAGATTTCAGTGGTTCTTGTATATTTGCTTGTTGACATGTTCCATTTGTCTCAGTATTATTTCTCTCCTATCCACAGTTAGTGAACAAAAAAAAAGGAGGAACTACCTTGGAATTAAAAGAAAATCTTTAATAGTCCCAGGATAAACGATATTTTGTTTTCATTTACTTTGCTTCAGTTATTCTACACAAGATCCATTCTATGTACATGTAACAGAAAATAGAAAGGCATGGAAATAGAGAAGACTTAACAACAACAAAAAAGAATTACCAATGGAAAGATACAACACAACAACTAGTGAAAAGAGAAATGTACTTTCTTAATTATTTCTTTCCCTTGTTTACCCTTCCTTTTTCTTCTTTCCTTTTGATTCAGTTTATTTACCCCTTACTGACTTATCTTCTTGGCTAACAAGATCACATTCACACACTCTTGCACATTAGCACTACTAAAACAATCTGCAAAACTTAGTAACTGTACCAATAAATCACTGCTTCACATAGAAGCATCATGAAGTAGGTTCTCACATCTTGAGCTTAATTTACTCTTAGCCTCCATCTATGAGATTCCTGAAAGAGCAAGAGCAAAAAAGTTTTCTTGCTGATGCCAAGACTTCCATGTAGCACCTCACCATTCTGCAGCTCCTGTGACAGTTCCACCATCAAGTCTGCCAGATAGGCTTGATATTCTGAATGCAGTACATATCTTGCCTGCCAGAAGTCAAGATTATATTTTAATCACAGCTGCTAGACTTCTTCATTTTCCCCATTCTTCCCTCTTCCATTATATATTTCTTCATTGTGTCTCTTTAAACATCTGATTATCATTTATGAGGATTCTGGTGCTGCAAATGTGTTATTCCATCACTGATAAATACTGATATAGTTAGAAGGGAAACTAAGTTATTGTAGTTGTGTATTATTATCTGTTAGCTGAAATGATGGCACCTCTTCTCCTCTGTTTTTATGACCTTGTAGATGCAATAGCTAGAAAAATTGACTGCTTGGTTCAAGAAGTTAATTCAAAGAGGTTTTTTATTGTAAAAGGTACATGAGGTTAGAGTAGCTCCAAGGTGAAGTGTTATCAGTAACTCCTGTGATTAGTGGCCCAAATTCCTGACATATCAACATGTGGGAAGCTCTAATGTTGCAGTGACAGTTAAACAGCTGCCAACTGATAGCCTGTGACTTTTTGGAATGCTCCCATCTCCGTAGCCCCATCATCCACACAATGACCAGAGACTGTTTTCTTGTGAATTTAGACAGAAATGGAACAGAAAAAAAGTAGATAGAGCTTTTTGGCAAGTGTAGCCAGTAAAAATATCAGAGGTTTAGGAGGTTTTGTTGGTTGGTTCTTTTTATTTTCTCTTTTTTCTTTTTTTTTTTCTTTTTTGGTCTTTTCACTTCTAAAATTTCTCAGAAAAGTTCTAGTATTGCCAACTTGGATGCATATGCTGAAATGTTTATGAGATTTATGAATTGAGCTTCTGGCCTTTAACATTCATTTTTCAAAACAAAATCAAGTGGTATTTCAAAGAAAGTAAGTGCAATATGAAAAGGACCATCTTGCATGGATTTCTCCTGCAGTGTATTTCTTTCCTTTTCTTCCCCTTTCTAGTCCTTGCTTTGAAAGGGAAACCAAGAAGAATATGAAAAATGACAGTAAGAAGTGGATAAAAAAGGCTTTTTTTGCTGCCTTTCATATATCATAAACTTCTATTAGACCATATCACCTGTCCTCATCTCCTCTGCAGGAAATGGAAGAACTCACTGCCTTTATCATGGCTCCTTCTCAGGCACTTGGGTCCTACATTCTCAAGGAGACAATCATCATTCCTGCTGGCTGCTAGAGGAATCAGCTGGTCTGAAACCAGCATATTTTTCCATCTTCCCTGAACTTTGTGTGAATAGCTAGCAAAAAGCAGAACAACTAATAGCTATGAAGTACTTGTCAAAAAGTTGGAAGGTCAGGTTTAGCTTGATTAAAACCTTTAACATGAATTTTTATCCCAGGCTCGTACAAAGCTACAGAGTCAGAAAAATTTGGCAGAAAATGAACACCACATTTCAAATTTTAACTGGTTCCCAGAATTGCAGAAATATATAAAATCAACAAATTGGACTTGATAGGTTAAAAAAAAAAAAAAGGCAAATTCTATGTTTCAGAACCTGAAAACTACTAGCTTTAGTATTGATAGAAATATTTATGTGAGGGAGTGATTTCATTTAAAGCAGTTTTGTCAGACTTGGTGTGTTTCTGTTTGGATTTGCAGGTATGAAACGAGAAGAATCAGTATTTTAACACAAAAACTAAGGGAAAACATGAGAGAAGTAATATCAGTTGTGTATATACTGAATTTAAATAAGAAAAAATAAAATTATTTATCAAAATTGTCTTTAGCAGCAGTTCACATGTTAATTTCAAGGGTTTCAAGAATTTTACTGGTTATAAAATGTCCTAAAGATTTCCATGCTCAGGAAAGACAGGAACTTTAGAAAACATACATTCAGATCCTTTGAAATCAGTATTGTATTTAAAGTCCTCAAGCAGAATTACAAAAAAGGTGATTGAACTTTCCCCAACATCTAAGCTCATTTTAAATTCATTTAATAATGCACTTGATAACATACTTTAAAATCATCCACATAAAGTCACAAATCACATTCAGCAACATACATTGCTAAAGTTATGAATAGTGTCTGTGAAACTCAACACTTCTTTCAGAGTTGAGGGTTTAACATGTCTTTTATCTTCAGGATTCAAAGATGACTAGGCTGCCTATCAGATGTATAATCCTAAAAAACAACTGCAATTCACAGTTTCATTCATCAGTCAAATCAGACCTTTCAAACACTAGGAGAAAGTCTCTCTGAGCAGGAGGTTATCCTTTGCAGATTGTTGGTCCAAATCTATTGCATGAAGAAATAAGGACTTCTTACCTCTGAAAAAATAACAGACTTCTGGAGTAACTGAATGTTATTATTTTGGCCCTCCTTAGAAAACTTGGCAAAAAATGACATTTAACTCTGTCTCTCAGGAATCTTTTACAATCTAATATTCAGCAAAAGTTGCAGAATAGCACATGTAAAAAGTAAGTGAAAATAGAAAAAAGAAAACACAAAAGGGAAAAGCAATTTAGAAAGCCTTTAGAATACTGCTCTCAATAGCCTAAAGGAAAATCAAAGAAACAAGCAGAAAATATCCATCTTTCATATCAGGTTTTCAATGATGTCAAGAAAAAAATCCAAACTCTCTAATTTAAACCCTGAGGAACAAGACACAACTTTAAAAATTATAAAATTTTTAAATGGGTTTTATTCTTTTTTCTGTTTTAAACTACTCCAGATGGAGTGAAAAATAACCTGAAGTGAATGAGATCAAGGAGATGTCTCTGGAGACCAGTTGTCTTTTCTGTGTCTTGTTCATCTGATGGCCAGTACTATGACCCTTTGATTGAAGTTCTTTTATGCTTCAATATGAGTAATAGACTGAAAATGCAAATAAAACAAAACTGTCCAATGTCATCTCCTCAGATAAAATTTGACAACAGACTCAAACTCATAATTTATAAAAGCAACCATATCTAATATTTTTTTTCTGTTTTTACAGTACAAGTAATAGGTTGGGGAATTTTGAAACATTTTTATAGTCTCAAGGGTTTCCTTCTCCTATACTTCTGAATCTGTATGTTTAGTGGCGTTTCTACTATTTTCCAGGAAAACCCTGAGTCTTTTTTCATTTTATGTGACTCTGGATTTCCCTTTTTTGTCTCACTGTCTTCTAACACTGATATCCACACATTCTTCAGTCTTCCTATTCTTAACATAAGGATGGGGCTTAATCTTACAGTTATGAGTAACACTATGATGATACAAAAAAATTGCCCCCTCCCATGGCAATATGCCAAAACTCAGTTTTCACTGCAACAATACACAATTCAATCCAAATCTTCTTCCCAAATTGGAGTTACTCTTTTCTCCTGTTTTGGTTTATTTGTTTGTTTGTTTTTGATGTGGTTTTTTGTTTGTTTGTTTGTTTGTTTGTTTGTTAGCAGCCATAACATTGAGGTGTCATAGCTCTCCTTACTTTTTTATGATTGAGGGGGAAAACATTTCTTCTGGAAGCCTTGGATACTCAAATCATCAGACTCTTTCACCCAGCTTTCTACCCTTGAACTTGGCCTCCTGTTTCCATTCAATTGTCCAGAATTTATGGGCTTTAGGCGGCTCAACCAAATCAGTCTCCAGGCTGCCCTGAAACCAGCCAAGCTCCAGGAATCCCACCTATATATTTAAGGTTACATACAACAAAGGGGGAAAGGAGGGCAGAGTGGAGCTGACAGGTTAGCAGTGCTTCCCTTTATTATTCCTCAGGGGAAGAAAAATAACACTCTAATGATTTAAACAGCCTGATGTATATCAGGCTCATAAGTCATCACTAAAGAATTATATGTAATATACCCTGTAGCAGTTAAAAAATGCATTTGCCATAAAGCAATATTGTATTATTCACTAACACGCTCCACAAATCCAGCCCAAGCCTCTTAGTAGGTGACCAATTTAAATAAGGTAAAGCTCTGGAGACTAGTTATTACTACATATTCTACCTTGCAGTACAGCTCTATACCAGTGATCTACCTGAGAAAAATCTCCTTTGCATACAGTCCTTTTCTCTAGTCTCAGAAACCTGAATTCCATGATATCAAGGTATTTTAGGATGTAGTTAATTTTGGATAAAAGCAAAGTAAATGCTTCTAATTTAAGGAGTCTCCACAATGTTAAACCTGCAGTGAATTGGAATAAAATGCTTATCTCAGAGAAAACTGGTAATAAAAATAACATTATCTTAATTAGATTTTAAAAGCAATACAATATATGCATATTGTATTGAGCGTTCTAAGTGTCATCAGGAAAATTATTAGTCTGTTGGTAGAGATAACTTCAATAGATCTCCATCCACATGTTATAGTTTAACTCCAGCTGGCAAGCAAGCAACTTTTATGTTGAGATAAAAAGAGTTAAATAATTAAAAAAACCCACAAATATTTTAATAATAATAGTAATAATAGTAATAGTAATACTAGTAATAGTAATAATAATAATAATAATAATAATAATAATAATAATAGAGAGAGTGAGAGAGAGAAGAATGAAACCCCCAGAAAACCAAATAATTCACAATACAATTGCTCAGCACCCACTGACCCAGCCAGTTCCACACTGACAGTTTCCTCAGTTTATATACAGAGCATGGCATTCTGTGATCTGGAATATCCCTCTGGACAGTTTGAGTCAGCTGTTCTGACCATGCTCCTTCTTGGCTTCTTGTGCCCCTGCTCACTGGAAGAACATAAGAAACAGAAAATCCTTGACTTTGAGTAAGCACTACTTAAAACAACCACAGCATCAGTGTGTTTCAGCATTATTCTCACACTAAATCAAAAACACAGCACTGTACCAAGTGCTAGGAAGTAGGAAGAAAGATACTAGGTACTAGGAAGGAAATTAAATCTATCCTAGCCAAAACTAGGACACCATCGGAAACTATCACTTATGTTCTCTCTGATCCACAGACATGTTAACGGGACAGGAAATTGATTCTCACTCCTGTTTCAAGGAGATCTGGCATAAAGTCCCAAACGGAGATACAGGGATCTGTGTTATGGTGCCCGCAAAGGTTCATCTATGCCAGCCCACTTCACATAAGCATGGCTATCCCTCACTGCTGCTGTCTGCAGGAGGCACCTTCCTTGTCAATGCAATATTTGCTGTTTGGCCAGTGGGCCTGTTGCCACTCAGCACCTGCCCTGCTGGAATCCTCCAGCAGTCTGGTATCTTTCCCTACCAAAGACCTAGGAAGATGTTCAGGATTTGCTGTAAAGTCCAAATGAATTTAGCTCTGATTTGAAAAGAACTACTCTTCATCCTCAAGTGAAGAACCATGTCAGCAGAGGATGTGAGCCAAGGTTTGGGTTTGGCCCCAAGATTTTCAGGCTTTCTGAACTCAAACCTCAGCTAGCAGGAGATGCAAATTGGTAATAATGTTTTCCATGTAACTATTATTCCTGTCACTCAGCCAAGCAGAGAATTTGAGGGTCACTACATTTTAATACAAACTCTCTTAACTTTCAGTGTTATTAAGACCTTGGGAGTCACTCAACGTAATGATTCTAAATGGGGGGAAAAGTAAGGTGGATAATGGAGCCTACAGGCATAGAAGAGATTTTAACATTCTTGGGAAAGAAGTAGCTTACATACCCTTAAGATTCCTCAATTTCCAAGTCAAAAGGTTTAATTAATATGATAGTGTTATTATTACTACCAAATCAAATGTCAGAATCACCATGTTAAGACATAAGTTTCAACACCTTTGAAAGTGTAAGTATGTTTGCATATCTAGCAGAAACTAAATTTAAGGACACAATCAAAACCACATTTATCAGCTCAAAAGGTAATTTATTAAAACAAAGAAAAGAGTCTGTTAGGTGTCTGTTATGTTTAACAGCAGAAATCTGAGGTAATCTGTCATAATCATAGACAAAGGCCTCAGAATACTTCTAGTAACCGTTTGGTCTGGTCTGATCTTAGTGTTCCCTTTTACTATATTCTGCAAATTAATATTTAGAAAAACAATTAGAAAATCCTTTTTTTTTGTTTTTTAATATTTTGTGGTATAGAGTCCCTTTAATAAGCACTGAATAGGTATGTCAAGGATTTTTGTGGTTATGATCATCAAGTTGTTTTTTCTTTTAATCACAGACATCTAATTTCCTGTCTTCTATTGATCTATTCAAGGGCAAAATGAAGCTCCAAGAAAGTTCCAGTTCATCACATTTCGTTACAGGTCAGGTTTGTGTTCCTAAATTTTATAGGAGACAATATGAGTCACCAAGGTCCTTGTAGTTGATTATTTAATATATTCATATTTGAGGATTGCACTTGAAGTAGTCATGAACAACCACTGGCAGTTCACTGCACTGATATTTAAAGACGTGAAGTGCACCTCCAAAGTCCCATCTTTACGTTTCATATCCAGTTTACTTTTTATTCACATAAAAGCAGGTAATCTGGCATGCAGGTTCCAGAGTGCTTTTTGCTGCCTTTTTTTCTTTTTTTTTGAATGGGCTCTACAGGTTTCACAGAATCACAGAATCATCAAAGCTGGAAGACATCTTCAAGATAATCCAGTCCCACCATCAACCCATCAAAATCAACCCTAAGCCATGTACACAAGAGCCACACCTCTTGAACATTGCCAGAGACAGTGACTCCACCACCCGCCTCAGCAAAATTATTCCAATGCCTAACCACTCTTTCAGTGAAAACAATTTTTCTAATATCTAATCTAAATATCCCCTGGTATAGCTTAAGGTCATTTCCTCTTGTCCTTGCACTTGAGACAGAGCAGAAGAGACTGGCCCTGACCTCATTACAACCTCCTTTCACATAGCTGTAGAGAGTGATAAGACCCTCCCTGAGTCTTCCCTTCTCTAAACTAAATAACCTCACTTACCTCAGCCACTCCTCATAAGACATGTTTTCTAGATCCTTCCCCAGCTTTGTTACACTTCTCTGGACTTGTTCCAGCTCCTTAATGTCCTTTTTGACATGAAGGGCCCCAAACTGAACACAGTACTTGAGATGTTGCCTCACCAGTGTCACAGTGTACAGTGAGGCAATCACTTCCCTGGCCCTGCTGGCCACACTATTTTTGATATGGGCCAGGATGGCATTGGCTTTCTTGGCCACCTGGACACACTGCTAGCTCACATCCAGCTGGTTGTCATCCAACACCCCCAAGTTCCCTTCTGCTGAGCAGTTCTCAAATCACTATATCCTGAGCCTGAAACACTGCCTGGAGTTGTAGCAACCCAAGTACAGGACCCAGCACTTCACCTTATTGAACCTCAGTTGTCCTCAGCCCACCAATCCAGCCTGTTCAGATCCCTCTGTAGAGCCTTCTTACCTTCCAGCAGATCAAAACTCCTGCCCAACTTGGTGTCATTTGCAAAGTTACTGAGGATGCATTCAATCCCCTCATCCAAATCATTGATAAAGATGATAAACAGGACCAATCCAAATACTGAGCTGTAGGAAGAATAAAGTGCAGAAGACTTATTCAAGGAGGATAAAGAGTTTTCTCTCAAGGATGTTTTAGCTCCTAGGAAAACTAGGCCTGGGAAAAGATCAGTGTGGGAAAATTCCATTTATTACACCTACAGATGTTTATTCTCTGTCTGTTATGAGAAGATCACTGTGTAGAGATAACACTTTCTCACAGACATGCTGTGAGGCCCCTGCTGGGAGAGAGAGAGAGAGTCCATAAAGGAGAGGGGAGATTACAGCCTTGAAGTTACGTGCATGCAAATGGTGTTGTTACAAAAGCACCAGAACCTGGTTCTGGGCTTTTATAACAACCAGGTTTCCTGGGCTGCTCTTTCAGCCCCTGTGGGATTTTATCAGTATATTTAGGGTTTCCAACTTCAGAATAAACTTTTCCTTAATACTTTGGCCATGGATTGGTATGTGGGATTACCTGCAGGCTTATCAATTCTTACATGAGCCCTGGGGTACATCACTAGTGACCAGCCACTAACCAAATTTAGTTCCCTTTACCACCACTCTCTGTGCCCAGCCATACAGCCAGTTTTCCTCCCGGCAAAGACTACATCCATTCATACTATGAGAATCCAGTTTCTCCAGGAGAATTCTGTGGGAGATAGTTTCAAACACTTTAGTGGTCTATAGAGACAACATCCACAGCCTTTTCCTCATCTACTTAATGGGTCACCCTGTCATAGAAGGAGATAAGATTGGTCAAGCAGGACCTGCCTCTCATGCTCCAGGGCTGGCTGGACCTGATCCCCTGGTGTTTTATACTGTTTTCTTCTCTCTCTACTCTGAACAATCTGAGTGGTAAATGATAAACACAAGATAATCTCTACTAATTTAAAAAGTCACTCCCTGATGTCCACTCCTCCTTCTGTAGGAGGTCACTGTCTCCATAGAAACATAACTTAAAAAAAAAAATGTGCACACCCCTGTGTTTTAGGGAGGGGGGAAAGAAAAGAGGTGCCCTGTATTGCAGCATCTGTTGCAGTGTGACAAACAAGAAAGGACATACAACTTTTATCCACTATGGTGTGGCTCCCTGGACAGCTCCCTGGTGATCCGTCAGGAGCATCCAAAGCAGCACCAAGCTTCACTCACTGAGTTGACAGGCGGAAGGATGACCACTCCAGGCTTCCACTCTGCTCTTGTAGGACATTAGCAGTTCCTCATTTAACTAGACTTGCAGCTCATTCTTTTCACCTCATAATTTATATATGCTGTTTCCAATATTAAAGTAAACATTTGGTTATGATATTTTTACAGGTAGATTTCTAAACATCCTTCTCTTCCTCACACTCCTTCTGTTGTTCAGGTAGTTCAATAAGGTTTCTCTGTTAGTTAATAAGATTTTATTTTTCAGCTGAAGATTAATTTCTGTGTTAAGTTACATTTCAGTAAAGAGGAGATGCATTTCTGAAACATGATGAGAATTCAAGTTCAGAAAGAAAGAAGTTTTGAGGGTTCCGTTCTACAAGCAGAAAAGAATAAAAACTTACTGTCTCAGAGCATAGAGCATTTTCTGAAGGGCTCCTATCTTTGTAGGTAGGGACAATATAAACCAAAGCAAAAGGTATAACATAAGTTTTAACCCAATTAACCTGGAAACAGAAACAGAATGAAAATCGTAGGTACATGAAAGAGGTATTGATGTATCATAAGTCTTTGTAGCAGTCCATGTCCCCACCATTTAAAGCAAGCCAGAATGTATCTTTTGAATTCTGAAAAGAATGCAAATCACTGAATCTGCCTACCTGTCTTTCCATTCGAGACATGCACTTATCATACAATTAGTGGAATTTAAAATAGGAAACAAAAAGAACTTGCTACCATTTTTATTATTTGTTTACTTTGGAAAGCTGCATCCAACCACAAAACTGCTACTCAACTAGAAACATTAAAAAAAAAAAAAACACAACAAAAAAACCCCAAACAAACAAAAAAAAACCAAAAAAACAAAACCAAACAAACAAAAAACCAAAAACACCAAAACAAACAAACAAACAAACAAACAAAATAACCCCAGTGTATCCTAGGAATCTGCTGCTTGTATGATTTTTTTTTTCTTCTATCACAAGGATGAGATTGTGCTAGAAACTTGTTATGATTACATTTTGTAGCATTGGAGGTAAAAATATGCACCTTTTAAGAAATTATGATAAGTACATCTGTGGTCTATGTTGGTTTTCTTAAATATGAAAAGTAATATTATAAATTATTTGCTTTCCTATCAATTAAAACCAATAAAGTGTAAATAAATAGAGAAGTTTATAAAATAATAAGCACCATAAAGCTACAGTTTACCTTTCTTCAAAGTGCTCTATTTTTATGTAGACATCTTAATGAAAGAAATTGTAGGAACCATGACGTCAAAGTAAGGGATGACCAATGGAAGTTGCATTGAAGTCCAACTTTACATAATGTGAGTGAAATCTACACTTTAAAATATATCAAAATACATGACATAGTCCTTTAAGGAAAAGTGCATCCATTTTTCCTGGCTGTGAATACAGACGTGGACAGGTTTTTTATAAGGAGATACACTTCAGCAATTACAATAATCATACCTGCAAAGATTCCTGAAGGAATCCATCACCGTTTTTGTTGTTTGACAAAGAAAAAAGATGATGTAAAGTCAGCATTCCCACATACTATGTTATTTGTGAGACAGATTCCAAGTCTCCCACAAAGATAATTTGGTGTAGTGTTACTGCTATTATACAAGGAAGATAAAGAAACCATGAAGTGTAGGTTTATGTCTGAAATTGAATCAGGATTTCTGGAGTTGTTGTCCATTTAAATATAATTTAATCTTAGAAGATGCAAAAAAAACCTACAGTGCCAGCAAATATTCTGTGAACACCATGGTATAAGGAAAGGAAACATCAAATCACTCTTTCTTTCTATCCCTAGCACAGATTTTTATATTGCTAAATCCTTTACTTTAAATAAAAAATTAATACAAGGTGCAAAACTGACTGTGACCTAAAATATTCACAGTCAGCTATAGCTTTCAGATTCTATTGCTACAGTACCTTCAGAAATTCTGTAGACTGAAGCAGGAAGAAGTTAAACACATAAGGAAAGTGTCACTGTCAATGTCTTTCTTCTGTATTAGTGGCACCATAAAAATGTTGGACTATTTCTTAGTCTAGTTAAAGAGTAGCAATGACTAATATACCAGTTCTTCTCATACTTTTTTTTTCAAAACAAATACATTAGAGCAGTAACAATGTATCTTTATGGCCTTCATTGAGGTATGTATATTTGTACTGACGAGACCATATTACCTCATAGATCTGTTACACAAAACCATCAGGAAGTAAATGTACGTAGCTACTTGTTCTTAAGGAAAAGATTAACAATTAGAAGTTTAGTAATTCCCATGAAGATTTTTTCACACTTTTCAAAAATACTGGTTGTCCTAGTTCAGCAAACTGGAACCAGTTTATCACTGTGTGAGTGTGACCAAAGCTGTGTATTCTAAACCTCTATACTATTTCCCAAGAACTGTTAACAATGGACCATTTGCAGTAGCTGCCCAGGGAACACCAGGCCCTTCAAGTTGTGAGCTGGGTGTGAAAGACACCTGTGAGATAAGAGCTGTGACAACTCCCCTCCAGGAAGTCGTTAGCACCTGCACACCCAGCCTGAGGTGTCTTGTCTGCTAATGGGCCATCAATGATTCCAAAATACCCCATGACTCACAGAGTGAAGTCACCCATAGTGTAATTCCCCACCCTGGGGGAGGTGCTGGGTGGTTCTACCTGGACCTGAGGGGTAAAAATCTTGGGGGTTTGGGACTTGGGGGACCACTTGGCAGATCCAGAGGAGGACCAGAACCTCAACAGGAGTAGACCATCACTCTTGACCAGGCTGTGACTGTCATCTGTACCAACAGGTTTTTCACCTCCTTTACTTTGGACTCGGGGGAACCTCGTGGGCCTTAGCACAGAGGCTAACAAACACCATTGTGTTTGTGTCCCAGGGTGCTGGGTTACACTTCTGGGTTAAAACCATTTTCTCTTTTTGCTATTGCATTTATTGTAATATTTTTATTAAATTGTAACTCTGACTTTTAATGTCTCTTGTGGTGGGTTTGTTTCTCCTGCCAGTTTACCTTTAAACTAGCACACTGGTGTACATTGCTGCAGACTCTGAGAAAATACGGTTTCTTTAAGTTAACTGGTATTTTTAAGGCTTGCATTGCAAAAGGAAGTGCTAGAAACACTGTCTTATGGAATGAAAACTTGGAATTTTGGAACAAAATACAACACAGGTGAGTTCCATTAGTCCACTGAGTGTAAAGGAAGAAATAAAACAGTACCAGTAATGGTAAAAAAAAATAAAAGGTCTTATTTCACAATGTACAATCATGTTGCCTTTGGAGCTGAAATACTTTCTAATGAGTCAATTTTGCAAAGAAGGAAATCAATTTGCTTTTGAAGAAAAACACCATTGTGATATAAAATTAGAGGGCATCACATCTTCCATGTGGTATTGGGCAAAGTTATGTACAACAAAAGGGCTAAAAAAATTGTTGCAAGTACAAATGAAGGTGTTATTTCAGCCAAAGGCTGGAGAGCTGTGCACAGGGGCAATTTCTCTTCACCTCTAGACTAAGCTGTAGTTAGTTCAGTTAATAATCTGAACATAGGAAGGATCTCAACATCTCTGTGCTCAGATCAGAAGAACTCCAAAGAGTTTTAAGTCTGCTAAATATATATATATTTTTTGTATCACATACAAATATCCTGAGTTTGGTTAATTTTTAACCTGGGTCCTCAAAGATGTCTCTGAGTTTGCATCAAACTCATAAAAAGAGTATGTTTATCTCATAAGGAGAGTATATTGCTCCACTTCCACTTGCATCTTGGTCTGATTCAAAGGATGTGAATAGAAGATATCATATAAACTGTGAAATACTCTTTATCAGTCAACAAATTACAGAAAAAAAAATAAAGACATAACAAGTCTGCTGAGATGTAATTTAACTTAAAGTGGAATTCATTTAATATATTTTATTTTGCAAGAAGGAACATGGAAGAAGCTATTATCCTAGAATCCATTTGGTTTATGAAAATACTAAAAAGAATAGAAAGGAAATAATTTTGTAGGACAGAATATGGTATAGGAATAAAAAGAGAAAATAAGTTTATAAAAAAATGAAACAAATATTTATTTTTGATAGTAAGTTCAATAAACTGCTAAGTATATATTTGGTTAAAAAATGTTACCATAAATTTTACAATAAAATACATAAACAAAAAAGTGACCAATATCCAGGAGTCCGTGAATAAACAAAGGGGTTTTCGAAGTGCTGAAATGAGGCATAATTTGGAGAACACTTTTATATTTGAATAAAAGCTTATAGCTGTTTTTTTCAAATTTGACTTTTAAGAGCATCAGTGCACCAGAAGAGCCTTCAGAGTTCAAGTGAAGGCAGCAACAGCTCACAGTTTTACAGAGATCTGGATGAACCTAACTGAGAAGGCTTTGTTTCATGTGGGGACGTGCTGGGGACATGCTGGGAACATGTGCAGGGGAAAAAACCAAAGATGATGGCAGAAGAGCATCATCTTGTGTGTGATCTTACATGCATACCTCAATTCATTTGCTGTATAATGTTTTGTCTCAGTGAATAAGCTAAAATATGATAAAATATGATAGGAAGGGCAAGTAGGAAGCCAATAGCTGAAGGAGAATATGAAGTTCTTGTTCCTCAGTCTTCTGATCTACATGTTTCTAGAAAGACTGCAGACTAATTTTGTGTAGGCCAGAGAAAGTACAGGAGAAATAGAATCATTCAAGTGCCCCATCATGAGGAAAAAAAATGGAGGAAGAATAGTGGCTTATCAGAAAAAGAGACAAGAAATATTTCCTTAGGAGCTTTTTGAGACAGCTGTGCTCATTTAAACTCTGAGAAGGTGACAAGCTGCAGGCAATTGATCTAATAGTATGAGCCCTGAATGCTGCATGCAATTTCCAGGTGAATGGAAAATAGGCCTGTTTGTTCCCAACTTAATTACAGATGCTTTAAAGGTAGAAACTGACAGGCCTTAATTGGTGTTTTACCTTCATGTTGATATGGAAGGAAGTGGTAGGAGTCTCAGTTTAGTGTCTGGTCTAAGAAGCTGGAAGATTTCCCTGACAAATGAATGCATCTGAAGGGTGTATATTTGACAATAACAAGTTGAAACTGAAAAAGAAAAATAAAGGCCTCTCCTTAATCTCTAACAGGATGGTCGATGCTGGAGTTTTGTGATCTTTTTGTGATTGTCCAATAGACCTTAGACATGGGGAAAGGCAAGCAACAGTCTCACTGGGAAGAATATCTACAGAAAAACAGAGGAGGGGGGAGAAAATCACAGTCTGCAATTATTGAGGTTTCCCTATGTTCTCAGGAAAATACAAATATTTCTCTAGGGAAATATTCCAATACATATTTTGCCATGTAGAAATTTTGTCAAAAGAGGCACCTATTAGAGGACTATTTCCTCCATTAAAAAATATCATGGTGAAACTTCGACAAATTTAAAAGTTATGTGATCTTCCTGAAAGTCAAAGATGCTTTTGCACATATGGACTAGCTAGCTTATCTTGTACTGGAAATATCTGAGCTTATTTTGGTTTTGATGATGGGAATGGTAACTGATTGCATACACCTAAAAAGCTGATGACACTGTAAGAAGATATTATTTGCTATGACCTCTTAAAAAGGTGGTTTCCCAATTGTAAAAAATTCTGACAGGCATAGGATGAAATCAGCAGGAAGGAAAAGCTGAGGTAGATCTCAGCATGAGACTGCTGAGGAACATCACACATTACAGCCCTTGCTGTGAACTAGAAACTGGTGTCATTAAGTGGTCTGTTTAAATGGATACAAGAGTAATAATTTCTCACTGTGTTTGATTCGAAGAGGGTGAAGGTAAAATTCTGCTCTGAATATTGTTTCATAAAAATGAATTGTTTGAGATTTTGATTAAAGAGATTTTATGATATTAATATACTAGACTTTTCTTTCTAATGTTGCTTATATTTCAGTCCTGTCATCAATTTGCCAAAGCTATTAGTAGTAAAAGAGAACTGTTTGGGGTTTTTTTTACCAAACCCAAGAAATTTTCAGAAATGGGGAAGAGGAGAGGAAGACTGAAATGGACGTTTTCAAGGTTGATCAAACAAATGTAAAAAACACTGGAAATTTTGGCTCAGGGTGTCTTTGAATTATTTTGGGGATCTTTAAGCATCTTGTCTTATTTTCTAATTTACATATTTAAGTCTGAAATACATAAGTTGTCATTTAAAATTAAAATACTAAGTATTTCAATCTTTGAATGTTCCTTAAATGCTTCTGTCTCCAAAATGAAATATTTTAATTAAAAAAAATAAATTGTGCTTTAAATAAACTTATATTTTACCATCTTTACTGATTTAAAACATATAGACACAAATACCTAATCTATACCTGATTTCAGTCTCCAGTTACAGCATTTTCCATCAAGTGAACTCACTGCCATATAAAAATTGTTCTGCTCTAAATGCAAGAGTTATTTTGATTGTCTTTCATGCTTCATTCTCCCACTCAGGGATGCCAATGTTCACGGTTGTCAATTCTAGCCTTGGCTTGCACTGTGTAATGATAAGTGGACTGTGTTACAGCAGAAACCTGAAAAGGGCAGAAATGTAAATTAGAAAGGCAGGTTTGCCACAGATGTGATGTTTAGTCTTTTCCTGCACAACAGTGAGGTGCTGTTAGCTTTTGTAGCATCTTCACAGCTTTTGTGTGTGGGAGTGGCAATAATTCCGAGCAGTCCTCTTGAATTCATTGTGGCTGTCTGTGTGTACAGGTCACATGCATGTGCAAGAAGATATTTTAGCCCTTTCTTTTGCCCTGGAGAGGGATTCCAGAATAATCTAGCTATGATCTTTGCCCATGCAGTTTTTGGTCAACTTAAGAGTTATTCTGCCCCTTTCTCATGAATCTGTTCAGCCATCATAACAGCTGTACCCAGTGCAAGCACAAAAGACAAACATTTTAATTTTACTGAGCCAGTAACAGAGAGCACAGGATGTCCAAATCCACTATGCTGTCTGCAAATCCAAATGAGAACCATCTGTAGATATGCAGCAGGATATATGCTATCCTGTAAGCACTGAAGCACATATGAGGTTAATCGCTTCTCTGTTCAAAAATATCACTTTTCTAAGTGCATTATTATTTGTTTTGGCGATAAATGAAAACAAAGAAACAATAGGTTATGCAGAACAAAACAATTTAGTTAGGAAATAGGCATCAGAAAAGTGGGATATGTGCCATACTGCAAAGATCATTTACCAACAGGGTATTTGAAAAATTACAATGAGCATGTCTTTAGTACATATCAGTCTTGAAAGAAACAATAGCATGTAAGACATTGTGGAACATGGATAGAACAGAAATCCTTCCCCCTTGGTCTAGGGGGGCATGATTTAGCCAAACCAAATATACTCAGAGTGCCAAATCTTATGCCATTATGCCCTCTCTGTTTGTCTGCCTGCATCAGTGTTTGTAAAATAAGTTATTAAAGCAAATACCAGACAGATTTTCCAATGTGTGGTAAAACAACAGGGTATTAACAATTCTATTACTTTCTGTGTATACTACCAGTCTGAATAGCTTTCTCTGTGCCCTCCCTCAGCCTTTCTACTAGCAATGAGAAGGGAGGACTGCGCAGATGAAGGAAAAAGGCGTCATATCTTTCCTAAGGAAAACTCATTCATATGTAATATTCTGATTTTTTAAGTTTATCTGTGCTATCCAGATATGACTGTACTCATAAATAAGAGTAAATATACACAATCAAAATCTTATGGTTGTACCTTGGCAACCTACATGAAATTTGGGAGGAAAGCAGAAGCAAAGTCTGAAAGTGGAAAGGGCTTCAGAAGGCAGTAGGAAATCGTGCAAATTTAATCTAAATAAAATAGCTCCCAATTACCCACAGGCATCAAAGCTGGAACAGATAGAATTTTGTCTGGTGATTAAGACAACTCCTAACCACTCTCCCAGCTGCTATCTGCTTCTAAGATATTCTTTACTGAAGACCTAGGAAGACAGCATTGATGGAGGACAACTGAGATTTTCTAATTTGAACTAAATTTCACAGGAAATTTAGAGATCAGAAAAAAGAAATAGATTGGAAAAATCTGCAAGAAGTAATTCTGTCTTTTTCACTTTTCACTTCATGTAGCAGGAGACGTGAGACCTATAAAAATGTCTTTAAAACTGCCATTATTCATCATGTTTATGCATCTATACTTATATACACATGCATACATAGATATTCTTACTACGTTGTAAACTCACATCTGGTGTCAGATAACAAACAAGGTAGCTGAGTGTCTTTGGCAGATCAAAGATGGCAAAAAGATATGGCTATATCATCATCATCACGGCTAGGTTTTGTAAACGAAGATTTTGGGAAGGGCTCTCCCCACGTGGGTGTGCCCTTCCAGGCTGCGCAGTGGATTTTTTAGGTGAGGCACAGCATGTGTGGAACTGGCCCCACCCTTTAACTCCTAAGGTTCATCTGCCACGGCTGAGCAAGCGTGGACAGTGACAGTGAAGTCCTCAAGACTAGAACCTACAGCCCCAGATATTCCCAGGAGGTCTCCCATCCAAGTACTAACCAGGGCTGACCCTGCTTGGCTTCAGAGATATGACAGGATCGGGTGTCAGGGTGGCATGGCAATAGTATGGCTGTATCAATCTGCTAAAAATATTGCAATTTGCATAACACTGTTAGAGAAAGTTATCTTTTTCATACAAAACACAAGAATGATTCGATATGTAGCTAAATAACATCCTTAATATTTCGGGTCATGTATAACTTACTTATTTTTGTCATTACTATTACCTATCTGTTTAAATTAGTTTATACACACACACATTAATGTAACTTTTTGCTAGTGTGTTTCAAAGTATTTCAAATAGGCCTCGTATGATGAGGAAGCTTCAGAAAAATCAAGTGTCTTGTTTAAAGATACCTAGATTACCAGAGACAGAGCCAAACACCCTCAAACAAACAAAAAAAAACCCCAAAACTCTTTCTAATATCATGATCCCAGACATAGCTCTCCATGTCACCATGGTGTACTGTAACATGAGCTTGAGTCTGCAGGGGGATAGGAATGTCCACTTATTTTGAGAATTGGTTTGCTGCAGTTCAGATGTCATGAGAGTGGATACACAAGTTTTGTTTAGTTGGTAACTTACAGGAAGAGAAGAATGTCTCTGTTTTGCACAGGTTCTGGGTACCAATGTCAAACAAGAAAGGAAATTCTTCAGGATGCTCTTAGTGTAAAGAGAAGGAGCACAGAAGAGCTGCTTCACTCATGTCTCAGTACTTCATATTGTCACAATGTTAAGGTTTCTATGACTGGTGACAGCAGAGCAGTATCAGCCCTTTTTGCATTTTCACTCTAATTGTCCCTATTCTTCATCTTCCTTGACTAATTTGAAATAACAAATTAACAGCAAAGCTCCAAAAGTCCTTTCGGTGCTCCACCCACATAATTTTTGACATAGATCAATTGAGATGGATGTGCTATTCTTGAAGAACTCTACATTTTTCTATACTTTGGTTCAGGATTTAAGTTAATGACTTGCATGTGCAACAGTTTCAGCACATCCTAGATGCATGATCCTCTTAAGACTCAGCTGTAACACTTATAAATGGATAATTCCAGGCTTTTGAAATATTACACAGCTTGATAAAAGCAGTGAAGATGCCATTGATGAATATCATCATTGATGAATGTATGAAGTCTTTCAACATCATCCACGCATGACTTAGAGATGGAGAAAGAGGCCTTGTTCCAGAAATAGGTATATACAAGCTTTGCATATTTTACAAAGAGTAGAATCTTCTGCATTATTAAAAAAAAAAATATTATGAATTTATGCTGAATATGTACATGGGTAAAAAACATGGCCAGTTATTTGGTCTCTCTATGATTAAATGACAATCTATTCTGTTCATATAAACCTTAAAAAAACCCAAACCATAATTAACTAGCTTTCTGTGTGAACACACTAAGAGATGAAGACAATATTTGTTGGATCTAAAATGCAGCACTGAAATAGAAGAAAAATGCAACTGTTGTGTAACTGCATCAGCATTGTCAGATCTCCAATCCGGTATTCTACTGGGTGCTAATCCTGGCAAAGACACCCCTTAACACTGGCATCTGCTCACCTACTTGTGTTGCAGCATGACTTCCAGGTCTACCTGGTTATCACTAGATCATATCCTGCAATCTAAAGATAGGATGATGATTTCAGGAAAATGAAAAGTAGGAAGTCATATTCATCATATTTCTAATTTCTTACTGCGAACTGCAAGCAAAAAATTTCAAGTAGCCACCACAGATTCTGGGAAAATTTTTATATTGCTGAGACATCAGTCTCTGCATTCAAGCTCCCTGATGCTTAATCCTGATTTGCTTTGGCAATCTGAAAAAGCAGATTGAAGCCAATCAGGAAACTGGTATCTCCAGGTAAATTCCACCCTGTATTGTAATATCAAAACAGCACTGTAGGAGTGTGCAACAAACTGTGAGTGATCAAGGTAGGATACATACTCTGTATAAATATGTTTTTAAATGTTCTTTCAGATTTTCTGGTCAGACCAGAGCTATCTTGATTGTCAAAAAAACCCCAAACAAACAAACAAAAACCCCCTCAAAACATACATGAAACCCTACTGCTTAACCTCAAAAATTCCCAGAGTGTCAGAGTATTGTAACTCTTACATGGTACAGACCCAGCCATTGAACTACAACTCCTCAGATTCCAAGGCAATTTAAATGCTTATGTAGAAGCATTTCAGGAAGAAGTGCAAAAGCAAAGACTGAACAAAATGCTCCCCAGAGAAGCAACATACACAAAGTATCTAATCCAGTCATAGGTTCATTATAATGATGATTTTTTTTTCCTCATCTTAAAATTTAACTATATTTAAGGTGATTTCTACAACCTCCTAGGCTTACTGAAAGCTTCTAATCAGGAGGGGGGGTTTCAGTTCATTATAAGTTTAACTTGCATAACTTTTCTGACCCCATTGCACATTTTCTTTAAACAGCTGTTATTTGCAACAAGTTTATGGATTAAGATGACTTTTACCTCTCACCTGCTTTGAATAGTGTGTTACTTTGTAGTAAAGTTTAAGATATCTCTTCCAGCCCCATTTATCATATGCACTGATTGAATTAATTTCAAATTAGGCTGCAGCCTATTTTGGGCAAAGTTCATTTCCAGCAGGGTATTTACAGAGCATTTTCTACAAATGGGTCTGCTACAATTAGGCATTAGCAGAGTACTATAGCAGGTGTTATTAACAACTACAGCAGCTTTATTTTCAAAGATCAGGTGAGGCAATGTCTGAATACAAATGAGAAAATTCCAGTCTTCTGGCTGTTGAATAGTGATCACTTCACAAAAGGAATTCAGTGTTTGCAGCTTCTGCTGAGAATACCTGATTGATGGTAGTCCTGGCTGGTGCCACTTGTCAGAACATAACCTTGATGTGTACATTGCAGCACTGCCTGCTTCCTTCTGTCACTTTCTCTGTGTGCAGAGTTCTAATTTGCTGATTATAAATTGATGGCCATTTTGGCATTACTGCTTTTCTTAATTTAACATTCGTATTGCTGCTTCTCCACCTTGCTCTTTATGCAAACAAAAGAGAGGTACAAAGTAACAGCTAAGAAACCATATAAAGAAACTTCAGATGTATCGGAAATACTTGGAGAATGGTAACTTGAATTAAGCTAGGATGTTTCCTCTTTCATGCATGTTTATTTTAATATTTTGAGTAAGAAATTTTCCAAATTTAAATAAGTTACTATAAATTCCACCTGAAATACAATTAGTAAGGTAATTTAAAATTTTTATGCCTAGAATGGCAGCATATTATCATTTTAAGCCTGATTTATAGTGAACATCTATGAAGAGCTATCTGTGTGAAGATTCTAATAACATTGTGCAATGTGTATGAAACTGCTGTCTATAATAGGATAAGCATGACAACTCATGGCAAATTAATATATTTATTAGTCAGCAAAATTGTCAGTGCAAAATTCCTGGAGAAATTCAAATAGTATAATGGGCAAGGTAAGGTTTAAATCAAATGAGATTATACAAATGAAATAACACTGGAATTATTGTACAAATTTTGAAACATAGTACAATATTGGAAAAGTGAAAATATGACTTTAAGGTAAAATACTTCATGCCCAGTAATTCTTAGAAACTGTAGAGATTTTCAAACCTTGTGCTAATAACAACAAATTTCATATCATTCAGAGATAAAAATCCTATGTGACTGACACAGAAAAGCTGTTTTATTGAAAAAATAATCATAGAAGATGCTGTATAATGTGTTTATTTTTATGAACTGTGAATGTGGTCTAGTCTGTAAAATGGAGACACTTCATATCTTCCAGGAAGATAATAACTTGGTAGACACCCAGAGATTGTTTCTTATGCCCAAGAGTAGGCAATTCATGCCATTTTTGACCCTAGAATAATTACATGAGACTAACTTATATGACATATGTCCCTTAAGAGACATAGATCCTTTGAAGATGCTATTAAATATCAGGCTAGAGACCCTAGCACATCTGTAATACCCTAGATGACCAAGCTTAAACATCTGAATTCTGTGTTCACCTCTGCTTAGCTGTCTTGCTCGAGCAGCTGATAGACACCACTCTCCCTCATGGCCCTCCATTCTTCCTTCTCTTTTCAAGGAATTTGTTCACCAGGAGTCAATGCTTGGTCCAATCCCATGTAACTCTCATTATTGACCTGGATGATAGGAGACAGTGTACCCTCAGAAAGTTTGATATTGATGTAAAACTTGAAGGAGTCACTGATACACCAGAGTTGTGCTGCAACCCAGAGAGATCTTGACAGGCTGGGGAAATGGGCCAAGAGAACTTCATGAAATTCAGTAAGAGGAACTGCAATGTTCTACACCTGGGGAGAAACAACAAATGCACAAATATATGCTGTGAACCACACAGCTGGAAAGTGGCTTTGCTGAAAAGAGATTGAGGGTCATGGTGGCTCCAAGTTGAGCAGAAGTGAGCAATGTGTTCTTGTGGCAAAGACAGCTAGTGGTGTCCTCAGCTGCACTAGGAGGAGTTTACCTAGTAGGTCCTGGGAGGATACTTCTTTATACTCAGCATTAGAGAGACTACATCTGTTGTATATTGTGTCCAGCTCTGCATTCCTCAGTGCAAGGCAGACATTTTAGAGAGGGGTTTAGAGATAATTAAGGGACTGGAACATCTGTCTTACAAGGAAAGGCTGAGACAGCTGGGACTGTTCATCCTGGAAAAGAGAAGATTCAGCTGAGAAGCTTTTTATGTGAAAAAGTATCAGAAAGGAGGTGTAAAAAATAGAGAGCCAAGCTGTTTTCAGTGGTGTTCAGGACGTGAAGCAATGGGTGCAAACTGAAACAAAGAGAGTTTGCTCTGAACTTCAGGAAACATATCTTTTACTGAGCACTGGCTCAGATTGCCCAAAACAGCTGTGCAGTCTCCCCACCCAGGGATATTCAAAAGCTGTCTGGCCATGGTCATGGGCAGTTGCCTCTGAGTGAGTGGTTAAGCAGGAATTTGGACAAGATCACATCCAGAGTTCTTTTCTAATCTCAGATTTTCTGGAATTCTGTGAAGGGGAAATCAAGAGATCTCTTGATACTTCAAACTTTTGAACCACATCTCCATACATATAACAAAAAATAACAACATTCAAGTCCACAAGCTGTGCACACCCAAGAATATGATTTTTGGGAGTCTGCAACTCCACAGTCTCTCTCAGCAGAGAGAACTGATATTAGCTCAGTTCATTAGAGCACGGTGCTAATAACACCAGCATTGTGGGTTTGATCCCCATATGGGCCATTTAAGATTTGGACTTGATGATCCTTGTGCGTCCCTATAAAATCAGAATATTCCGTGATTCTGTGAACTGTTTGCAATCTCAAACTGCAGATTAATGACTATGTGTAATTCCTGAAAATGCTGTGAAGAAATTCATGCATTGCTACAGATATGCAGCCACCTATGATTCAGGCAAACCTACAGAGTAGTGCATGTATTAAGCACTTATTTTTATAATCATATATTCTCTGCAGACACCCCATTGTCTCAGAGGAGAAGCTTGCGTGCCCTCATGAGGTTGAGAACTATGCTGGTAGTGGTATGTGCCTTCGGTACGGTCTCCCATGCCATACAGGTCTCAACTTGAAGGGTCAGACAAAGTGTGTACATGGGCAGGATGGGCTCGCTAGCCCTCTGGCAACCATCCTAGGAGAAGGACAGCTCTAACTCCAAAACACGGAAAGATGGAGCTCGCTTAGCCCTGTAAGGCCATCCACCTAAGAGAAGGATACTCTATCCTGAGGTATTCGCTGTCACTGTCCAAGCTCACTAGGCCCTTGCAGATGAACCTTAGGAGTAAAGGGTGGGGCCAGTTCCATGTACGCTGTGCAGTCTCAAAGGGTTGACCCACATTGCAAAGTCCTGTAGCTACAGGTGAGGGTCATAACATCAGGTGCTAAATTTCATGAGCTTGTTGTGCATTGCTGGGAACTAGGCGAACTACCACCAGATCTCCGTGATGCAGTCATCATCACCCTGTACAAGAAGAAAGGAGAAAAATCAGACTGTTCAAATTACCGAGGTATTACTTTGCTCTCC
>JAWWLZ010000042.1:40227021-40247252 GCA_035041345.1 Poliocrania exsul | reverse complement strand
TGCAGCTGTGCTGGGCAGGGCACGTCTCCAGGATGGAGGGTCACCGCCTCCTGAAGATTGTGCTCTATGGTGAACTCGCCACCGGCTGCCGCAAGAGAGGAGCCCCGAAGAGAAGATACAAGGACTCCCTGAAACATGAAGCCCAGCCATGATGATGATGATATAATCATTTAAAACACTCATTTGTATGCATAAAATTAGATGTGTAGGATACAACATGTAACACCGCTACTGTAACATGCCTCAAATTGCTTTATATTTTAGGTTTCTTTCCAGAATAATAGAGGCTAGCTTCACTAATATTTCTTCCACTACTGTGGGAAAAGTTCCAGTATACTGAAAGGGCAATTTCTGTCATGAATTTTATGCCAATGGTTTTGTGGACATTACATTATAGCATTTTATCTTCTGTTTCACTTTTTGTGATGCAGTTCATTAAACACATTTATTCCTAAATCCTGTTGTATTCATCCTGATTCAGTAAAGCCTTCTGAAACTAAGAAAAGCCTCCAGGATATACATGCTCAAAACAAACCTGAAACTCTGGAGAACATTTTTTCTTTACATATCAACATGTCCAGCTCAATTTGTTACAGTAATATTAAAATTAAACAATGGAAAACAAGAAACTGTATAGAAATTATCCCCCCAACACTGCTTGAAAGACTTTTTTTTTTCAAAGAAGTAAATTATCTCTGTCTTCTTTGTAGTAAAAAGCAAACCATAACAAACTTCCTACAATACAATGAATGCTGCCCAGCTACCTACCTTACACATTTCCCTACAACATTTGCTGTAAAATGCATGAGTAACATTGCAAACCAATAAATGGCTGCAGAAAGAAACCATGTTTTACATATACTTACAGTTACTCTGTTGGTAAAAGAAGAACTAGAAAGCCTTGTTAAAAAGAATCAGAGAACCATAACAGAAAACATCTCATACTAGCTATACTCTGAAGCTGTTAGATATTTGGCAAGTCTCAATATTTGTCGAATGGAAGCAAGTGAAATAGTAGGCAATACAAATATTGTAAGTGTATAATTCAGACAGCCACGTCATGGTTGAACTTTTCCCTTATAAATTCTGATTATTTTCACTTTCTTTCAGGAAAACTGAAAAATTCCGCAGTTTTGAGTACTTGCTGTCTACTTTGGAAAAAAACAGTTGTTCCAAAGTAGTGTTAGGGTTACATTTCAGCCTTACAGGAATTCGTGAGAGCAAATACATTTAGAAAGAAGAGAAAAAGGAGGATAGAACAAACATTGTACCTTTCAAATATCAAGAAAGGTGACAATGGGCTGTACTACCATTCACAGTCCACATTTGAGGTCTGATTATAAACCAGTCCCTAGTCTGCCTTTCCTAACAATACAAGTTTTCTGGGGAGCCATATATTTGCAGTTCCTTATTTCATATTTCCAGGCTTCAGATACCACTTACATATGGAAATCTGTAAATGGAAAACAGAACCATCACACTTATTTTTCAAATCACTTCCTCCTTACTTTTGAAGGATGTAAAATGAGGCACATACTTGTTCCCACCCTACAAACTAAGTTTCAAATGAGTTTTTACTGATTATAGATCACTTGTGTTCTGTGAATTACTCTGTAGCCATAAGTGGTGTCTTACTTTCATTGCAGAACAAGTGGAAAAGAGTTAGCCTGAAAAGAAACAACTTATTTTTTAACATATAAAGCTGCAGTAAATTTACAGTATAAAGTTACTTTAAATTTAAATAATTTAATTGAATGTTTAAGAAAATAGTATAAATTATTTCAAAATTTTCTTCAGGTTTTCTTTATTTGTGAAACAAATAAGAGATTATGATAAAAGGTTGACCTGAACATAAGCATTTCACCCTTCTCCATCAAGAAATTCTAAGAAGTAAAGTCCATGCAGAGTACATGAATTTTGCCTCTTGGACTGTACTGTCCTTGCATCAGAGAATAACACAACAAGAAGTTTCTCATTCATTCACTAAGATATGCTTGGTGATGTTTAAACTTTCTGCCAAATTACTCAATCTGCTCCTGTGGAGCATTTTTCTCTTCAGCATACCTGAGATTAGAGTGGGTACAATTTTTTTTTGTTTGGTTTGGTTTAGGGTTTTTTATGAAGTTTCTTTTCTTCTTGGTGGTTTTGTTTTGTGGATTTTTGTTTTGGTTTTGGTTTGTTTGGGTTTTTTTGCAGGGGGGAGATAGGGGTGTTTTTATTGAGGAGTGGGGGGGTTGTGTTTTTATGTTGCTGTGAGCAAGATATATTAATTTGCACATTGTTAAGAAACTATTTTATTACTACATACTATATTAGTAGGTTTCAGAAATAGGTTGTGCAGCCTTCATGTACTGATTCCAGGTTGGTTACTTATAAATAGCTTTTTTACATTTTCATACTGTCTTACATATATAAATGTGTGGTGAGTTGTAGCTGTTATAGTTAAATATGTGTAGACACTATATGGAATATAGGTAATAGATAAAGAGGACAGTATAACATAAGCTGTCAAAATGAATCAAGAAAATTAACTGACAATTGCTATTGTCTTCTGCCAGTGACGTAATTTTTTTTGAGCTGAGCTGCAGAGGAAGAATTTAGCAGTAATTTTTCTGGATAATGTTTACCCACAGCGCCATAAACAACTGAACACTGAAATGCGGTAAACTTTTGCTACACTTTGCGTTACTTGCTGCTGTGAGAGTTATATGAAAAGTAAGATAAAAAATGCATGCTAATCAACTATGTGTTTCATATGAGTAAAATCCTGAATCTTGCACAAATTTCAAGTAAGCATGTTATCCACAGTATGCTTTTTATTAATAACACCTATTTCTAGAGGCTTCAGTGGTCTCAAAAAGCAAAGCAGGATCCGAGGAACAAAATGAAGCTGTTAAAGTCATACAGAAATATATGATGCACCAAATATCTCCAGGTAAGTCCAGCACTACTGTTTCCTCAGCATCTGTATACTTTCTTATGCAGGATAATGTTTTCAAGGTGGATCCAAATAAACCATTTCATTGACATACATATGTTGGTAATAATGTGGCCAGACTCTTCTATACCTAACTTCCATTCCAGAAAAGATTATATATTCTTAGAGCAATGATGTGTTTCATTAGGCTGTGGTAAAATATTCCTTCGGGTATAATAGAGTAGATGCTGTACTTGGCTAAGCCAACTCTCTGAAGAAGCAGCAGTGATGACAACTTAATTCAAGCCTTCCAGCTTTGATAATAGCACAGCTGTGAAATTCTGCTAGGGACATCATAAATGTTAAAATTGCGCTTCAGTGAAGTGACCTATAAATATAGCCTCAGCTGCTGTCCTTCAACAAGCAAAGTTCAGATGCACCTTCTTTTAGATGCACTAGGATATCTTCAGTCCCATCTAGAAGGTTTGCCACAAAACAAAAATATTAGCACAGTGCATCTTCTACAGAGATCCTGACCCAACCTATTTTCAAAAGGCCCATAATTCCTATTTTCACAAGACAACAGAGCTATGCTTTCAGATATCTGTATTTATCAATAAACAAGAAAAAGGCAATGAACTATCTGAGGAGAATGCCTAAAGGCACTGAAGCCTGGGATTTGGAGTGTTACTCACAGAAATATAGAACTGCTAGATGAGATGAATAATGAGTATTATTTTAGATCAAACTTTTGCTTGATCTGAAAAAAAAATCCTTACAATTTATAAATCTTTCCTTTTCTGTGCCCAAAGACTTGGACTGCTTCACCTATTGCCTCTTTGGGCACTGGATTCAGTATAAGTTGTCATGACCCTTGCCATAGTTCATTAGCTCATTTTTGCTGCTTCATGATGTTGAGCTGCAGCTTGAATCAATTAAGATTAAAAGTAATGTTTTGGGGGTTTGTGGCTTTTTTTCCCCTTATGTTAGGCCTGTTAACAGGCAGGTGGTTTTGTAGTACTTATATTAATTTTTGACCTTGTTGTTATGCATTATAGTCTTGAGTCAAGAGTGTTGTCTCATCTATGAAACAGGAAATGAAAATCTGGCTTAATGACACTTTTCTTACCACTTAGAGAAATTTATCAAGATAGTTTGAATTCAGATTTTTTTCCCCCCAAATCTAGTCAGTTATGTAGCTTTTAAATGCTTATACCAACAGAAGGGAGGGGATAGTGCCAGGTAGGAAGTTGGTAAGAGCAGCATAATAACAGCTTCCTTCCTCAGCATAAAGGCTCTGTGACTGCACTCTGAAGTATGTAGCTTTTCCTTGAATGCTCTACAAAGAAAATAAGAGCTGACAGAATACATAGTTTTGTCCAAAAGTTTGGATTCCAATACCGACTCATATGTACATGGTATGAAAAGGCAGCCCTGTGGCTCTTGACCAGGGTTATGGCTACTTGCTACAGATTTTTCAACTGTGGAGTTCGATTTCTACCCAAGCTGGAGACTTTGTACAGGGATGTAAGTCAGATTAAGGGACTTCAGAGAGTTCTAGGGAGAATTCAGATGTCCATGTAAGCTTAGCCTTACTTAGCTCTGTTCCTCTTTTATGAGTGGTTAAATGAAGTCATAACCAATTTTGGTCAGAAAGTGACTGTGTACTTTTACAACCAGATGTGAATCAAAGCATCTGAACTAAATAGGGCATTCAGTACTATGGAAACTTAGGAGAATGTTCATAAAAAACTAGTATTTTAAGGAAAACTTTTTACTGGTAATATAAGATTCAGTAATGTTTTCTCATATTTTCCTGCTGCTCTTCCTTAGGTTTACTAAGATTCAGAAGGCCTCTTTTACAAATTGTTAAAATATTTCTGTGAAGGCAATATAAGTGTCCAACTATATATTGAAATAGTTTTGATTGATTTGTTTTTTAAGTATAGAGTTTAAAATTGAAGTGTAAACAATTAATTTTGGTGTGTTTTTTTTTTTTTTTTACAAAGCCATTTATTGCACCCAGACAGAAGAACTTTCCTGCCAGACCTCCTTTTAATTCTATAAGCAGGCGTCAAGTAAAACAAAAAGCCAGTATGGTTCTGAGCCTATTTTAATAGTTTAACTCAGTGTCATTCATTTTGTAGTCTGCAAAGTCGCTTTGAGGATCAGTTCAAAATCTGAAAATATTTTCATTCAGATATTTGCGTTATACCCTTTTCTTTTATGTCCATCTAATTTTTATACATGTGAGCATTTAACAGAATGGTGCGAATGTACATATACTACAACATCTTTCACAAAAATTAACAAGAAGTTTAAAATCCTGATGCATTTGCCTATGCCACTGACACTTCCCCATGAACAGGAAGGACAAAGATTTTGAAAGCAAAGTGTTTGTTTTTATTCAAAATGAAAATGGCTACTGTTGTGTCCTTACTCTAGTATCAAAAATTTTTAAATCCCCTTTTCAATGATGTGCATAGATGTCTTTTATGTTTGAGACGATGTAAAACTAAAAGAGATCTTCATATTTAAAACACTCTAAGTACCCACTTCAAACATGTGGTTGCACTTAGAAATAATAATATTCATAATTTTTCCTTAGTGTACTCAGACATTATTTAATGAATTCCAGCTCATCCTAAAATTGTACAGCTCATTGGACCTGCAAGACACTTAGAAAATTCTGGCTTCCTTGTAGAGGTTTGAAGAAAGAGTAATTTTAACCTTTATTCTTTTAAAAGAATAATTTTATAACCACTTTGTAAAATGTAATAATTAGGAAACTTGAAAAAATATTTACTTGTGTTTTTAATAACTATTTACAATAAGCCAGCATTTCTACACTGAATCATCACTAACCTGGAAGCATATCTGCTGTATACATCTGGCATTGCACAGGCAATCTAACTTGTCATGGTAAGAAAGATGTTTTTCTGTACATGCCACCTGTGTATGACAGCTGACAAGCAAATGATTCAACTATGTAACAAAAAAGTGCAAAATTGCATTCATTTGAAATTGAGTTCTTTTACAAGAATTAACTGGGAGAATTGGAAATATATTCACCTAATCATACATACAAATTACAAATATATGCAGGAATAGAAAATAGATAAACTTTCTTCAACACTGAAAATGGTAGATTAGTAATTCAAATGTGCTATTGCCAAGATACTTCAGAGTGTAATGGACCATTGGGTGAAAGCTACAATAAATATAAAACATATTATACCTGTTTTTTAGTGGTCACATTTGTGATCAATGTGTAAAGGAAGAGAAGGCCATATTGTAAAACTTGAGATGGCAAAAGTCTTGGTTAACTGGTAAGGGATTCACAAGAAATGGGAACAGACATAGTGTATCTGTCTAAAATGTTTAGGACTGCTGTATAAACCTTCCAAGGTTAGAAGAAAGACCTAAACTTCAGGATAACCATCTCCAAGACTTAAGGCAGGGCTATGTGAAGTTTCATACATGTCGTATTTTCTTTGCATGAGAAATGTCTGGCAGACAGGAAGGAAACTGTTGCTTCAAAGAGAACTTTGAGGAACATAATAAAAGGGCCAAACAACAATCCTTATCTATCAAGTCCATCTACTTTTTAATAAACTCTTCTATCTTTTTCTGCCTTAAAACATGCACAGCTGATTCACAAATTTCAGCAGCTAATTCCAAATGGTTTTGATATGTCATCAGACTCTTGTCTCATGTTTAAAAATGTCAGTGTGACATTTCCAGGT
The DNA here is from genome assembly GCA_035041345.1 of Poliocrania exsul. NCBI lineage: Eukaryota > Metazoa > Chordata > Aves > Passeriformes > Thamnophilidae > Poliocrania > Poliocrania exsul. The sequence continues at coordinate 40,240,589 of JAWWLZ010000042.1, read as the reverse complement.
TAACACTCTGGAAAAAAGATTCATCAATTATATCCTTGGTTCCACTAATAATTTCCAGACTGGTTTTCAGCAAACAACTCACCTATATTTGCTTTCATGTAAAGAGGTCAAAATGATATATTTAGGTCCACAGATAACCCACACCAAAACAACTCATAATGCTCAAAGAGAAGGTTGGAGCAGAGACAACCTTTAGCACTATACCAAAAAGCACATCAAAAAAGTATCTTGCTCACTACTAGAGTGCCATGGACCAAGTGTGTGTGGACAGGAAACTTAAGCATACAGAAAATGTTCTAGGATTAATTTAGTAAAACCATTTAGAAAGGCATTTCACAGTACCATAGGATTTAAATTTTGAAAGTTAAACATAGTTAAGGAACTAAAGTTTTGTGGCTGGGTTTATCAAGACCTGCTTCTGTGTAGACTGAGCAGAGCAACCCTTTATCTGTTTCTTAGGCAAGCCTATAGGACATTCAACAATTAGGTGTTCCTAAATGTGCCTTTAAAACCCTAAATCCTTTTATGTGTTTTGCATATCTCTAAAAATAAGCGCAGTACTGAGCAGAAATCAATTTATTCAAACACATATCAGTGTCTGCAAAAATAAGCACTAAAATGGAGGTATGGGTTGTCACCCAGCCTTATTGCTTCATTGAGGGGTGCTATCTCATTGAAGACTTTACCTTTTATATTAACATATGACAATACCTCCCTTCAGAATAACTTCTTTTATAGGCCAAAACATTTCAAGTTACAGGCATCCAGAATGTAGGCTTTCTTGCATTAAACTTATTATATCCAAGGGAAAAATCCATTACACTTTTGTCATCACCAAAGTTCACTTTAAGAGGCAATTATATACAAAGATATATTTTTTCAGTAAAGGAAAGGTATAATTATGATAATAGGAAAATGTGTAGGAAAGTGAGTAGTTAAAAAGCAAATATAATACTAAAATGTCATGCTAAATATTACTAAGAATGAAGTTCATCTTTTGCCATTGGGGGAGTGGGCTAATTCAGAAATCTAGCTTTATCTTTCTGAGTTCTATCAGTCTGTGCCTGGGTAATGTGGCTTATGGTCAGTTCATCACAAGTTGCTGCCGCTATTCATGGAGAAAAGTCCTTCCCTTGCCCTAGCATGGGGTCCCTCCTACAGGAGGCAATCTTCATGAACTGCTGCAGCTTGAGTTACTATTCCATAGGGTGCTTTTCTTCAGGCACAGATTTTTCCACCATGGATCCCCCACAGGGTCACAAGTCCTACCAGGAAACCTGCTCCAGTGTGGGTTCCTCTCTCCACAGGTCAGCAGATCCCTGCCAGGACCCTGCTCCAGCATGGGATTCCCATGTGTTGACAACCCTCTTTTGGGCATCCACCTGCTTCAGCATGGGTCTCCTCTATGGGGTGCAGGTGGATCTCTGCATTCCCATAGTCCTTCATAGGCTGCAGGGACACAGCTGCTTTACCATGGTCTGCACCACAGACTGCAGGGGAATCTCCACTCTGCTGCCTGGGGCACCTCCTCCCTTTCCTCCTGCACTGACCTTGGTGTCTGCAGAGTTGTTCCTCTCACATACTCTCACTCAGATCTTCTCCAGCTTCAATTACATTTGCACAATACCTTTTTTTTTCCTTCTTAAATTTGTCATCACGGAGGTGTTACTATTGTTCCCGATTGGCTTGGCCTTGGCCAGCAGCAAATCCATCCTGGAGCCTACTGGCATTGGCTCTATCAGACATGGAGGAAGTTCATATCAGCTTTTCACAGAAGCCACTCTGTAGCCCCCTTGCTACCAAAACCTGGCCATGTAAACCCAACATAGCACTGATGAAACCCTTAGAGAGATGACAAACTAGATGATCTTTAAGGTCCCTTTCAACCCTAACCATTCCATACCACCTAGACTGAAATATTTCCTAAAATACATTTTACGGACTTTTCCTAAAATTACTTCAACAATTCATTCTGAGGACTGCCAATATGCTCTCATACTCCTCTCCTTGTAAAGAAAAACTAGTCTCATAAACCATCTTAAGCTCCCCTGCATGAGACTAAGGTTTGGCCTATGACGGAAGTTTGAAATATTGTTGCAACTTAAAATTTTGTGTATGTTCTGCTTTGGTCTGTGTTAAGACCCACAAGAGCAACTCCACCTGAAGCCTGAGGGCTGAAACTTTGTCTTCAAAGGTGGTGGAATAATGTTTTCTTTACATGAACCTTTATGGAAACTTTACAGTTCAAATTGAAATGTTCTCACTATTCTGCTTCTAGGTTTTTAATGGAATTTTCTGTTTATAAGGCTTTCTGAATTTTCTTATTGTGCTTTCATTTTTATTACCCACCTATTTTGATTACTGATATATTGGGATATATTAGGGTTTTTTAATTAAACTGTGGTTTAACCATTGCTGTTCAGAACTCACAAGTCTCTTGACAGAGGTACCTATTAATACAAATATTTCATTGTTATTCTCTCTAATAAAGCCCGTTATTCTCTCATGCATTATACATTTACTGCACAAACTACTTTTTTTTTAATACAAGTGGGACCTACCAGAAATGGGAGGGGAGAAAAAAAAGGCTGTTGACAAAAAAAAAAAAAAAAAAAAGAGGAAAGAAAATGAAAGAAATCAGTAAATCATTCATAGACACAAATTGTAGTATCTACCAGAAACATGAGAGACCAAGTGTAAATTTCATTGGCGGCAAGGAATCAAGAAGATATATCACATGAATGAGGAAAGATTTGTATTTTCCTTGACCTTGATTCACAGATACACAAAAAGTATGAGGAACTGATAAGCATTAAGCAAAATGTTTCCACAGATTAAATGAAGTAGTTTTAATTACTTATTTTAATGTAGAAAGTTTTTTTATTCAGAGCTATTGTTACTAAAATGGGAGACATTAATTCTTATAAACAACAGACATTTTTTCAGTACTGCTTTTTTCATTAAAGTTTTATTTAAAGACACTTCATACTAGTAAATAATACTGTAACAGATCTAAATAATAAATAATACAGAATTGAAGAAGAGAGAAATTAAGCAGTAGCAGAAAATTGATCTTTTTCTTTCTAAGAGATATACAAGCTAAAAACGTAAAAATCATAGGCACAGATAGAGTGTTCTGTATGATAGGAGCTCTACTGGAAGCAATTACATCTGTGACCAAGCTGTGCTATGGATAATCAAGCAAGGAAGTATTCAGTGAGTGTTGCACAAAAAGATGACATGATAATATGGAATAAAACATTGAAAATCTCCAGAGAAAGACTGAGGAGAAGAAAACATAGAGTGTAGGGTCTGGATTTCTTATATTATTTTCTTTTTTTTTACTCTGATACCTAATGATTTCTCTTTTCAGATTGGAATCATGTTACATATGATTTTTGTTGTTAAGAGAGAGAAAAAAATCAGAATTTTGATGAAAAAGAATCAATAGTTGGGCACTCAAACCCCCAATTTACTCACTCACCGTAATTTTAAACATCGGAACTGGAAAACACCTACATTGACATGAAAAGAGAAAATGGTATTATTAGCTCCATTTCAGATGCCCAAATATAAGTAAACACTCAATATAGATGAAGATAAAAAGTAAAATCTTGGACAAGTGTGTCCTGTCATCCCTTTCCCCATCTACGTACATGTTGGAAGTCAAGGCCAGAGACTTCCTTTGACTGGAAAAACACAGTAAAACAATTTGTCATGGTAATATTTATGTAGAGAATTTATTTAACAAAAATTGTAAACCGAACATTAAAAGATACCAGTTACTTAAATGAACAACTATCCTCAATAAACACTCCCTTGTGTTGCCCTGTCTATGGGGGTAAAACAGTTTTCTCTGTGCAGAAACTAGGTGAATCTGAGTCCATATTTTAATAATTTATTTCCTCTTTAGAGACACCTCCACTCTTCTCTGAGTTTGGCAAAGTACATACTTTACAATTCATTTATCATTATTCTTAATCTGACTTCATTGCCTGAATTCTAAAAAAAAAATTCGTTTTTTAGTATTTATAATTTAAACATTACGAGATGTGTAATTCCTCTGCAATCACTTTAGCATCAGAATCTGCTCTGATTATGATCACAGTTTGTTCACTAGGATAAAACTTAAGGTGGTGAGAAACATTATTAATTAGAGGATATTAGGTATTCTTAACACAAGAGTAAGCAACAGAATATCAAAATAATTTTTTCTTAACAGGGATTCAACTCTGATGTGAACTGTAGCTATTCCAAACCCATTACAACAATTTTCATCACTAGTGTACTCTACTTTTGTAACAACCACAATAGCTTATGTCAAAACTAATGTACTAAAGTTATGCATATTTATGAACCTGTATATTTGATCCTCCCTTTTACTGAGCTGAAGAATATATCAACCTTTCTTTATTTTTAATAAATGTATTTATTTTTAAAATTATTTTTCATTATAACAAAAAGCAGAGGAACACTCATTTTAGAAATGTAGTTCTGTCACAGGATGCTCTTTCTTTAACAGTCTTTCATATTTTACCAACTATAGACTTTTTTTTTTAAATAGCTACCTTAGTTTCCATTTTATCCCTAAGCCTTTTATTCTGCAATGTACAGCTGTGCTTTCACTTACCCAGAGGAAAGGGCGCAGAAAATTTTATTTACAGAATTACAATTGCATTTTTAAAAAAAAATTTTAAATAAAACAAAAAAAAAGCTGGATTACTTTGTGTTTGATTCTTTTTTGGGTTTTGTTATTTTAGTATATTACTCTTAGGCTTTGTAATTTCCACTGACAGTCTGTTCTAACCAGCTGCTATTTAATTGGATTGGTTTAGCTAAATTAAACATACAAATATGACCACCATATTTTCAGTTCCAAGCTTCAAGTGATCCTTGTGTCAAGAATATACTCAAATATTTCCGTTTCTTGCCCTTTATTCTGTTACTAAGCTCAGCCTCTCATATCAGGGAGGCAGATCATGCCTTGTGATCTTCTTTACATCTGTCTTAAGAGTAACAAACAGATTGGAGAGCTGTACCATGGACTTGTTCTTTCTTAAGAGTATAAGATCACTTCAGGTAAATGAAAAAACATTTCTACTAGAAAAAGGCTTTGTGCAACAAAGCTCAGTAGTCTAAAGGCAGAGTTTATGGAACATAGCTTTTCATTGGAGCTGTGCTGAGGAGAGCCCTTTCCAGTCCAACACTCCCATATGTCAGAAGAATATCTCTCCTTTTCCACTTCAATAGCCACAAAGTTCTCCTTTTAATTTCTGTGATGCTGTTCTAGGTTTGGAGCAACTTGCCTTGTAATGGATTCTGCTGTGCCACTATTGGGGAATAATTTTTTCTTGCCTTATCACAAGACTGTGTCTGACCTATATAGTGTCTGACATGTATCTTTCCTCGGCTCATGCATCATCTGAATTTGATAAAAAATATAATCTAATCACATGGATAAAACAATCACAGATAGGGAAATAATAATAAAAAAATAATTTAAAAATGTCAATGAAAAAATCCCTAAAAGATTATGGAATTGTTTAAATGTCAGAGAGACAAATATGTTAACAGTACATTGACCCATTCTTAAACCTGCTTCAGATAAAATTCCCCAGACTTGGAGTATCTAATGTAATATGCACCAGATGAAGAAGGACAGAGTCCTCCCCAATCCAAACATAGTGGTTAATGCAATTTTATCAACTCACAGTATACCAGCATTGCATATTGACTGGATTATAATCCACCATAGAACTTGATGCAGCAGCACCCTGAAAACCATTAGGATCATTCTTTCTTGCTAGGTGTGTTACAGACCTAATTATACAGACATACCCAGGCCAAAATTGAAGAAATATATAAGGTTTGATATGGTTTAATTTAGATATAAGACGGACACCCTACACTGATAAGGAAACCAAGAAAATGGAACTCTTTATGTTGAAAATATTAGAAACTTTCTAGTAGAATCAATTTCACTAGAAATTTCCTGAAAATCCTATTTAATTCAGAGCCAAGAATTGCCTTCTGGAAGAACACTGTATTTACCATTGATAATAAAGATCGAGCAAATCCCTAACATAAGGAGTCCTCTGAAGTTTAAAATTCAATGCAATAAACAGGTTTTTTTCAGTTAATGAATTTCTTATGCATCCTTGAGAATAATTCTTTAATGAGAAGTGGAACTGTCCATAATTTTCTAGAGTTGTTTATGAATATCTCATATTTCTAAATGTTAAATTCTCAAAAGAGTAGAGGGAGGGAAAGTAGAATTTGATATCCCGGGACTTCCCTTATTTTTGCAACCCCTGTCCCCTGTGTAATATCACTCAGTGGCAGTGATCAAAAGCAATCAAACTGAAATAATTTAATTTAGGAAGAAAAAGTATCTGCTAATAGAGAGATCTCTTGACTCTGCAATCAAGTATGGTCAGTCTGATTTTGTGATGCAGGACCAATAAAGGACTGAAAAGTTCAAACTAGATAATGTATTGTTTTGTGGTAATGGCTGAATTATGCAAGAACACTAAAGCACGTATTTATTTATTATGTTCTTTATAAGATCAAGTTGTTTAACATTATTTCAGGGCAGAATTTTTCTTTCTTCTCCTTTTGGGTCATAGTTTTCTCAAGTAACTACTAAATAGCATTTTTGGATGATATAATTATTTTTCTTAAATTGGGAAAATTAAATTTTTAAAGCGCTCTGAGATTTGACAAAGTTCTTGCTTTAGATGGATTTTTTAATAGATGAGTTTTGATATATAATGCATATTTTCACTAACCACTGCACATTCTAAGCTTTTTGTGCAGTAGTTTTCGTGCAAATGCAACCACTAATAACTTTTCTGAGGGTGGTGAATCCTGTCCTGAAATTAAGAAAATAGGCTATTTTTCCACAGCATTTTAGATCCACATAGCATGCCTCATGCGAAAAAAAAAAAAAATTGTCCCAAATGGAATTTCTAAGTAGTGATTTTGAGAAAGAATAATGACAATGTTACATTTTAAATTCAGGGGGTTTGTGTTTCTGTCATTTTAAGCTGCAGGACGGACCTTCAAGAACTATAAACACGTTGCATTGTCATCTAATATATTGATGACTGGGGCCCAGTCAGGAAACAAACTTTGCCCATAAAATATGCTATTAAAGTTAATGTTTAAGTGCAGGAGTTTATATTTGTGGATTTGATTATAGAGTAAGACATTCAATTATGCAAGTCTCACTTGCATATCAAAAACCAGAAAAATAAGATGTTGCAGCTTCTCAAGATAAGTTGTGAGAAACTTTAATTTTTTTCTTCAAATTTTGCAAGATATTCTGTTAATGGAAATATAATAACCTTACAATGTAACATTAAGCAGTGTCTATGCTTTCCTTTTATCTACCTTTATAGTTACACAGTTTTTACAGAGAGCTTTTTCTAGCCTGTCTCCATGGTTGGGTAAGAAGTTGAGAGAAATGCAGTAGGAAATTCAAAATGCTTAGACCTTGCATGTGTAAATAAGAATGGAAATAAAAAGGAGGAAAAAAAAAAAAAAGAAGGGTTTTTGGTTTGGTTTGGGTTTTGTTTTTGGAGAAGGAGGGAGTTGCTTTGCTTTATTCTTTTTTTAGTATGACATTTAGTGACTTAAGTGAAAACTTCCAGAGGGATTTCCAGTCTACCTCTGTTTTGAATTTGAAACTATCCTATAATGATAGTATAGCATTTCTAACCCAGCTTTAATGTTTTCATTAACTTACACTTTCTCTTACACTTGCACATATAGTTTAGAACTTTTATGTTTTAGGACATTAACATAGAACCCATATTCTCACAAGTAAGAAATAGCTGCTTAAGCAACTTGACAATCTAGGCTTAAACTACTCTGGTAAAATAGATATCTGAAATGATGCATAAATTCCTGTATTAGCAAGCTTTGAATTTGATTTCTCTGAAAATTCTAGGTAATATTTTAGTTTGGTATAATTAAATTTCACTATTCTAGTGTTGATCCATCATCTATGTATATGTTTTTAAGGATTTTAAATACAATTTTAATTAAATTATTAGAATAATTTTCAAATTTAAGACACTAGATACAGCAAATAATCTACATAACTGCTTGTGCATGTGTGTGCGTATGTATGTCTGTATCCTGTGTGCAGAGACTGACCATAGAGAGAACTATAGGTACATAAGTCTATATGCACTTGGTATATATATGACTTGTATAGATAGACAGACAGACAGACAGACACATGGATAAATGGATAGATGAATAAAGGAAATTCTTTCCTAGTAGTTTTCCTCATTACATATGTGCAGTGGGAGAAGTTGAAGTATTTCTTTTAAAGTCATTGAAGAGTGTCTACTATCCCTGCAGAGAGAAGCAGTCCCTGAGGACTGCATTCTAACCATGATGGGAACAACCTTTGCATTTCTCCATTAATTTTAATTTTATTTATGATATTCATAAGGAAACATTATTTCACAGTTACTAAGCAAAATGGTCCCTCTGAAGTATTTTACTCTCATTACTGGCTTTCAAAGGAGGAAGCAGCTCCTACATACCAATTTCATGCCTATCAAAGGCCCTGGAAAGCATATGCCTTTTTTGGTTTAGGCTAAGTTTCGATCGGGTTTCCCTCCCCCGCCCCCCCTCCCCGTTATTCTCAACAAGATGTTGATGATTTTATTTCTTTCATTCTCTCTAGAGTTGTCTGAAAGTTTGCCAACCCCTAATATGACAAAGAACTGCTCCCCCTTCTTCAACTTCTGATTCATCCCAGGAGCCCAAGAAATAAACTCATTCTCCTCTTTACGATTATGTATTCTTTTTCAAAGCATTTCTGAACAAGTTTGTAAACTTGCAAAGTTAAATGAAATTAAAAGAACAGAATAAAAAATGTTTTACAATAGCAGAATAAAATAAGTAGTGGAAAGAGATGAATATCTTTTATGTTTTCACTCTTTCCACTTTCCCACAGAACCCTTGAGATAATACAAGGCTCTACCTGTGACTCCCTGCTCTGTTGCATAAAGACCAACATTGGTCTTTGTCATATCAAAGCCCTATTAATCGAAGCGCTAACCAACACCAAGAAGTGACCAGTATCTGCTTGAATCTAGGAGGGAAAAAGTGGGGCAGTCCTGGACACAGTCACAGATGCAATGTCAGAGACAAGCATTGAGGAGTGCCGGTACTCCACAGCTGAAGGAGGCAGACCATGCCTTCCACCAGACAAACCTAATAGAATTAGAGTGATTTTCTTTCTGCACATACATGGAGATAGCTTCTGGAGGTTCATAGAATTATAGAATGGTTAGGGTTTGAAGAGACCTTAAAGATAATTTAGCTCCAATCCCCCTGCCATGGGCAGGAACCTTTCTCTAGACCAGGTTGCTTAGAGCTCTATCCAGCCTGGTCTTGAACACTTCCAGAATGGGGAGTACACAACCTTTCTGGGCAACTTGCTCCCTCACAGTGAGGAATTTCTTCCTAATATCTAATCTAAATCTACCCTCCTTCAACTTAAGTCCATTCCCCCTTGTCCTGTCACTACATGGCCTTGTAAAAAGTCCTACTTCCTCTCTCTGGTAGGCCCCCTTTAGGTACTGGAAGTTGCTGTAAGTTCTCCCCAGAGCCTTCTCTTCCCTACACTGAACACTGTCTTCATGGGAGAGGTGTCCCAGCACTGTCATCAGCTTAGCAGCTTTTCTCTGGACTCTTTTCAACAGGTCAATGTCTTTCTTATGTTGGGAGCCCCAGACCTGGACACAGTACTCCAGGTGTGGTCTCATAGGGTCACAGTACAGGGGAAGAATCGATTCCCTTGGTCTGCTAGTCACTCCTCTTTTGATGCCACGTAGTATGTGGTTTGCTTTCCAGGCAAAAGCTAGGAATAAAGCAAGGTTCCTACCTCCAAATAAACACTGCAACCCTTTTCCATTTTTCAACCAAAAATACATGTAAAATGTAATTCAGAAAAGATCTGCTTTGGAATAATGTAATGAACAATTTTGCTGAAGCACTGCAAATGTCTGCACATTAATGTCTTGCCAGTAATAGAATTTTTCCATGGTCACTAACAGAGTCATCTGGTTTAACAGTCTTACTCCATGTCTGTTTAGACACAGTTTCATTTCTAACCTTCTGGTGAACTTAAGGGAAAGACACAATTGGCTGGTTTTAATTTACATTCTAAACACACCACATGACAATTGAATAGGAGAAGTTATTTCAATCTTGATTTATAACTAACATAAATATCCACAAAATTTATGCATGTGCCTAATTTTCCGTGCGTTTGGCTTTGATTGATAAATACATACATGCACAAAATGTCAATGTATATATTAAAAATAGATTGTATACCACTTCTTTAATTATTTAACAATAAAAATATTCTAATTACAATACAAAAGCTCTTGTCAAGGCAGTCACATTTCTCCATGGGATATTTTTCATGTATTTTACCATGGCAATGAACCTTTAAGGAATTTTGTAAGTAAATGTGTCAAGGACATTGATTGTGAATTTATTTTTCTTATAATTTGTGTACGTTTTCTTTCTCTTTAGAAATTCTGCCCTTGCTAGATGAGGGATTTGAACAATTATTTTTACAATAATGCCACAGACTCTGAGGTCAAAAGTTTCCAAAGTTTCACTGTAGAAATAGACAGGAAACAACAGCCAACGTATCAAAAAATATACAGAAAGTTTCATGGCCATGTACAAGAAAAGGTTGGAAGCACATACCACTTAGTTGTGAGAACTCTCAGAAGTATGTCCTTCTGCTAAAACTTGATCCAGAAATCCAATATTATAATTATAGTGGCAAGTAAGCATGGGATTTTAAAGCAAGCTAATAGGCCTTTCACCACCATAGTCACAACATGCTAAGTCAGTATGTGCTACTTTATCAAAGGACTGAATTGTGGTTTCTCCCTATAAAATTAAGATCAGCACTCTCATCCAACCAAATCTGTTTACACATGTATACTGTGGATTAAGACTGTGCCTTTCTTATAAACAGTTAGTAGGACACAATGCTTGCTTGTAAAAAAGTCTGGAGGGTACCAATAATTAGATCTGATCTTTAAGATAGTCTAAAATATTCACACTAGAAAATATATGAATATAGAAATTTTTTTTTCCTCTGACTGTGTCAGTCTGGTCCTGCACCATAGTGCCAAGCTACGTAGTCCAAGTTCATAGAGAATCATAATTTTACACTGAATCTCAATTCCCCAGATTAAAAGACCTGAAAATAAAAACAAGATCAGTAAGTAGAAAGAGAAACTAAGCCCTCAGCTTGGTGTGGAAACCCATTTGCAAACAATGTCCAGGAAGATTCAAGAAAGAGCAAAAAACTATATTTCATTTTTTCACCTGAAGTATATATCTCAGCTATAACACTGGAGGTTAGTGACCCAATTTTTTAACTCCTGCTTTTTTCCTGGGTAATAGAATACTTGGCAATCAGGTAATCTGAACTAGGAAGGCAGGATCCATAAGGATCACTGTTGTGTCCAAGTTTCACAACATACACACACACAAGTAGAATGACCAAGTTCTTCCCTCTTCAAAGAAGGCTTGAAATTATGTCCAATGGAGGGCATAACTGTGCAGTTCAGAAAGCAAATAAATAAGAAATAAAGCTATAATCACTGTTTTCTATGAGCAATGTATAAAGTTAGAAGACTGGTAACATGATTAGTATTCAATATCAGTTTTATGTTTGTAAAAACTACTAGTTTAAACTTGGGTAGCTGTTCTCCCAAAAATACCTCCACTGTGAATGTTTCTTACATCAGTTTATAGCAACCATCCTACTTCTACATTAAAATGCCCTGAAAAGCAAATATGATTTTAATGTTGCCTCTTGAAGAGTATGTGACATCTGCATTCACTGCACTCATCCCTGCAAGTACTAATAGGAGCAGTTGCTGCTGAGTGTTCCCAACTAAGTCCTTCAGCTCACTGTGAGAATAAAATCCTTCTGCTCTGGAGAAAACAAATTTAAATAATGTGATTTTACTAAACTATGCCTACTTACACATAATGTTAAATGGCAATTACAGAAGATGCAAAACAAGCTTCAAATTATATTCATAATTGGATTTTTTTCTTTTCCCCCTAAACTCTATTTAACAAATCATGTAAATTAATAATCTATTTTTTAAATTTTTATAATATGTTCAAGAAAAAAATCTAAATAGATAAAAAGAAGATAGCATCTGCCAGCTGTGTAACCATGCCAACTCTAAATCCAGATGTAAAATGACTTTTTCACTGCTAAATTCTCACTAAAAAGACCTGTAGGGTTTCTTCTGTCTTAGCCCTATAAACGGGAGGAGGTTGCAGCTCCTTGTCCCCAGGACCAACTAGTAGACAGCCTGAGAACAGTTTCTCTCTGTCTCTCTCTCTCTCTCTCTCTCTCTCTCTCTCACACACACACACACACACACACACACACACACACACACTATAGAACACATTATGATGAAGCTACAGACTCAGATAGATACAGCTACTGAACAGCCAGCAGCTTCTTATATGTGGCCATGGAATTCTATTATCTTTCCTTCTTGTTTCCCACAGTTGTTCCATGCAAGTTTTGCTGGAATCATCGAGCTGTCTCCTAGACAACCCATAGAAATCTTCTGGTTCTCATTGTCCCTCTGATCCCAGTCATATTTTTGTGCAATTTTCTTAACCTTTACTCAGATAACACAACAATATCTGAATTTAGTTTACAAAATTAGCATTTACTAGCACTTATTTTCAATAACTATTTCAAGCTAATATGTTTGAGATGACACAATAGTACAAAAACAGATAATGAAATTTGGGTATACTCCATCTGGCACTTCAGAGCTCCTTACCAAGTAAGCAAGTTATGGGATTTCTACTTTAGTGAAAGGTACACAACCTTCCAGCAAATAGTGCAAGCTCCCATGAAAAACCCATATTCAGTAAAGAATTATGTCTTGAACTTATATTTTGAAACATGAGACATTTGGATATATCTCAGAGTTTATTTATAAAAAGGAAGACTGGCATATTTTTATTTGAAATTGAAATGTCAATTTTTACTGACCTAATTGAAGCAGTACTATTTAATTGATTCTTCTTAAGAAAGAAATTAGAGGATATACATGAGAAATCTTGTATGTAATCCAAAACATAATTGAAGATCAAGCCTTATGAAAGACCTCACAGCCATTGCCCAAATGAAATTTTACTAACACCAAAATTCTCTCCATCTGTTCTTTCATTTGACAGGGCTTTACAGCCCCACTCCATCCACAGTTTTGGCTTCTCTTTTCCCCCTCAACCTACCTCTAGCCTTAAATGACACCTGAGTCTTACACAGGGACCCCTACCACCCCCATACTTAGTTTAGATCTTCTCACAGCAAAGTTCCCCTGAATACCACATTTTCTTTTGACAGCTGCTTTCCAGTCATATTCAAACTGCATCATTAGCCCCCTTCTTTCTTTTTCTTTCTTTTTCTTTCTTTCTTTCTTTCTTTCTTTCTTTCTTTCTTTCTTTCTTTCTTTCTTTCTTTCTTTCTT
>JAWWLZ010000042.1:40182706-40219187 GCA_035041345.1 Poliocrania exsul | reverse complement strand
CTTTCTTTCTTTCTTTCTTTCTTTCTTTCTTTCTTTATTTCTTTCTTTCTTTCTTTCTTTCTTTCTTTCTTTCTTTCCTTTCTTTCTTTCTTTCCTTTCTTTCCTTTCTTTCTTTCTTTCCTTTCTTTCTTTCTTTCCTTTCTTTCTTTCTTTCCTTTCTTTCTTCCTTCCTTCCTTCCTTTCCCTATTTTGCTATTTCTCTCTCTTTTTCTATCTACCCTAATCTTATCCTATATAGGAGAACAAGATTTACAATGTAGCTGTGATCAAAATATAATGTGATTTCATTTTCGAACCAGAGTGTCTTTTGTTGAAAAAGTAGTCCTCAAAGTTTCTCCAGAACAGAATCATAGACCTATTCCAAGCTCTCAGCTAGAGCTCGTTGTTCGTGGCTCTGGTCATTTGAGTTTTGAGTAACTTCACATGTTCAATTTGCACCTGTTGCATCTTGTCCTGTCATCTTCAGACACTCCATCAGATATTTATAAACATTCACAAGATTCCCCCTGAGCTTTCTCTCACCTATGCAAAACAGTTCCATCTCTCTCAGCAACAGCTCATGTAAAATGTGTCATTCACAGGACTACTCATATGTATTTTATCACATAAAGCAATAACAGAGTAGGGCTAAGGGAAATAGCAGAAAAATATCAAATATTTGTAACGTTCAGACAGTGAAGGATTTCCCAAACAGTATAAGCTGGGCACAGATCTCTCATGGAGAAGTTCAAGAGAGCAAATGGGAGTTCATGGGATAAGCTAACACCTGAAGATTCCTTAGTAGAGAATGGCTATTTCACTGGAAGTAGTAAAAAAATCATGTGACCAAAACAAGGTCCACTGAACTGTTAAAACATGTCCACACAAAGCCAAAACCAGTTTGTTCCAACTTCAGATTCAAAGATATTAGAAACACTTTATTGATGTTCTATGAATTTAGAAGAAAAGGCTTTCCAAAATCTTATACATGTCAAACAGATAGTCAGTGAATCTAAAATTATGTGAAAAGCAATTTTCCATAGATACTTAGCATTTGGCATATGTTGTATACATATGGCTACACAAAGTGAAAGTCAACATGAGAATTAAGCCTCAATCTACATAAAAAAAAAAAAGGTTATGTTTATTTTTCATCAAGGTGATAATGACTCAGAACTTTTTCAGTTAATGTTTCAGACTGAATTACAGCCTGAAGTTTTATGAGAATTTAATTATAGATTATTCTTAAAGATTGCATTTAAGGAAGCATAATAATAATAATAATTCTTTAAAAGCGTCTTACTTTAAATGGCTATTTTTGTTGAGAACTAGTGATAGTTTTGGTTTCAATCCCTAACATAAATCTTTCTTTAGGAGATTGAAACCTAGTATTTGAGATTTGAGTCACATCATCCTGCTTTAAAATAAGTGTAGTTATAAAACCATTTTGTTTTTTCTAATTTTTCAAATTCCTATAATATTCAGACATTTATTATATTTATCTTTTTCCTTTTTCTCTTTTTCTGTCATTTGTCAAAAATGTCCTGGTTATTAAACACCTTCAGAAAAAGCACCTTGAAAGTTATTGTCTCTGTGACATCTTAAAGCTAAGAAAGTCTGTCATTATTTTCAAAAGATTAAGAAAGTACTAATTCCTGGAGTTGACAGTTGACTGCTCATTGCAATTACACTACATTGGTCCCAGTATCTTATGATCCTGATTCTGGGTTTTGGTTTTGGGATTTTTTTTCCTTCTGCTTATCCTGAACTGAAAAGCTGTAAAATATAAGCCCATATTCTCCTTCTTTTTTTTTTTTTTCTCGGAATTCAACTTTAGCAGAAAAATAGGATGAGAAATTTCTTTATGACTAGCTGAAGTAGAGCAAAGTAAAATCTCAAAATCAGGTCAAAGAAGAGAAAGTTTTGAACAACTCATTTAAAAGATTCCCATTAGCTTTACACAAAGTATGAAACAGGGACTAACAGCAATTTAGTCCTAGTGCAACTCAGCCAGAACACAACAGTCAACAAGTAAATCAAACAATCTATTTTGCTGTTGTTATTTTACTATAGGCGTATGCTTTTTAATTATGAAGACAAGAAATTCAAGTAGCAGTTGTATTATCAGTCACTGTAGATGGTCTTCAGAAACTACTTAATAACTCCTGATCAATACATTAGTGTCATGCCAGCTACACAAATCTACACAGCCCACTTAAAACTTAGAGAGCTACAGTATCTTCTACCAGGTGACAAAGACGATTGCATATCCATCTCAACTGATATCTGGCCACAAGTGGATTTTCTCACTAAACTTCAAATTTTCAGTTAGGTAACAAGCTTTGATTTAACTACATAGTGTCAGAATGTGGTCTGTCCCTTGCTCCTGTTTTAAGACAGTTTTTTAATTAAAAAAAAAAAGTAACAAATTAGAACTCAGCCTTCTTATTATCTAATAATCTATTATTAACTAATAAAGTTACAAATAAATGTATTTTCCACCAAATTATATTTCAGCATTGTTTGACAAACTAGAAATAATTTATTTTTCTTGCTATTTATTCAAAGAAAATACTTTTGATATAAATGTCCATTTAATATTCATTTTTAAAGAAATTATCATGAAAATGTATATTAATTATGTTTCATTATAGAAAAGCTTAACAATTTTTTATTATTCCTATCTTTATACAAACTTGTATGGCTAATCTTCTACTCCCACAGGAAGTTTAGGAGGCAGTGTTAGAATTTCCATTAGCTCCAATTCTTAGCAAAGAATTCCTTAGGATACAATATAAACATTTAATCATAATAAAGAATGAGAAAGTTCTTTAAAGCAGGTAATATTTCATTTGTGTGTATAAAATGTTAAGTCTAAAATTGGTAAAATAATTCTGTAGATCTAAATTCACAAAAGCAAGAAAAGCTTTTCATTAGGTCTCTGCCATACTTCACCACCACAGGTACTCTGAGCACTGCCTTTGAAATCAAGACTTTTATACTTGCCTTTGCAGGGTACTCATTCCACTTGCTCAAAAACAGTGCTCAGCTTCCAGATTTACAAGCCTGAGAAATAACGAAAGCCACAAACATTTAGAGCAGGAATAAAACATAGATCAAGTTCAAACATACTAGTCAGCTCAATGTAAACCATCCCTATCAGCTTAAAATAAAGTTGATATGGCCCTATCAGTCATATAAACTTTCTGCATAAATTTGATCACACTTCACAATTATTCAGATGGTTGAATCAGATTATTTTCCTCTGGTTTATAATACCTGAGCTGTGCTATGGATGTCTTCTTCACTTCAAAAATCATGATCTGCTCCATCAGCATGGGGAGACTGCTGTCACTCCACATTATTTTGACTATGATATAACTTACTTACAACATCACCTCCTTTTGATTTACATTGACAGGACTTAAAATACGTAAGTGGGATATTCTCCAAGGCATATAATCAATTGCATCTGCTGCATTTCTGGTATTTCCTTTGCCCTGTTTATACCATTACTGTCCCTGCTGAAGCTATGTTATTACTATAAATGTTTCCAGGAACACACGTTGGCATCATTTCACAGCACTGTTTCTACAGCACTAACAATTTAAAACCTCAAAGGAATCTCTGAAGTATTACTACTTTATTGTTTTAATACTCAAGTCATTGTGATAAATAAAAAGATGAAACATGTACTAAAATCCTATGTAGTGTATTCTTGGTTTGTGCAATGCAAGATACTAATGGCATAGCATAATCAAGAATAATTTAAAAAGTCTTATTAGCTTGGAAAAATGGTAATTAGGTATTTTTACAAGAGAAAATAAATAGTGCTCAAATATTAAAATCAGCTAACTTCTGGGAAAATGTTGGCATAAAAATCAATATTCTCAAGAACTATTTAGAATGACTAAAAACAAGTGAAAAAAGTATTTTATTTTAAAGAAAATGTGTCTGTATGCATTAATTCAATCATGTATTTTCGGACAAGTGTTCACACATTGTTCAAAAGCACAGTTGAAAATGAAAAGATTATGTTAAAGATGGAGGATAGAAAGTAAGTTGGGAAAAAAAATCTGACAAACTACAGGTCTGTATCAGAATAATGAAGAGGAAAATCTATGCATTACTTAAACTAAACAGCATGGTCTGATTTAGTTTTAATACCTTTATCAGACTGAGTACTCTAAAACACATTAATTTTGTTAATGTGCTTAACTTAGGCACATGACAATTTATGAAAATATTTCTGATATAAATACCATCTAACTATTTAACTATGGGATAGACTTGTGATTGCTCCAAATGTTTATAAATAAAAAAAAATTTAACATTTAATATGTTTTGGTGAAGAAAGAGAATAGTCAGTGCAACTATGTTCTTTCAGACAGCTGAAGAAATGCTTTGCTGAATCAAGGTAAAAGGTTCTTCCAATGTGAAGTTCTAAGAGAAAATTATCACATTTTATATAGAGATCAAACAAGGAGCTTGTTGAAGTTTATCATTGGAAGTGGTATCAGGAGCAGTAAGAGATAATGAAGAATTGAGAAGAGTTATTGCAGATCATTTATGAGCTGCATACAACTCATGCATGGTAGTAGGTAACTGTGCCATGATCTCAGCTGTATACTGAACCGCATATATATGGGGCCCATGAAAGTTCAACACATTAAAACCATTTCACTGACTCATGTACACAATTTCTATTTCTTATAAATCACCTGTTCTACCAAGAAGATTGAGGATTTATTTAGACTAAAAAATAAGTTTGTATTTAATTGAAATTAAATTCTAGAAACTATTTAAATGTCACTTAATTGACAATTTGGTTTATGTTTAAGAAAGAAAATAGAAAAAAACAAATCATGTGCTATCACTGTATTAATAAAAGCAGGAATTTCCAGTTACCTGTACATATTTCAAAGGAAAATTAGTAACTTTTGGATTCTGTGTCTAAATCTGATCCCTTTTCTTGAACTCTTTATCGAGACTACACTCTCTAATATGTGAAAATTGCATTTTTTGGCTATTTTACAGTTCATTCCCATGTAAAAATGAAGTAATAAGGTGAAATGTCTTATATCAATAATCATTTTGATATCTGAAATTATGCATTTCCAAGGCCTGATCTACCAGGTAAATGTAATGAACATCAAAACATAATTGGAGTTGGTACTCCATGGACAAAGAAATTTGCCTCAAAATTGAAGATATGTTGTGAATCACCAGCACATTAAATTAAGTATATACCTAATGCCCCACAAGTGCCTCAGAAGTGTCAAAGAGTGCCTTGCTGAGGCTGTACCATATTGCAGAAAAAAAAAAAAAAGAGATGGTAGATGAAGGATTCATCAGAGGATGTAGATATAGATTAATGTGGAAAGATGGCTGGGGCAAAAATTAGAGGAAACTGAGAAGTAATATTCACATCCTAACAGAAGCAGTAACAGCATGGAAATTATAGGGTAAAATGCAGATGCTGTTCTCTGGATGGAATGTGGGTAACATGCTCAAAACCTATTCCATGATGATTCCCCATACACACAATCTGTAACAATAAGCACCTGCTAAGGGAGATGGAACAGAAGGTGGAGCAGAGTGGAAACACAATGGTCAGGCTCTGTGGAAATCCGTGCAGGAAGGGGAACTCAATAGTACTGTGCAGCTGATAAATCACACAGCACCTGCCAACAAAGGGAGAGAGGAGGACATGTCCTGCTACCAAGCCAGCAGCTATAGTGAAATTGCTCTCCTCGGATGAACTTGGTTCATTATAACCTAATTATAATATTAATGCATATCTCCATACCAAAGTTACCCACCTCTGAGGTATGACCACCCCTCACTGAGCATGTGCTTTGTATTTTATTGACTACATTTTCAAGAGCAAAGAGAGGAATTTCACAGCAACCAGTAACAAAGGGACATATGACTAGAGTCACTCAGGCTTCACCTAAGCATGAAGAAATAGTATAAAAGTAAGTTGAGAATGGGGGAAATTTATGGAAGACTCAGTCATAACTGTTGGGATGAGTCAGTGGGCTGAACCTGTCTTCCCCCCAAAAGGATCCCTGTAGGGTAGGAGCCATACTCTGTGCATGCTGAATAATTTTATTGGGATTAAAACTTGTCTGTATATTGCTTTAAAAATGGTTTTTGCAATCAGATACTATCACCGGCAATCCTTGAACCTTAACCTTTCACAATTTACTATTAACAAAGAATTTTATTCCATAAATGGTTAATGTGAGTTCTTCACCAGAGAACACACTGAGGTCAATTTTTTAGGACAGTCACTCTAATCGTGAAATAAGGTGGGATAAATGAGCAGAAATAACCAGATGTCATGATTTATGTTGTGATAGAGGTCCCTAAACACCAGGCTGTTCTCTGAGAGAAAGAAGTGAACAAGTTGTGTTCCACAAACTTCCTGAATGTCTCATGGATTGCACTTCCCCAGAAATGTGAACAGAAGAATACACTTGGTATTTTAGTCCTTTTCAGATCTCAGAACACCATTTGTATTAAAAAAACTATTTCTAGGCACAAGTGATAACTTCACAATCAAAAAGAAGATGTCTAGAAACTTCAATGTTGAGAAGTGTCAAATGATTTGGTTAGGGATTTATATTGTGTTCTTAGGTAATTAATTAGATGACACAAAAGTCCTTATTGGCTTAAGATGCCATTGTGGAGGATGCTATTGTATCTAAAACTACTTTGCTAACACATAGCAAAGAATTGTTCTATGCATTCATTTTTGTCAAAGCAATGAGCTAAAATAATCTAATTTGTTAAATTATTTCAACTGTACTCTACCTTAGAGTTACTTTTATAGAAAGTTTGTTTTATTTTTATACAAGTCAGGGGTTTTTTTCATTTTCATGTTTTAATGGTGGAAAATTCCAGCTGTTAAGAATTCATATTAGTATATTATGGGTACATAAATAAGGAATATATTCTTTCAAAAAATGGTCTTGACTATTTCAAGCTTGTTATTTTAATCATGTGTTCTTAAAGTCAAAAAGATTGTAATAGTTTGGCCTTATAGTGAGCAACAGTAGTTGCTTCCTTCAAATAATTACTACTTTTTCAGCTATAATAATGACTAAATGGTAAATTTTAAAATTCGGTGGACTTTTTATTCTCACCTCCGTTACATCAGTGAATGATGCCACAATCAACATATCGGTTACTAGAGAAAAATTCAAGCTCCTGCCTAAAAAGAATCAATGATGAAAGTAGCTCACCCAGGAACACTTATGTCCAGAGTAGATCTATCCCTGTATCACCTTTTTCTGCAAGTGTGAAAGTATTGATTAAGAGGTTTTAGTCCTACTCTTGCTTAGAATAAATACTAAGATGATTCAGAGTCCTGATCAGACTGTAAATATGTACTTATCTCAGACAAATAAAATATGTCAAAAATATATGCCTGCCACCAAAAGGTAGAGTTACATAGGAAAAAATCTGAAAATGAGTGTATATAAACTTATAAATAACAGATACTAGCAGCTTCTATGTGGCATTTCTCAGTGTGTTTGATACCAATAAATATGAACCCATCTCCTATTCATAAAACAATTCAGCTTCAGCTTTCAGTATCTTCAGTTTCTAACTTTGCAAGTGGTTTTTATGTTGAGTTTTTGATGTAATTTAGTTCTAAAATAGGGACTTGTTCTGTAAAATTTCGCAAAAAATCTCACTCCTGCATCCCTCAATACTTTCATTTTAGATGTAAAATGAAATGTAATTCAAACATGGGTAGGAGCTGGAAAAGAATAACAAGAACATTTGGTCTATATCTTCCCTAGAATTCTGGTAACTTTTTAAGAAAAAGTAAAAATACTGTAACATAGAGCAAGAGTAAATATAGAAGTTGATATTTCCACACTATAAGAATCATGGTTTTCTCCTGAAGAACATACATTTTTCCTTAGCTCCTAGAAGAATATAGGTGCTTTTGAGAGGTATCCACAAAGATGCTCACAACTCAGTTTCTGACACCTACTTCCAGTGGCTGTCTGGATGTGAGAGGCTGGATTCATATCTCACCAACTTTCTTATTGTGTTGGATCAACCCACTCTGCCTGTGTGTGGGAGAGGCCAAGCCTTCAGACTGGAACTCACATGGCCAGGCCTCTGACACAGGAAGGAAGGCATATAGCCTTGCCATGTGACAAGAACCTGTCAATCAAAGAAGGGCTGCCTGGCAGCCCACCCACTCCATGGCTCTGCAGCCTCTGATGGGCTACAGCACCACGCATTGTAACTGGGAGGGCACTGGAACGGTACTGAGAGGTCAGTGAACTCATTGTCCTGCCTGGGAGGGGCAGCCACAATAGCCAGGGCATATAAATAGAGGCACAGAGAGGCTCCATTTTGTTTGACCTGCTTTTCTCTCTCAGGATCTGCCACTATGTGACCCTTGGTAATAACTATTTTTTCTCTTTTCTTTCTTTTTCTCTCTTTCTTTACTCCCTTCTTCTTTTAATCTCTTTTCTTCCTTTGCTCTTCTCTTTCTCTTGTGGGTAACTTAAAACTGGTGGGTTGTGTTTTCACTAAGTTGTATGAGATTGGTGTTTGCTGTGTGCTTTAGTAAAATGCTTCTCCTTAGTTGTATGTTACTCCTGTTAAACCTTTTGCCAAAATGCTTGTTTTCTCACTATATTAAAAGCAATGTTTTGGGAATGCATGTAGGGTGTTCTCTTTAAGAAAATTCAAGCTATTAAAGAACTAAAGGCTCTGCAAAAGTCTGTGTGGGTGAACTCTTAGAGTCTTAAATATAACTAAACTGTGTGGACTGCTAATGGCTTGAATGTGGCGGCCTTACGCTGGCAACCAAACTTTCCAGACTTCAGGCAAATGTTACTGACATTCAAAAGCCTCCTTTAAGAAAAACAAAAATGCAGTCAAGGATGAATGAATTACAAATACATTAGAGAATACACTAAAAAACAAGCCTGGCAGTAAATCATAGAATCATAGAATATCTTAAGTCGTAAGGGACCCATAAGGATCATCCAAGTCCAATACCTGAAAAAAAACCCCAACCATCCTTAGTAGAACTAAGCAGCATTAGGCCTACAACCCTCCTACACTGACAGCAGCAAAGGAATGCACAGTGGGTGGAATATCTACTCAATAAAACTTCTATTTTCCCTGCATTTCCTTTCTTCATTGTTGTGAGGTCATGAGAACAGATATTAACTTTAGATTTATATTTCAAATAGGAAAAATTAAATTATTTGTCTATGATTTTCCTCTGCCTTTCATAGGATCGACTTATGGTGGTTTAAAACCAGCTGGGAATTAAACTCCAAACAAATCTTGCCCCCACCTCTTCCTCACCCCTACAGTCTCAGGTGAAAGAGGGTTGAGATAACAATTTGCTAAAAACAAACAACAATGGGATGAGAAATGAACAGTAACAGCAACAATATTAATAACAAAAGCATACAGAAAAGAGGGTGATTTACACACAAAGATGTGCTCACCACCGCAACTCAGTTTCACGTGGCTGCTGAGACAAAGACAAGATGGTGGATGTTTCTATAGCCAGTCTTCTCCTTCCCCAAGGTCAAGACAAGGAAAAACAGTGATGGACAAACCCACAACAACTGGACAGCCCATGCTATGACACCCTGACCAGCTCAGCCCTGCTCAGCTCCAGCCAGCTCTTCCTGGCACCTTTCATCTCAGCAGCCATGGCACAGCTTGAATCCTTTGTCTTGGGTCAGACTCAGTTGGGCTCAGGCTCATCTCTGCCACTCCATTCCTTGTGGCTGCATCCTGCACCCACACCATGGCAGACACATACTCTGCTGGGCTCAGCTGTGTTTGCCATTTGGAGCTGTGTTCTTCCCGAGGGATGGGAAGGGAGGGGTCGCAGTAGGAGAAGGACAGTCTGCAAGGCTAGTCCCAGAAACTTCCCAAGGAGGAGACAGAGCAAAATGGCACAATTCTAGTGTGTACTCACATTTTTCTTCCTCCCGAAAATACTTCCCCCCAGCAATGACATGGTGGGGTATAGAACAGCAACCACACCCACACAGCTCTACAATTCTGCCCCCTCTCTGCAACAAGGACACAACTTGGATTTAATTTCAGATTGTGTAAACATCAGGTTAAAATTCCTAAGGTGGCTTTGCTAGCAGCTGTGACATTTTTATATCTTGATTGACAAGCCTGTGCTTGCAACAATTAAGTAAAGATTATGTCTTAAAGTGGTTATTAAACTTGCCATATAACTTGTCTAGTGTTCTGCAGGTTTTTTACATTATTAATATTCAGAAAATTATTTCTTGATGGGGAAATATCTTTTGAGAACTATTTGAGTGCAATTCCTGCAAAAAGTAGAAGTTAAATATAAATGACATACTTCAGTTAATAACATAAAGAATATGAAGATTGACAGTCAGTTATTCCTTATCTATTAAATTATATATTATAGCTGCAGTATTCATTATAGTTGCTAAACTTCCAGTCCTGAGCAAAGAGAAATGCGCAGCAACATCTTGTTATGACAAGAAAAATGCAAAGTTACTTTGAAGAACCAAGGGGATACAAGTTTCACATAGCTTTATTAGCCATTAAAAGACGGTTATAAGAAGTGCTTTATATAAGAGATTGCAACATGTCTTCTACATATCAAGTGTTTTAGTGGAGACAGCTGTAAGTCTAAGAGGCAGATCCAGTGGTCTGGATTCCTCTGTATGTATTTATTCTATTTATTTTTATTGATTTATATTTTTATATATATGTATGTTTATACAGACAGATATATATATTGGCAATTAAGCCCATAGGCAGGACTCAGTATCTTATTACAGGTGCTATTAAGACCAGACAGTCATCACAGCATCACTTCCTTGATTGTTTTCATTGATTTGGGTGCCTCTGCTCTACCTAAGACTATTCTTAAGCATTGAAATAAAAGGCTTATGGTCTTACTTTATCTTCACATATGACATATGTTAATATATAAAGAAGAGTTGAAATTCTTGAAAAAGTATTTAGGACACTCAGGGCCTGATGAACATAGAAACTACTCAAATTTGTTATGTAAAACATCTCTAGAACAATGGTAACTCAGACATAGATGCATTTTAATGACATCTGATTGTAGAACACAATTTAATATTCTGAATACTGTTTAACTTCACAAGTGCTCTGTCACTCTATTTTTTCTTGACTATTTAAAAGTCCAAAACTAGCTCTTCCAGAAACATAAGGCTTCCAGATGAAGCATTGTAGTACAAGTAAATCTATTTTAAATTGAAAACAAGAAGTTTAATTGAACTGCTTTTTAACTGCTGAGCCTGTAGAGAGATGTTAAAACAAAACAAAACAAAACAAAACACACACCAAAAAACCCACACCAAAACAGAAAGTCAACTCACCAGGCAGGTTCTTCTAATCTCACAGAGATTAGAATCATGTTCCTTGTAATGAGAAAATTCTGTTACTATTACATTTAAAATTATGTGCAAAAATATTGAAAAGAGCTTATTTTAGCTTCCATTTAATCTTCAAAACTTTTAATGGAACACTTGGATTCAATACAACATGATATAGAACACACTTGTTATATGTATATTAGTATATAGAATTCAAGCTCAGTATTTGGGTGACTAGATATACATTTGGACATGTATTTAGGTAATAATGTGTTTCTTTTCATTCCTAAAGTGACTGTTTCCTTCCATTACAGCTCTGTGACACAAACAATACTCTCACAGTGAAAAGTTTTTTATACACTGGAAGCATCATACTCTGAGAAAGAACCAAGACAAATAGCCAGCCACGAACATTTATGTCTCAGCTCACCAAACTTTCTGCAACAGAAATCAGTTCCAGAATGGTATCTAAACTGCTACATTCACCTTGCAGTCAAAAGGACAATCTAAATTAGAGTCTAGTTCTGCCATGGTTTAAGTACTTCATTACAGTTTTGGAATCTTAGTCTGTAACAGATTCAAACATGCTTAATATTAGCTACTTAAGGAATGTTTAATATTAACCACTGAAGACAAATGGGCTATATTCTAATCTGTTTTCACTATCTGAATGGTATGAAGCTTTCAATTTCATTCAGGAGACTGCAGGAGCCCTCTGCTCCTCACTTCCACACAGGGTTCAGAAAGACCCTGGTTTCTGACTTTACACAGTAAACAAGTTCTAGTAGCAGTTATGAACAAGTAATTTTTCCCATTGAAAAGTACTGAAAGCAAAAGTGTGTGTACTGGAACAAAACACTCTCTCTGCATCCTATACAGCAATTTCACACATATACATTTAAGCTGCATGTCACTGACAGCCTATTTAGATAAACTGTTCTGTGGAAACTTTATGTCTCCTTCTTTTCCCCTATGCTGAACACTATTCAAATATCATAAAGTTTGTGGCAAAGGAAACCAGTAGGAATGGATAATGTAGTCATGATTCTTTGTTTGAGTACATTATCTAGTCACTTTTTTTACAATGTCATTTTTCTCTTTTCCATACATGTAGAAACAAATGCAATGAACCGTCAGCCTGTGAGTTGTGGCTCCAGCTTAAATGGTAAGAAATATTTTGTGGTTGTCTCACTGAGAATGATTACTAGAATGAAACCAAACAATTTTATTCA
The DNA here is from genome assembly GCA_035041345.1 of Poliocrania exsul. Lineage (NCBI taxonomy): Eukaryota > Metazoa > Chordata > Aves > Passeriformes > Thamnophilidae > Poliocrania > Poliocrania exsul. The sequence goes on along the minus strand of JAWWLZ010000042.1, from coordinate 40,206,577 downwards.
ATAAATGTGCTTCAGCAGCTTGCACTTTTTTTTTTTTTACAATATATGTTTTGTATATATTGGAATTTTAATTTTTCTTGGATATGTTAGGTAGTTGAATGAGAGACACTTTGAAAGAGAAATAGTGACACCTCAAATTAAGTTTTCCAGTTATTAATTTAACCAGACAGTTATTGGACACTACAATCAGTAAATACTAACAGATTGTTAAAAACAAATTCAGACATGCTTAGTTGTGTAATGGATACACATATATTCTATTACTGTAAAACCTCTGTTTTATTGGGTTTTACTAACCAGCTGCTATTTCAAGTGCTTATAAAATCTAACTACTCTATTAAATCTGGTTCTTTAGCCTGAATGGGATGGATTATGTACTATTCAGCTACTATTTGTAACAGTTACATATTGACCTGGATATTAGGAATGTTAGCATGTGGCTGTGTTTTGCTACAGGCAGAGTTAGATCCCAGAATCACACAATATGCTGAGTTGGAAAGGATCCACAAGGATCATCGACTTCAACCCTTAGCCCTGCACAGGATCAACCCCAAGAGTCACAGCATGTTCCTGACAGTATCATCCAAACACTTCTTGAACGCTGTTAACCTTGGTGCTGAGGCTCCTACCCTGAGTAGCCTGTTCTTGTGCCCAACCACTCTCTGGGTGAAGAACCTTTTTCTAATATCTAACCTAAACCTCCCCTGACACAACTTCAGGCCATTTCCTTGGGTCTTGTCACTGGTCACCACAGAGAAGTAGTCAGTGCCTGCCCCTTCTCTTCCCCTCATGAGGAAGTTGTAACTGCAATGAAGGACCTCTGGAGATTGTGCAGTCAAACCATTCTGCTCATAGCAGATCCAGCAGATGATGTTTTCTGACACCAGCTACATTAACAAACTTACCCTAACATGCAGGGCTGGTTCTTTGAATGAGGCAACCAAAAGGACCCCTTCCCATTAAAAGTCTTACCAAAGAGGCCATTGTGAAGATGCTTTTCAGATAAGAACATACTTTCTGCCCCATCCAAGATATTATATTCTGACAAACCATAAAAGCACTCTTGTCCCTGCATATCTGCCTTGAACTTCAAAACCCATAAATTTCATTATGAAGAGTACCAAATTTCTATTTTAAAGGGCTCTTGTACATGATTGCAATGTGAAAGATGTCAAAAGAACCTCAAGGAAAGAGGTTTAAGTTAACACATTATAGTTCAAGCTCAAATATATACACAATTAACAATAAATCTTCAACTGATCCTCAGTAGTGTGTTCAAATGTAGTATTGGGTTATGTCTGAGAAATAACAGAGAGACAGAGGAAATGCAGAACCCATTGCCACTGGAAGGAGTGTCTAATCAAATCTATGTTAAGAAAGTTACTACACCCTTCAAAATATACCACACCTCCAAAATACAACCAGAGTTACCAAATGCTTTTTCTTTCAGTAGAAAGTTTTTATTCTTAATTTATAAATTTAAAATTGTCATAACTCGGGACCATCCATATAAATGCTTATACACAGTTAGAAGTGTGTTTAGGGAAAAGGTCTGCATAACTGCTTGCTAAACTTAAGCTGTGAGTGTGAGGAAAATGCATGAACAATAACTGAATCTCACACATTTCCATTTTTAGTCTGGAACTCCCCATCTCAGTCTATTCAGGGAGGTTTCAAATTTTATTGCCATAGTAGTAAAAACAATGACTCAATAGCAAGTCTCCATCCAGCCAATGAAAATTCCAAAACTTAGAAGTCTGATCCAGTAAGATATTTAAATTCATGTGATTCTTTAGCACAAGAATATTCCCACTGAAGTGAGTTAGAACTATTTCTTTCCTTGAAATAATGCCTTCTCTTATGTTCCAGTGTTCTGCTAAACTGGGACCTAGGAGAAAGTGTCTCACAGTAAAGAAAACAGCTATAATTCCTATTTTCTTTTGGGGACTATCAATTCATTCTTTCCCTAGGTTTTCACATCTGAGCTCAAAATTCCTTACTTAAATAATTCCACTGGCATTAAGAACATATAGACTTTCCTTTTCTGAGAAAGGCTAAATTGGGGAAGAACAAAAAACTCACAATGTTAATAACACAACAAAGCTGAAGACCAACAAGAAAGTTTTCCAAACAATTTTAAGGCAACTCTCCAAATTATTTGTGTTCCAGTATCCCCCACATGCAAAAGATCATTTCAGCATAGTTAAGACTAAGCAATTCAAAGACCCAGAGAGCTCAGATGGCTCATAACAAATTAAAACCAAATTATTTAGCAAAAATTTCTGGGGAGGCTTTCCCTAATGGCTTAGTACATTTCCTGACTATGTCTTCAGTATACATGTGCATTCAGAGAAGATTAGCTATTTCATGTGATCAGGTGGCACCCTTGTTTGAAGCTTGGTCCATAGTGGTAGTTATCTTTGAGGAATTTAAACCCTAACAACACAATATATTTCTTGTTTCTGTCCTCCTTCATCAATAAAAACAAGTCAGCATAGAGAGATGTGCATTGCTTGTAACTTAGTATATACCAGACATTTGTTTTCCCATTTTTGCTAATGTGTTATTCTATTAGGTGACATTGCACTTTACTTTGATTTTTGCACTCTTTATAGCCTTCTGACATCAACACAATAAATTATTGATGAATGTCTAATTAATATCACACATTTTCAAAGGGAGACTTATGACTGAAGACCATGAAATCAGTTTTATTTGAAGACTCACCTTATATCATTTTGCCAGAAAATACTGATTTATATGTCACCTACTGAAATTTAGTGAATTCAACCTGCTTTTAGTTCTAGCACAAACCAGGAAATGCATTTTGTTTTCACATCTCATCCCACTAATCACACCCTTCTAAGACAATAAATATCTGTAACACCCTTGTACACAGCCTAGCATAAATACAATAAAAACAAATAAGTGTGCTTATGACACCACATGTTTGTAACAAATGGATTTTGAAAGCCCTTGATCCTGGGAAGGTAATTATGTGATTTGATAGGGTCCACAGTAGCTGTAATCTGATTAGAGAAGTCATAACATTAGCACTGACCATTGATCTGTCAATTACTTCCTTTTTACTCAGAGTATTTGTTTTATTACAGTTAGATTATACTTTTAAAATATCTATTTACAGTAATTTCAATCTGATTGCAATGTATAAACTAAATATTACCATCACTAATGTCTTGTTAAAGTTTCTTTCGTTTTTGCTTTATTTGATTGATTCTTTCAATTTGTTTGGGCCCAGAGGGAAGAGGGACAGATAAAATAAATGTCTTACACTAAAATAGTTGAAATTAATTCTGACCAAAGGTGAAGTATTGAAGTGTTATGGTACACCTGTTCATAAGAGAAAAATATAGACTGCTTTTGAGAACTATGATAGCCACTCTATGGAATCAGCTAGAATATCTGATATAAGACACCTTGAAATATTTATTAAACAAATGATAGCATCACTAAAGGACTATTCTCTTGGTGCTATACTCAAAAAGATGAAGATAAAGGAGGAATTTATAAGTCTTGTGACTTCTTTGTTACAGATGCCCTCAAAGAGGTTAGCTAAATTCTATAGCTGATTGTCAATGAAACTTGCCTTCTAAAGTACAGATTCTGCTCTAAAAGATCAAGAGAATTTTACGTTGCTGAGTAAAACTTTATTTGGCTCAAAAGGCTTTACTGTATGCATACATCTCTTTTGGGATAATTTGCGTAATTAAAAATTGCCTATGCAAGTACAAATATATAGTAGATCAAATTAATTGAATATGATATATTCTTGATGGCCCTCATTAAAACAAAACAAAACAAACAAACAAAACCAAGGTATTCTATAGCAAATCAAACTCAGTTGTTGGAAAACACCACTTTGTAGCAACTGAGAGAGGAGTCCATTTAAGCCATATGTTCAGCCTTGAAATTAATCCCTTCTTTGAGAAAACCTCACATTGATTTCAATACACAATTTGCCTAAAAAAAAGTGCAGAAAATTAACCAGAATCCTTGTGTGTTCTTTGCATAATACAAGAGAATAGGAAATAACAGATGAGGTAAGAAGTGTTCCCTGAAAATTTTTAAGTCATATAATGTTACCCATTTTGGTGAATACGAATGAATGATTAATATGTATAATTTAAATTGTTGAAAAGATATTTCAGAAGAAGAATATTTGGCAATAGTTATTTAAGTGCTACTTAAATTTCTTTCTTTTCTTAATGATTAATTTAACCTGTAAGCTTTTTTCCCAACCATGTTCACGAACAATGTGGAAAACAGATTGGTTTATAGTTTGAAAAGTATGGATGACACAGTAGCTAAGGAGCTATAGGAAACTGATTTTTTTTTAGTAAATATGAACATAATAAACCTAGGAAGTAGAAAGAATTTCACTTTTATTTTATCATTCATCTTTAGAACCATTTTGTGATTTTTATTTTTACAAAGAAAATGAGTGTGCTTTAAATTATTTCTTTTTAGTAACATATACTAACAATATTTTTTTAAAGTATCTCACAAATCCATGTAAAATATACTTTATGTCAATATTTCTGGCTTGCTTGGGGTAAAAAAGAAACCTCTAAAACTTTCCCTCTGGTAATATCACCTGTTAATTAACCACAAAAATTCCAGTGGTATGTCTGATGATGAAACATGGTTTAACTCTGTATGACTTTCAGAGGCCTGTTAAAAATTGAACATATTAAAATAAACATTTTAAAGCCACATCCTCAGTTTAGGGGATTGAATCTGCCTTCCAGGATGTTTGTTTCCTTTTATTTTACCCACTTCAAGAGAGAAGGTTCATTGCTGGACCCAGTAAGTTCTGCTGACCTGGAATCCTGCTGGTTCTGGTCCTCTGAAGTGATTTCTGTCTCTCTCTGTCCCACTCAGCCTCTCTGCCCTCTTGCCTCCCCATCGCTGTTCTTTTTATCTTTCTCTAGCTATTGCCTCTCTTAATATGTATTAGTTCACCCTTTTTGTGCACCATATTCATGTGCAGACTGGATACATAATTACGACTAGTCCTAACTCTAGAAGCCTACAAAACCATAGCAAGAAATCTAATAAATTAATGATTAAATGTTTTTCAAAATTGTGGTATTTTATAGCAAGCCACCAAGTAAGCAATAAAATATCCACTATCTTCTTGAGACAGCAAAGTCATATTGTTAAGCCAGGTTTAAAGTCAAAAGCTACTTCTTTGTTCAAGGGTACTCCATATATCATTCTACCTAAATTCAAAATTTAACAAAACAAAATCATCAAAACTGGAGTGAAAAGCTGTGCAGTATGCATCTTACTGCTCTTGAAAAGATATTTTGATTTTGTTTTCAGACTTTTTTCTATTATTATTTCCAAAGACTCTTTTCCAGTACAATGTTTCCTTTGAAGCCTTACATAGCTTTCAAGTGTCAAACTATGTGCTTTTGAGAGATGTCAGTGTTCTGCTTGTAAAAGGTAGGGCAGGCGAGGCTAATGCAGTCAATGTATTCTGTTTGCAGAAATTTTGCCTCAGTGATCAATAACCATATGCAATAGAAAAGTGGTTTCATTCTCCGTTTGACATAGTGGTAGCTACATCACCTAAGGACTTTTTTTCATCTCAAGTATGTCTTATTTCATGCTATTATCTATAGCAAGTTTAGCAGCCACATATTTTATACTCAGAGGTGCCAGCTGTGCTTTCACATTGGATTTGTATTTATTCCATCAATATGTTTATATTTTAATATGCTGTGCACCTGGTGATACCTTAGTAAAATAAACCTGCTGAGTAAAATGTTAAAACCCAAAAAGGAGACCTCAGAAAGTGCAGGGGTTTACTGCAGAGTTTGACTGCAGGGTTTCATTTTCTAGAACTTAATCTGTGCAACAGAACCTCAAACATTGTGGCAAAGGTTATTATTCTCAAAGTATTGAGGCTGCTTATGGAAGACAGAGGTAAGATAAGCAATACTGCTGAGAGGCGCACATTCCTTCTCTTCCCCATTTAGATTTTAAAAAAGGTGTGAATGTGGATGGGGTATGGTGTAAAAAAGGCCATATTTATCTGATTGGCAAATGAATGAGCAATCCATACACTAATCTGTATGCCAGCAAAATATAATTCAGATTTAAGACATTTAAATTATAATTCTGTGTTTACTTTCCCTTTTTAAAAGCAGTTTTTCTTTCAGATTTTCATAACTAAGTTTATGGATTTATGACTAAATGCTCTCATCTTACCCTGATCAATTATTTGCACGCTAACAGCTGAGCTGACGCAACCACAACGAAGTGGTTACACCTGCTTTTGTCATGCCCTAGATGTAAGATAAAAGGCATTAGTTCAGCCTCACTTGAGGCATGCTAAAAGTGTCACAGTGGACTGGTAGACCCTCCCTTTGTTCAGTAGCTCTAATTCAGTTACATTTAGCCATGTGTCCATACCTTTACAATATTTCACAGGCTACCAGACAGTGGTGTGCTTTTAGTAGCAGCAAGTTCATGCAGAAAGAGCTAAGTAGGTGTGGTTGTTGAAGAAAAGCAGTAATTCTAGAGAAACAGTAGGTTGTTTTACTGAAATTGGAATATAGACAAAATGTGAATTTCATGATTTAGATCAAATATGAAGCTTGGGTTGTTTTTCAGTTTTGGTTCATTATTAAAAAAAGTCTTACAACTTGATCTACTGATGTTTCAGTTTAAAAACAAACAAACAAACAAACAAACAAAACAGCTTAAATAACTCTGTCATAAACATTAATTATATCTATACAGACTTGTCTTTAACCAGATGAGTTCAAATTTTTCTTTAATCTGGGGTCAATTAACAAACAGCCTATTTATCACTGTCCAGATCCTTATTTCCTTTTATGTTTCTTTCATCATTGCAAACTAATGACATTTTTTGTTTAAATAAAGACTATATAATATATATACAATTTTAAAATAGTAAGCCATTAAAAAGCAAGCAACTTGCAACACAGTTGCTTCTACTTTGAAGCCAGTAGTGTAAAATCATGCTGTTTCCAAGTTCTTTAACTTACTACCTGGACAAAATGGAATTTGGGAGGTACAAATCAGAATTTATAATGGGTCAGTTGTGGCTCGAGGAGGCAGAGAGAATTATTATTTATACACACTTCAGTTCCCCAAGTTAAACCAATGCTTTAGAGATGAACTATCATCAAACAGTTGCTCACCAGTGAGAAAGAAGAAAAATATTAAAATATTAATTCTGAGTCCAGAAGCAGCAGAATACTGAACTGCAATGAAAATGACTTTATTCTCTTTTTTTTCCCTATTTTTTTTCGATCCTTTCTTCATATTGTGTATCCAGGCCCTTTCACTTCTTTGATCAAAAAGCCTAGCAGACAAACACCCCAAATTCCAGTTTTAGTTACTTAAAAACACCAAACTTCTGGAAAAGAGGCAGGATTTTCAAATTGTTTAAAATTTTCATAAGATTTTAAAGTATTAAGGTATGTGAAGATTTCAAGAAGGGCAAAAACATGGATGTTGTAATCTCTCAGGTTTGGAGAGATTTTCTTCTTTTAGACAAATAAACATCTCTTACTGATATTTTTGCAGCATAGTCACTTAAATAAGAATTTCTGTTTTGGATATGACTCTGAAGGTATGTCAGAAAACTTGAGGTGAAATTTTTTCTGTTTGCCACAGCTTCACAAGATAAGGCAGTGAGATGCTTGGAAAGAAGCTGCTTTGTGGCTTTGGTTTTTCCTCATGGAACATAACAGAGGGAAATGTCAGGGCTTCCAAAAGGAAACAGCTGATAGGCAGTTGCTAAAAGAATTCAATGGCATTGAATTTGACTTGGGCAATTATAGCGTTGACAGTGCACCTACACATATGCATGTATGGTTCTTTCATAAATTGTTTGGCACCTTTACTGTTTGTTAAAAGGCACCCAAAGGAACTACAAGATTTTATACAAAATAATACAAAAAAAATAATAAAATGATTTAGCAACAATACACTGTATTTTTATTGACAAAACAAATGAACTCACTTATTGAATAAAATTTTATTGCAGGGTGTTATACCTGATCTGTTTTGATTTTTATCCTCTTGACAAGGTGATGTTAATGTTATGCTTAATACATACAAGGACATGTTTTCCAGGAAATGAAGATTAATTTTTTTAATTAATTGTTTCATAAATTTATTTCTGGATGCCACATAATCCTCATTTCAGCTTATAGTGGTTTAGGGTTTAACATTTTTCTGGATATCTTTAGGTATTTAAGAGTCTGCTCACATTTTCTCAATACCAGTATAATTTTTGGGTTTGGTTTATATTCAATTCTTGGAAAATCATCTACATGCACTGAGAATAAACAGGAGAAAGTGGATTTTTTTCAACATACATACAGCTAGATGTTTCCCCTAGCTGATGTTGTGAATTTGAAGTGTACTCTCCAGAAGCTTCTGCTGTTTTACTTTAGTATTTTCTTTAGAGTCCACAGGAAAAAGTGGAAAGGTCTCTGCAAAATGTCCTGAATACCAAAACTTTTTGCAAAGGTATCCCAGCAGTAGCTTTAAACCATTTTGCTATTATTTTTGAAGGAGGCAATTTCATAGAAGCAGTCTAGATAGTACATGCTATCTGTCCGAAGTTTCCCATTATGAGACACAGTTATAGAGAGGATCTGAAGGTGACTGAATCCATCAATGTAATATTGCTCTCCTACTGATATAATAGTTGCAGTTAGCATGATCCCTTTTTTTCCTTAGCTTGGAAAAATGTTTAATTTTTTTTATTTTTTTTTACTACCATCATAGATGTAAAGTAATATTAAAGTTATATATTGAAGTAGGAAAAGTATGTTCTAAAAATGTAGGAAGTGAGAGTTAAAGGTCCCAACCTACACATACAAAAGGAAATTACTAGAAAAATCTGGTTCAACAAAACTAACTGAAAAGATGTAACCATTTGGTTGAAAAGGGGTCAGGTCATGTGAAGATAAAACGTACACCACTTATACTAGTGTATGTGCATTTCTGAACACTGGAAAATGCAAACAACCTTCCCAGTATCCAGTAGCCTGACACTTGATGGAAACCTTCTTGTTTTCCTGACTTTTGATGTTTTAGTTCTCATTTTTTCCATCAAATATATAAAAGAACTAAAACCAGTTGCTTAGAGGAAGGAATTAAGTTTAGAGATGTAGTTTTACTCTGGATACTCATCAGTCTTCATGTTTTAGTTTTCATGACTGTTTGTCAAATTTTTTTTCCTTAAACTAAGTTTCTAGGTTACGAGTGGGGTTTTTTTGTTGGTTTTTTTTTCTGCTGCTGCACATTACCTTGCATAACTGCTTGTATTTAAAATGTGTAACAGAGAAATAACTCTTACCTTGTTTTGTCTTTTGTTAACTGTAGAAATGCTTTCTGCAGAGGTTAAGCTAGGTGCCATTTCCTGGACAACAGAATGAGGTGGACTGGTCCTGAAAACATACTTCAGCATTTAGTCATCAGTTTGGGAAGACCTGAAAATATGGAAGATGGAACATATCAGTCACTAACAGTCTATCTACACATTCATGTGAATATACAGCTGGGGTAATTGAGATAAGCATTATGCAATTAGCAGAGCTGGAATTTAAGTAGAACAATGGAGCTATCCTTTTTCCTCTTGAAAATATAATCAAGAGACTGTTTTTAATCACAGGTAATTAATACCTTTATTAAACTCTTCCATCAAAAAATGCCACTCCAACATCATGGATCATTATGCAGAAACATTAATTTAATTAACATTGACTCACAGTGAAGAATATCATCTATTAAAATGCCACCATCACTTGTTTTGCAATCTGAAAATATCCTATTTTATCTAAATATGTTTTGTACAATTGATGTTCAAGGAGTTAGTTCTGAAATGTCCTTTTTTACATGCCTACAGAAAAGAGAAGCCTTTTGTTGAAAGATAATTTATGGTTTATGCCCTAACACTCATATTTAAGGTGGAAAAAAAAAGCATTTTACTAGTCCACATAAAATAAAAAGTATCTGATAAAAAGTCACTTTAGACTATCACAGGAACACATCCTCTCAACAACTCTACAACAAGATCCAGTGGGAGGGATAGTGTGTAAAGAATACCAATGAGGTTTCTGTATAAACCAAGTGCATTCCACGCTTCAGTTTCTAGAAGCTTATTGTCCAAAGATTTCACTAAAACACTCTCTGCCTTTTAAAAAGTCCTTCTACACCAAGAATTATTAAAGTGCTGGTGGTCAAAGATAAGCTTAACTTGCATGATGTGTTTTTGCAAGTACCAGCTCTGTCAATGCTACAAAGCAATTGTTCAATTTGAACATCAGCGATTTCACACTAACGTTGTTTGTGTTTCTGCCCTTCTAACGTTTTAGTAGTGGAAATATGTGCATGTGGGTGGTTGTGGGGAAGACAGGGAATCACTTCTGTGGTTCATGTGTTGATATTTAAAATATCAAGGTGGAGTCCAATCTAAATGTTAGAAAGAAGGGCTGCACATTACCTCTCACTCTTTTTGTTTCTCTAAAGTGTAGAACAAAGGATGCTGAACACCTTTACAGCACAGTTCACTCACTAAATTGCTGAATACCTAATATCAAACCAGCACCAGTAAATGCAGTAAATGCCTCTGAGACAGCACTTGAATGCACAGATTCAGCAGCAGGAGGTCTGGTGAGTCCAGTCGAATACAAATTACAGAGCAAAGTAGAACTGTGAAGTTTAAATACATTCCTTGTTTAAATATTGACCTAGAGAAACAGATGGGTATTGGAGGATGTCTGGTTTGTATTTCATCTGATTACTTTTTAAGCTATGAATTAAGCTTAAAGTCTGTAAGGGGAACAAGTTTTCTGCAAAATAGTTTGAGGATACTGTGTTTCAAAAAGAAACAGAGAAAGGAATGTGAAAAGACAAGCAGTCCCATATTCTCTATCAACAGAAACTAAGTGCTGTATGGATTCTTGATCAGAGAAGGGCAAACCAGAAGTCTCCTGCAGAAACTCTTAACCCTGAACTTTCTATCTCCTCACACTTAAAATTTCATTTTGGGTTTTGATCTTCTTGCTAATTCTTTTCAGTAGTAGTCTGAAGAGAAGACTAGTAGGGAAGGAGAGAGGGAACCTGATGGTCTCTGAGACCAGATCCTGTTGTAAAACATGGGGTTTATCTTCTATTTCCTAATTTCTTCTCCATGAACCCCCTCCCAGTTCTTATAAATGATCCAAGACTCTGTCTCTTTTCTCCCTGTGGATGACTCCTTACCCCCTGAGTGGTTTAGAATGACTTTAGAAAATCTCCTCTGACATAACCATGTCTTCAAAGCACAACACTGGACCCCTACCATAGCAAAGATCACCATGTCATCACCCCTTGAAACAGCCCTCCTAATTCCAGAGTTGAAATTACCTCACCTTGACACAACTTCCCAATTTTCTCTATCATAAGTCCAGCAACTAATCCTTGTCTCCTTTTCCATTTCTTCTTGAAGTTTCTCATTCCAGACTTAGCCTTGCATAAGTCATCCAAAATTAAGTGTACTCTTGAGCCTTCTCTTTCAAAAACATGCTCAAGCAGCCAGGTGTTATTTCTTTTCTGTTTCCTTCAAATTCTGTCTGCCACACTACTGAATTCCCTACTCAGATCTGCTGAGAATGCCTCAGCACACTCATCTCTCACCCACTGAATCTCCCATTTGGTTCAAAATCCTCTAAAGTCTTATGAATTATCCCTACAGAACTTATTGTTCACTAAATTCTTATTTCCACCCAACCATTCACCTAGAATTAAAGTTGCCAAACTTATTCCCTCCAGGGAAGTTAAAAATCCAGATATAAAAATCCTACAGGGTAGGACCCTATGAAAAGGAACGGACTGTAAAGAACACCTTGAGAAAGAAAAAAAAAACAACACCACCAACAAAAAACAAAGCAAAAAAACCCAAACAACCCCACCAAAGCAAAAACCTCCAAACAATAATGGTCCTATTTTGTTTGCTTAGTCACTAAGGAAAAAAATTGCATACTAGAATGCAAAGTGTGTATGCTCAAGGTAAGAGATTTTCCTTCTTTTCCAGGTTTCCCTTCTCTTTCAGTAACATGGGAAACAAGGCTCCAGGCAATGGCAGCTGTGAGGAGTCTTTTCTCTTTGTGTCTGACCTGTTAAACCTGTTTCCATCTCTGGTTGCCTGTTGCAGACACTGCAGCTCTCCAACTGGGCAGCTTTTTCTCTTGCCCTGTTTAAACTGCCAATTACTTGCACACAACCTGTGGTGTGTGCAGGGAGAGAGGCCAGGACACTGCACATCCATGAGAAGCTGTGCTCCTGGATGTGCCAGGCACTCTCAGCATGCAATCCAACACAGGCAGCTGCAACCTTGCTACCTATGACCTATGACCATGGTGACATCTGACTCAGGGTAGACTGTCTCATGCTGGAACAGGAGGAGTTTGGTAGGTTTTCACAAAACCCTGAGTGATTTTACATCAAAAATAATACTGACTTTCAATCAGCTCTGCACCTTTACAAGATCTGAGAACATTTTCCAGCTGTTTGCCTCAAGGGAAAATATAAGTACCCACCATTTTGCCACACATGCTCTAATTGCCTTCGCAGGAGACCCCATTGTGGGACTGGAAGTCTGTTTCAGCCCACTCCAGCCATGTTTTACAGTAGACCAGCCCAGGGACCACAATCCTAGGTGCATGACACAGAGCATTGCCTCAATAGCAGAAGGTACCAGGACCATTTCTAGGTCAGTTTGTCACTGTCTGTCAAGTCGTGTTGGATTGCTATTTAATGTGGAAGTGTGTGGAACAAAGTGTTGTGAAAGTGTGTGGAACAAAGTGTTGTGCCAGTGAGGAGAAATGGGGAAGTCAGGAGTCTTGAACTGATAGTGATTTCCTCACAGGGAAGCCAGGGCTATCAGAAAATTGGTGATCTTTCACCCAACACTTCTCCCTCAGGTACAATTTAAGTAAGACTCTGCATACAATTATGGATTAAAACTCCATTTTCGTACATGTGTCAGTAAGATTAACTGTACAAAAGCTTTAATTGCAGTGTCTTTATGACTAACTTCCTTAGAATAGCCATTGTGCTTTTAATCCATAGCAGTCAATTCCACTGTAAATTTCATACAAAGACCTTCGCACTCCTCCAAGGACCTTTTAAATCTATGTTGTCTTGCAGCAACAATAGAAATCTGAAAATAAATGTTTGTTGAGGGTCCAGATATGTTGTACATGTGGTGATTTGCTACTCAATATCATTAGGTCAAACTTATTTTTAAATGGAAAGTGGAGGCTTCTGGAGATAGTTTTATTCATCTGCAAATTTAGATCCCATTTCTTTGATACATGCATGGTAATACAAGTGCCAAGGCAGTAACACCTTGAATTGACAGAGACTTCAAGAACCTCTTTGGGAAAGAGCTCTGTGTTTTTTAAGCTTTATCAGAATTGTGATGCAAATAAACCCTTATAATGTCACTGACTTCATTGCAGTAGAACTGCTGGTAACATTTGCATTTTTCACAAGATTATCTTCACAGAATTGACAAGAAATGGTTTTCTCATCAAAATCACATCATAATGCTACTTGCAAATTGTTTTAAAATTGCTAAGATAAAGCCATAGGAATTTATTAATATGACTTTTTTTTTAAGTTTTCATAATGCTTCTTGGCTAGAAATTGGATAAAAATACCTGCCAACTACATCTTTCTTCAGCAGAACATCACTTTAGACAATATTCATGTAGAAGATCCTGTAAGCATCAGTTGAATATTCTTAAATTAGTTCATATGTGGTATTTTGAACACACAAGGATAGGACATGTTACTGTGATCTCCTGAATTTGATTTTCAACACTTAAAGTAACCTTAATTAATTAATGTGTTGGCCCAGCTAAAAAACTATTTGCATTAAGGAAGAGTGGTTTTTATATACAACAGTTATTCCACTTTAAAATGCAATTACCTTTCAACATAATTAACTTTACAAATGGGTTCTCATGTCGAATTATTCAGGAATAGCTAATTGCTTGTGTTATCAAGCTCTAGAAGTTTCACATCTCCTATAATATGCAGGAAGTATTATCACCTTTGTACAGATGTTGAATTTGAAGCAAAATGCCAAGGAAAGATAAAGTCGGTGGCATGACTTGAATTAAGACCTCCAGACACTCTTGCATACACACACACTTAACATTAGCTAACTGACTTTTCTCCCTTGTAGGTATATAACCTTCCACAAATGTTGAAACAAGTAACAAAATCATGAGATTAAAATGAAAATATTTGCTCTCTGTAGAAAATTTTTATACGGTTATATCAAAATAAATCCTACTAAATTCAGTTATTGGTGATTCATAACTGAAAAGGGTTTTCTATTTTAAGTAATTGTTGCTCATAAGAAGAAAATTCAATTAAGAATAAGGATAGGCCATCCCAGATGGATGCATTTCTGAGACAACCAATAATGGTTCTTAACATATGTAGTTACATATTCTTATTACCTAAAAAAAGTAATAATGTCGTAATTATGATGTAAGGTTAATAACTTCTCACATGTGCTTGTTCCCTTGAAACAGTATTTCATGTCTCCTTTTTCATAACCTTATTGACATGTACAGACTACTCATAAATTATGTAAAAGTATTTTGAAAATACTTTCCACATAGCAGGCTGTGGTAGTATATTAATCTAACAAAACCACAGTTACATGACAAGAGGTTAACTTAGGTCAATGAATATCAGAATAAAATGAGATATTTACTCTAAACAAATAACACTATTAGAAGAAACCATTATTATGTAATAATCTCTTATTTCATATCCATTTTGGTTTCATAACTGAAAAATCCTTAATCCAAAATTCAGAAAATTAACACAAGTTTCTTAAACCCATTTGCTTTAAAATTATTCTTCTGCTTTTAGTTACCATTAAATATAGATGTATGCATCTTCTTACTTTAGATGACAAGTATTCAGTGTACTGGAGCAAGATCAACAGCTTCATCAGAGTGGACACTCCAGCAGCGTCACTGGACCATGCAGAACTCCAGCTATTAAACTTTAAACTCTTTAAAGCAATGAATAAGAAACAGAGTTTGCATAGTACATTCTTTTGTGTTCATTGAGATTGCTCATATAATTATGGGATTTGATTGGAGTCAAAAATCTGGCTGGAGAAAAGAAGCCTCACTAAGGCTTATTTCTTCATTATGAAGACAGAATGAATGTAAAGATATAATGAAGTATCTCAGTGAATTTTGGAGCAGCAGCACATACAGCACATACACACATACAAAGAGTAACTTCCCTATGTGTACAAACTGCAAGATGTTTGCACACTGTGAGAATGAATCTTTTGCAGTTTGTTTTGCAGAGAAAATGGAAATAGTCCTTATTCTTATCTTAGAATTGTATTATTACACGAAAGGTAAATATTGCTTACAACATGAATGGAGTCACTGATTATATACTTATATCTTGTTTCCTTGGGCAGCAGAAGGGTTGAAAGGACTCTGGTTATTGGTCTAACCTTTCCGTTCTGAAGACACAAATTCAAGTCATGCTAAGAGTACGTTTTGTCCCTGTGCCCAAGGACACAGTTTGACATGTATATTTTTAAAACTTGTTAAGAGCCGGACAAGGTATGCAAGCTTTGCTCTCAGGAAATCCATGGCAAGTCTCCTTTTGGCTTCCACCAGCCAGGCTTTTCCCTAAGGCCAGGAATATAAAAGTGTCATGAGAGATCTGCCTGAACTTTAGCTTCCTCTTTGGCTCCATCACTTCTTGGCAACACTTGGATTTTTCTTGGCCAGCTCTCCAAGATTCTGGCAAAGAAAGGTCAAAAAACAATGCAAGACCCAAAATTTTGTCTTGCCTCTTGAGTATTTTGGGATCCTATTTTTTTCTTAAGTTGCATCTGATTTGTCCTCTTCCTTCTTGCACCAGTCAGAACAGTTCCTTTGGGACATTCTCATGACTTCAAGAGCCAAAAACATTTTGGACTCCTTTCCCTTCTGACCTGACAAATCCTCTGTACCAAAGGGCCAGCATCAAGTAACCTACATCCAGTAATGCAAAAGTTATGCCACCCCAAGGCTTACTTTAATCTAAAAGAATATTGGTAGAGGAACACAAAAATGGCTATATGAGACACATAGTGCTGCTAACCAGGACCATATTATACCTCTCACAGATGCTTAAACAGAGGACTGCAAAAGAACACATCAGAAACACATCCAAGTAATTTCAGAATTCATTTTCCTCAGCATATCTCAACCTATTGTTAGCCTTTAGCTGTTGCCCTCTCATGGAAGTAAGATCTAACATATGAAATTTGTCACATCCCACCTTATTTACCTCTTTTTGGAGGCAAATAGTCCTTCCTTTTCATTTCTCCCCTTACACTCAGGTCTGCCTAACTTCCCATGGCCTGTCTAAACTATGCTAGAATTGTGTTATGCAAAAGCTCTTGAGTTCAGTCTGCACAGACTGGTACACTAATACATCAGAGCCCAGTGTCACGTTGAGACATTCAGCCACTTCTAGAAACTGTCATTGCACATATACTACATCTAGGCCAGTAAGTCCCACTCCTCAGCTTGGACAAAGCACAATCATGACATGACTGATTCATGTTATTTAGGTGTCTACTTAAACAGTTGTTATTTTCCTTTACAAAATTTTCTCAACTTCTAAAGAGTACTTGATTTACTTATACACACAGGGTTTGTTGGTATATACTAAACTCTTCTTTTAACTGAAATCTCCTTTTATAGCGTATTTTCTGCTTGTGTTACTTGTTGTCCTTTAGGTATTGACTTTACAATGCTGCTTAGTTACAGCTTTGATTTGAATGAGCTTTCTAGTGAATTACTTCAAACTAAGTAAGAATAGCCTCTATTGCCATTCTTTCCAATTATCAATTCTAAGAAGCAGCCATATAAAATGTCAAGAAATAATTTTCACAAGCATTGTACATTTGTACATGCTACAAGTGGGTAGCTGAAATTCCCTGTTATCATTCTTGTTAGATTTTTGTAGCCTCTCTGGTCATACTTGCTGCTGAGCACCAAAATTCTTCCCCCGCTCCCTGTAATTTTTTTGTCCAGAGGCTGGTAGTATGGCCTTACCAACAGAGTCTATAACAACTTGGTAGTGTAGTCACTTAGATTAAACTTTTATAAATAAAATAAAGTGGAGGAAAAAATATTATTGAGGAAAGAGATTCTCGTGACTCAGATAATTTTAGGAATGTAACTAGATCAGTACTATCAGAAACAGTAGCAGACCATCAGGTACCAACAGGCAACGGTTACAACTGAGCAGACATTCACTTGTGCTCACTCAGAGCTTACATGCTCTTTGGAGTGGGACATAGCTGGAGAGGAGTAGACCAGAGCAGAGAGATTTGGCAAATAGGTATGGCCAGAAATGTTTATTCTTACCATTTTTCTTATAATGCTTGTATCCTAGAATAGGTCCCACAGAAAGAGTGCAAGAACTTAAACAACATTTTTAAAATAGAATATGGTACATTTTTATAAATAAAGAGACAGGAAACATTTGCAACAAGATTATACAAAACAGGTGACAGCCAGCCATCAACCTGTGCAAATTTAAGAGCTAATTTCAAATTAGTGAACTATGAAAACTAACTTTATGCCAGATCATGTATGAAAAATCAGACTAATCAAGTATGTCAATATTTTACTTAGTTCAGATCAAAAAAAAGTAGCCAAAAATAATGCAAATCATTACTAACTGAAGAGCCTAGTTCACAGGATGTGAGAAAAATTTATAAAGAAGCTGTACTTTTGTGGGAGAAATTCTTATTTACACACAGTTGATGTCATTTATCGGGAAAGAATTGTATTTAAGGCTTTTTTGAAAAAAACCCAGAATTTTAAGTGGATATATATGAAACTGCAGGAGTGACTGATCTACAGATGCTAGTGAATTTCCTCTACTTGAAGAATTTAGCATGCCAAACCAAATAACCATTCTGGAAAATGGAGAGTCTGTTTGTGATTTGCTTACTTCCACAAGCAGTAATTCTATTCAACTTGTTCTTAAAGAGCTGTCAGTGTTGTTATTTTCTTCTCTTTTTTTGCATGGAGAAGTACAAGAATTCCTCTTCTGAACTTTTCTTCCTCTTAAAAGCAGATTTGTACTGCCTGGCACACATCATGTAGTGAACTTGGTTTCATTCCCTGAAGGATTTGATTCTAGGGTCTACAAGAAGTAGTATTGCCTGACTGAAGGGGAATTCTCTGCTGCCATAGATTCTCCCATCTTTGCACAAAGCTGATAGTGTTTCCAGAGTCAGTGAAAGATGCAGTGTTGTGTGATCTCAAGTCGTCCTCATCACAGTACACTGCCAGTGACAAAAAAAATATATACTCTTGAAATAACGCAGAATTTCAAAGGTAAAACTTCACCCTTGCTGAGCATGCAGTCGGTGTGATTTGTAATAAAGAGAACAGCATTCCTTCTTTGCATAAATAATTTAAGTGCAGCAACTGCTGTAGCAACCACAAAGAATATAAATTGCTAATTCCAGAGAGTAAATCCCATGATTTCGATACCAAACAATTAAGAGGCTCTATTTGTCAGATCACGGCCAGTGCTTACATGGCAGAGCTCAGAGAAACAGCACTTCTGTATTCAAATGGTCATTACAAGAGAGACCCAGCCCCACCTTAAATCTCTAGCTATAAATTTTCAATTTTCTCATAAACAAATAAAACAACACTGTTTTTAAAAGTGCACTTTTAAAGTGCCTGTACATTCATATCTAACCATTTCACATGTATGTTGCAAAACATCCCTGTGTACTCTGCCAAATCCATTCCTTTGAGCAAACAGGTCACAGCGAATTACAAGAGTTCACTTCCCCTGGAGAGGTATTTCTGCCTGTTCACAGGGACTGTTGATTATTCAAACTCACATGCATCTGATGAAGTAAGGAAAGCCAGAATATGAAAAAACCCAACCCCACAGTAAAAACATTGAGCTCTAGAGGTGTAATAAAAGTAAAATACACACATCTGGAAGTTTGATGTTGTGCATAAGTTGAAAAATGCTATGTATATATGAAAATTGCAGATGCCAATGAAAGTACCAGCCTCTTTGTTTTGTTATATATAATACTTTTGGGGAGTTTGGGGCTTTGGGTTTTTTTGATTGGTTGGGTTTTTTAAGATTAGTTTCTTTTAAAGCAAAACTTCCAAAAGCAAACTGTGTGTATCTACTCAGCTGTCCATCCCCAGATGAGAAACATCATGTAATTTTCAGCCAAATCCAGCAGAACAGACTTAGCTGCGCTACTCATAATCTTATCTATTCTGTTTTGTTTCGGGTTTTTAATGCTGGTTAGGAAATATCCCACTGAGACATCCTTCCAATATCAACCCTTCACAAACCCAGATGATTCTCTTTGGAAAAGGCTTTTCACCTAATGATTGGTCTTACCTCTACTTGACACAACCTATACAGAACAAAAAATTAAAGAAAAATTTCAGCTTTAGGCACTTGCACCTGAAAACTACTCCTTCCTAAGACTCTGGGAGAAATGTTTTTGTCATTCAGATACATCACAATGCTGAGAAAGACTTTCCTTGGATCTAATTAATTCAATTTTTCACTTGAAATCTAGGTATATTCACCTAGCATCAAGAATGATATGTAGAAATATTTTGCATCTTAAGTAGGCACAGATTTTACTCTAAATATTATCATTTCATAGCAAGTCTTACAAGAGACTTCTTAACAGACAAAACTTCCACAGATGACTATAGTACTGTTTATAAATAAGAAGTACCTGAAAATCTTACTCCTGAATACTCCTCCAGATAACTTAGCAATGACCAAAAGTTGTTAATGTTCACAGACATCATGGCCTTGATCCCTTTCTTTGATTGCTTTATTCTCTAAAATAAGACAATAGTTTTGGCCACTTGAAATTCACCTAAAAATTGTTTGGTTTTGTTTTTCTTCTATCTGATGTTTCTGATTCAGAAAAACCAAATGCTTTTTTATGTTTTTCTACACTTGATACTTGGCACTGTGAGATGGGTGGCACCACTGACACTGATTTGAGGAATCATGACCACTAATTAGTGACAAAGTGCTCAGTTAAGAAACAGCTTCTTTGCAATGGTCTGTGGAAAATATAAATAGGTATAGCAAAACATAGGAAGACATAATCTTCACCAGTTTAAGCAGTATCATAGGTTTGGATAGTGTCTCTATTGTGATACTTACTACACAAACTGCACCATCCCTGATCAGGGAAACATTCTTTGGACTCTACAAACTGATTATTTTCTAGCTACTAAATTAAGTAATCAAAAAGAGAGTGTCCCTAATATATCTATATGACATTCCAGAGAAAACTTGCAAGCAGATCTTCTTAATGGCTGTGGGTGTAGACTGTTTACACTGGCGGAAGTTATCGTCTTCTATGGAATGATAAACATTCCTTGACCACATTGGTTCTTGCATCTGAAAGCTAACAATGCGTGCAGCTTCCCTTTATCCCAAATGTATTTGTTCCCTTTACAGCTATACAACATTTTTATAGTCCTTTAAATCCTTCTGTCTCAAAACCAATTAAAGAGAAAATAGAAAAATGGAAGAGTTCCTTTGCTGAGAAAAACCCCAAACGAAAACAGCAAATGCCACTGTTCTAAAAAGCAGATTCTGTTATATGCATTTGCACCAGCTGTTTCTTTTAAGCATGTCTTGAGCCTACACTGCATATATTTTTAAGTCTTTTCATTACTAATCTGTGTTTTTAAACTACATTTAAAACTAATACTCTTTCAAGTTAAAACAAGTGAAGCTGATATTTATCCCAGTGATGGGAATTCCATAGTTACCCCATAGCTATATTTTCCTTGTCTCATCTTTCTTTTTATTTCTGTGATGAGATTCATAGGTTAAACAGAATAAAAATTTTTCTGCTATCACATTAAAGACAATTGCAAATGGTCATTCATGTCTACTAAATTCTTGGAAAATCAGATCTATATTCATATACAGTCATTTATTGCTTTGCAGCTAAAATTGAGTCTGTCAGTTTTACTGCCTGTTAATAGGAAAAGATAATAAAAGCAAAATGGGAAAAAATATGTAATTTATTCTTGGCAGATGTTTTAGCAGATTTTAACAATATGAATTAATATTTATTTTTTTCATTACTTTAAGTAATGAAAGCAGCTGAAATATTAACACCAAAAAACCTTATACAGTAGGTTTTTCACTGTCTCCAAACTCCTCAAAAAAGGCAAATTTTTAGATGGAAGAGAGTCTATAAACTGTCCAAGTGACTGGTGGAGAGAGGTAAATGAAAACAGGATCCTGTTGCTGTAGATGCTGCATCCAAAATTTATTTCCATGGACAGATGAATGAAGTAAGGAAAGGAAGATGGTGGACAAGGTAAAAAAAGAAATGCTTAAGAAGTAAATAAAAAATGAGGGTGTCATAAGTAACATGTCATAGTTTAACCACAGCAGCGACTCAGCCCTACACTGCCACCTGCTCAGTTCTCCCACAGTGGGATGGGGGTAGAAACAGAAAGGTGAAAGTGAGAAAACTCACGTTTTGAGATAAAGACAGTTTCATAGGTAATGCAAAAGCCCTGTGTGCAAGCAAAGGTAAGGTAGGCATTCACTCACCACTTCCCATGGGCAGGCAGGTATCCAGCAGCTCCACCATGTGTAGCAGTGACTTGACTGCAAATAAAATCCATCAATTATTATGAAAAGTATATTAGTTCAATTCAGTTAAGGAACAAGAAAAATCTTAGCAATACAACAGGGAGGCCTCAGCATATGAGTTGCCAGAGTATACTGGTCACCATGGGTTTTTCAAGAGTTTGCATGCAAGAATAATTTCTTTTTTTGCATGATAGAAGGAATAACGTTAAGGTGAATAAATTAAAAATATGCAGATGTAAAAGGATGTGATGTGATTGATGTGATGTGATGTGATGTGATGTGATGTGATGTGATGTGATGTGATGTGATGTGATGTGATGGGATTAAGTGGCACTCATTTGGTCCAGGTAAATGTAATTCTAGAAGCCTAGGAATTGAAGAGTACTGATGCCCATTCTGGTGTCATGATACTGGTTATGTTAACACTAATTTCTGACATAAAAGTAGAGCAATGCATATTATACAGATTAAAGCAGTCAGCGTTCTAAATAGAATTCATCAAGCCAATGTAATGTGATAAAATAATCAGTCAACAAGAAATTATCAACACACAGTTTTGCAAAAAGAGCATGTGAAGACAAATTGTTGCCCCTAAGTCTCTCAAATTTTCTCCTTGGCCAAGAATAACATGTCAAAGCAGTAGGGTTTATGGTTGTCTTGCCCATGCAGGCTGCTTTGTGCTATGTTGCTTTTTTGAATCAAAATTTCCCCATTAACTGATAAATTCTCACAAGTTATGATGTGTTTCAGAACTTGGATTTTACTTGTAGCTCATTTATCACAGCAGAGAAGACTGACTAAAGAATTCTAATCAAACACCTACCTGCTCTCTATGCTGAATGAGAATCTAAACTTGCAGTTATTTTCTCAGCACTTCTGTGGTAAGCTTGTAAGATCAGCCAGGAATGATGATCAGTGTACAGTTAAACATGACCACTGTGAGCTTTGTGGCATGGAAGAAGGTAATCCCTTCCCTTCTCCTGGACTGTAATATGGAAACATGGGATTGCTTTTAGTATTCCCACTCTCTTTAGACTTGCCCAGCAGGGTTTGTAGTGCCATCTATTCTAAGTACATTTAATCCTCATTTTGCAAGTTATTTCTTCTAAAAATAAACGAAAAAATATTTTCCTACTATTATTGAAAATTTCACCACTACAATATCTGGGTGGTAAAAGAAGGTCTTACTTACATAACTTCCTTAGCTGCAGCTGTTGTATCCAAAGCTTTCTCTCCCATGATTTTCCTTGGTCATTTATCTTCTCATCCTTTGGCTATTGTTACATCTTCTAAGTCTAACCTCAAATTTTGCTCATTGCTGATATTTTTAAAGTGCTCTTTAGTATTTTTTCACGTATGTTGATATATTAAGCTCCTGTTTTCTTCTCTCATTCTATCTCCCTGCCTCTCTCTCTCTCTCTCCCACTCATCTCTCTTTCTACCCTTATCTTCCCACCCTTAATATTTTTCTAGGTAGAAGAATGTATAATAAATACAATATATGAATTATATCTTTAGAATTCCCACAGGGGTCTTCAAAGTACAAACAAATGCTGTTTTCTCCTCTGCACAAATCAACTTGTCATAGTGGAAATAGATAATTTATTTTCCCAGAGAAGTATTGATTTAAGCTGAAATAAGTTACAAAAGTACTGGGAAAAAAGAAATATAATCTTGCTGCACATTAGATGTAGTCCTTGCCCAGCTGAAAGTTTATAAAGTATATTTAATTCTTTCTTATCCACAATGTTTTTTGACCTGGAAAGCAAATTAATTTTGAAATAAATGACTGATGATCCCCTCTTTCCTGAAAATGTTCTCTTTTCTGCCCTAACTATATTCCATTCTTTAGACACTTCTAAAATGTTTCATTTGGTAATACTACACTGTAACTCTGATTTAGATGTTTAGTCCAGCATGGTTCCATTTAGACCTGGACTTCAGACAGATAAAAAACAGAATTGGATTTGCTTCTTACAAAAGCAAGGAAAGATTTCAGAAATTCCTGATCTGAAGGATTTGTAATTAAAACAAACAAAACAATATGAAACAAAGCAAGGAGCGACACAAGAAGAGATTGAAAAGAACATCAGGTAAACTAAAGCAGACATTACATCTGGGCTA
>JAWWLZ010000042.1:40167191-40182696 GCA_035041345.1 Poliocrania exsul | reverse complement strand
AAATCCCTTATCCCCCCCCCCCCCCCCAAATAGTAGACTGCCTTATGTGAAATCCAGGCTCTAGTCCTTGATCTTAATTCAGACATCCAAATTAATTTGTTTGAACTGCCTTGCTTTCCATAAATAATTAAATCTTCAAATCTTCTCTGGGCTGCAAAGAATAAGACTAAAGAAGGATCTTAATCTAAGTCTCTCACATTCTGCCTAACCACTGAGCTTTTCAGGAATTTGCCTTCGAAAGAAACTACAGATTCCTTTTCTTCAAACATTCAATTCCAGTAGAAATATTAGTTTTGACAATTTATCAATTTATGGAGAGCAAGCAGTTGCTCAACGATTCCTGACCAGTTTTTTCTCAGAAAAAGTGACATCATTCAACATCCATTATTTGTTTTTTCTCAGACCTAAATGCAGTATCGAGCCATATTGTGGGACCAGTGGCCACTTGTGGTGTCAGAACTCTCCACTGGCAGCAGCCCCAGCCTGAGAGCATCTGCCTCAGTGCCCAATGGGGAAGCCTCAGGGCTGTAAACAAGTAACATACTGGTTTAGATTTAGGAAGATTCTTTATTTTACCCAAGAAATAACTGATTTGGGTCTGGAAGTTTGATAGCTTTTCCTTTTCACTATTACTTTTAAAATAAATTTAGGGTCATTTAGTCTTGAAATACCATTTTGAAGAAGCAATTGATTCTGAAACAAACCCCAAAACAATTTCTAATTTGACAAAATGAAACATTCTTCTTTGTTATTTTTCAAGGTTTTTTTCTCTTTTTTTGGTTGGTTGGTTGGTTCGTTGGTTGGTTGGTTGGTTAGTTGGTTGGTTGGTTGGTTGGTTGGGTTTTTTGCTTGCTTTTCTCAAGCATTGTTCATAAGATTAAGAACAAATTCTCAGGGTTTTTTTCTTTTGACCAACATCTACTTAGTCACAAATCTAGCAAAATACCTGTATATGGTACACAATAGCTGTTGGATTTATACTTTTTGTCAGAAAGTATTATGCAAGACTCTTGATGAAATAAAAAGAGGAGGAAGGAAAAATATGGCTAACTCTTTTTTCCTGTTGAAAGAAACACATCTTAAATATGACAACGTTGTTGCTTTTAAATTTCCTTAAACTTGGCCCATCTCCCACTGTATCACGTAGGGCCTGACATTGATAGTCTAGCATTATTCCACTAAACCTCTTTCTGGGAAGTCTGAAATGTTGTCTTCTATGATAACCTCTGAGATGTACTAGGAGTTTTGTTCTATTTCATGTAACAATTTTTTTTTGCAGAACTAGCTGTTTTCAAAGAATTCTAGTTTTAGGGGCACAATCCTGCAGTTGCAATAATTGTAAGGACCAATTACATTTGCACATTTTCAATGCTCAGTTACACTCATAAATGCTGACATTTACCCTAACAATTAGCTTGCAGACTTAAAATTGTAATCACAGAGCAGCACACTGTCTCATGCTCACTTTAGCAATTAACACCACAGCATCTTAAAAACACCTTCTTCCCAGCTAGAACCTCTTATTCCTCACAGCCTTCTGACAAGAACAGGAAGGTAATTTACTTTCTCTTAGACTGCAAGAAATAATACTTCCTAAGTGTCTGAGTTGTTTCATCATATTGTACACCTCCAACAATGCATGGATTTATGCAACACTTTTTTTGGCCTGCTGTTGAGTTACAGATGTGGAACTAAGAACAAAGGGTCCATTTGGGACTAATCTCAACTCACTTTGTTCCTTAAAATGCTCATTCACTGAACAAGTAATCATTCAGGGAAGAGGCATTTAAGGAACAAGGCCAGTTCATGAACATCCCTTCAGAAGCTGTAGGAGTCAACAGGATCAACTCATTAACTACCCATTCTGTGAAAACCTCCGGCATCTAACCTGACAGTGCCACTTTCAGCATTCACTAATGAATAATATATAATATATAGCATTTCTGCTCACGTGGGTGAGCCCGTCGAGCCTGGAATTTTAGGTGAGGCTCAGCATGCACAGAACTGGCCCCACCCTTTAACTCCTGAGGTTCATCTGCCACGGCCGAGCGAGCTTGGACGGTGACAGTGAAGTCCCTCAGGACTAGAACCTACAGCCCCCAGTATTCCCAGGAGGTCTCCCATCCAAGTACTGACCGGGGCTGACCCTCCTTAGCTTCCGAGATCTGATGGGATCAGGCATCAGGGTGGCATTTAACTGCCATATACATGTATATATGTGTGTGTATATATATATATATATAGAGAGAGAGAGAGAGAGCGCCTTTAGTCACGCTTGACATAAAGTGTATTAATTCCCAAATGTGAATCATGATTGCATGAGACACTCAGTAAAAATGAATTTATATGATTTAATTTAATTGTTTTAAAGCTTTAGACCAAAAATTCTCTGGAAAGGGTAGTCTCATTTAGCAATTACACTCATTTTACTCTCATTAAAATGCACATTTACTATCTAAGCAATACTAAAAATACATTTTACTTTTATCAGTGCTTATATTCATTTGGGTTTAATTGCATTTATGTCAGATAGTTGTACTTTTCTAAATATTTGGTAGTTATTCTACAGAATTAAAAGTTATTGTGAGAAGTACATGGGAACAATTTAAAGAGAAAAATATAGCTATATAGTTATGAGGAGGGGCAGGACAAATACCAACCCTGCAGTATTGTTTACTACACATGCAAAAAGCTGTAGATTAAAATTACATACACAAAAGAAACCATTATATTTTCTATGTACATTGTGTATCTAGTTCATAAGGATAGCATGAGGGAGACTGCTGTGGCACTATATCACAGTCCTGCAGAGAGATAAGAACAACAGGAGGAAATTCATATATGTTTCAGCAATAAAAGAGGAAATGATAAGCGGTTACACAAAAAAAAAATCGCAAAACCTCTCTTATCCACTTAATCCTAGCAGTTGGCATTCCATGGGCAAGAATTTCTTTTTGCACCAGACAGATGTTTCTTTCTACTTCAGCACCACCATTATTCAAAATCCAGGTAGGTCCTGACAATGAAGTTATTTCTTATTTAATGTCATTACTGTGAACTGTAAAATGTATAAGCCATCTGAATTTGTATGCTCCAGTCAGACTGGGCTCCTGAATCTGAGAATTTAAAAGAAGGCAGAGTAGTTATTTTTCCTTTGATGGACTGTTTGCATTATTCCAAACTTTATATTCTCTAATTCTTTTTAAATTCTTACAAACATAATGAATATTCAGGAGTTATTAAGGAAGACTTTTTAAATGATTATTTAATTAATTTATCGTGCAATAATGTTTCATTTTTCTGTATTCTATGACTGTGTATTATCTGCTATTTACTCCTTTAAATAAAAAGACAAGAAAGTAAGAAAGAAAGAATGGTGTGCCAGGTTAAGTTCCATCTAGACTGGAACCCTCAGCAGTAGCCATATATGATTATCTAGAGACAATTATAAGAGCAAATGAAAGCAATTCTTCCCCATAATGCTCTCAAGCTTCAATCATTTTCAAGTCAGGGACATAGTAATCTAGATGGGGTTCCTGTGTGCATTGTAACTCTCAATATTTATTTGAATTTACCAAATGAACTTTAAGGATCCAGACTATACTTGGCGAAAGTCCTCTTGTTTTGAAACTGTCATGATCAGTTTTATTTGATTTACCATTTCATCTTGTGGTTAAGAGACTGCAATATTGCAATATCAGTTGAGTCCCTGAATACAACTAGGGAATCTGTAAATCTTCCCCTCCCCTCCATGAAACATGTTTTTTTCCAGACTGTTCACTGCTAACTTTGTTGTTCCTCATGCAAAAGTAATTTCATACTCTTGATGATCTTTGTTGCCCATTTGTTGTTTTTCAGATCTCAATCCAGATCAAAGTGATCAAGTGGCTCATTTAGAAGCTATGTGCAAATCTTCAGTGCCATTACTTTCATTTGCTCTCATCAATCATGTATGTATGCTGTGAAACAATAATTTAGAAAACACAGAAACTGTGTCACTTTGATGACAGTCCAGAAAATATCTCATTTAAATGATGCCACAACTGTCAGTGATTCAAGACTTAATGAAACAGGCAACTGGATTGTGGGACTTTTGTTCTGCAAGGATGAACAGTTTATTGCTGATCAACTGCAGGGGCCATGAGAGAGAGCATCTTCTGCTCCTGGAGCTGTCACTGCTGGGGCCCAGGAACACTATAGTGACAACACCATTGCTTCCCAGCCCAGCACTCCAAACATATATATGAAAGAAATTAACAAGTGGTTAAGTAGGTGGCAGTCTTGAGAGAAAGACAGGGAGAGGAAGAGAAAAGGAACCAGCAGAAGGTGATGGCCAAGAAAATTGTTTTCATCCCATGGGAAAAATAAGTTTTAAATTAAGTGCTAAGGGACCATAGAGAGGGTGGATGGAAAACATAATTATGCATACAAGAATAAGTTAGATGGTATTATTTGCTGTTCTCTGACAGCTTCATCTTGGATCCAATGTTCACAGAATCACAGAATCATAGAGTACTTTGGGTTTGAAGGTACTTTAAAGATCATCTAGTTCCACTCCCTTGTCTTGGGCAGGGACACCTTTCACTAAGCCAGGTTGCTCAAAGCCCCATCCAGTCTGGTCTTGAACACATTCAGGGATGAGGCTTCACAACTTCTCTGGGCAGCCTGTTCTAAAGTAAACAATTATCCGCGGAGGAAACGGACACTACACAACAAGCCATTACGGTTTATGGTAAGTGCCCTTTATTACACACTGCAAAGGGTTTTATAGGGTTAATGCTACGTGTTAATTGGCTAAAGTGAATCTCACAGCATTAAACTACAATTCTAATTGGTTATATTCCATATTTCACAAGTCCAGTGTTTTGATAAAAACATCCTGACTGTTCACAGGTGCATCTCTGGAGTCCTGTGAGAAGCTTGAAGAGTTCTCATGAGAAACTTCTGGGGAGTTGCTGTCAACTCCCAGGGAGTGATTTCTCCTTTACCAGTCAGCAGCAGCTGTGGCCTTGTTTATTCTTAGCTGGTAGCTGCTTCAGTCTCACAGGGTTGATACAGTCTGGATCATTCAGATGGCCATTTTCTGTAAAAACCCCTCAACACTGTTGCAGTGCCTCAGAACCCTCACAGTAAAGAATTTCTTCCTAATATCTAAACTAAACCTACCCTCTTTCAGTTTGAAGCCATTTCCCCTTGTCCTGTCACTACATACCCTTGTAAATAGTCCCTCTCCAGCTTTATTGTAGGTCCCCATTAGGTACTGGAAGGTGCTATAAGGTCTCCCCGGAGGCTTCTCTTCTCCAGACTGAATAGACCCACCTTTTTCAGCCTGTCTTCATAGGAGAGGTGCTTCAGCTTCCCAGTCATCTTCATTGCCCTCCTCTGGACTTGCTCCTATGGATCCATGTTCCATATTGTTTAAAAGCCTGCAGTTGAGGGGTGCCCAGTGTTGCCCCTGCTCACACCGTTGTGTCCCAAGAAAGGAGTCAATTTTAAGGGCTTGGCACCAACACTGTATTCTCATCTTCCTTTACCCAAACAGCATGAGCACCACATAGTTTCTTGCAAGAAAGGACACAAGACCAAAATTCATTCTGCGGCTCAGCAATGAGAATAGGAAAGAACTTCCCTGTAGCACCTTGGAAGGGATGCTCATTCAGAAAATACCAGGTGCAGGCTGTTCCCTGCATTTCCCTGCACCACACTTCAGATTTTGGCAGCCTCCCAGTCGCCATGGTGAGAGCTTTGGAGGACGTGCTGAAGAACTAGACTCTATCTATTGTGTTGATCAGTCAGTTTTTCTTCTAGACAGTTTGGCCTGTGCTGGATCTATGTATAGCTGCAAATATTCAAGATCATACACAGACATAAAGAGCAAAGAAAAGAGAAAAAAACCCAAACAACAAACAAAACAAAACAAAACAAAACAAAAAAACAACAAAAAGGGAAGTTTATCCAAAGTAAAAATCCCACAAGGAAAAAGCCACAGCAGAGAAAAATTGTCCTGGCTTTTTATAATATAGTGGAATACCAGTGAGGTGCAAGCATTTCAGTTACAGCATTGCATGATTCAGACCTCCGAAATGGTGATATTCAGTTTAATAGTAATTACGCTGGAAATTTATTATAGAAAAAGTAATCTCTAGTGGAAATGGTAACTCATAAGTGCAAAGACAAAATTCTATAAAACCAAACTGTCCTAAAATATTCAGAAAAGACACGCCAGTAAGAAACAGTGCTGGACTGTTCAGTAGTCAGAATACCTTCTCATTTCCTAATATGAAAGAGAATCTTGAAAAAAACAGACTAGAGTGAAATTAAGTAGCATCAAAGTGAATGATGTGCCTCCTTTTTTGTTTCACTGCCTGTTAAATCAAGCTTAGTACTGTAAACTGATAGAAAAGAACAGCATAAAAAGGTGTAACTGGGAATGCATGACTCATGAATGAGAAGCAGATTCCACCACACTGTTGTCAAATATAGCATGCTGCTGATAAATGGAGATGAATTCCTGGTTTCCTTTTTGTGCTTTTTCTTCAACCCTCTATTCTGTCTGTAGGTCATGGTTTGTTTTTCCTGACAGTCTGAGATTTCTGAGCTACTGCAATATGGTGCCAACACATACTGTGCACAGTAAGTGAAAAAGAAACAATCTGGCTGTTGTTTCTTGCTTTGCAAATACCAATTTCCTTCTCATAACTGTATTTTAGATCCTAGTACCAGAGGCCTGCTTTTATAAAATTAATGTTTCTGTCTCAATTTTATGTGTCTATTAAAGATAACTACTCTGATGAAAAATGAAAATTGGCATCCCGTTAAAATGACAAATGTCCAGAATACATTGCAATACAACTTCAGTAAACTGGAGTGAAAGCAATTGTTGTTTCTATTTATTACTGACCTCAGCTTTCTGAAGTATTGGGCTTCTAATATTGCATGGGTTCATCAAGGTGAAGTTCATTCAACTAAATTTAAATCAAGGAGAAATTTAAAAGACTTTTTTATAAATTGTACTTCATTATCACCTAGGATTAAAACAATTCAACAAATATTTTATATTTAGCACAGATTAAGTAACAGATTTGCTACTACCACTTACTCTATGTAGATGTTCACTGGCTATGGTTAACATTAAGTCAAATTTTCAAAAACAGATGTCAGATCTTTTGCTAAATAGTAATGATATCATGTCAAGAAATACCTAGAACAAATAGTGCTATAAATCATATGCCATGTGCAATTAACTATACATTTCTTTTATATTTAATAGGCTATTTACTGGATGATCTTCTTATGTTACAAATTATCACAGCTCTATTGAAGTCAGTGGAGCCTGTATATACCAGCTAAATCTCTTTTTCTTACAGTTGTGTGATCAATGTTGCTTCTTAGTATTCAGTAGAAAAATATGTTGTGATATTGAGAGACATCAAAAAAAAATAACAGCAAATAAACATTAGAACTTCTTTGAGACTTTCTAAGAGATGTTGAAAGCCAACGTTTGTGTAGAAAAATAAAAGCAGAACTCTGATCATAATTGGTTTACAAGACGTTCTGGCTACTTTATTTGGAGATCTTCAAATTGACTCCCAGGGACAAAAGGGGAGAAGGGAGAGAAGTAATACTGAAAATGAGCCCTGCTTAAAAGTAGCCATCAATCTCACATGTGAGGTAAGATGACTAATTGCCTAATCTAGAGATTATTGAAGATTAGACTGATTCTGCAATAATGACCATTCTTAAACACTGGATTACATAAAATAATCCAGAATCATCCAATTTAATTACTTGTACTTTTGTCTCTTCAAGAATGTGACAGCTTAATTTGTAAATTGCCTCTAATGAAGAAGTTCAGCTGTTCACATAAATCAGTATTTATCAGTGTTGTTTCACTGATTGAAGTAACATTTTCTCTTTTTTCTATTCTAACAGACCACTGTGTTTATATTTCTAAAAAAGACTGGAGACATAATGACCTTTACAAAATAATTAAATGTGATAATTCTGGATTATCTCTTAATTAAACCACAGCTTTGAAGCACCCTTTGTGATTCTATCAACAACTGATTCCAGATAATCTTGAGACAAAACAATTAATCTTTCCTTTAGATTGCTTTCCTTGATCTTTTTTTCTGAAAGCAGCTATTATTTGCCTTCATCATCATCATCATCATCTGTCTGAGCATTTGGACTTAGTTGTATTTATAGGTGTATTGTCATGTTTTCAATGAATTTGGCACCTTTTCCCTCTGTTTCTGTCATTCACCAAGGGTTTTCATACAAGTAGTGTCTCCACTTGAGCCATGTGGGGTTTTCCTTGTGTTCAACACTATGGTGAGTTCCTGAGAATAGTCTGCTATATAGATTCATTAGTCTCAGTATTCAGTGTGGTAATATCCAAATATCTACTGTCAAGTAGTCAAAAAACAGTGGTAGATTTCAGAAAGGACAGAACATAATGAAATTGAAGATGAAGTGAAATTGAACTTCATATGATTATTTTAATTGACCTACTTAATTATTGAAAAAACACACAAAATTACTTAAAACCCTTGGAGATCAATATCTTCCCTTTTACATTCTGTATTACCTCATTTTGGGAAACTGAATGTCTGCCATTGAATTGGTCTTGGTGGATGTAAAGGTTTTGTAATAGTTTGGAAATCAACATCTATTTAAAACCTTTTCTGAAGAGGCTTGCACATGTATTAGTCCTTTATTTCTTTTTCATTCCTATTAATCTGTATGAGGGTTGTTCATAAGGGCCAACATTATCCTAATAAGGCTAATCTCTCCTTGTGTATGCAATTCAAAAAAGTGGAGGGACATTTAGAAGAGCTAAGTCTGGTCTATCTTTCCTAATTAAATTGTAGCAGGAGTGTAGGGAATTTTATATCACCCTTTGTGAATATCCCTCTCCAAAACTTTCCCATGTAAAAATAGCTATAACAATTTCAGGCTGTTTCCTGTAAACTATAAAATAATTACAACTGCCATTTGTCTTTCTTTTCATATATTTCATGTTATCCAGAAACACATTAACAATGAAACAGCAGTTGATTATTAACAGACATGTTGCAGGGACAAATAAAGTTTTATAATGAGTTGGAATGTACTGAGTTATAACAAACCAAGGTCAAAACTAGTAAAGAGGAGAGACAGAAATCACTGCTTTCTCAGCAGCCATAGGTAGAAAGTACTTGTATTACAACTGTTCATTAAAACAGGTTTGTCAAATTGGAGCATAAATTTTCCTGGTGCTAAAAGGAAATAGAAATTTTGTTTACATTGATACAGAATTCATAATATTTACACATTGAAAGCTCCCATCTTTAAGGGATTCATTGACTTCATCATAAATGTCTATAATAAATAATTTGTTAAGCTGAAAGCAGTATTTGGCCTAGTAGCTTCAAAATCTGGGAAATAAATCTTCATTCAGGTACATTTCTGTTGGTTATCAGCAGGAAATAAAAAAAAGAAATAATCATGTTTCAAATTGAATTTCTGAACATTAAATACTTGAGGAGTTTAGTTTGCAGACTGCTGAGAATAACTAAAATGCATGACAGTGTTATTAAAGAGATTTATTTTGAATTAGAAGTGTTATGTCACCACTGAAAATCAACTTACACTTTTAATGATCTACTACATTCCCCAAAATGTTAAAAGCATTATTTCATACCGATGCTTTATAAGCCATAACTGACACTGAAGGAGGTTCACAAGTCTGAAGAAAAAATTTATGAAAGGTGTTTCCAAAACTGAACCCATTTCTTCCATGAAAGAATTTTCTCAATTGTTTCCTCTTCTTGCACACGTACATAGACTCACATAATCACAGTAAAATATCAAAAGGATGAGACTTTTTCAACTCCATAAACTGCCCACAAATACTAAGAAAATAGCCTAAGATTTTTATACAAAGTCGGTAAATACTTTAGTTAATAAGCACAAACTCACCCTTGAGATACACTGGACCTGCCAGTTGGAGCATGCAAAAGAAGAGACTGGCAAAGAGAATCCATCTGACAAATAAATAAGCAAAGTAATAAAAATTATATTAATTCAAGTAACAACTCTCATTGGTTTCTCATAATTTTATATATATTTTTTTAGAGACACTGTCAGTAATGAGCTAGAAATGCAAGTTAAAATCATAAAATATTCACTGTTTCACAGGAAAAGGGAACTTCTCTATCTTGGACATAAAAGAAGGGAAGAAATGATGCTTATCTCTGAACAGCTATGTTTCCATGTGTGGCAAGAAAGAATTTTATTTTGTGGTCAGCTATACAAAGTTTCAACTAAAAAGTCAGTATTACATTGTCCTTCTAGAAAACACTAAACTGAGGTTTATTACAGAACTGAGTTTTATGCCTGTGCTTGTTTAACCATGATTTTGGTATATATGTAATGAAGTTTTCTAAAAAAAATCCACTCTGCCTGTGACCGTGAAGTTTTCCTTTTTTCTCTTACTTTACAGGACTAGAATTTGCTGTTGGTTCCACTATACCCTTTTAAGTCATCTCAAACCATTGCCTGAGATTTCTTCTGAATGACCAATAGCTATCTGAATGCTGCTGTCTCTTCTAATTAGTCTGCAAACTCCTCAGACAAGAGATTGTACCTTGTCTGTGTGTGAAGACCACCAGACATACTACTCTTGTTGAGTTAACAAATGATGCTGTTTTCCCTTGTCTGTCACTTTACATAGCAATAGCCTATCTTTCATTGTCCCTTTCTTGTGCTAGAGAAAGCAAGCCAATCTAACCAGGAAACTGGACCAGGAGTATCTAGAAGGTGTTCAGTATAAAGACCTGTTTACATTGAAATTGTTACTCTGTTCAGTTTGTCCCAAACTGGTGGCTGATGACTCTTTTTCCCTAAGAGAACATTCCAACACCACCAGAGTCAATGAGAACACCATAATTTGTTCCAGAAGGATGGAAACTGAATTCTGAGAGAGAAAATACAATTATCATGCTGCTCAACTGTTATTTTCCCCATCTCCCAAAGAAAATTTTTCCACTTCAAGGATTAAGAATGTGGGAGGATGGTATAAATCTAGTGTGTCTACAAATTGTGAGGCTTTAAAAAGAAAGGAAACACAGTAAGCCACAGGAAATTCACAGCTCGCAGCAGATATCTGGAGATGTAAAACTCTCAAAGCATTCACTTACTATAGCTCAGAAACTTATATGCAACTCAGCTGAAATTTCAGCTCAAAATGTATGTACACAATTAGTGTTCTACTTGATATATCTCATATTATGATCATACTGTGAAGTTCCTCATCTCAACAGCCACAACAAAGGAAGCTGCTGAGCAGTATTCAGATCAGTATATGAAAAGAATGAGTGAATGCAAAAAATGGCACTTGCTCTATTTTCTAACTTCAGATGGTAAGTAAAGTAGGCTGTGCCATCTGCTGAACAATTTGCCTCCACACTGTCTTGTCTGCCACTTGTTTAACATGTAATGTTTTATGTTATTCTGACAGGAGTGCAACATTAGCAGGCCCTAACAGGGTATGTGTCTCAATGGGATGACAGGCGATGCCGACTTGGCCTCTGAAATACCGCCAGCTTCATTTCTATCCTCCAGACTCATGTCTCAAGATTATTAATGACGATTTGAGACTGAATTTGCAGAACACTGAGTTTAGCTCCTGAAAATTACTCCCTGTCCTTTCCAAAAGGGAGGCCTGTGGGGGTTATGACAATATCATTTTATTCTTTTAGTTCACATCTTTTTTCCTCCCTGTTTTATAACACTCACCTGTCATCCTCTCTGCCTTTTTATGTTAATTTTTTTTCTTTTTTCTTTTTTCTTTTTAAACCTTAACATTGCCTCCTTATAAAGAAACCTCTAGCTTTCCTCCTTGCCATCTCTACCCTTGGCACAGAAGCACTCTGAGGAATCACTGTGGCAGGGTACAGAATATTTGGCTGCTCCAAGTTATGCCTGCTATTAATCCAGAGCACTAAATTAGAGCCTGCAGCTATGTCACACAATGCTACAGTCCCGCCAGATACTTCAAACAAAAAAACATCTATGATCACTAGATGTTTACTAGAACAACTGTCATGGTTGTTACATTTGTCTCACTTTTGTATGCTTCCATCAGACCTGCATCTTGTGTTAAATTTACATTTTTTCACCTGGAAAGCTGGAAAGGGATAAAAAATTTCAAATAACTCCTTATCAGCTCGTAGGTCTAGCAGCATTTAAAACTTTTCATGCTTTCTCTCTTTAAGAATGTGATTTGTGGTCCTCTTAAAATGGAGCATTTTATTTAGTAATTGGAACGAACTGTGGGAGCAACTTCATTAAAAAAACAGTTATAGAGGGGTTATTGAAACAAAAGTAGCCCTAGTACTGGTAAGGCTTAAGAGCTCCAGCATGGCAATGCATTAACATGTCTTTATGGCTTCCAGGCCAGACCTGGCTTCCATTCAGACAGCTCAGTGTGCAAGCAGATCAAACGTGTGACAGTCTGCACCCGTCTGTGCAGACAAAGCCTTGGCTGCTTTCTCTGGCTCATCCTGCTTAGGCTGGTTTTGATGCTCCCCAATGAAAACACACTAAAGCCATTAAAAGTGTTTATGTGTGCTCTCGTAAGATCCCAAAAGTTAAATGCTGGTGGTCAGCAGGGCTTCCACCTCTTTTCTTGAAAAGACCCTGCTAAGTAATCAGACCATAAGCTGAATGCTTATTCCACTACATAGCACACACGGGCAAGAAATTACCAGTGACTGACAAATTTACTAAAGAATGTCTCATCTTACTGATGGACACTTACAAATGGAATTATCTACAATTTTTAATTCACTGTATGCACAGACTCTCATTGCCCAGGTTTGGTCAGGAAACAGTACTCAGAACTGAGTGCATCACACACCAGACCCATAATGAGACAAGATATCTATCAAAAGCAGTGCATTTTCCCAGCTTCCAAACTGCAGAAAAAGTCAATGATTTTTATGTTATCAAAAAGACTGATTGTCACATGCTGCTATCATGCCACATCTGAACAGCAACATAATGTTCCTTTGTCCTTCTGTTGTGGAATCATCATCCATTATGAAAATGTTTTCTAATGCTAAACACACATCATCTTCTAAGACCCACAAACAAGCAAAAGCATTTCTAAGTTATCCTTGGTTTTCTTCAGTGGAAAATGTCAAATTTCAGGTCAGAGCAGACAATATTAATAAGTTTTCAGATATCTATGTCTAGTATGTAAAATGTTTACGTAAACCTCTTTGATAAAAATCATGATATACAGTTTTGCTCTTCTGGCACAACAGAGCACTTCAAAGTAAGGATAAATCTTGCACAACCGTAAGATACAATTTTTACACAGGCTGATCTGAAATTCTTTAACAGATTTCCATAGAAGTTAAGGCCCTCACTGGCTTCTAGCCTAATTATAAGATTTTACATCTTTTTGTGTCAAAGACGTCCAGCTTAAGCACACAGTAGGACAGTGTGTTAATGATAATATTTAAAAAAATCCTATTAAAAGAATAACTGTAAAGCAGACTTTAATTCTAAATCAAAGTAATTCACTTACATTTGTACTCTCTTGTCCCTTAGGAAGAAAATAAAAATTAACTACAGGTCAGTTTTTAAGCCTGCAGTTTATGAACTTCCAGAACATACTTAGATACTCTTGTAAACAAAGTCATATTATAAAAACAACAACAACAAAACAAACAGATAATACAGTAGTATTATCAACATATAAAGCTTTATGCAATAAACAAAATATTAAATAGTAAGGATGCATATTCCCATTGTGTCTATACTTTTGCACTTGCCAAGCAGCTGCATAAAATAAGGAGATCTCCGTTATGATTCTAAATAATTTTGGATGTATTAAGATGAAAGATGCAATGTCAAACTACTTTATTACTGGTTGGCCAGTTCCTAGTTCACTGCTTTTGACAATTTGTTCCTTGATGTCAGTTTCAAAATGTGGTTTAATTTATTGGAAGATTTTTTTAATAGCACTTTATACTCATCTCATGACCTCCCTTGATCTCCAGGAATCCCATATTGCAACAGGAAGTGGGTAACACTGAGTAAGGAACTACTGCATAGAGCTTTGAACACAACACTATCAAGCAGGAAACTTCCCAGGGATACTCTCTTTCCAAGAAGAATTAAGACAGAATGTCTTCTGAGCTGTGGTTTTTAAAAAACTTTATGGATCTTTGGTACAAGAATAGGGGACTAACCTCATTATCTTTCAAAATTTCTAGACACATAATTGCATCTTCCTGGCCTACATTGCTCTGGCAGATGCTCTTGGGTTTAGTAGTTTCTCATCGACTGTTGCAAACGACTTTGAGCTTCAGTTGCTCTGAAGTGTTAAATACTGCTTTGTTTTGCTTCAAAGGCATTTCTGCCATGGGAAAACTATCACTTTATGACCCTTCTGTATGTTGCAAGAGTGATGAGACATTAAAGTATTCTGATAGCCTCAGGAACAGGTTTTAAGGAATACACCAGCATTTAAAAAATGGTGAATGGGGTTTTAAATCTTTCTTTACATCAGAACTTCTAATGTGACATTGAAATATATGGAACACACATCACATGAGTGGGCTGCCAGCTTGTCATACAATTGTAGTTTCAAAAATATAAATTGCACAGTGATTTAACTCAGTGAAATTTTCCTTCACTGCTGGAAATAGGGTCCGAAATACCTTATGATATATACCCCAAAACTATGCCTTCAGATTTAAACTCTCAGAAAAATAATTAGTAGCACAACTGAACCTCTGTACATTAGAAAAACAGGCCTGTGGGCTGCAGAACTAATGAGGCTTGGTTTCCTTTGGGTTGTGCCTAATGGTCAGATCCCCTGATGTCTAAAAAGGTGTAAGCTCCTGTTTTCCAACACTGAGGTTCTCACTATCCAATCTGGATTTGCTTTCAGCATTTCTTTCCCAAAGGC
Source organism: Poliocrania exsul (assembly GCA_035041345.1). Taxonomy (NCBI): domain Eukaryota; kingdom Metazoa; phylum Chordata; class Aves; order Passeriformes; family Thamnophilidae; genus Poliocrania; species Poliocrania exsul. The sequence continues at coordinate 40,167,728 of JAWWLZ010000042.1, read as the reverse complement.
ACCGAGGGAGGGGGAGGATGGGGGAAAGTACAATAGCAGAGTCTTTTTTCCTATATCCAGCTACCTATTTTTTGGCTACTAACAGGATGGCTATGTGTGTGTTGCCCTTGGCAGAATTTGGTCCAGAAAGATCACAAGCTGGTAGGAGTGAGATAGACAGACAGACATCATGGAAACCTCATCTCATGAAAGAGTAGTCAAACTTCATCCGTATCCTTGTATTTTCAGCTAATTTTTTCCAAAGTCAGCTAGTTTACACTGTTCTTCCTTAACTGCTGTTTCTGTTTAGACTGCTATTCCTCATCAATACTGATCACAGCAGTATGTGATCCAAGCGTGTGCAAGGAAACACCCACTTGAATGGGTAAATATGTTTGCTTATGCACAACTATTAATGAGACAAGAAAGCTAAACTGCATGCATGGCAGTTGATAAAGCTGTTTTTCATAGAATCATAGAGTCATAGAATCATAGAATTGATTGGGTTGGAAAAGACCTCCGAGATCATCAAGTCCAACCCTTGGTCCAACTCCAGTC
>JAWWLZ010000042.1:40086290-40158070 GCA_035041345.1 Poliocrania exsul | reverse complement strand
CTGGAAGCACTTATGGCTAATAACTTTTAATTAATACAGTTAAGACTAGAAATCTTTGCATTTCTGTCTCCCTTCTCCCTTTCACGTGACACTGGGTCCAGGTGCATCAGTCCTCTGTGGAACTCTGTGGCTTTTGTACAGCTATCTATCTATCTATCTATCTATCTATCTATCTATCTATCTATCTATCTATCTATCTATCTATCTATCTTTTATTTACTTACTTACTTACATGGGGGAAAAGCTATAAAAGTAACTAAATAGATTTCTCCTTCCTTCTTCTTATTCCTAGACTTCCCTCAGAATAAAAGAAATATTAAAATGATGATCTGTTTGATTACATCTTTTATTAGTAATTTCTCAATTAAATTTGATAAACTATTTCAAATATACCTTAATTTACAAATAGTAGATTAAAAAGTCGACCATGAAAAACAGGGTAAGCTAACATCAAAACAGAACAGAACTTTAACAAACATATTACACTTATCAATATAAAAAGTACTTCAGTAAACTAATCTGTTCATAAATCTAAGTATTAACAATTCTATTTGCAGAGACTAGGATTTCTTCTCTTTTCAGAATCATGATCTTCACTGAATTATATAAAAATCAACTTTTATATGGTCACCTGTACTTGACATTTATATATCACTACTGAGAGTCCACAAAAATCCTAAACAGCACACATCTCATTTCATACAGCTTTTTTTCTTCTTCCTGTGTTAAAGCGGAAGTTTTCATACCAGTCAGAATAAACCTTATGGCAAATAACTTATTCAGAAGAAATCAGATAAGTATCTGCAGAATTGACAAGGAAGATTATCAAGCTGTGATGGTGCCAGTGAGACATACACAGTACACATGTACAAAGCATGTCTTTGGCATGATGAAGTGCAAAATCCGTCAACTGGACATCAATTTAGAGCATTGAAGTCAATTTTAAGTCAATTATAAGCTCACAAGATAAGCTTGCAAACAGCACTTGCAGGTAACAGAACAGTTCATAAATTTTTATTTTTAATTTAATATTTTTCATTTAATTTTTTTCTTCAATAAGTTTTATATGGGTTTTTAAACTTCTAATTTTTGAAAATCAGCAAGAAACTGCTTGATGTGGTTTTATTCATAACATTTCAGGTAGAAAAGTTTGACCCATGTGAAGATTTGCTGTGACACATCTTCGTATGACCCATCTGTACTTCCTACACTGAACAGTGACAGGTAGCCAAGGCCAAAGAGATCCAGAGAGAGAGGTACTCTCTTATAAGGAAAGCTGATATAGTTGGAGGAGTGAACAAGATTTTCAATTCCTGAATCTTTTCATTAAGTATTAAAACTTACATTAATGAGTGACTTAGTGTAGACTTAGATTGTCTGCAGATTATGGGTTTTGTGCAAAAAACCCACACCAAAGCAAATTAAATTTTATTTCTTTTTAAAGTCTTTGGCTGATGTAGAAGCTCACTCAAAATTCTTTGTCTTTAGCTTCAGGGAAAGTAGTTCCTCTTCTAGTCTTTAAACAATTTGTAAAACAAAGAGAGGAGATGAGTAAGAGGAAATAATTATTCTGTGCAAGAATATCGTAAAGACTCCTTCAGCTAACAAGAACAATCAGGAGACATATTCCACAAAAAAAAAAATCAAGAAACACAAACAAATTTACAGTTATAGCTCAAATATTGTCACTGAAACTTGAAACAGAACCTCAGAGGGAGAACAGTAATTGAAATAATAGATTTTAATGACAGAACCACTGTGCTCTATCTATGCTTTTTAAGGCATAAGTTCCATTCATAAAGCTCTGCTGTTATTAATAGTATGTTTATTTTTTAAAAAAAATCAATTGTTAAACTCTTTCTTTAAGGAGAAGTAAAGGACAAAAAAGGCTATAAAATGATGATGGTTGAGGAAAAAAAGATCCTAACACATTCTTCTGTCACACTGCTGTATCGCAGGGAGATTAGATGTTCAGTATCCATGTGAAGCAAGGAAGGCAGTTTCCAAACTGCAAGGGTCAGTTGGAGCCTATATAATATCTGATTTGGGTGTCTATTTTTTTAAAAAGCAGTAGAAATAGAACTTACTAAAAGGTAAGTGGTACACAAGATTATCCTTAGATTTCCCAAAATTTATTTCTAAATCTCCAGATTGTCTCTCTGAAATCTCTCATTTGCAACTCTGAAGTATGCATAAAAATAGACATTGTAATTCAGCTGCCAGTGACTCTCATCAGATGTGAACTAGAGGCAGTGTCTCTCTCATGCTACCAGCATTCTCCTCTGTCAGGCAGAGTGCTATGCAATGCCTACAAAAGAGTCCCAAAACAGATACAAATGAGGTGGTATACTTAGAATAATTTAGTGTCTTACCTTTACACTCGCTGAAATCCCAGAAGTAATACAGCCATCCATAGCAGCTACCGAGAGCAAGTTCAGATGGGCCTGTGAAAGAAAGCAGGACTAAAACCCACCAGAAATCTGTCATGTGCCTCCATCAGAATTAGAGATGTAGCAAATATCTGTTGCCTGAAAGTGTCACTCTTGGAAAACAGAAACATTGGAAGCACAGCACAAGGCAGACAGACCAGGATCTCACAGAGAAGGGTTCAGGACTATGATGAAAGAGCAGGAGCTCAAGCCTGTGCTTAGAATCTATTTCCACTAGAAAGGAGTGACACGGTTCAGGTAATTCTTTGCTTACTCTGTATTCATCATCTACCATTTCACAAAAACCTACTTAGGTAAGGAATGTCTGAAGGGGAGGCATGACCTTTGATTAAAAAAAGCTATGACAGGTGAATTTGCAAGTCATGACCCAAAGCCTCTCTAGTGCTCTGCTCATGCCCATGAACATTTTTCAAACGTAGAGCAAATCCATCAGTGCATAGGATTTGAATGCAACAGAATTGGGAAGGTATAAGAATATTGGTGTTGCACAGAACTAAGAAGGGTCTGTCCACAGAAAATTAAGAGAAAACCAAAAGGCCAAAGAACCATGTAGTTTCATAATATCTCCTGTGCAGGAAGGCAGAATATTTGAAACTCATCAGATGACATTGCAGCGTAAGGAGAAGGTGACCTCAGATATGAAACAGACCTTGTACATAAGCAAAGTCTTCTTTTCAGCCTTTGTAACCAATTAGACATTTTAGAAGCATTTTTACTGAGATCATGTTTGTATGTCAATATAAAAATAATGTATAGATATATCTTATTAATTGAATTTTATTCCTATGAAGTTTAGAAACAATAATCAAATATGATAGTTATGAGATCCCTTTGGCCAGATTTAGTGAGTATAAACATTAAAAAATTCTTCCAGATAATCTTTTTGAAAATATCCATTGAACTATAATTGCAATAAAGTATAGAAGAAAGCTAGCTATGATAGGTTGTATTCTACTTATGCTCTGTAGTTCTCCCATACATCAACAATGAACTCTACCCCTTGAATTAGAACAATTAAAAATCTCACAGTGTTACAGTAACACAAAAGCATACACAGTATATTAATTATCAATGCTTTATTATTGAAACAAAATTGAATTTTTTTTATCTGGCACATAAACAATTATTTCTACAAAAAGGAAAGCCTACAAATCTGATAATTTATACAAATAACAGTTTTTCAAAAAATAAAATTTTAATTTAGTAAACTTGTCTTGTGCTCTTTTATTTTTTTTAGCACTGTCTGCAATAATCCACCATAAATCCCTGAGCAGAGAGACATATTTTAAACATGTTTTAAATTTATCCCAAAAGAAGGGAGTTATCAAGCCCAGACATATTAAAAAATGTATTCAGGGACATTCTTGGTAAATTTACGATAGTCCTTTTTTCTTTCTTTTCCTTTTCTTTTTTTTTTTTTTTGTTAAAGATACAAACAAAACTGTTTATCAATGCAAGCATGACACCGTATCACAGGAGTGCTCCCCTTTTCCCCCTTTTGTGCAATGAAAAAAAATTACTTAACAAGAATAAGTACAAGTTGTAAGAGACAAATAACATGGTGAATGATGAAGACCAAGAAGCCATCAAAATTTGATGGCTGTTGAGCAAATAAAGCTGCAGGATACCACAGTTCTATACCAAGTTCAGTTATAGTGACTATCTATTTCTATATTTCTTCCCAGAAAGTCAGTAAAGCAGGAGAGTAAGTTCAAGCTACCATTATATTCTAACACTGATTTCAACAATAAAGTAGAAATTCAACTTTTGATCCTTCATTTTTGCTTTTCCAGCAATAAAATGTTTGAGAAAAACTTGACACACTTCACAAAAACAGACAATCTTGCCCCTCTGGCCTTTCTGGCAGGCCAGTTGTAAACTTAGAAACTCACGGTATTTTAGTGAGCAGTAGGAAAGAAAACACACATCACTGTATTTGTTTTTTACTATACTGACTTTGAAACAGCTATTCCCCAGTCTATTTCAATACAGAGCTAAAATCCAAGTGTAAGAGGAGAATGACCAAGAAGGTAAAAGAGCTTAACTCAAGTGTTCCCTTTCCCATTAGGTACATACACTAACCACAAAACAAACACAAGTAAAACCAAATAAAAGAAATAGCAACGCTTACAGACTGTTGTGTTAATGGAAGGTAACATTGCTGCAGTCAAGTAATAAATAAATAAATACAGCAAAGAGTTCTCTACATTTTTGTTGGAATGGTGCTCAACAGTTAAAAAGGAATACATAAACTAAAAGCTCCAAGCCCTTTCTCAGTAATAAAGAGTTTTTAACAGAATATCCTGAAGAAGCTTCAGTTCAAGGTGCTCTACCACGTTATTTATCATTATGAGAGGAATACTGAAGCAGATATCAAAGGGCCGTTAAATGAAATAGTAAATTTTCTTACAAGCAATAATACTTTTTCCATAGAAAGAAAGCAGCTACTAAATGGTTTGGAAAAAACCCTAAAGCTTCATACACTCAATTTGAAATAAATTAGTTTTACATTTAAAATCTGAAGACTAAAATAGTATGAGGCCAAATCATTCTGAAACAGAAATAAATTGAACCTCACCAAAAGAATATTTAGATACTTGACAGCTCTGCTGTTAGCATATGTCAGAATACAAAGAGAATGCTGCTAATATTTGGTTAGACTCTGAATAGGTAACACTCTTTAAACCACCACTGTGAAAAGCAACTGGCAACCACCATTACAGATTTCTCTTGATCTACACTATTTTAAGCACAATCTAATCCAGTCCCTTCATTTATTTGCAAGCTTCATCAATGAATATCATTCCCTTTTCTCAGAGTTGCTCATGAAGTCTCATTTGAAGCATATCCAAGCACTACTATTTTCAAATCTCATTTGTATTAGTTATTGCAAAAATATTGTATGCAGAGTCCAGTTTAAAGTTGGACTTACCTGACAGTCAAGAGAGTCAAACACATTATTCTATAATACCAATTATTATTTTCCTAAGATGACTGTCTGACCATATTGATTTGGTATCAGGGCAAACACGACTTCTGCTTGTATTCGTAAATCACACCTCGGGACCTCTTTTAACCAGTCTATATACAAATTTGATATAAAATATGGGCAGTTCCTTGGTCATTCTGTCTACCTGACAGCAATTTGACTGTGTATCTCAAGAAAACGGCATTAAAGTTAACAAGCTGACATAACAGGCATATTCTCAGTAAACAACTTTGAATGCTGTCATCATGTGACAGGTTTGAAAAAAAATTGGCCAAATAAGCTGTGAAATTGGTAATCAAATTATTTGAAAGTGAGATACAGCAGCATTAAGACAAACTCCAAACATGTTGGATTCATTATACATTTTAATGAGTTACAGTATCAGCAAAATACTTCAACCTACTATTACCACTTTAACTCCCATATGGCTTAGTGTATACTGTGTGGTTTTCCCTTAAGTATTCTAGACAGTACATGTTTCAAGTATCCACCCAAAAGTAAGCAATATGGGATTTGCAATGATTTATCAAATATGCCAAAACAACTTCTCTCAAGTGCTACGGTTCCAAGTATTTTTGTGGGGTAACAATTCCTTCACGAATCCCTCAAAGTATCCCTTACTCTATTTAAGTAGCAGAATACCTTCCCCTTAGCAGTAGCTAAGACCTCTGATCCTTGCAGTCAAGTCCAATGAGTTCTCTGACCAGACAACTGTGTGGAAGTTCTGGTTTATTGATTGAATCAGTTTAAGGAAGCAAAGTTCAGAGTTTTTATTATCACGTTTTGGATGTCTTCAAACCTTGTTTCTCCATGATATTCCACAATTTGCGAAGATTGGACTGAGTGATGACATCATCAGGTTTAAGTTGAAGAGCAAGGAGGTAGTTTTCTTCAGCCTCTTTCAGTTTACCGTTCAGATGGAGAATGGCTCCAAGATTCATCAGGGCAGCTGGATACTGATACAAGTTAAAAAAAAAAAAAAAAAAAAGAAAGAAGGAAGAATATTAGGAATATTTTCAATTTTGCTTTTTAGACAATCTTCTTCCATTTCTTCCACTTAAACAAATTCTTCCCTTATGTTTTCAGACCTCTCATGGCAGCAATTTAGTAACTTAAGCAAATAGAAATAACAAAAAAAAGCTCCTGAACAGCTGTTGTACACTTTATGCTTTGAACAGGTCAAGCTCTGGTGTCTACAGACATACATTTCCCTCTTTAATGAGAAAATACAGAACTCAATAAGCTTTACATGTGGTAATGGTGGCATTGCACAGGTTCTAAGAGAAAATTTAAGTAATCCAATAATGGATTAAAGCAAGGAATTTAATTTTAATCAAACTCATTGCCAATAAAGAGTTTATAATAATTGAGAATAGTTAACACATTGGAACTTGACGCTTTCTTCTCTTTTTCTTAATTACAGCTAGTAGAAAATACAATCTGTTCTCAGATTCTAAGGATGTTCAGGGTTCTAGGATATCCATTTAGATTCAGGCTGTGGCAATTATTTCTTAATGAATGATTGAATAAAATTAACAGTGGTGGAAACACGTGTTATTTTAATAAAAAATATTTAAAATTTTCATAACAAATCCATTTAATGGTTTCTTATGTTACTAACAATTTTTCCATCTTTAGCTAAAACAAAATGCTTCTTGTTTTTTTTTTTTCATCTCTAGATGATTCCATTATGAAATAATAGGTTCCTCATGATATAAACATGCCTGGTCATTGGAGTCAACAAGTATTACAAGGGTAAAAATGCACATTTATGAAGCTTTGAACAGTCTAACTCACCTTTTGGCAAGTACCAAAGGTATTCACGTCCTAGTGAGAGCACAGTAAAGGCATTTGCCAAATCAGTACCTTACATTTCAAAGCAAAAGGGAAAAAAATACTACACGAAGTTCACTATGGTTTCCCTCTAAGGTCACTCTAAGTCAAACTGAGCCTCAGGAACATTTACTTTTGAAATCACATAGTTTTGCCTCAGAGGGTAAGTGTTTCAAGCCACCACTCAGCAGTGTTCTGATCAAAATACAATACTCAAAATGTGAAGCCATGTGGCAAATCAGCTTAAGATTACTGTGGGGAGGGAATGTTTGTATGCTTTAGAAGTCCCTCAGTGACATAACTTCAGGAAAATGGTTAGACACTGGAACAGGTTGTCCAGAGAAGCTGTGGCTATCTCAATCATGGAAGTGTTCCAGGCCAGGCTGGATGGAGTTTTGAGCAACCCACTCTCCTGGAAGGTGTCCCTGCCCATGGCGGGGTGGGTTGGAATTAGATGATTTTCAATGACCCTTCCAACCCAAACCATTCTGTGATTCCTTGAAAATATAGTAGGTATAAGGCAAATAAAATATGCATTACAGTCGGTCCCCAAGATAGATGTGGTAATAAGACGAGAAAGACTTACCTATGTTCCAAACCTCTCTACTATTAAGTTAAATTCACTACTCTTACCCTTTTGAATCAAGCTTCAACAATACCCCCATAATTCTTACATTCAAGGCCTAAATTTTGTGGAAATGTTCAGGTAATTCTACATATATATCCTATATCCTATAAATATTCCTAAATTTTCCATATTTTTCAGCTTTCTTCTTGCTTCTTTTCACCTATTAATACATGAATCACAAAAATTCAGGAAGAACTGTGACACATTGAATTCTCAGAACAAATGGCTTCTAAAGTTTCAAAATTAGGCAAAACAAAATTAGTTCAGCTCTCCCTATTGTAAACATCACAACGGAAATGCAGTGAAATATGAAGATGTTATTTTTAGGTTTAATTTTTCTTATTTTACCCTGACAGATTTTTTCCACCTCCCCTAAGTCATTTTACTTTGTTCTACTGAGAATCAACAAACAAATAAAAACACCCAGCTGGGTTTTATGTAGTTTTGCCAGTTAAATGCTCTCCAAAACTTCCTCTTCAGTAATATTCTGTACAGAGAAGGAAAACCATGCCCTTGAAATGTAATCTTTGCTAAGGGCAACACATATGAGCAGCCATATTTTCATAGCTTGTCCTTCGCAGTGCCAGTCTTGCACAGAATAATACACTCCTTAATTACAGATGTTCTAGGTGTCAACTGATGTTATTAAAATGAAGAATACTTGGAAATCAGCTCTAATTTATATGGATGATGGCCCAAATATCCATATATTTTACTTATTCATTTATTTTTAGACTTCAGATTGAGACAATTTTCTCATGAGTAGGAATGTCCATTCCCACTAGTCATGCTACTTATTTGTCAAATGAGAGTTCATGAATCAAACAGCTTTCTTCAAGAGCAGAGTTATTGACACAGAGCTGTCTTCTCACTTGAAATATAACTACGTGCGTATGTTTGCACCAAGACAAAGCTTACAATGGATAAGGATTAAAAAACCTTAAACTGAGAAAAACTCATATAAATAAGACACATGTTTAAATGTGCTCAGGGCCAATTCTACAGTACCCACAAAACCTATTGTGTGGGAAGTAACACAGCTGTCTCATATGGCTTCCAGAATTCCTTTCCATTTCCTCCATAGCCTCCTGAAAATGTGATGTGTGTATGGGACTAATCAAGTACTCCAACAAACATCATATATATAACACTATATGCCTAGCTAAGAAACTCTTCTACCATCATGCCTTTAATTTGATATATCATTTCACAAGAGCAAGCAACAAAAACAAATAAAATAAACAAACTGAATGCCTTCTAACTAAAATTTTCCAACTTCTACACACCATCCCTAATTTCTTGGAGACCTAACAAATTCTAGGCCATTAAAGCTCTAAACAAACGCATCCATGGAAAATGTGAACTAAGAGCTCATTTCAAGTAGTCCTGAAAGTTCATTCCAACTCCCATTACATTTCAAATGAGGAAGTACACAGCATTTTGGAAAGACTGCTCCCTAACTTTCTAGGGTATCAGCTACCCCAATATCTATGGTTTATTGTAATAGCTACAAGAATTTTGCATGTCCACAAGATTATACATCACTGACATTGCCCTCTGACATCTATAAAGGTTGGTCAAAGGATAAGAAAGCAAGAAACATTTGCTATAGTTTTGCTTCACATAGATTGTCTTTTATTAAAGACAGCTGATAAAACTTCTCAGTACGTTAACAAAGGCAGTTGACAGCTACCAGTGCAATAACATGGGACTTGTAGCACTGTATAACAAATGACACCACCTACTACTTCAGAAACTTGAAAGGAGAAACAGGCTTGCCTTCATTTCCTTTTGGAGACAGATGCTTTACATCAAAAAAGCTGACTTATAAATGCTGTCTTTTATGGTCTATTTGGAATTATTCCCTTTATTAGCATTTTTATCGTGGTGTGTTTGTTTCCTTAGTGGTTTTTTGGGGGCAGTGGGGAAAGATGCTTGTGGGGAGGAGGGGAGAGAAATAACAGAGTAGTGAATGAATAATAACATAAGGCATGCATTTAGTTGCCTGAGGTGTTTTTGGTTTACATAGATGACAATTTTTTTAAACTTTCCTTATAGTACCAAAATAAAAGAAGAGCAAGCAAAAAGTTTATCATAAAGTTCTCTCTAAAATTAGATAACTATGGAATTCAAAATAATTCTAGGTAGTATTTTGGGATTACACCAATGTAACCATGTACAGTACTGGATTCACAAATAGAATGAATCTTAATGACACAGAAGATGAACTGCCTCCTTGTTCGTAACCTCTGGCTCCATATATAGAAAATGCCATATCAGAAGAATAGTCCCAAACACAAGGAGACAATTTAACTCCTATATAGCCTAAGAAGTTATGAAGAAACAAATACACAAACCATTAACTTAGCACAAACAGACCTTTTGTAGGGCAGACAAGTATGAACAAACAATCCAAACACAAACAAGGAAATCTGAAATTGTTTTCCTCAAAGCTCTGCTCAACACTACAGTAGTCTGGGTGGAAGATTTTGAGATGAAAGTGCATTTTGTTGCTGCTGGGGTACTTACGAAGAAATGATGGCAATTTTTACTTCAGTAAAATGAAAAGTGCAAGCTACTTCTCACTTGCGCATTTCAAAAGGTCACTGAAAAGATGATGCCAAAATCGATCTTGTTTTTAATTAATTACTGCCAAGTGTGATATTGTAGATATTTCAAAACAACCCCAGGACTGTTTAATGGATACTGTAATATGCGTGGCCAACCCACCAGAAACACAGAGGCTGTGCTTTGTTTTAAACCAGCGCACTAAGGACTCTTATTCTTTTAAGGGTTCCTGTTGAGTAAAGTTCATACTTTACAGACAGACACAAAATATCATTCACGTGTGAGTATTTCATTCCATCACTTTTATTTAAATAGGGGTGAAGAATTCAGATATTTCTCTTCGATAACTGAAGACACGTAGATGGTACAATGACTGTGTAGTCAAAGAGCAGAGTATTAGCTGTAGGATGGCTCACTAAGCATGAGAGAAAAGCATGGTGGACTGCTTCGTCTGATCAGTGACCACTGGATAATGAGCTGTTAGGGCTTTTTTATCCTCCCACAGTGATGGCAAGAATTTTCCCCAGAACTTTTATTACTGGTATGATTGCAGTAGCACAGCACAGTACTGTCTGAAACAATCAAAATGTCTACAGCTCCTTTTTTATCAGTAAAGATAACTGTGGACAACAGAATCACTTCAGAGGTGGCATTTGCTTTTGACACACCTCACAACTTTTGAGAAAAACCATGACCTAGGAGTTGCCCCAACATGTAAACATACAGCTGTAAAGCACGGTGTGGGCAGAGAAGGTAGAAAGAGAAGAGGGGAGGGACATGTAGTGAGATAACTGCTGCCAACTGGATCTTAGTCTCCAGTGTGACAACACTGTAAATTGATCCATGACACATTGAAGCAGACTTTTCAACAGGAGTGACTGACCTGGTGTTGCAAGATAAACCAAGCACCAGTAATGGAGAGAGACTAATGTTTCAACCCAGTTTTCTATGCTATAAAGCTTCTTAAGAACTGCAGTTTGCATATGCTATGACTGGTATTTTGTTCCAAACAGCACATGAATCACAACTAAGACACTGATTTCCAATAAGTTGGCTAAGACAACAAAAGCAGATTGTCTAGGAACAGATAACTGGGTGCAAAAAATATTCTGGATGAAGATGACAGGATGTATGGCAAAGCAGCATGGATCAGACAGAATAAAAAAGCCTAAAATCCAGAGTTGAGGGGGATTTCCTGTGTCATCAGCCCAGATAGCAAAACATTTGGTTCTGCAGGAAAACAAATAAACAAAAAGACCAGCATCTTTGCAAACTCTTAAAATGAAAAAATACCCTGCAACTTTTCCTCTATGACACTTAAGTACATTAATTAAAATTGCAAGTCTGCTTATGAACAATTTTGCTAAGTATGTTTTTGTGTTGACAACAGCTTTCAGTTTAAGAGTGAAGAGAGGAAATGCATTTACCCTGCAAGTACTAATTTGAACAAACATTGTGAAGAGCAGTTTTCACTGGTGTATTAGTCAGGAATGGAACTAAACATCTCTGCTGCAAAGGGAGTCTGTGTCCCTATCTAATTAACAATGATTAACCTAAATAGGTATATAAATCTAAGTAACGACAAGCCTAGGCTCTATGAGGAGTGGATCATTGGATTCAGTCATCATCTTTAAGAGTATTATGTTGTTAATGCTGATTGAGAACAACCTTAACTATTATTTACTAACATGTCATTAAATAGAAAGAGACCTCATTTATTATTCACCAAGCCAACAAATTATGAGCACTCTCCAGAAATAAAAAAAGGACATTAGAAAAAAAAATGCAAAGAAGAAAAGTATATAGGATAATCAGGATGATAAATCAAGTTAATAAGGCAGAAAAAACGGAATTAGCTAACACAACACCTGATGATACTACAGAAACATTAGGTCATGTACATTTTTTTAAATTAATTTTTCAAGTTTTTTTAAATTCTTTTACATTTGGATACTCTCATCTGGACATCTAAAGCAGGTGACACTTTAACCCACTTGGTGAAAGGAGGATATACATGGAAATTGTATGCATCTAATGTTGTGTATTTTCAAACACTGGAAACTATCCTATCTAAAACTTCAAACTACATGATACGTACATTTAAAACCAGAAATTAGAAAGTGAAGGAAGGTGTTTTCACCTTTTTTTTTCTATTTATGGGTAACAGATGTGGGAGTTTTCACCCACAAGTATATCATGGAATTATTCAGTTTGCATGTACATTGAGAAACTCGGCATCATTAAGGAAAGCCCCTGCTGTGATTCAGGGAAGAGTTCAAGACTTGGCATAGGAAGGATGCATCAAGCAGTCTACTTTACTTCTCAAATTATCACCTCAATAGGGGACATGTTACTATCAATTTTCTCCAGCCAGTGGAGACTTTTTTCCTCAACATTTTATTCATCTTAACCTTCAGAAAACTGTTTAGCATTTCAGAAACATAGTTATCTGAAATCAAACAAGCATATATGGGTATATGTTATATTTTGCTCCTGAAAAGTTATCTACTATTGGTCTTTATGCAAGTTCAGAGTATACTGGTTTACATATCAGCAAGTTAACAAAAGCATGTGTTAGAACTGTTAAAGGCTTCAGTCCAGAACAAGTGAAAACATCTCATGAAAATGTACTTACATTTGTAATTTCGGTGTATCTAAACTTTTTTTCCCAATTGTCATGCATCAATTGCTTTGACTTATGCTTAAAAAGTCTCCTAGTAATCACTCTCAGTGTATATGGAAACTATGATGGACATTTTTAGATAACATACTTGTATTATCATAATAAAAGTTAAAGAGGAACATGCGTTATGAGTATTTCACATAATAGTTATATTAAAAAATAAAAAAAATCAACATTTTCCAGACCTCAAGGTGTTTCCAATTAAACTTCTTTGCCTTCCAGCTCAAATGTTGTCACCAGTACAGGACTGAATAGACAAATTACTAAGTTTTTGTTTGTGTAAAACCAGCTGTGTTCTAATGTCTGCAATTTGATGATTTTAATATACAGCTACAATGGTGTTATAAAACATTTAACAAGTTATTTACCTTATCTAACATAAATAAGTTGCATGTTAACTAGGAAGACTGTTCTTCAAGCAAATGGGAAACCTGGTGAATAGAAATGTCATCTGTACTATCATACTGACAAATTAGAAATTGCTCAAAATCTTTCAGTAACAGAATTTTGTCCTATTAAGAAAGGAGATTTTTAAAATGAAAATCAATCTGTGAGTAAATATGATTTTGCATACATTTTCTTTCTAAACCTTAGAAATCAGAAAAACAAAGGGCTTTGTGCCTGAAAATAAAGCCCACTTTTAATTTAAAAGACATGTTATGTGTTAAAAGAAAAATAAATATAATCTACTTTACCCAGAAGCACACATTCAGGGCTGATTAGAATACATGTACATTTTCACACAATCAACACTGGCTGATCTTCAGAGAAAATCACCTGAGTTTATAATCACAATTATACTCACACTACTAGCATGAAAAAAATGTTAATTTTTTCCCAATCAAATAAAATGTCATTGGAAAATAAAAATGTCTGCTGAGAATGGATGTATCATCCATCTATTTTTGCCCAGATACTGATCAAATACATCAGTGGACAGAGAAGGCTGTATAATTTTCCCATGACGTTCGTACCAAGCATATTGCATTAAGAGTTTCTATTTTTGAGTAGAATAGCCAACAACCGAAATTTCAGAAAGAAGTAGTGTTGATTTCTAGCCTTGAAAATTTAGTGGTGTTCTAGTTAGGGGAATCTCAAAATCACAATCAAAATCAAAATCTCCAGTATTTTGACTCAGACGTTCAGATGAACATTAAATATCCAACAAGGCTTTACAGCTTTGGCTGACAAGTGTAGTCAGCTGAATTAAATGCTGAGAACTAGATAAATATTGGTATTACTGTATGTTTTCCCAAACTATTTAGGTATTTGTAGGTATAAGGCATTGCTTTCAGGCACAACGTCTAAACCATTATGCAACTTCACATACTTGCTCTGAGCACAAAGAATGATAATCTTGCTAATTATTTTAAGGTTTCTAACAGGTAGAATCACTATTAAGACAGCCCACATGTGAAGTGTGGTATTAGACCATTATAGAAAAAAGAACACTATGAGATTTTGAGGCATTACAGATTGTTTTAGGATGAATTTTAACCCTTAGTCCATCCCTCCACTGACTCATTTTCTTTTGGCTAACTTTCCCTAGACAACAGAATTAATCATTATTCCTCTATTGGTAATAATTTCACCAACAGGGCAGGACAATGGATGTTTACCGCCTAAAGTGACAAAATTCCCATAATAACATGGTCTATCAGTATCATGAGTTTTATCAAAACCATCCTGTGTAAAAGAAACATAAGTTCTCCAGAACTTGTGGGTGGACAAAATCTAACAGGGTATGTCAACTCACAACTAAATTCATTCCGAGAATTAGAAATACAGCAGAACTATAGACTTGGAAGAAAATTAGGAAGATGTACAGTTGCCAAGTGTATTGAATGAGCATTAAAGCCACTTTCTTATCCGTTTTAATTGCATGATAAATCCACTGCATTGTTTTCAGAATCAGCACTAGAACTCTTTATTAGGAAAAACCTTGCTAGATGATCTTTTAATTGCATTCAAACAGATGGTTTAAGTTCTAAAATGCTAATCTACTGGTGTGAGTTCTCTATTTCATGGTACTTTACTTTTGATTGACACCAAGGGCTACATTTACAAGGCAAAAGCAATCTCGCTCTCCCCAGGAACTGATGCAGACACCATAGTACCCCCTGTCATATTACTATAAGACTGTGAATCACAATCAAATGCATTGTCAATGATACATTATCTTCACTTCCACAATTATGGCAAAGAGACTGCATCTTTAGGAACTACTGCCTCCCATCACCTCAAAGCATAATGATTCAATTTATTTAACTCAATACTACAAATCTAGGCTTTGCCCTCCTATTAATTAGTTTCACTAACCTGTTTTTTCATTATTCAGTAATGAACATCACAGTTAAATACAGTTGTGCAGTATTTTTCATACTTGAAAAGTAAGCCCTGGAAAAATACTTATCTGTCTACTAAGATGTGGAATCAAACATAGTAAAATACTAGATGCAAAAAATCTACGGTCTAAGAGACAGGCCTGGCTGACCTCACATCCTTTTTTCATCAAAAAATATCTATATACCAGATAAAGACTTGAGATTTGCATAATAAAAATATATATTAAAAAAAATCCCAAATGTGAGGGTTCTAAGATTTCCATTTGAGTTAACTGAGGTGCAGTGCTACAAAATTTCTGAATCCAGGTGTTCACAATGAAATAGCTCAAGTACTATTTGGTATGAGAATGCTTTCTCTTTTGAGACTTTAAGAGCTATCCATGGAGAATTACAATAATTTAGCGGCATTGAAAGAATACAGGTAGGTATGAATCTATACATTGATACTTGCATGATTAACTGTTAGGAAACATCACAAAACTAATGGTAAACATGCAGGATTTTTGTGAAAACATGGTCTGTTTCTTTTTGGAGATTTAGTCACATAAACATTTTGGAACACTGGGCAACAGAGCCTACAATGAAAAATGGGTACATAAACCAAAATACCCTGGGGAATTTTTTTTTTCCATGAAGAAAAGACTTTATTAGCAGGTCCAAGCAGCACACAACAGACATACTGAAAACCTGATATGACCTACATGCTAAGTTAATAGTGCGTGAATTATCAGCGTTTCTTTCTCTCAAATTACATGTTTAGCACAAAATTACTGTTTCAACAGTTCTCTGTAGGAGTAACTGATAATTTAATGAAGTTTTAAAGGTTAATTAAGTTAGAAAAAAGTTAGTATATAGTTGCCTATTTCCAACATTTGTTCCCCTGTTAAGTAAAAGCATATCTATACATTTCACAGTTGATGTAGTTGAATGACTTGGAAAATATATTATGTCAATAATTAGACTGCAGAAGGACCAATATTTATGGGAAATTTGTAAACATTTTCATAGCTAAAAATGAAATGAAAAGCACTCTGAATTACCCTGACAATGAGTTTCTGGCTTACTTGCTGAGTGTTTCCGGGTATGCAGCTTACCGTTTGGAAAACTTTAGCCTAATAAGATCTCATAGCTGCTTGCATAATTTCACTTGAAATCAGAACCTAGAGAATACAATTTAGTTCTCACATGTAGGAGAAACAGAAGTACCTCTAAATAAGTGACTGATGCTATTACAATGCAATACCTAAGTAAACAGAACAAACTCAAATGTATTTTCATTTCAGTCATTTGGAACTCGCACTGACAAAATAGTTATGTATTGATTAGAATATCAATGTACAACAAATTATTCTAGATGGGAAATAAACAGCGACTTAAAGGCATTTTAAATCAATTCCAGAGCTCACAAATTTCACTCAGTGAGCCAATCGATCTCAGGTATTTGCATGTTTAACTGCTTGTATAATCAGAAGAGTACAAATGAACTCCCCATAACCTAACTCTCACAAAACTGAAGCTGAGAACCGTAATGACATGATCTCCAGCTTTCTCCTCCACATCTTGCACAAAGATGGATTACAATATTGAGAACTAGATTTAAACATTCCATAATTGCCCCAAAGCACATTCAATCTTTTCTTTTACAGAGCTGCTACAATGCAGGACAAAACACATGTAGAGTTTTCTGAGGTAATGCTATAAATAATCTCATATATCTCCCAAAGGAAATCCAGTGTTTTCTACAGCTGAGTAAATTGATTTTTAAATTATACAACAAATCCTGATACTGTGCTTCAGTATTACAGATAAATATCCCCATTCCAATAGCCTATATTCTTTCTTTGTCCCCTGATGGAGATCACAGGGATGGAAAACACTGTATAGGATTTTTTATTTGTTTTGTCTGTTGTTTTTGGTTTGGTTTTTTTTAAGAGTGGGAGGCACTGATCTCTGCTGAAAGCAGGAATACTTTAAGATTCAAAACCACAAGCCTGTCTTGAAGCTGAAAATTGTGCACAACAAAAAGCCTAAATGTGTCTTTAAAAAACACATGAACAAATGTAAATGCAAATATAGAAAGATAATTTTTAGTTCAAAAGAATAAACACTGTTCTTTCCCCAAATAGCTGGGCAGAAATAATGTATCTGCCTTGGACTTAGCCCCAGAGAAGAAGGATCTGAAAAGGGTGAAGCAAAACAACAACCAAAGAAAATTGAGCTTGGCCCCAAATTAGACAAAAAACAGCTTCCCAGCTCAGGAGGAGCAGAGAGAGTTTGTGCATGGATAAATGGAGAAGTGTTCCTACTTCTGTGTAAACACTGAATATTCTTGCTATGTGAAGTGAAGGGAAGCTTCAGTTAATAATTTTCTTGAATTTCTCCATTCTGTACAACATTTAGAGTACGTCACCCTTCTGCTACGCAGGCTGAAAAATGCCAAAGCTATTCTGATATCAAATCTCACAGTCAGTTTTCTTATGGCATTTCAATGGGTAACCAAGGAAGCGCTCTCTTATCCTTTTGAGATCAGCGAGTGGTGCCCCCTTTTCAATAAGGGTGTTCCATTATCTTCTCTCCCAGTGGAGCTCATCCATGCCTAAGCCTCCCACCCGTGCATATGACTGAAGTCAAACTATTAAAGCATGCCATCTGGATTTCACATCAGTCATGCCTATCTTCTCAATAGGAAGCTACAGTATCCTTTTTAGTGCCCAGTAACAATTGGTTCAGTCTTTAGCAGGAAGAGAGGAAGAACTGGATCTTGGGAAGCTGCCTTATTCCTCACACCTTCACCAGAAGAAAAGAAAGGAAGCATTTTCAGAGGGCCAAGAGTGCTGCTGGGCTGGAAGGCATCCACAGCCATTCACATTATTGAGGAGGAAAGCTTGGCACACTTGAGAGGAAGCCTTAAACAATACGAGGCTTAGCAACTACTGGTGCTACTGGTAGGAAGCTGTGCAGCCCTGACGTAGGGCAGGAGAAGGTGAGATCATCTTGGAGGGCACACAGGCAGTCAGCAGAAGCTCCTTCTGCCCCACAAGACCCACTTTTCTATTTGCAGTAAAGGCAGACAACTGAACAAGTGAATCTGTTGGATGCTAACTACCTGAAAATACAGCTCTGTGGTCATTCCATGGCACCAGTAGATAAAATACTGCCAGATGTTCACCATTTTGAATGAACAAGTACATAGACAGAAGAACATCTTAAAACAAGGATTCTCATCTGGAAATTGCCATGCTTTATTGGCACTAATACATGGTGTAAAAACCATGTACGTACTGTTTCTCCTCTATGTCACCCTTATCTGTACTATGCTCCAGAAAGCAGGAGTAGGATGGCAAGGCACTCCAGTTGCACTCATTCAACAGGGACTAAGTAGTAGAGCTGCAGGAGCAAAAGATTCATTACTGGAGAGGGGATCTGCTGTATCTCTGGAGCAGTGTGAGGATGACACTGGATCCAGAGTAATGTTGAACAGTGCCAGTTTTTTGTCAAAGAAAAATCAGCTGCAGATAATGTAAGAAGCACTGTTAACCCACTCGCTACTGCCAGCAGCATCAGACTTAACATAGCAGCAGCCCTTTAAAAATTTATGAAAATTATCCCTGGCAATAGCAAGACATGCCCTTAAAGCTGGCAAAATTCATTAAAGCTATTTTCCTCACAATTACTCCAAGCCTGGTAAATCTACATGAGACAATTACTGAATGTTCAAAAGAAAATTAAACACGAAAATTTGGCACAGAAACATCTAAGGAAAAAATATAATAAAACAGATATTGATCACAGATACTTCAAAACAAAATCCAATATTCCCTTTATTTCTTTTAAAGATCTACGGAAGTATATTAATTTTTAGAAGTCCTGATATGAATAAACCCCATATATTATGAACATTTTCCATAAGAAGGCACTGAAAGCATGTTATCTATAAGGTGGCTATAGAATTACAGTCAATTATGTGGGAATCACTAGCATTCTTCTTTCACCAGTTAGACAGCTTGAGGTAGAGCTTATTGCAAGACTGGAGCCCTTGACACAAAATCTGTACTCCAGCACTAAGGAAAAAAATAAAAGCAGCACTTGTAGAAACTGCTTTTTAATATGATATTGTGTTAACTGATTACATAAACCCTTCAAGTAAAGAAATGGTTTAGTCCCCCACATCATGATTAAACCATCTAGTGGAAATTGTGTTTATTTTGCTTATAGGTACATTTCTCCTTTCCCCCTCATTCTCTGTGTGTGTCTTTATGTATGTTGTTACAGTAAGACATTTAATCAAGTCCTTTTGAAGTGGTAGAGTAGAAACAGCTGTTTCTGACAATGTGCTGATGACATGGGGCTTAAAGCTGTCATGAGCTCCAGATTGTAAGCAGCACTAATATGTGGTTGGGATGGTAGTGACTTGCAGGTCATGGCACCTCTTTGAGGAATGCTTCTAAGCCAATCAGCTCAAGGTGGTGGCTCAAAGTCTTAAGACTCTGGTGAGCTCTCTTTCATTTAATACTCTTGAGGTCACACTTCAAAGTGCCCTTTCTTCTCAAAAGCCACTAGCCATATGTGGAGGTTCTAGAGCAGCTTTTTATAGACTGGCTGCTTCAGGTTCAGAGTTAAAAAGATAGAAATGCAGCTCTATTACACAAATGATGTCTTAAAAGTTGAATAAAAAAGTAAGTCAATATCTCACATTCTTGTAAAGAATGCCAACTTAAAGAGAGTTTCTGGATGACTGATTTTTCCGCAACAAAGTAAGCTTAAATCTCACAGTTTAGAGTGCCTAACAACTTGTTAAAACAATTTCCTGGTTTGTGAACATTACAATATATAGGGCACCTATAAATCATCTCTAAATACAGATTTTCTTTAGCAATACTCCCACTCAGCATAATTACTGTATGAATGTCTGAGAAACCTACACTTTCATTTCTTCATGCAACTGAGTTTGTTAAAATTAGACTAGTGATTAACGCACACTCAAGCCAACACGGCTAGAAGAAACGCATATGTGTTTCTCACTGAGAAGGCTCTAAAATGATTTTGTTTTGATCATAGTACAAGACACAATGCAACAATATACTTTTTGAAAAACATTCATAAAGATCAAGGGGCTAAGGAGGCTAATCTCTGTAGGTTACCTACAGAGTTGAAGGAAGAAAAGAGAGTCCTGTAACAAATTATTCACAGCAAATAAAAGTAGATTTATTTTCTGAACTGCTTCCTGGATTCTTCTGTCCCCCCTTGGCTGTCCAGGGGAAGTCAATTCTGTGAAGCCTACTTGGAAATAAATAGACATAACTTTGAGAATGCTACCTTCTTCAGTAAAGTCTAAGACAAATTATTCCCATCTCCACAGCAGCAGTGTGTTTTACGGAAAATAATGCTCTTCTGAAATTTGCTTGGAAATTACTTTCATAGAGGATAAATACACACCTATTGTAAATAAGGCCAACCATGAACATTATTAAGAGAACAGTTAGGTCTATATAGCTAAGAATAATACAGCCAGACTTGTTTTTAATTTGAATCTAAGCTCCTTTTCAGATGGTGCTGCTATTGTACCAAAGTGTTTTAATTCTTTTACACTCTGCAGAAAGAATGTGTATCCAAAAGCAAAGATGGCATTCAAGATGTGGATATACATTGTAACACACCTCTGTTGTGTTCAGCTGTTCCTTTACTAAGTATATTTTTTCTTGCAAATACTTTATTCATTTTAATAAAGCTTTTAATGGAAAAATAAACTGTATTTTCAGACTCCTCAGAATTACATCAATGATGAATGAATTACCTTCCATAGTCAAAACAAATCTCTTTATGTTTGCTTTCTTAAATACAGTACCTTGCATGTTTCAGAGAAGTTATATTTTCTGTAAGTGAATACTGTATTTCTGGCAATATTTTTAGCATCCTTAGTCACAATTTTTATAAAAATGGATTAGAAAGAATGAGAAAGCGCCTCAGACATTGGTTGCTCACTGTTGTTCCCCAGTTCTGAGAAAGATATGTATGACTATTTTTGGTTTTATTTATATTTTTGAGAACTGCCCTTGTAAAGTCATCAGACAGTTGATGCTGGCAGTGAGAAGGGACACAACTTTCCCACTCTGAATCAATAAAATATTTTTTTAAAGTCATAAACTATATGTATAACATGCTTAGCTAGAAAGTTAAACTATGACCTTGAACATGAAAATGAAATTATCTCTTCAAGAAAGCTGAACACCAGTACCTATTACATTTTGCTTATCCTAATCAAAGTTAAAAGGAAGATTCTATAATTAACTACTTTCATAATCTTATCCTTTAAAAAGGATACTTTGGTCTTAACATGTAACACTGGTCATTGATATTTATAAATACCTAACCTTTACAGTTCATTTGGTATGAGCCAGCCATCAGTTACCTCCAAAGCTCTCTGAAAAACCGCACACATATATTCATAGATGGTTTGTACAATAAATTTATTTCTGAGTTTCTGAGAAACATTTTGAGCATACAATGAATCACAGAAAAGAGAAGAGAAATTGTACCAATTTGCAGACAATCGAGGAAATCCTTTCAACATTAAGGTATCCTCTCAAAAAACCCAAAACCAACACAAAAAGGAATCTCAAGGTCTATGTTGTTATTTCACTAAGTATGAATTAATGTAATAGATAGTTTTTTGAGTTTTTAAAAAGACAGTGTAATAGTCTGTAATTTCACATAAGTTATTTGGGGATTTTTTTGGATTTTATTTTTTTAGCATTTGTTTTGAGTCTTAGCTAGCATTGGTTTTAATGTTTAGGTCTGAAAACTCCTTTATGTCTGTATTTGTGGGGGGTTTTTACTTGTTTTTTTTCTTTTTTTAAAATTTTTTTAACAGAATTTACCAACTTATATTCTTAATTTTAGTACTATAGACATCTGTGACAGGAATTTTCCTAGAATTGATTTATTTCATAGACAAAGTGCTATGTATTTAAAATAAATCCTGCCTCATTTATATTCATGGTATTTTTTCCCCAAAATGTGACAGTAATTGAAAACAAATATAACATTGAGTAAAAAATGGTAAGTAAAAAATATTTTATTTCTTTAGTTCCTGATGTAATAAAATTAGAAATGAGCTTCCCTTTTTAAAAGCATCTGTCACTTACTTCTACATATTTCTCCTTCAAAGAATGAGTATTTCTTTGCCAATATACAACTTCCTCAGAGATAAATGTTTCTGAGGCAAAATTATCTTTAAGTTTTTTGAACAACGTTTGCCAGAAGTTCATGACAGAGGAAAAGGCATAAATATATTATTTAAAATGCCTTAAACAGTAGATGACAGAGTAGCCTTTCATTCTCTTTTACTAGTGAAAATAGCTGGAACTGGAAAAGTTTCCAAATTTAACACATTTAAATGTAGATAAATAAATCTAAATCTAGAAGTCTAGTATGTTAGCTAAGCAAGACTTATTGCTAGACCACTTCCCTGAGGCAACTTTAAAGTATAGTGATTGGTTTGACAGATGAACAGCTTCATCTGACTACCCAATAATTAACCATTAAAAGAACATATATAACACAGGCCAAAAGATCAAATGATTCAGCAAGTTCTCCTCAACAAACGGGTTCAGTATCATAGCATGTTCATCAGCTTAAGTGATGGATATCATTAAGAAGGTACTTACATTAGGTCTTAATCCTGCTGCCATTTCATAATACTTCTCGGCTTCTTCATTTAGACTGGCTTGCCTATCAGGACATAAAAAAACAACACAGTTACACCTCATTTTCCTTGCATTAGACAAGAAACCATATCTAAAGAAGCATAGTTAAAAACAAAACACTGCAACTACTTTTCTATTTAAGGATATTACCTTAACAATTGCACAAAACATGTGAACCTGAAAGTTTTTTTATAGTTCAGAATGTCCATGAACACTTATCCTCTTTGCCTACCTCATTTTCTTTTTAGTTCTGAAATGATGTTAGTGAACACTAGAAAGAAATACAGAAAGCTGAACACTCATCTCAGGCCAAGTCAGAGACATACCAGCCTTCACCAGAGGAAAATCTGGCTCATTTTTTGCACTCAGACATACTTTAAATTCTGAAATTGTAGATTATACAATAATGCAGTTTCTCACTTTGTACCTCCCTAAAACTACTATCATTCATTCCAGTAAAAAAAAAGATAAAAAGTCAGATAATACAATGATTTCTGAAAACTAGGTTTCCATGGTTGAGGGCATTAATTCAGAAAAGGGTTCCATTCCACCATTTAGTCACATCATTCTGAGAGGGATTTAAACTTAGATTTGCTATCCCAGGAGAATAAGAAGAGTTTCTGGATACCTGGAGCACTATCGGCTCAACTCTTTCTCTTCTCCTTACCAACACATGCAGCATCTACATGCTCCTAGTAGTTTAATTTTTATTTCTTCATCTGGGTTTTTAGTTTACTGTCTCCAAATGAAAATTAAATTTATTGCCAAAGAAATCTAAACACATTGTTGTCTCAACAGGCCCTTTTTAGCTCTTCTCTCAAATTCCTCTCTTCTCCTTTTTTCTCCACCTTTTTAATTTCCCTCCAAATTTTCATTTTGTCTACTGGCCCAAAGAATACGAGCTGATCACATAAATGTCATGAGAAAGATGGTAAATCTGTAAGAACAACCAAGCATGACTTTCAGGCAGGCTACATATCTTCTGCTAAAATTATTTGGTTTTTTTATATGAAGAGCTGGGTCCTTTCATAGGAGATACAGGACAGGAGATCTTCAGCATATTTGTGTTTGTTATGTGATTACACATTACAGATGCATTTTGTGATACGAAATCAAAAAATTAGAAAACAAAGACAACACTGAGCAGGGTTGGCTCTTTGATTTTTTTTCCCTTTTTCTGCTTTTGAGAACAGTTACTGGTTCAATCAACTGAGCACCTGTATCTGGAGATTTTACCTCGTTCATTACATGAACCTTTACATGCTTTGTTATTCAGTAATCAAATTGTGTTCTAATTTTATGTTCCTACTCACCCAGATTTTGAACATTAGCCACTTAACACATGATAGGCACTTAATCTCAATCAATACATTTTGACAGCTATTGATTGTGGGAGGAGAAAAAGAGGAATGATAATCTCTTTGAAGTTTCTCACATAGTTCCTGAGCAAGCTGAAGCCGCTTCCTGATTAACAATTTGCTAAGTAGAACCTGGTTTATACCTGTTAACTGTTTTAAATTACATTGGACATATATCATTAACTCAGCAGTTGCAGTGGTTAGAAATGATTGAATGCCTAAAAATATTCATTCAACCTGCTTCTGAATCACTCCTGCTGGGCATCAGTAGCTCTTGAAATGACTGAAAAAAATAATCTCGTATTTATGAATTTCGGGATTTACAACAAGGGGCTTTAAAATGAAACATGTTACAAAGCCGTATTTTTTTTTCCTGTCAGGGCACAAAGCAATTCTGAACATGGTGAAATAACATACAATAAACAAGGTGCTTTACCCAGGAGGCAAATACAAATGGTACACTTCACCTCCAAAAAGTGTTGTTGGCATGTCAATGTGGAACACATTAAAATCCTGTCCCCTTTTAGCCTAGTGGAAATACATGGCTTGTTTTTCTCCCATGTGTACATTTTGAAACATGGATCATTAATTGCTAAGTTGAAATCAGTTTGAATGTATAGTTCTCCATTAAAAACAGTTTATATAAATGAATAGAAAAAACAGTAATCTGGTCAGGAAAATGCCAGTTCCATTTCTGGGGCATTCAGCACCAGTTTCTTTACTTAAGATGCTTCAGAATTCTGGTTCCCATTTTCACTGCAAATCTAAGCTAGAAATTCATTATTTTAAGCCCTTGGGAAAAATTAAAGGCACAGAGGTAGGAAATTGCAGTAACTCTAAGCCACTGAGCAGTAAAAAGTTCTGGATCAATGTCAAATAAGGGAAGGACACTACTAAAGGTCATAATTCATATTAGAGTAAAATGTTAGATAAAATGTTGATAATAAAACAGAAAGAAAGGGAGCAAAGAGAAGTTCAGAAGATAGAGTCTTTTTTTATAGTTATGAGCTATGTTTCAACCTCTATCCTAAATCTTTTTGTGAAGACTGACCTTGAAAATACGTCTGAATTCCCCTATTAGCAACTAGCATTCAATCTTATTTTAAGGGACAAAAATGCTTTCTCTTTTTATTCTCTCATATCTCTTAACTCGAGCCTCCAGACCAACCAATTCCTTGTATTTAGTTCCAGTTGACTGACAGTGACACCTCATAAATGTGCTTGACAACACATCACTTAGATTCTCCTGACACCCAGTTATAATCAGTTTACATTCATTTTGAATCTTTATGTTGATCACTGCAAAAAATATTGTAAGAAAAAAACCACTACTAGTGCTGACTGGTTTAGATACATAAACATGTGAACAGGAAAGGTTTAGTTTTAACCCGTCTGTTGCTTGGTACAAGGTTTCAGACTGTTGATTATTTTTAAAGTGAATCATGGATGTCTGCCCAGCTACAAAGAAGTATTCTTCAGAGATTTCTATTTTTAAATACTGAATGTTGATACTTAGCATTCTTAATGGACCTTTTAGTGTCACAACAAAATCATAATCAGGTTTTATGCCTGTAACTGTTCATCCTTCTTTTTATGTTTAAAAAATGTATATTAGACTATATGCTTTGCCATACATACATATACATAATTAAGCACATACACAGTAATTAAAGAATTAATATAAAGTGTTCAGACAATAACAGAGGGTGGAATTGTGCCTATGAGACTGTTTCAGCAATTACCCTCCATGTTTGATCAGTATATTCTGGAGAGCCAAAATACTTTTACAGAAATTCACTGAGAAACAAAGACCATGTCATGCAGTATTGTTCTAATTTAGACTTCTGTTTTCAAACAGCCAATAAACATGCTATAACTTCATGTAATATGAAAGTTTCCCAGAATAACCCACTTACAGAAGCATGAAAAAACTAATTATTCCTACAAAATGTGCGTTTAAGCAAATAGGTCTTCTTCCTAAGTTTGTTTTCATGTGAAGACCATGTGAAGCTCTTCTCCTGTTTCTAATTAGTACAGTAGTGTCACCACACTGCCATCCTTCATTCTAAAAATAATCATCTACTAGACCACAGGAAATCTCATGGCAGCTCACCTCGTATACAATGAAAAAGCGAAACTTAGCATTTGTTAATACATGACATAGTTACTGAAGCTACAGCCACCATAAGGCATTACAAACACATTCTTCACTGCACTTCATGAAAATGTATCTAGCTTTTCTGAAAGACTTCAAATTCCTATAAGCAAGAGCACTGCGAACAGTACAAAAGTAAAACACATGACTGGATACTCTTTTAAGAACCACCCAAAGAGCTGCATGACCCTTGAAGAAAACTGTCTGGAAAACAAATTTGTTGAGAAAATAAATTTTATGGGCAAGTACTAAGCAAGTTAGAAGTTACCAGACTGCTGCAAAGAAATGAATTACATTCATCCCACATCTCACCCTCCTTACAGATCACTGGATTCATCTTGCAGTGCATTATCAGGATGCTACAGAAGTTATTTTGGAAAAAAACCCAAACAAACTATGTATATTTAGGAGCAGGGAGGTCTCTCAATAATGCAGACCGAACTATCTCAGCTGTTAAATTTTTGATTTCAGATTCAGTCACAAAAAGAGGAAGCAAGTTATGTCGGAATACCTGACACGAGGAGCAGAAGTTCTTCTTGTGACTGCTAAACTGAGAACAGGCTATGTATAAATGAAACTACTGCATTTGACTCAGTTAACAATTTTGTTGCAAATTTAAGAAAAAGAAGATTAACTTCCAGCATTCCAGTTCAAAATTTTCAAAAGGTGTAAATTTTTATGTAGGATGCATTTTAATTTCATTTGTTTTTTTTCTCAGAGAGTAAAGGGATTAAAAAAAAAGGAGAACATTTTAGCACTAGAGTAGAAAAATAAATTGAACTTTGAAGGAATATTGTGATTACTTTGCATCCAAAACAGCCATAAACCAAATCTGAAAGAAGCTGCCTCTGAAATGTCTTCATGTTTCTGAGTCTTCTGACACTCCTTAGGTTAATGGTGGAAACACTAGTAAGAGAGGAGGGAAAGATGATTCCTTCCTAATTCAAAAATCCATCACTGGGTGGAACATTTGGTCTGAAAAAAAGTTAGAATCTAAACAAAAATCTAAGCTGCTGTTATTATCCTGTAATCAGTTTGGAAACCTTGCATCATCCACATTAATATCAATTTCTGTCTCTTCATACACAACACATCTTTAAAATTTATCCTGTCTCACTCACCAGACTCAATTAATTTTCATGCTCTGTGAACTTCTATAATGTATTTTCTACCTCACAGCTGTGCAGTTCATTCAAAATGTTTACTCACTTACCAAGCAGTTTTTATAGCTGTCTAGGGTACCTAAAGAGCAGTTGGTCACCTACATGTAACTATTTTGGCATGTAACTGCATTTGGCATTCACAGTTCCTAGCTGTGTCACTCTATGCCAGTTGGTTTACTCCCTTCTTTCCTTCCTCTTTGGTGTCTTGGTACCTGCTTTCCTCTTGGAATTACATCAGCTCTCCATTGTTCTAAAGATCCTGAAAATCAGCTGCTTCTTAAGTCCTGAAGACTCATGATGGATTTGTAGCTGCTCTGTTCTAATGAATGAATACACATTGCCCTTGTCCAACAAGTACTGTGGAAGCAATATATTTGAATCAATTGCTAAGTAGAGCAGTGAACAAGGACAGAAAACAGAATCCTAACCTTTTGGCAAAAATCAGTCAGATGCTAACACATGGGGGTTTTAAGCAAATACTTGGCAGTGCTCAATTTAACTTTGCCACCCTGACTTTTTCTAAATCCTCCAGACCACTTTCAAGTCCCAAAGCATATTAGGAAGACATTATGATCTTCCACAAAGAGAGCTGAGCATTTAAGTGAAAAATTAGACCAACTGGGTATCCCAAAGCAGCACAAAGGATTTTAACTAAACTAAAACAGGCCCTTTTTTAAAAGGGTTTTAGTTTGGTGGATTTTCTTTGTTTCTAAAGGTTCTGGTTTTTTGCTTACAGTAAAAATAGAGAATGCATCTTAGAATCACTGAGCTCAGTGCTGGTCAAGGGGTCCCCAAAGCAGTCTATTCCCAATCAGATCAAGTAGGTTAACCATGACTGATGTACAGCACAGCAGCATAGCTGTTACTTTAAAGTGAAAAAATACTTATATCTAGATGTAAATACACACGCCTTCAAGACTTGGAATATTGCACTCAGTGCTTACAGAGAAAGTGAGAGAGTTATTAAACCTATTTCTAAAATAGTATCCATCTACATCACCACATTTTAGAATACACCCAATCTGAACACTAAACCATCTTGCACAACACATTCACTGAAATCAGCAATCCAACATCCTCTGTATCCCTCTGAATTCAGCTATCATACTTAACTTGCTATGCTACTTTCTTTCAATTTGTAACATTAATCTAAAGTTTGTAATTACTGAATTCTACCTTGAGAGATAATATTTGTGAAATAGTAGAGGGGGAAGGTAAGGATCCTTAAAATAGCTCATACACCTGTGTCAGGTCAAACAATTGTTTACCAGTGAACCATTTGTCTTGGTTTCCTTTGTATCTACAAGCAGCAAGGGTTATTTTTCAAAAGGTGTTTTGGGGCATATTTCAAAATCATGATATCGAAACCATAATTCTGAAACACAGGTCACTCGCATGAGGCAGATTCTGCCTTCCTTTTTATACCATTTTCCTTTTTTTTCATTTCATATTTAAAAAGTTAAAAGTATAAACAGCCTAGTGACATACCTTCATCAGAGAAATTATCTCAAGAACTGTTTTGTGCTAATGAAGTATATTTTTTTATTTCCTTTTTCATGCATTTTCTATGATTAGATATCATCTAAATGAAATCAAGCTTCCTTATTGCTGCTAAGCAGACAATAGGCAATAATTGGATAGTTATCCTAGAAATAAGCATGGAGGACACCTATTACAGTAATGTGAGTTTAATGGTAATGTTAAACTCACAGACAGAAACTTAATGTTACTGAATAACCAGGCCTGACAGCTTGAAAAGCTAAAAAAGAAGTCTAAAATTTTATTCTATTCAGATAGAACTGAACTAAATATAAGACTACATTTTAAATCACAGATTCTGAGAATATCGCTAAGTGTTCCTATGATTCTCAAAGTCATTATTAGCCTGGGAGTATTTAGATTTCTAATCATCGTGGTGTTCCCTACTGATATTAACAGAATTTTTCAATATTTTCTATTTATATCTAGATCAGAAATATGGTCTCCTCTTTTAAGTTACTGTGCTATTTTTAAAAATCAGGTGAAAGGAAATCCTGCAGAAGGGTCTTAACAAAAGAAACACTTGTTATTGTATGGAAGCAAAATGGATTACATGCTTGTTAACAACAGAATTTTTGAAGGTAAGACACTATGAGATACAGAAAATTAGAAATGGAAAGTGCTAAATCCTGCAACAGTTTCATTCAGTTCTTTGTATTATATTAGCAATACTGAATTATTCAAAGAGCTGCTGGGCTTTAAAAAGAATTGGGCATAAGCAAAGACTATAAAGACTTTTCTCCTCTAAAATAAGAGGAAAATCAAGTAAGGCAGATGTAAAAGCACTAACCTGAGCATGTGGGCTGCATTGAAAACAACATCAAATTCCATATTATCAAGTTCAGCTGCTTTTTTTGCCATTTCAGCTGCTTCTCTCAAGCGGGATTCCTCGAGGAGGAACTGACCTGCAATGGAGTGCATGAACATGAGCCCACAGGAAATAACGGACAGACAGTATACTTAGGAAAAGGAATTAAAAAAGCCCCAACAAACTAACAGAAAACCCCCTAACAAACAGTAGTCTTAGATTTGATGTTATTTGTTGATCTGCTCTGTATTTCAATATCTTTAAAATATAGTCAATGTAGAAAAAATGCAATAAATATGACAGGTAATAACAATATTTGTGGAACATATTTAAGAAAAGTGAGAATAATAGAGTAAAACTCATCCATCAAGAAACAGTACTCCCAGCCATTCCATTTGAGAACTTGCCCTTCTGCCATTGAACTTCACTTCCTCAAAACAAATTGAAATAAAGTAACATCTACAAATGAAATACATTCTCATTTTTAAAGTGTATATCAAATTCATATAATAAAATATTTTTGTATATCTACATGAGAACATATTTCTTCAGCTTTATCATTATAAATTATATTGGCACTAAAATTATTACTATATATATACATATATACATATATATAGACCTTGATGCATTGATATTTTATCATGTATTTCAGTAACACTGAGAGAATCACAACAGGTAGCTTTTTACAAATTTCCTACATGATACTTACCTTTTATATTAAAAAAAATATAGAGGATGGCTAAAATCAAGTGACAGATTTTTTTCCAAATGATGTTACCATAATCATTAAAACAAGCGTCAACTGAAGAGAATGAATAATTTAGCACTAACCAAACTTTAACTGAAGTACAATAGTTTCAAAACAAAACATGTAACATATGAGTTTTGCTTTGAAGAAGATGAAAAAGCAATTTGGAAGGTACTCAAGCAACCTTATTTTTTACTATTTTTAAAGATTTGTTCACACCTAATTTGTAAAATGTGTTATTTTTGCAATGACTTTTTAAAGTATTTCAGCTGTCTAGACTCTGTGTCTACATAACTTTATGTTTGGAAAAGCTATCCTCAAGCATGATGATTATACATTCCAGCATCCCATCCTTTCCTTTTTATCTTACTTCATAAAGTATGGTCACTCAACCAAAAGTCTGTCATGCCATCTCTGACCACAAACCTCTTCAGAAACAGTATGCCATGAGCAAATGATTTCCTCTCATGGCAATGGAGTTTCTCTTTTTTATTTCCTCCTTTTCTCATGCATTCCCTGTTGCTCATACACTTGCTACATGCAATGCAAAAACTTCATTTAACCAAAGCTAGCAAGGTCTGTACAAGCATAGTGAATCCAGAGATGCCTTGGTACAACTAAGACATTTGCAAGAGGAATAATCTCAATACAAAAAACAATGAAAGACGGCTTTCTTAGCTTTTTGTTTTCTCTGTGGATACATTTCAGCTTAGGAGAGATGGAAGATTATTTACTCAGTCCCCTATATCTTAATTATTCAGATCTGCAAAACTCTTGTAGAAACATCCTGGTGCTTTCCTGCATTCACTGCATAAGGTTTGCTTGCTTTAGTTACACCCACACTGTAATACGTGCCATATTTTGATGCAGCAACAGATGATTTACAAGAAAAGCTTTCTCACACAGTAAATAAAGTAGTTAAATATATAAAGAGAGAGAAAAACATAAAAGAAAACATAGTTTGAGAACAGTTTGGACCACAGGAAATTAATTTGTCTTCAGAATTAGAAACCATTGGTTGAACCATTAATGGAACTCTTATGAAGGGATAAAAAATGCTTGCAAAAGCTGTAAATTTGCTACTTTTTTTTATTTTTTTCCTTTTGGGTATCACATCAGGGTATGCCTTATATATAGCAGTACAAACTCAGACTTGAATCTGAAAATTCTCCAGGTAAATCTATCAACTACAATAGGTGGTTCATATATTTTGATTTGGGCTGAATTCCTGTTTTCTTTAAAGAGCAATCTTTGAAACAAGCTTGACCAACTAGTATTCCAATTCTCTTCCAACAAATTAGTCAAAACAAAAAAAAAATCCCTGATCTTTAGGACCACATTAAAGTGAACCAGCCATAAATTGTTAAAAATAAGGTTCTTTTGTTTATGAAAGACCTGGATTAGCAGAATGAAACACTGGTAACTGGATATATTACTAATATATGAAGGAGGAGGATGAGAGCTTTCATATTTCAAGATAGTGAACTATCAGGAACACTCTCAAATAAATATATTCTTAATTTAGGAAAATTTTTTTGCATATTAAAATTTAAAAATAATGTCAACTGCTCATTAAGCAAATTAGTTACATAAGGAGAATAAATCCTTACTATTGTCAATAAAAATTATTCAAAAGGTTTTAGAGAGAGATCTTTAGAAACATCCTTCCAGTTTTGTGTATGAAAGTTTTAACACTGAAGATCAGCAGCGGTTACCTTATGTAAACTTACAACTATAACTTATTTAATTTAATAGTTTTATATATTTATATAGTTTTATGTTTAAATATTTATATTTGTTTAGTAATTTATAACTACCCATATGTAATAAAATGTAATTGATACAATCTACTCCATGTGATATAATTAATTTTTTTTGCATTAGATTCATTTTATTAAACAGTAAATGCTTGCACTTCATCCATCTAATTTCTAAAAATATATTATTGGAAACCAATTCAAACCAATACTAATGGTTTACTGGGACTTTTAAGCAACATGTCAGGTTAAATTCTTAGCTCTTTAAGACCAACATATATTGAAGATACTATGACATTTCTACATGCTTTAGACTCCTACAATGTTATATGTATTTACTGAAAAGCAAGTGCACAGCTATACACTTTAGTTAATATCTTGATTTAATTAATTGTTTTTCTAGGACTTTGGCTACTACATGGACATATGAAAAACATAAGCAGCAACTCTAAACTAATGCTTTAAATTGTTAAAACCAGAATTAACTCTTCATTTACTACTATGTCTCTAAAAGTGTCTCTATATTAGGATTCTTATTTTATGTAACATATAAAATCACGAATTAAAGGATTATATTAAAGTATTATCTTTATTTAAGGACTACCAAAGTTAACTAAAACGAATTGCAAGTATTGAACAGTATGAGCCAAGTACAAGTAAAACATGCAGTTCCTCAGAAAATTCTAGGACAATGCATTACCATACTCAAGTCTCTCCCCTATACTGGACCTGGTAATAACAGTGGCAATAACTCATGCTGAGTGGGTAGATAGAAGATGATACAGAGCACCCTACTGAAACCAACGGCATCATCCTTTACACCCAAGCCCTTACAGAGGTCTATTTTAGCACTAATTCTCTTCAACATCTTCATAAATGACTTGTATGCAGGACTTGAAGAAATGCTAAGTTTGCAGAGAGGTTTTGCAGAGACACCTAGAAAAATTAGAGATAAACACTCGCCAACCATATGAAGTTTAACAAAGACAAGTGCCAGAGTCTGCACCTGGAACATGACAACCCTGGATGTTCATACAGACTGGGGAATGAGATCCTGGAAAGCAGTGCCACAGGAAGGGACCTGGAGGTCCTGGTTGACGGCAAGTAGAATGTGAGTCAGCAGTGCCCTGGCAGCCAGGTGGCTCATTAGGCACATCATTGCAAGCCAGTTGAGGGAGGTGATTGTCCCGCTGTACCCTGCATTGGTGTGATCTCACCTTGAGTAGTGTGTGCAGTTTTGGGCACCATAACATAAGAATGATAGAAAGCTATTAGAGAACATCCAGAGGAGGGCTAAGAACAAGGAAAAGGGTCTAGAGGAGAAGCTTGGCTTGTTCAGCCTGGTGAAGAGACTGAGGAAAGACCTCATTGCAGTCTACAGCTTCCTCACGAGGGAAAGTGGAGAAGCAGGCACTGATCTCTTCACTCTCATGACCAATTATAGGAGTTGAGAAAACAAACCCAGTACAAAGCTGAGTCAGGAATGGTTTATGTTAGATATTAGAAAAAAAAATTATTTTACCTGGAGGGTGGTTGAGCACTGGAACAGGGGAAGTGGTCACAGCACCAAGCCTGTACGCGTTCAAGAAGCATTTTCACAACACTGTCAGGCACATGATGTGATTCTTGGGGCTCTCCTGTGCAAGGACCAGGAGTTGGACTCACTGATCCACCTGGGTTCCTTCCAACGCAGAGTAATTTACGATTCAATGAGGGGAACAACCCTTAACTGCCTTACTCATTGCCTAAGTAGAGGTGATTTCACCAACAGCTGCTGATCAAGCATTTCCTTGATTGGATGGGCTATAAATATAATTGACTGCAACCTTCTCAATCTAGTGGGAAAGTAAATACCAGAGTGTAAATACCAACATCCAAGCATTTATGCAGCTGCTCATCCCCACCCACTCCAGCAGGGTAAGGGGAAAAACCAGGAAGAACAAAAGCAAGAAAATTTGTGCATCAAGATAAAGACAGTTTAATATGTGAAAAGAGAAAACAACCACACCAAACAGCAAACAGATCACTTACCACTTCTCACATATAGACTGATACCTAGCCAGTCTCCAAATGAAGAGTCACCACAGAAACCAAAACTCTTCTTCCTCTACTCCAGTTGTTAGTGCTGAACATGATGTAGTATGGTCGTTGTATCTATTCTTTTGGCCACTTCAGGTCAGCTGTCCAAGCTATGTTCCCTCCCAATCACCTGCCCATCCTCAGTCTACTCTCAGTGGGGCAGATGAACAAAAAGAGAAAGCCTTGACACTGCTCAAGCACTATTCAACAACATCCAAAACATCGGTGTGTTATTAAGGCTATTTTAGTCACAAGTCCAAAACACAGCATCATCCAGGCTGCTATAAAGAAAGATAACACTATTTCAGCTAGACCCAGTACAAGGTGGAAACTTTCAGTTGAGAATTGATTTGCCAAGTTCTCCTGAAAGGCATTTTAATTTTATTCATGCACCTCAATTTAATTTAAAGCACCTAAGTAGAGAGATAGCATTTTGAAAACATTAGCTGCCATTCTTTTTAATATGATATACTAAATTCATACAAGAATGAAAGGGATTGGCACTCTACTGCTGCACTTTCTTCATTAAAAAGTAGACTTCTGAACTCTTCCTGTCAAAGCCATAAAGATATGTTTTCCCAAGAGAAGAACACTAGCAGGGTGTAATGTTGGCAAGGTGTTGAAGATGGATCAGAAGGTATGATCCACAAGCCCCATGATCCAGGAACCACTTGTGTGGGTCTAAATTTATATGTAGGATTTTGTCCTGTGACAGGCAGCTGGCAAACATCATTATTTATGAGACACAACTCAACATCACATAGAGTGCTTTCTTATTGCAGGTGTCATGATTCCGCTCTTGCCAACAACATAAATTACAGTAGCCTGACTGGTTTTTGGAATCAGAACCACCTTTTGAGAAAACAGCCTTCTAGAAGTTCTGAATCCCACATTTTCCTTCTTCAAGGAGAGTATATTTTTATTTACTATTCTTCTAAACTGGAAGGGGGAAATTCATAGTCCACGTTCAGATGTGACTTTCAGCAACACTTTTCTTTTCCTGAAACGTTACTTTTTTAATAGATTTTTCCACCTTTCTTCCTAGACAGCACTGAGTTGAGTGTAAATGTGTAGTCAGGAGTTATTAAGACCTTTGACAGCACAGAACTGATTCAATACTTCACAGTCCCCTTATTTATTTTCCCCTTAACTATCTCAGAATCAGAAATAGCATTGAAGCTGCTGAATTCTATACCTGCAGCTTTGTTCAAACTTACTTTTCCTTGAAAATCAACAGTGTTTTTTGAGTCCATATTTGACCAAAAGTTCTTGGAGCAATATAATCAATCTACTGGAAAGTAAGATAAAAGTATGTATGTAATTTAAACAGCAACAAAAAATTTCCAGTTTCTAAAATTGAAAAGAACAATGTATTTTCATCTTTTGTCAATTTTTTTAACAAATATTTATGGACAGAAATGAAAGCATGCAGCTTTCTATCCTGTGTAATTGTCTCTTTAAAATGATCATGAACATTTGTAAAGCATTTTGTTAAGACATGCACCACTAATAATTTAAAAGCCATACATCTGAAGTGGTAGTTCTGCTGCTTTATTGTTATAAGAAACACATTAATTGGTTGGGATATGTCTGTATGTAATAATCTTTTATGTTCTGAGCACAAAGGCATTAGTCTGTTCCTCTAGAATGGGCTTAACTATTCTTTGCAGGCACTGCAAGCTTCTATTTTACTAGATAAAAGGGTAATTTGCTTATTTTACTAGATAAGAGTGCAATTTGCCCCAATCTTTCTTTATTTCTGATGTTCTCTTTTTTACTCACTTTACATTCAAAGGTACTTTTTCCCAGAACAGAGTAAATTTCTGAAATAGCTTATCTTGTTGCTGTTGCTTTTGAACAGAACCATCTTGAATGTTCTCAGAATGCTCTTGATTCTGCACTTACTTGGATATCAATGACTTACACTTGTGTGCTGGTATCTTTAGTAATCCAAGCAAAGCTGAGTAATCTACTGAATAAGAATGAAAAAACTTCCACCGTAACAGGAATTTGCTTCTTCTAATATACATTTGTCACCAAGTCTTCCACTTTTTATCCTCTTCAAAAGAGTTTTGTAATTCCACAATATGAAAAGTGGCTCTATCTAGACTCAACTTAAAATCTATTCATAATAATCTTCACTATAAGTTCTTTTGGCACATTCAACACTGAGGATTTCAAGCTGAATATATGTTGGTGCTTTCAAAGCATTTCAAGTTTCCACAGAAACCAGAAGAGGGATAGGGTTATGGCTTAACCAATGCATTGTATTTTTGAAGCACAGCAAGGATGTAAGATCATGTCTTGAGAATTGAACTATATTCCCAGTGGCATGAGCAGATCCATCACTGAAGTCACAATCAACTCCAACTCTGCTGTGGCAATGCAAAGCTAAAGAGCAGATGCAATCAGGCATTTCTAAATGAAAAACTGAAACAGCACTCTGTGGAAGAAATGAGGAGAGACCTTGCCTGCAAATTTGATTTCCAAAACTTTTCAGGTGATGAATCAATGTTGCAAGATGCGAAGTCAACAGACATGACCTAATATAACTGTTTCCTTTAAGAGTTTCGTAACAGATTCATTTGCTGTGAAGGAGCAGTTTCCAGAGCAAAGGAATGTTTAAAGATCCTGCTTTCTAGGCCTGTTTAGGCAATTTCTTCCTGAATGTGCATGTTGTGACAGGAAAAACAAAGAGAACTTATATCCCAATCACCTAAATGGTAGGAGCATTTAATTTTTTTGCTGCTCCTTATCTCCCATTCCATCTTAATCTAAAGCTGTTCTCTTAGTTTCTTGCTGGAAGGAATTCTAGAGACTTTATCCTTTCAAGTGGCTCCCATAGAGAAAATTATTCTATGCAAATAAAATATATAGAAGCACTATGCAAGCCAGTGGGTGCTGCAATATCAATATAAGCACTAGCTTGGAAAAAAATTCTTTTATTAGCCTTTTCCTTTGTCTGAATAACTTATCTGTTGCAGTTATGCTAAATGTACCACTGGATGTCATCCAGAGAATGATCAGAGATAAGAGAGAAAAAATTAACTTGCAAACCTTTGGGACTTGATGACCACATCTGGATCACTGGAAGCTCTCACTAAAACAAAAGATTAATGATCAAAATATATACTACAGAGACCTCATGATTTACAAATACTTAGGAAGATTCTGAACCCTATGTCATTTCCCAAACACCTGGTGATGTCTAAGTTTGGAAATGTGAAATTTGGATGACAAAAAACGATCAATTTGTACTTCTGTAACAGCCTCATGCTATCTCTACAAAAACTCTCATGAGAGTACTCATAGATCAAAACATATGATCATTAGCAAAGAAATCTCCAGGGTTGTTCGTATCATGTTTTTTTTCAGTTCCTGGAGAAACCCTACATTTTGGCAAAATGGGAGAAGCAGAGACACAATTCTAGCCCTGTCACTGCTCTGCAATATCTATATCACATCTCTTGAGCAATCCAATATATTGTGCTGAGAAAGCAGGGTCAACCATGTGTTTGAGATGTCAGAATGATTAGATTTAAGGATAAACGCAAGGCAGGCAGCAGAAACATGGAAATTAAGCATATAAGTTTGGTGACCTAGCTTGTTAGGAAATACTCCACTGCATTCCACTTTAGTGATTGAAAGTTTGGAACAAATAGTTATTATATGGGTCTGTAATAATCTTCTTTAATGTTGTGGGATAACAGCCTAGAGAGTAACAAAAAGGACTTCATGTTGGTGGATTCTTCTGAACAGCTCAGCTTCTGGTATATTTTTCAGTTTCACTTTGGAAGTAAGAAATACTGTCTGTTAGTTCTGGCTGAAGTTTTTCTTTTATCAAAGTTATTAGAGAGAGTTCTGGAAGCAGAAAGGTCAGAAACTTAATCAAGTCTTTCTGCAAAACAATTACATCTCCTTCCCATTTCGGGTCTAGGAATCCTGTCTTCCTGGAATTACGTTCATTGATATTGTAGGAAGAAGTACAAGCCAAAGATGAAAGTCAGGATCCTGATTTGATGACACTGTGTGCTCAAGATAGAGATACCCTTTCTCCAAAGAGCATATACATTCTACGAGCATGCATTATTTGAGTATCACAAACTTATAATTTCCCTACAAAATCATTGCATATTAATGTTAGTGTTTCCTAAAGATTTTAATGGCAAAGCCCCTTTCATTTGCAGAAAGGTTCATGAGTGCATATTGGGAAGGCTGGCAAAGTGACTTCCTGATGGACATACTACAACTGGTTGGATTTGACTCCATCTCATCAAGGAATTTAATTTCTCAATACATAATCACCGTGTTAGATCTGGTGTTCCGAATGCAGCACTTTCTTATTAATCATTTGGCATATATTGCATTCAGCTAAGCTGTCAGTCAGAAATTCACTCACTAGAATTATGGATGGTTATTCATTTCATTGACAAAAATAAAAACTGATCTTCCTATGGACTAGGATGACATTTCTTCCATCAACATAAAACTCTCCTGTAGAAATTAGTAAGATTTCATTAGGAGGTTATGGTTGATGTTTCCCTTTCTTACAAATAGAAAATTGACATATTATTTTTCATTAGTATACTGGTTTTTTTCTTCATAAGATCTTTTCCTTAAGCATGTAAAAAAAATATAAAGCTTTCCTAGGCTGCTCTTTAGTTGAAGACCAAAGACACAAAGCTCCAGCACCATGAACAATGTGACTACATGGAAATGTTGCCTCCACTCCAACTCTGGGTAGCCTATTCCAATGCTTGACAACCCTTTCAGTAAAGAAGTTCTTCCTGATGTCCAGCTTGAACCTTCCCCTGACACTGCTCGAGGCCACTTCTTCTTGCCCTGTCACTTGTTGCCTGGGAGAAGAGATCAATCCCCATCAGGCTACAACCTCCTTTCAGATAGTTGTAAAGAGCAATAAGGTCTCCCCTGAGCCTCCTTTTCTGCAGGCTAAACAATCCCAGCTCACTCAGCCACTCCTCACAGGACTTTTTCTCAGACCCTTCACCAGCATCATTGGCCTTCTCTGGACATCCTTCAGCACCTCAATGTCCTCCTTGCAGTGAGAGGCCCAGAACTGGACACAGGACTCAAGGTGTGGCCTCAACAATGCTGAGTTCAGGGGAACAATCACTGCCCTGGTCCTGCTGGCTACACTATTCTTGATACAAGCCAGGATGCCATTGGCCTTCTTGGCCACCTGGGCACACTGCTGGCTCATGCTCAGCTGACTGTTAACCAGCACCCCCAGGTCCTTTTCTGCTGTGCCACTTTCCAGTCACTCTGCACCCAGCCTGTAGCTCTGCAGGGTGTTATTGTGACTGAAGTCCAGGAACCAGCACTTCACCTTATTAAGCCTCAGACTAAGAAGAAATATCTAAGAAGAAAACTGAATTCACATCTCTAAATATATGAAAATCCTCACACTCGCTAAGACATGTAAGCACATATGACTTAAGAATGAAAAAACACGGTGCTTGAAAATTATCTGCTATTATATTTTGATGAAATTTCTTTTGAAGCTCAAACTGCAATAGTTCCAATTGATTTTCAGGCTGTGACACAGGAGTGGTAAAGCAGTCATCTCTGGAAGTAAGATACATACAGAGTGCTCATAGATTTAGGAGAAAATTTAGGCATCAAAAAGGGCTAAAAGTCCCATGCAGAAACAGTGCTTAGAAGCGCATAGGATGAAATTGAAAAACAATAAACACAGCAGTTAACAAGTTAACTTGTGCAAAAAGACAATAAAAGCAAAATCTATAAAAATAACTTCCAAATTATCACAAATTCAAAAGTGAAAGACTGTTGAAACAAGCATATTTGGGAACATGTTAATTGTTCTTCAATGAGAGCATAGCTAATACACTTCAGTTTTACGTAATCTGAAAGCCTCTTTTTCATTTTGTTTTATATCTGTAACTGGGAATGCACTGAAAAAGGCAGATGATCAATGTGAACTGCCTAATTAAGTGAATGCATAATTAATTTAATGAGCATAATCCATTTTTGTAACAAAAAAGGAATTGTTAAACAATTTAGAGTTATTAGAAGCAATGTATTACTCAAAGGAAACTATTTCAAATGGAGGTCTCAACAGAGATTAATAAAGCAGATTTAATTTCAGCTTCCCACTGGGTTCTAGACTTTCCTATTCCAATTAAGCCATTACAAAACTAAGTGAGAAGGGACCTCTGTACACACATTTATCTTGAAACCTCACTCCTGTCCTTCTTTTTTCCCCACTCCATTTTCATTACATTGGACAGAGGACATTATATGCTCTTTCAGAGGCACAGTGGCAAAACCTATTTTTAGCAAACAAGTAAAATGAAGTAGGCTTTAGTCGTGTTTCTTTTGGGATTTCGGGGTTGGGGGGTGTTGGTGGGGTTTTGGCTTGGTTTGGTTTTTTTGCTTTTAAACAACAAATTATAAACTAAATAAAACAATTTTGGAGGTAAAATCTTAGCACAACAGGCATCCCTGTAGATTTTTGGTGGTTTTTAAGGGAAAGCTAGTACAGAAAGCCTTCAACAATTTCAGACTCTCCAATTACACTGCATCCTACTAACTGAAGAATTTACTTTTGTTTCTTTTGAAATAGACGAGCTCTTTAGTATTTCACTGTTTGAAATTCTCCTCATCTCTGTGCACTGGCAAACTATAAACATAATCTTTCTTCAACTTCTGAGATAGGCTCAGTGCAGGCCTTTACTTCCTCTGTGGATGGTCAATACTATATCCAAAACTAAATAGTCTCTGGGCCATAAGGGCACTGGTCTGACCTGACTCAACATTTCTATGTTTGGTGCATTTGTTAACAAATTTGATGTACTGATTCTTTAGATGACATTAGGTTTTTAAGATATTTGAAGTTCCTTTGGACCTGTTTAGTTCATAGGTAGCTCTTTTGTGGTTTCTCCGATTGTCACTTGGATTCATCTCTTGTGTCTACAGGCATTTCATAGAGACAAGAAGCTCAGAAAGAATCTCTTGTATGTCAATGGACGCTACTTCAATTATGTCATCAATCTGTTAATGACAGACGTTACCAAGGTCGTGCAGAATTCAAAATGGCATACTTGAGTTAACTGCTCAAAGTAAACTGCGATGCATGAGAGCTGGTATCTTGAGTAGATGTGGGTAGGATATTTTGAAGTAAACTTTCCCAGAGGGAAAAAAAGAAAGAAATTAAAAAATAAAGAAGTATTTATTAAGCTCAATCTGTTTTAGTCAAAACTGTTCACTTTAAGTCATCTTTAACAAATGTGTATTAAAAATATCCAATTGAAAGCCTCAAACTTCATAGGAGCATTCAAATTTAGTAACCAAAAAACTTCCTCCAGTGTTTTAGTTTAAAAACTTGCATGCTGTGCCACAAAAATAATAGTTTAATTGACAGAGAATTAAAAAAAGAAAAAAATTGCATTGGTGCTTCAGCACTCTTTCCACTGTCACTTTTTCCTGATTCAATTGAATTTTCTCTCTTTCATTTGGGAGGTGTTTTTGGTAGCATGCTGTGTGCCTGAGCAGCTTCTATCATATCACCCATCAACACTCATATATTTATAAGACACTGGTTTTGCACAAGGTTCAGGTAATCAGATAACTGGCATAGGAAAGGGGGAAAAGAAAAAAGGGGAAAAGAAATATGGCCAGGTGAGCAGCTGCCTGCATTTCAGTCTGAGGGGGGACTGCCATTCTCCCTGGTCACTAGAGGAAAAGCCACTTTACCTTATGCCCAATGAAGTGGCCTTGTGTAAACAACCTAAGGGGATTTATAGCTCTTCAAC
This sequence comes from Poliocrania exsul, assembly GCA_035041345.1. Classification (NCBI taxonomy): domain Eukaryota; kingdom Metazoa; phylum Chordata; class Aves; order Passeriformes; family Thamnophilidae; genus Poliocrania; species Poliocrania exsul. Next base: position 40,115,465 of record JAWWLZ010000042.1, on the reverse strand, counting down.
TTTTTCCACTAGTTCTCCCTTCAGGCATCTTCAAGTCTAATAAGTCTGGGAAACCCTGCTTCAAGCCTAAGTCCTCTGAAATCCAAAGTCAGCAAAGTATCTACACAAAACTGATTGTAATGCTAGTTTGAGCAGAGAAATATGCTGTGGTGGTATTATGCAAGGAGCAAACATGAAACTGTTCACCTCTCTCCAAATTTTCAGGTGATCAAGTAAGTTGCCTCCTGCCCCAAATCATACCTAAAAATAGCTTTGGCTTAAGGCTTGAATTAAAGCACATTATAATACAAATGTAAGTCACTTAAAAGATACAGCACATTGACAGTCTTTCTCATAGCTCCAAAAAAAAGTCCAAAAGCTTAAAAGTAAAAAAAAAAATCTGCATAACCTGGGAGCACAAATTATAAGTGTGTGCAATCCATGTGCACTTGGAAGAAAATCTTCAGTCCATTTATTTCTGCTACTCCATCAACACACTGCTATGTCCCAAATGACCACTCTTTTCATTTGGCTGTTTTGTGAGGTATGTGTTTTTTTAGGACTCATGCCAACCACTTTATTCTCTGTTCCAACATCTTCATGCCGAGGAAAAAAAAAAAGTAATTTCTAAGATTTACATGCAAAATACAATGTATTACCCCATAATTAAATGCTTGGCATATAGGATGTAGAATATACCTGTGACAAGGTGCTGGAACAAATTAATGAGATGGAGAGATAAAATGTTCCCACTAGGGATTCTCATGTAATATTTGAATGCCCCTGGTAACACACAGTACACAGTCCTCATCAATTCAAGAAATAGGTGGAAGGGAAAAGAGAAATAAAGCTAAAAAGAAAAGAAAGGAAAAGGGAAAGAGAAAAAACAAGAACAATTTATTTCAAATTTTACAAAGTCCTGTGCCCAAAGTGACAAGGATTAGCAATCAGCTGTAATACACAGACACACAGGCCAAGCAGAAGTAGACCATATCTTTCTCAAAAATACTTTGATATAAATATAGAATAACATCACTGATTTTGGCAAGACTATCAGAAGTTATAAAATGAAAATGTTTCTCATGCATTCAGAAGTGCTCTAGGTGTATAATGCTCCATGGCAGGGAGCTAACAGCTCTACAGAGAACCTGCCCTTCAGCATCACAGTGTACTATGCTGCTATTCCAAACACTGACTAAATTTTGCCCTTCAGTCCTAACCTACTGAGTAGAACCTCACTTATGTTGCAGTAATGATCTCTGCATAAGGACAGAACCCACTTTTAGAACCTGAGACACAAAAAAGGAAAAGTTTGCTAATGTTTTATGGGGAATAATCTTAATTAGGAAACAATATGCGATTTTGATATTGTAATCTGGTAATGAAGTTAATATATCAGACATGATGATTTGAATAACTGTGCTTTTAGTTTATAGGGCATTTGAAAATGAAATGCAGGGAATATTGCAGGGAAGGACAGGCAAGTTGATGAAGTAATGAGAGAGAAAAAGAAAAAAGTCTAGATCTGTAATAAAACACATACAATCTTAACGTCATTTGCTGAGATGCAATGTAGAGACCTGCCTTTGAATTTGTATGTAAATAAGATTTCCTGATAGATTTCTTAATAACAAAAGCTAGAAGGGGGTTGAGTAGGATTCCAAGAAACAATCAGCTATAACTTTTCCTCATAATCTTGAGGTATCAACTGTACTTATATTCAACTAAAATAATGGAACTTCTGTGCACAAATACCTCTATCAGATTTACTTGTACAGGCATAAATAGAAGACAAGGTCACAAACTGCAGTGTTTCATAATGCAAAATAATGCAACACTGGAGTGCATTCATTTAAATACCATCACTTGTTCTATGTCCAAAGTTTGATTATGGGAATCTAACAGAGAGAATTTCATACTGCATAGTACCAAACACAAATACAAATACAAAATGTGCACGATTCAGACAAAGATATCACACAGAGTAAAAGTATGGTTATTATGTGAGATTAATTTTCCCTTTTGGCCACTCATTTTTCTTTATTTTACATTTACTAGTTAGAATCAGAAGAGGATATTAAAACAATATACAAAGATATTTATACTGTGCTTGTGATTCCCTACTTTTTTCCTAAACTAAGATGCAACTTATTCCTTCTTTCTATATTTTCCAATTGGGACTACACAGAATGCATTTTAAGATTTGTCTATTATCAGCTTTAAAATACAATAAGAATTAGTCCATAAAGATAAATAATTTTGGTTCCTTGTTACTAAACAGAACTGGAAATATTTTTTGTACATGTAGCAAACCCATTCAAAGCTACAAAGATACCTTCAAATTAACTGTGCTGTAAGCACATGCATGGCTTAGGAGGAAAGATATAGCCAACTTGTCACAACCTTTTGCAATACTTAAGCATTTCAAGCCAAGGAGGTGCTAGGAAGGAGTAAGGCCCATAAGACACTGTGACATATAGAACTCACACACACCAAAGTAAAACTTCCAGTTGCCCACCCACCGGCAACCAGTGAAGTTAGGCCAAAACTATTAGCAATAATGTTCCAGGCCATGAAACTTTGACATACGGCAATAGTCACCTTTGTTCTTTTTCAGGGAGGCAGCAATTCTGAAATACCTCTCACAGGAGGAAAGCTATACAAAATATGAAATTCTTCAGCTCTCCCTCTACAGTGATTAACAAGTTGAAATGGAGATGAAGTTATACATGATAGATTAGTTTCTTTCCCTTTAAAGAAGATATTTTGCCAGTAGCACTTTTCAAACCTTTAATCGCTTGGAGAGATTAACAGCAAGCCTGTAATATGTGTGGAAACCCTATCTATCTCAAACATACCATAATGCATGTAGCAGTTTCCTTTGGTGGGATCCAGCTGAATAGCCTTCATGAAGTACTTTTCTGCCTCACTCTTGCGTCCCTTAAAAAAAAAGGGGGGAAAATTATTTTAACAGCGTGTCACCATGGAGCAATCATGTACAGTTAAAATTGCCAAATTCCAGGCACTAGAGAAAAACAACTACTATTATCACTAGATTTCACCTAAATAAGTACGAACGTTGAAGTGTTACAGGAAGTTTTGTGGTCAGCTACTTCATGCTGCAGATCTCCAGACTGAGGAAGAAATGTGTCCAACATCATCAATGTCCAGGAAGTAAGGAACCAGTAGAAATGTATTGCAAAAAATATTGTAAAGGGCTTTGGGTGAACACCAAGCTCCATGGTATTTTTCTGGACAAGCATTACACCTACCAAGCTAAAATCAAAAGGGAAGGTAGGATGGAGCTTTAGTCATGCTCTTAAAAAAAGAAAAACAAAGAAAAAGAAAAAAAAATAGGTAGGAGAGGTGTTAGGAAAAAGTATGTTTTGGTTCTATGAAATCATAGAATCACAGAAATTTTCACGTTGGAAGGGACCCATAAAGATCACTGAGTGTAACTCCCTGCTCCTCGCAGGACTACCTAAAACTAAAGAGCAACATCGAGATAGTCCTTGAGTTCTGACAGGCTGGGTGCTGGAACCACTTTCCTACATAGCCTGGTCCAGTGACCAGTCACTTTCTCAATGAGGAACTTTTTCCCAAGGTCCATTCTGAACTTCCACTGATGCAGTTTCATTCCACTTCCTCATATCCTAAATAACACTATATATACAGCCAAAGGTAAGGTTAATAGAAAGGTACATAACCAGAAAATATTTTGGATTTTAGTGTGAAATTTAGAGAAATATATAATTCTGATTTTAATGTGGGAAGTAACATTTCATCAGAAATTGATTCTGTCAACCATAAAATGAAACTGTAATAGAAATGATAATTCCTAAAGACACTGGTTAGGGAAAAAAAAAAAAAAAAGAAAAACCCAACAAAAATGATGGTGAAAAGAGCAGACATTTTTTAAGGCACAGATTTCCTTATCACTGAAATCACCAAGCCACTAAAGTTGCATTATTGGGTACAAGTGCCAGAGCAGATCCATTAGTGGTCATTATTCTTGAAGAAAACAGCAATATCGCATTATCCTAGTCTGATACTCAAAACATGAATCACCGTCACATATTCAGTAAGATACCTGGAACCTGTTTAACCCTAACCCCATGAAATTAGTTGCTGTGGTTTTATAAAATAGAAGGTCTCCAGAATAAAGAACAACTAAGCTTAACCCCTGTGGAAGAAAGGCATTGTGGTCTGCACCTCTCAAGTTGCCTTGAGTGTTATTTCACAGATATAGGCATATAGACTTTCTCAAGTTTTGTGGTCTGGAAACAGACATGGCATTCATCCTGCACTATCCCACAAGTTAACATAGGAATAATAACAAGGTCTGTTCATGATTATAGCTCCTCCAGATTCTCAGTATTTCCCTCAGGGGCCTTAGATACAATAAAATAGACAGAAGGAAGTTGCGCAGCACACTAAAAACTGTATCAAGACCAGGTTCCATCAAAACCAACACAGAGGTCATATTTCAAGAGATCATCCTGGCATAGACACAAGCAGTCTTAACAAATATTCCAGTTTCACAAAATGAATGTTCATTGGAGGTAAGAATTTAGCCATATTATTTAGTAAACTTTCTTTGGCAAACTCGTATTTCTTAAAGCCAAATCCACGTGGTACATGATTCCTGCCACATGGTGCAACTACATGACAGAGTACATTCTCTTATACTGCCGTGGCTCATCCCTGCTTAAAAAAAAACAACAACAAAACAAAACAAAAAACCCCAACCCAAATGAAAAAAAAATCCCAACCAAACAAAAAGATTCCAACAAATGCACAAACAAAAAGGCCAAAACAAAAAAACACATGACACACAAAGTCCAGACTGATTTTTCTTCTTCTGCTAGTTCAGTAAAGATATATCTAAAGATTAAACACAATTTCTGTTTTGTTGTTTGTTTGTTGTTTTTTTAATGCGATACAACTATAGTTGAGAACAAGAAATGATGAAGAAAATAATCACCAATTGAAAACACAATGCAAATTTGGGTCACTGTCATAATTATTCAAATTAAAATAATTGCCAGGGGGAGGTGATAATCAAACACTAAATTTTTCACATTTAACTCCAAAGTTGGCAGTTTTGATCTGGCAAAAGTTACAATGGCATACTTAAGTCCAGCATTGCAGCTTCAAAATGACAGGCACCAAGCATATGTATCATTAATACTGACAGAATCAACATCTCCATATCTTGCATAATTGCTTTTTTTAACAGACTAACATAATTAGTTTTAACTGGCTGCACTCTGTGTCTCTTTCTACCACATAAAAGGACAGTTCATTGAATACAGTCACAAAATCATAGTTTCTGCCTACAGAACTATAAGACCACAAATATTTGTCAAACGTGATTAATCTATATTTACTGGAATCACCAAAAATACATGACTGTTGCACTCTTTGTGGCACTTTCCAAATGGTATATTGCACTCAAGTTCAGGCCAGTCAAGAGACCTGGAGTACATAATGATGACAGGTGCCAGCATACATATCATCAAAGAACTGTGCTATTAACAGGGTCAAATGGTGATTAATGGAGGGGAGAAAAATCTTGAATTATATCTGCCAAGACAAAGTTATCTGATTAAAAATGATTAGGAAAGCTCTATTTGTTCATCTCTACCATCATTTTCATATATCCACATTTGTCAGAAATTTAAAAAAAAAGAATAAAAGTGTTAAAAGTGTTTTTATGCAGAATGGCATTGTGACAAACATTGCAATACATCTTCTTTGGTGCTGTCTACTACGAAAATGTCAGTACCTCAGAATAGATTAAATACATATTATTTTTTGTGTCAAATTATGTAAAATGCAATCATTTGACAGAATCAGGCTATTTCATTATTAAAATTTAGTATTTATCAATTTTTTTTCACCTATCCAGTGTATACCTTAACTACCACAACAGAATGTATGCCCTATGTAGTTAGCTTGACATCAATCCCTGTCATTGTCCCTTTCCTGCTGGTATGCTTTTGGTGTTAAATACAGTAATGGCATAAGGGAATAAAATTCTGACCTTTAAAGAAAATCCAAATAATTTTTTAAACAGATGGAAAGTACCAGTCTGGGGCAGAGAGGCATTTGGTGTGCATGTTCACTGTTTTGTATGCAGGCATTGAAAGCCACTGGAAACCTTACAATTTCTAAAATGCACAAAGCAAAAAAATGTAAGTTTACAACTGTATGACAGTAGATTTATTTGAAGGATAAAAAGTTATTCATAAATTTTAATGAAAAGACTTGAAGGCTCTTGGATCAATAATGGGATGCAAAATACCTTTCACCTGTTGCTCACCAGTTTACATCCAGTCCAGGAGGTGTAGCTAATGAAAAACTGTTATTTGACAGCTACTGGACTACTCAGGACAAATGAGTGGGTGGTCCTAGTCCAAGCCCTTATGGAGATTCTCTGCACAGATGCACAGACATAACAGCATATTTATGGTTTTTCAGTGCAGAAACTAACGACAGCGAATCATAAAACAATTAATGTGAATCTCATTGCTAAGGAAAAAAAAACCTAAACATGATGAAGACATTTTAATAATTTTAATTGATTTAGAAGAGTGGGATGATATTTGCCTTGCTGGACCTGGACCTAAAGCATATAATGAGGGCAAACTTTCACTACTTTTCCATTAATAAAAAAACCTTCAGTTTCCCTCTCTCACATCCAAAAAAAGACAAGTTGCCTGTGATTACCATTTTCAAGTAATGTCAATGAATTTTAAAGGAAAAAAAAATATAAAAAGTGCAGCTAAATGACAAAGGGCTCTTACAACATAGCACACAAGTTGTCCTGGCTTTCAGAAATACCTCACTCTCCACAAATCATGCAGACTTCAAATCAGAATGTTTAGTTGCTTGCAGTTTCAGAAGCCAAACAGTTAATTGTTTATACACTAATTCAGAGGCTTGATTTTTTTAAGGCTGGTTCTTTGTAGTTGACTGCAAAAGATTTTTTGTTTTATTGGTTGCTTCTTCCCTAAAGACCAGAACAATGTATCTGTCCTTGCTAATATGGTCAGACATATTGCTTAACGGGGCTTTACTACACATCACTGTTACAATCATTGCAATAAATGAAAGAGAGCTAGCTAAGGGCAGCTGATACATTAGTGAAGGCTGTATTTATCCTTAAATTATTAAAAAACTGAGGACAAAACTACCATTTTGATATCCACCCCAATTTTTTTTCCCCACTTTGCTGGTAGACTGTGCCAAATTCATGTTGAGGCAGCTGTTGTACTTCAGGCTGCTGGAGGCCCAGGGACCCCGAGATGTAGTAAAACTGGAAAATACTAATACAGCTGAGCAGCTCTGAATAACCCTCTTGTGGAAACTATGATGACAGAGTGGCACCCAGTAAGGTGGTTCAACAAATTAGGTGGTCTCTGCAATTTGAACCAACTATATTTATATGTTATAAATATTCATCATTCTCCAACATTTACAAGGATTTCACCAATAGGACAGAGACTTCATTCTTCAATATAGGAGGGTTTTTTCCCAAGCTTTAACTGGTAATTATGTCATTGCATAAACAACTTAATTTGTGTCACAAATGCATTTGACTGTCATTCCTCACATCTGCTTAATTTCTTTTTTTTTTTTTTTTGGCAAGCATTCACATTTTTAATTGATTTATGAAAAGATCTCTTAATGGAAGGTTGATTAAACTGTGGACACTGAATGTAGAAAACAAAGAGTATTTTACATGTTTTCTTCCTCCTCTCTAAGACAATTTAAAGTCACAGACAGACTACACAAGTGGACTGAACCTGTGATTTTCTATATTTACTTAAGTTATTGCAAACCTGCATATGTTTCATAACCAGTTCCTTTTGCCTTACAAAAGTTGTGATGGGATAGGCAGAACACAATTTAAGTGGTGTGACACTGAGTAAATTAGTAATATACTCTTCAAAGCTTTTACTTAGCTGGACTAAGGAAACAGGAATTGAAGAGTTATGTCGTACAGTGATGTCATTGACACAGGCAAGTTCCCCACCCCTTCTCTAAATATTAATAGTTAAGAAACAATTTTAATATCTAGTATTTAGTGGCTAAAGGGATTCTTTTTTCCCCTTCATTTTGCTGTTATTTCTACAACTCTTCCCTCTTTACCCTGAATTACAATGCAAATATCTTACACCATAATTTGTATGTGAAATGCTAATGCAAATGAAATATACAGGACTTGCATTATTAACATCAAAGGTCCAAAATTTATCTCAGTTTCTATACCTTCTGTGCATTAAGGAGATAAATTTTGCCTCTTCATATCATCCTTATTATAATAAAGTAAAAGTAACTGAACATAGCAGAAAAGCAATGACTTCTACGGGTTAACATCTGTCCCGGAGAAACACACATATGAGGCAAGATTTGTAAGGAGAAGTGAATGAGAAGCAAGCAATATATATTTCACTAGAACAAAAAAAAATAGTTGTGAAAGGGGAGGAGTTTGAAGTCATGCAGAGCCATTCTTTGTCCAACTAATATCAGTAGGCTCATAAAAGATGCTGTTAAAGTTTTCCTCTCTCATAGCCTTAGATGATCACAGTGAGAAATAATACTGATACTAGTACTGATCCTCAAGCTTGTCTCTCTAGCATGTTCAATATTATTTCTCTTTGGTATAATATATTAATCTCAGTGTATGGGTGCATGAATTGGATTATGCTGGAGGAAATTAGGTAATAAATCTGTATCTACCAATTCGCAACAATTCACCATATACTAATCTTCACCTTATAATAAATGTGAGGCAGTTTTCTCATTATTGTCCAGTGTGACACATCCACATAACCTTGTCACTGAGGTCATGATTGAAAACCTCCTTCCCAGTCATTTCACTGGGCCAGGGTCCTCATATGCACATGAGTCTATGCATACTGCTTGTGTAATCCAGTACATGCTTTTGGAAATACACCTTGGCAGGATCAATAAAATGCAACATCTTGTTTTAGTTTAATCCTCTATTTGCACCTTAAGTGGTTCACTTCCATCTTAATATATCACATTAGTCCTTCTTCAACCACATGCAGACTTTTGCTGAGTAAAAATCCATCTACTAGCTTCACTGACATTCTACTGAAGTCTGTATAATTTTTTTATGAGCCAAAGTTAATTTAGAGAGAATAACATAAACCAGGTTCTCGAGTCTACATCTACAGGGATAATTTAAGGCATGATAACCAGAGAATTGATATTTAAGCAGTGCCCATTGACTTTGGCATGAATCCACTGGAACGTAAGCATTTTTGAATGTGACAACCCTGCTTATGCATAGATTCAGAAATTTAAAGCACAGCTCACAATTTTACTGGCTTGTAGAGTAATTGAGAGACTATTAAGGTGATAGATTCTTCAAGTAGTATGTATCATATTTATCAATAATATATTAAAGCTATTGGACATCCATTTTCTAGCTTTATGTGTCTCCTATCACAAAAAACATTCTTGTTCTATTAAAGCATCCAAACTAATATAGAAAAGAAATTTAGGCACAGAATTTTTTTTCCTCATTGGAAGTTTGTTTTTTTCTTCTGGTTGTTCTGTTTGTTTGCGGGGTTAGTTTCTTTTTTAATAATGATATATCAATTTTTTTAGTCTTTCTTTTTGGGCAACTCAAAGTCTAAAAGGAATTTACATCATTACATCACTGTGGGAACTAAGAAATATTGTGTACAGTCTTAAGTAAACTTTTAAAGAACAGATTTCATTCTACACCTTGTGATTTATTCACTGTCAAGACCCATATTGAAATGTTCACCTTGGCCATTAAGCTTTAGATTATCTTGTATCAAGAATATGTAATGAAATGTTAAGTAAATGTCCATGTTAGTTCCTTTCTTTTCCATTCAATCTTAAACCACATTTTATATTTTCTGATAAAGTAGTGTATTAATATCTGCTCATATTTCACTGGCCAGTGAGTAGAATATAAATTCACTATCTTCACATACTGTTTTCAGTGAATGCTATGAATTTCTTCTAAGCTAAATTTGGCCTAGATAATGCATTTTCCCTTGATTACTGACAAAATTACTACACACAGAGTAATTATGGGTGACCAGCAGCTGTATTCAACCATGTAACAAAACAAAAAGATCTCTCTCTGGTGGGTTGGAACTAGACGATCTTTAGATTTGCTTCCAATCTAAACCATTCTGTGACTCACGAAAGCAGTTCATCCTGTGTCAGCAATGTTCTCTATAAAAAGCTTTAAATTTATGTTGAGTAAAGCGAGAAGTTTAGGGCTCCCCCTTTCCTGTCTACAGGAAGTTAGAAACACAATACAGAAGATGAGATCCCTAAAGGAGGTTAGCGAGGGGTTATGTGCCTAAATACCTGTTCCAGATTCATTTATGAACTAGACAGATATGTTATATTTAAATGAAAATACTCTGTTTTACAATTAATACTATTATAACTGGCATGCAGCCAAGCATATGTCCTAAGGGGACTGAAAAGTATATCTATGGATGCAATACTTATGGCATGCAGCCAACATCGGAAAAAATACAAGCTCAATAGATGTCAGCTATTGAAAATTCTGCAGTTCGGAAATCCTGTCATTCAGCCTGGAGGTGTTACAGATCCAGATACACCAGATAACCAAACCTTAAAAAACTAGGGCCCATAGTTCTGAAGTCAATAGACATGATCTTCCACAATGACAAAGGAAACCTATTCCTCCTACCCCCTAGAATTGAATTGCTTGCAAGCTGGAAACCAAAATGAAAACAACTTCTGGCATATTGCAAATTCAGAACTTTGTGCTTGGATCAGTTTTAACCCTCTAGAGATTTCAAGTGGCAAGAAAAATCATAGTGTCTGCATCAGCTTCTAAAGACAAACTGAATACAAGACAAAAAAGCAGTAGTGGCTATTGCTTGGCTTAACTCTATTTCTTAGGGAGGGCATTCTCCAGGATTCAATGCCATTTCTATATTGCTATGATGTGAGTTTAACTGAAATATTCAACTTTCATTAAAAAATTCTTCCTAGAAGCAGACTAACAGCCAAGGGATTTAGTCTCCCAAAATTAAATACCTAAGAGCTTTGCTGATCTAATTAAATTGACCTGTTCAGAAAATGCCTTCTCATAAATTAAAGATTTCTGTATATGAAGGCATTTATCATTCCCTGAAGTATTACTAAAAATATTTTTGTTTGGTTTAAAGGAATTGATCACTAAAGAAGAGATAAACTGTTCTAGAAAACTGTACCTAGATTTAACATAAGTCATTTCAATTGCTATGTCTTAAAAAGTCACGATTCTTTTGACACCATGACTGTTCTCCCTCATTCCTGCTTTCTTCTAAGTTGTGTAAAGTTAGAGACAGAAAAAAAGTAGCAATCAACCAATGACATTAAAAAATGACAATATGACAGAGTTTTCCAACAGAAATGCAAATTTCCTTTCTGTGCTGAAACACTAGCAGCAAGTAATTACAGGAAATGTTGAATTAGTCTATTCATTGCATTGTCCTCCTTTTCCTCTGCTGTCCCATTTTTTTCTGTTCTTCCTACCTTCCATTTATTTCTATGTCTGTTGGTTTGGGTTTTTTTAATTTATATTTATTTGAGAAGACAGTAAAGACCTACACCAAGTATTGAATACAGTAGGGTATTTGACAGCAGCACTTTGAGTCATTTCACAACTAACCAAAAATGGCAGGATACCTCTCTGGCCTTCTTTCTGTCAGGAACATAAACAACTGCAGGAAAAAATAAGGGCACCCACTGAGGAGGAATTATTTTGAAATTTAAGAAAAGTATTAAACTTTACTGTTCATACCTGAATGTCACAATCCTGTTACTTTTATTTTAATCCAAAACATTGTCTGTCTCTATCATGTCTATGGCTGCTTTTTCCCAGTCCCCCTTTGAAGAAAACATTTTAAAATAAAATATTTTAGATTTTAGGGAATCTTCAAGGATGATTATTACTGCATTTAATAGTTTGGAGCTGCAGCACAGAAATTTTACAAGGCAAAGTAAATTTTTCTTACAGCACTTTGGGTGATTTTCCAAGCCAGTAAAAAGTAGGAGATTAACAGCACTGTGTGGTGCCACATAAAATGCAAGAAAACACTGTGCAATTTTTTCCAGAGAAATAGCAAAGCCTGTAATTCCCAGATACAACACACTAAATGTTACAATATGAGCCTGTCCCGAAGTACTTTAGCAATTACAGGCACTACTGCAAGCTATGCAGGGTGGTTTGGGGACTCAAGTTCACTCAAAACAAAAAACTTCAAAACATTTATTTATAATTGAAATAAGCCTTCTCAGACTAGTGTGCTACTGAAACAACCATCCACTGACTGATGGCAGAGAGGCCAGACGTTAGGAGGGAGGGTTTCTTAGTCTTCTCTTTAGGACTACTAAAGTGAGAAGAGGGAAAAAAATTAAAAGCCTTACTTGCAAATTATTTTTTTAGGATGATAGACAACGCTTTATCTTCTAGAAGAACTGCTCAAATAATGGAAAATAAATTACAGCGCACGCTCAACGCATCACCTGGCACTGTCATTTTTGACAGACTCATTTTATCTTAAAGCTGGAAGCCTTGCAATTTTAAAGACTTTTTTAAAAAATGTTTTTCTTTGTGATATAGGAATAAATTACTCAAGCAAGGGACGAGGCTCAGATGCTGTGGCACCAAATTGCTGTGCTACCAGGAGTTTGGATAGGTTAACTAACATGTCACACTGACAAATGAATTCCACAAGTGATTTAAGCAGCTTAACAAGCTATAGGTATGAAAAGTACATAATGCTAAAGCATTACAGTTCTAAACAGCTACATGTTGTTTCAAAAAAATAAAAGCACAAAGTTAAGCCTCAGACAACTGGCTATTTTCCAATTATTCTGCTAGCTGAGTTACTAACCATGTTTTTCAACCACTAAATTATGCTCTCCTAATGTCCTTTCAAGAAAATTGTAGCTTAGTGAGCTGTAATCTTTAGATATGAACACATAACATGATCCAACACAGGAGTTAGGAAATTCTTGTGACTTATGATAATAGGTAACAAGACTGTAAATTCATTAGCTATTCTTCTCGAGCTCTTAAGTTTGTCTGGTTTTTTCCTGCATACACAGCAACATGCCCAAGTCCACCTGGCATTTCTTGTATCTTTTCCAACCTGAGTGATCCTATGATTCTATGTCATGCCGCTTTTAGTAAGTCTTAATACTGGCAACAGACTTGAGGAGGCAGAAAAGCTGGGGTTAAATTTAAGCCACTTCATTGGAATTACAGTCTGGAAGTAAAGTATATCTGAATTTGTGAACTTTACAGGTCTGACTTTACTGCTAGGGGGTTTTATACTCGAATTACCTTTGGCTGGAACTTGGGAACTTGCTGAAACTTACCTCCTCTCCTCCCTCACCCCCCAGTTTCACAGAGAACAATTTTTTATCTATATTAGCACCTACGTCCACCCTTCACTTCATCAACCATCTCACATTTCTCTCCTGAAAAAGAGACACAGAGAAGTGTGATCAGCAGTTTCATCTCAGCACCTATATTCAGAAACAGGTTTGTAAAAAGTTTGAATGCTTAGTTCCAATAGAAGTGGGGAAAGAAGCCTCTCAAACGTCTCTCCAACATGTCTCCTCTAACATCCAAAAACTAACTGCAGTAGGCTTTTCTCTCTCCTAAATTTACAGGCTGTGAGAAAATGATTATGAGCCTAGGCAGCAAATTGTAATAGGAGAATAAACCACAGTGGTACCTCAAGTTGGGAAGGGGCTGAAACAACTATGCCAAAGGCAGCAGCTCTAATGTGAATCCCAAGGAAGTCTATGAAGATTTCCAGGAAGCATGTCAGTTATAGCAATCAAATATTTGTGATGGGAACTAATACTAGGACACTTCAGTGTATCAGAAACTAGACATTCATATAATATCAATCACTGAGCAGATAGTGAACTGTAAAACTGATCAAGAAACAAGTGACCAACATGGAGACAAAAATCCATATTTTACTGCCAAATCTCTTCATCATCTCTTTTCCTCTTGAATGTCTTTTCAGACTTTGTAGCTGAAAGAACTAAAAGAAATAAATGCTAATTTCCAATAGACCAAATATAAAGGAACTTTATTTTTCATGAATGAAATAACCACCTGAAAAGTGTTCTGCCATCTCTAATTACTTAAGATTAACATCTTGCCTTGCTATACGTTTATGAAGTCCCACAAGTCAACAGGACATCAGCACCATCTTTTCAGCTTATGCCGTTGTCAGTATAATGGATACCAATCCTATCTGTACATTCTGCCATGAATATGAGAAGAAGTAACCATAATAAAAGAAAAAAGTGTCAAGAGATGATAACAAACAAACGTGATGAGAATAGACTACAATTATGGCACAGAGCAAGTATAGGTAAGCAAGTGTGTGTTGAGAAAACAAAGGTATAGGATTTTATTGCCTATCACAGTGCAGTATTCAGTGTTCAAACCTATATACATCTCTTCTCCTCCTTGCTAATGAGATACGTTCTTCCACAAACACAGCTCAGATGCTCAAGGCACAATCCACCCCAGACATATCTTGCATTTATATCCCTCGGGGAAAGTAAACAGCTCAATTCTGCTCTAAGGATTCATGTACATTTTTAATCACTTCCTTCCAAACAATAACAAGATTAATGTTTAAGCCTATACCTGCATTTTCATAATGAGGGGACAAAATAAAATAAATAAAAACTACTACCTCACCCTGTTTACACAGTTCTGGGCTTTGGGGATTTTGATATTTCGAAGAAAACTGTGTCCCCTTTCCGGGGACAGGGAAGGGGTCCTTGCCAGGTCACGGAGCATGGCAGAATGGTTGGATATGGTCAGGGGTTTCTGTGTGGTGAGCATTCGCATGTGAATTGTTCGCCTCCCTTGTACAGTCTGTTATTAATGTTGTTGCTGTTACTGTTCGTTTCTCATCTCATTACTGTCTCCATTAAATTCTTCTTATCTTAAACCATGATCTTTACCTTTTGTGTCTCCAAGTCTGTCCATCCCACTGCAGAGGGAAGGGAGAGGGCAGAGTGAGCAAGTGGCACATGGTTTTTAGTGTTTCAGTGGGAACGCTGAATTGGGAAACATTCCTAAACCACAACACTTCCCCACAGCAATTTCAATAAATTAGAACTTTTATGTCAAAGATCTGCTAAGAAGAAACGAATACATCTGACTTTCTACTATTACTTTTAGGTGCAAGATATAAAGATATCTTCCAGAAAAGCATGGTAAATTAGGAAATTTTCCTGTATCACTTACTCACAGTTCTATTTCAGAGGAAAGCAATCAGTGAGTGCATGTATTTGTCAAATCCTAGTGATTTTAACCGTAACTGGAAATTGTAGCAAAAAAAATGCCTTTCCAGAAGGTGGAACTTACAGGCAGTGGTGATTTAACACTACCCTCTTGACTTCCACTACAAGCTAAAAAATTCCCATACAGGTAGCTTTGAATCAAATTCTGTATTTGACATTCCATGATAACACTGCCCACTTTTTAATTCTTTCTAATTATGTTGTCACCTATTACTCATACAGAAAACTTCTGTTCTAATTTCTCCCCCTTTTTCTAATTCAGATACTTTTAGCAGTAATATATCTGTTGAAATGAATTATGAGTTGTTGTTTTCCAGTGCATATGTACCTTGTGTAAAAAGGACATTTTTTGCTTGAAGACTGGGCAGCTCATAATCAAGGTCATAGAAAAACCTCATTGCCAGGTGAAAAGTTGAGAAGATATTCAAACTGAAGCACAAGTACTGAGGAGCCATACAGGTGTATCAGTAAAGGATAGAAAGCAAGTATGAAACCACTAGGGGTGAACAATGAAAGCAAATGCAGAATAGGTAAAAATGAAAGGGATTTTGATCACAAAAATGGGAATGAGAAAACAAATAAAAAGTAGTCTTTAAACAGAATTATTTGAGTGAATAAAATAGAAATCCATTTTCATCTTCAAAATGTGTGAAAACCGAGGAGGGACTGGCAATCTGCTGCAACTATCATATGGGGCTAATTTAGCTGGAGCTACAAGCATATCTACATTCAAAAGGCAAGTAGACTTTACAGAAATAAAAGTGTTCAACTCTTCTGACTTTTTTAGCTTGTAGTAGTTGAGTAGTTCTTTTCACATGCACAGAGATACTCCTAAAGAAGTGTAAATTCAAAGCATGAGCCATGTTATTCACAAAATGTAGGTGACACCCAGCCACACGCTGCTACAACTGAGTCAAATGCTGAATATCTTACTGAATTAATATTATTACTTGTGATACAGTTTTATCAACCAGAGAACTCCTTACTGTGCATTATAAAGTTTCTATGCCATTATAACTTTTCTTCTGGCACAGAGTTGGCAATACTTCAAGAATAGATGCAATGTCTCAGAAAAAAAAAACAACCCTACAATGTTGTCAAAATCCTTAATTTAAAAAATGACTGAAATAGTGTGAAGAAAAGGGCAATAAGCAATTCTCAGGCCAAAGCCTTCTCATCCCTTTACCTAACCTACGCAAGGGGCCTGGGACCAGATGGCAGGAGCTGCTGATAAACTCACCGTCAGAGCCAGCAGTTTTCCATAGGTGAGATGGGCTGGGATGTGGTCGCTCTTGGATCGCAGTGACTCCACATACCAGTGCTCTGCTTCTGGCAGCCGGCTCATTCTCATATAGGCTTCTCCTACAGGGGAAAACAAATACTGCTGAGAATACTCCACATTTCTCAAGGCTTCTATAATTTATCTCATGCATAATTTTTTATGTCTTAAATGTGCAGAGATCTTGAAAAAGGTGAGGTGATTTGAATACTTGCAATGACATACACACACACACAGACAAAAACCCCAAACCCTAGAGACACTTGAATGAGAAGATTGAATTAAGATCTTATTAGGGCTGAAAGAGCATGGCTGAGATGAAATTCTTGTGGGAACGGCACTGTGAGAGAAAGTTTCAGCTGCTAGGTTTCAGTCAAAAGTCTCAAAGTAACAGAAGTTTTATCTCATCTACTGAAGAAAAGCTAATTCTTTTCCATCAGTCTACATTGCAAATCATGGAATAGCTGTGAGGATATAGAAAATGTTTTCATTTAATCATAATAAATCAAGGACTAGATTTTGTTTTAAAAACTGGTGAAGTTTAAGAAAACAATCCTGAAACTATACTGGAAGGAGGGACGAGACATTGAAAAACCTAAGCTCTGAATGTAGTCATATTAGGTCATCTGCCACAATTTTTTTTAAATAAGAACATACCTTCCCTTATTTTAAAATTGCTATTCTTAAGAAGTCACATACAAAATGACTGAAATTGGACATTTTTAAAGCAAAATCCTTTACTGTGAGAGGCTGAGGCAGGCAATGTTGAAGAACAACAGATGAATAGGAACCAGAAAGCCATATACTGTTATACAGATAATTGCAGTCAAATTTTCTGAGAAAGAGTTTAGCATACACAGCAAGACAATCTCTTTCTTCAAGAAGCAAACAACCAAGGTTCTCAGAGGTTGGAAATAAGCAATATCAAACATGTATGTAATGGTGAAAACCAGAGATTTCAGACTAATACTCTGCATTTACACTGCTCTTTCACAAGGGTTCTAGTGCAAATGTGCCCTTACGTAAGCCAAAGACAGACTGAAAATGCCTACTGAAGATACTGTATTTTATCATCTCACCAGCTGATCCATTACAAATAAATGGCTAAGTATCTCCCCAAAATGATGAAGTCACAGTTTATCAAGCACTATTACTGCAGGATCGAGAGAGGACTACAGCTGACATCCAAATAAAGGTCAGCTAAGGCGGTCTCCAGGTGAGCCACTGCCTCCAGTTATGTCCTACATGGAAATTAATAAGTGTGAAGGCATCAGATGGACCAATGTCCTTTATTCAACACTGAAGCCAACAACTACCCCCCCAAAACTCAGAGAGAAAAAGATGATCAAAGAAGTAAAATAAGGAACTCCTACCATAGGAGCTACTCTATCTTGAGTATTTACAGAGGCTATGGAGGATTTTATTGAGGAAAGAAAATTGGACAGGGCCCAGTTAGTTTTGGGGGCTTTTTTGCTATCTTTGGGACCAGTGGATAAGGATCCCAGGCAAAACATGGCACAGAAGCTAGGGTGTGGTGCACACAAAATGACCGAGCAGCAGCCCACAGATAAAATGAGAATGATGTAGTTAGAAGTCAGGCTGAGCCAAGGCTAAGGGAAGCCACCCTGATTTTAATGAACAAAGTTTTTTCCAAAAAGCAGTGCAACCCTGTAAATACGGTAGACCAGGATTTCTAACTCAAAGATCTACAGAGTACTCTGTATTCATACACTGGTCTTGGATATATGATTACATACCCAGAAGCAGATGATGTTTCAGTCCCAGTACTCAAGTAATTCTGCTGCTGTTTAGGATCAAACTAAAATAACAATTCCCCAAAAAAAAGCACAGGCTGAATTAAAAAAAAAAAAAATCCAAACAGGTAAGAAATCCCAGAAGAACATGACAAGCCCGAAACCCATGATCACATTCAGCAATATCAACATCACATGCAGTTTCTTCACTAAGTCAGCACTCACAAATAAGTGACACAACATTATACCTTATATGCACAAAACAAAGTCATGAAGTGTTGAAAGGATGGAAGAAGCCAGAAGTCAAGCTATATGATCCCCTCACCTCCTCTCCCTAGCTGCATGCTTTATGGCAGAATGTTTAATTAATCTAATAGCATATTATTTTTCCCGCAGGCCACTGCTTCATTTAGTATACACAAAATGAGGAATCCATATTGTCCTTTCCTTTAAGTGGAAAATTCCAGCCTAACCTGTTACAGCTTGGCAAAGTTTCAAGCAATTAACAACAAGATGCTCTAAAAAGTAATGTAAGCAGCCATAAGAGATGAAGCTATTATCTCCTGGTAGTAAAGGCTGAATATACTGCCAAATTTCAAATAGATCCAGAGTTCTCATCTATTTTCCATGATAGATTCTCATATAGGAGATTAAAATCTTTGGAGTACTGGCAAATTCAATCTTTAATTGGTTTTAGGAGCTCAACTAATTTGCAAGCTAGCCTTCTAAAACTTCGAGGATATTTCTGAGTGTTGCTCCTAGAAACAAAGCTACAACATGTAATCTAATTGTCAAACTGTAGAGAAAGAACCTGTATTCCTCTGAAACTTCTGCAGGGAATTCTCTAATGTTGAACATTCTTTCCTGAGGATCCTGGTTTCTGTCTATAAGCCCCACATAATCAAGAGGTGCTAGACTGTAAGTAATTAGAACATATCATTATTACAAAAGGAAGTACTGTTAGAGGGTCTGTTATTAATTGCATCTTATAAATGATTTACAGTGATACCCTTATCTAAAAAGAAATCAAAGTAAATTGAAAACTTAAAACAGCTCCTACCACTGCTGTACTCAAATATGAGAATAAAATCAAGCAATTGCTAACTGAACCATTAATTCAATCAAGTGATTTTATACATTAGACTGATGCAATTTAATAACAGCTATTCCAGGTAAGATAATTTTCCAACAATGTCAGAGAAAACATGTATGGATTGATTTCTGTCATTCAAGGTGCATTTGTACATCTGAGATTAAAATAGGAATAATATCTATCTGTCATTTACAAGCATGTGCTTTTATAAAGTTGCAAAACAAATTATTTAGTCATTAAAAAGATGTGCCCATTGTCAGAAAATATGTAAACCAACTGCACACTTATAAGCAGTTATTTAATTTAAGATTTATTTAACAATTACTTATTTCTACACAAGTTTTTAAAACTCATGCTAAATATCTGAAAGATCATACTCAGACACTTTATTTATGAAACTTGTCAGATCTATAAAGTTCAACAAATGTAACAAAAACACACAAAGGAATTCATGGCAGTGGAAACCTTAAGACATAAATTGACAGTTATTTCCGTTCCCTAACCTGTATCAACACAAAGACACGTGCAGTGTTGCCTGCACAATGAGTGATGGTAATAAATTCAGTAGCAACTGGAGTAAAATGGGACAAATCAGTAACTTAAAATTGTTTCCATTTTTAAGGGTGTTAGTTCAGTTAATATTTTCTGAATTTTATGAACCATTTCTTGGCTTTTCTACAAGAAAGAGTATATATTATTAAACTGTAACTTTCATTTACTAATGTTGTGTAAGAAAAACATTAATACACAACTGAAACACTATTTAAAGAAGTGCATATGAAGTTGATTAGCACTTCTATTAATGCATTCAAAGAAATGAGAAACTGGATACATTTTAAACAGATTTACACAGATTTACAGATTTTAACCAGATTTAGTTACAGATTACTGTAACAAAAATCCTTCTTTGCAAGTGGATTTTATTTGCCATAGAGATAGATCACTTGCAAGGCTATCATTCACCTACAGTATTTTCCCATATTTCTCCAGAATCTTTGGAATTTAAAAATAGTCCTTCAAAATAAAGAAAACAAAACAAAAATGCACTAACAAAACAGCCAAAACCTCCCCAATAAAATTTTGCCAGGACATTAATTATAAATAAAATATTGAATTAACATATCATTAATATCTAAGTAATAATAATTAAAAACAAATAAGAATCATAATAAACATTAAATACTTATATTAAATAATGATGCTTATAAAAGATTTGCTTACCAGCAGGTATTTCCCCTGAAAGGCTAACTTTTTACTTGATAATTAAGTGTAATGTCATTTTCAGAAAAATAAATTTAAAAAAACACACAGGATTTTCTAATACATATCACACATTATCAAAAAGCAAAATTAGGTACCATTAACATGAATGTGTGTTACATGGTTCTAGAATAACCTCTCATCTGTTGATTCCGTATTTGTTCTGTTTCAGATTCATGCAGTCACACCACACAAAGGTCATGTCCTGGCAGGGAGCATGCTGAACTTTCTGCTGAGCAAGTACAATGGAACTATGGATGCTATCACTATGCCTTCACAGATGTAACGAATCCATATTTTTGGATTAAGAAAATACATCCCTCCAGTGGTCCTCCTTTTAGGACCCCAGAAGACAACTGAAAAATTATCTCCATAAAGGAGACAATGCAGGATAATTGTGCTTTGCATCTTCTATATATTAATTAATCTAACACTCAAATTATCAAATTTCTGGGTAGTAAAAATGTAATATAAGCAATATAAAATTCTGCATGAATAACAGATCAGATGTCAAAACACAAAGCCCTTTGAAAGGAGAAATCTCTAATATATAATTCAGTCAGGATTTAAATTTCATTTCTCCATCTTTTTTTGAATTAGGAATATAAAGTTTGCCTTAGAAAATGATGGAGAGGTCTGCATCCCTGTGTGCCACAATACCACAAGGAATTTGTGTCTTTGATAATGCAACCGTGAAGATTTCTTGTACAAATCAAGGCTGCAGATGTGCTTACCATAAATGCACCTTCCTAGATATATGACTTCCTTCTTTTTTCCCTTCAGCACCAGTGCATAAAACAACATAATAAATCTGCAAGCCCAGTTTGATGTTATACTATACTGATGTTTAAGATATACTGTAAAAGATTAACAGTTTGGGTTATAAATATGCAGAGCATGCACACCTTCTCTGAAACAGCTGAAGCATGTGAACATAATGAGCACCAAGTGCTGCACAGACTAAGCATATTCTGCTTGGGTGTTTTTTCCTCTTACAGAACAATCTCCTTGAAGATTTCAAGGAATGTACTGTATTTTAAGAGAGTTTTTGATGGATGAGAGTCAATCCACATTTATTCTGGCTGAACAAACTCTTAGAAGCCTCAATTAGCCAAAGCAAAGCTTTATCTGATTTAATTAGACTACTAAGCTACTTTTGACAGAAAATACCTAAAGTAGAAAACAGATATAAATGAAGAGCAAAATAAAATCGGATGCAGCACAGAACAGCATGGACTTTGCATAGCTGTTCCTGTTGTACAAAGGTTTCCAGTGAAAGAAGTATATTGACAAAAATAGAGTCATTCAGCTCACATGAGATAGATAATTTCATTTTAATGCCCATATAGGTTTCTTTAAAATACTATAAATAGAAACACTTTCCATTTCAATCAGGCAGCCCATTACAATGTTTGACAACCCTTTCAGTAAAGAATTTCTTCCTGATGTCCAGCTTGAACCTTCCCTGGCACTGCTTGAAGCTATTTCCTCTTGCCCTGTTACTTGTTGCCTGGGAGAAGAGGCCAATCCACATCTGGCTACAACCTCCTTTCAGGCAGTTGTAGAAAGCAATAACGTCTCACCTGAGTCTCCTTCTCAGGGCTAAACAACCCCAGTTGACTCAGCCACTCCTCACTCTTTAGGCCCTTCACAAGTTTTGCTGCCCTTCTCTGGACATGCTCCAGCACCTCAGTGACTGGCCTCTAGTGACTGGCCACTAACTGGATGCAACACTTAGCTACTTAGCTTTGGACAGCAGATATAAACTACCACAGTTTGTAAAGTCTCAGAGAGGGAAGAGTTAGAGTATCAGGGTGGGGGCAGGAAGGGGAAGAGAAGCAGCACAGCATTTTTTTCCCATCACCATTGGAACAAACTCCATTCTTATTTCCATGGAACACGTAATAAAATAAACTTAGGAAAGAAAAAGAAATTCACTTTTCCCAACAAAACTAGTTTTCAATGAAAAAATGTTACTGTACAGTTAGTAAGAAACTACCAGTAAAACTTCAAGAGATGCATAGGAAGCACACTAATGACTGGAGCTTATTTCACAGATTAATCATCTTTGGATCTTAAAAATTAAGTCTTGTACAGCATAAACAGTAAAACTATACCAGCATAAAGGTTTCTTGGAGTTCTAAACAATATTTTTAAAAATTCAGTAAGAAAGCATTTAATGGGAGCAACGGGTTAATGGGATAGGAGCCTTAACAACATTAACAGGTTTGTAGAAACAGCCATGTCCACCCAAAAGCACAGTCAAATAAAGTGATAGTTATGTTATAATCATCAACACAGAAAGTCTCTCTGCATGCTAAGCCTTTGTACTTATGACACAAACCTCTGCACCAGATACAAAATCTGGCTCCCCTTTTCTGGTCTGTATACTTCTGTATGATTTGGTTTCTGTCCATGTGCAATGCAGAAGATTAACAAAGAGAAATCTAAACTTTAATTTGTGCATCATGAACTATATTGACTCCTGGAATGTTAGCTTCTTTTATAACTTGCATTTCTCATAGAAATGTTTGTAAGACTTTGCATTAAATGCATTTGAAAATAGACACTCAGATGTTAGTTGGCAAGGGCAGATGAAATGCAATCAAGACATTTGTCTTCATGACAGCATCCTGCACCCCAATATCTTTCTTGTTACTGTTTGGTATTAAAATAAAGCCTCCATGGTCCACCTCACAACACTTAACTGTCAGGAGTATGAATTACTGTAGCAGGTGGGCTAGTGTGGTTTTAAAAACAATGTAATACAATCAACTGTACAATATCAGATTTCAAGGAACGCAAAAGACATCTAGAGCATAGGCTGATCCTTAGGCAATCCTAATATTGGCATTAAAGCATTCAAGTTCCCATTGGGACCATTTTATCTTTTGACCTCAGGCTTTAATTGGAACTTTAAACAAAATATATTACCTATTTAATACAGCTGAGCTGGACTCTGGGCTTTGTAGTGCAAGTTGCCATGCCAAGCAAATTAATCTGGGTAACCTTAGCATGTACTTTTTAATTTACATCAAAGAAATATGACATAGAAAAAATAAATATCAAGCCAACATTATACAGCTTGTTGAATAACTATTTTGATTCTAGTTTTAGAGTTTCAATTTTTGGCTGCTCTAGGTTCTTAAAAAAAAAAAAAAGAGGCTTTATTTCTTGGTACAAAGCCAGAGAAACATATGGTTTCCTTAGCTGAGTTGTTGCACACCTGGTAAAATAAATCACAGCAACAGGAGACCAAAATCTTCCCTGCAACTTTTCATATGCACAAACGTAGAACATCTGATGCTGGTACTCCAGCCCTGTCTTTTGTACCATGAATAAAATGCAAAGTCAAATGGATGATGTGCTTCTTTTTCCCTTTAAGAGGCAAGTTACTTAACATTTTAAAGGATGAGAGTCTGTCAGGCAGACTGACACACCAGAGGAATGAGTCAGAGCAAAAGGCCAATAGAAGCAAGCACAGGAAAAGAAGTGTAACACAAACAGGGAAAGCAGGTGGTGTAAAGGCTTAGCACTGCTGGAGTGTTAATGCTACCACACTCAGAGTGCTGGAGTTCAAACCTAATTCAGTTTAAACAGTTCATCTCCTGTTTATTCTCTTTCAAGTAGGTCATGTACATCACACAAGGGAAAAAAACCTCCAAAATTCGTCAATTAATGATTGAATAATTATTAAAAATTAGAGGAAGCATGTTTTCTTATATCATATGTCACAATATGTGTGCCATTCCACCAAGCAGAGAGATTGCCAGAGAACTCAGAATACATTAACCACAGTAACAACCATAGCATATAATACTCAGACTAACTATTCTTGTATTTCATGATAAGCAGTGAAGACTTTTTCCACATGTGGGGAAATGGGGAAGGACTACTTCTCCTGCTACTTCCCGAGCAGATGCCTAGCACTGTCCCAGTTTCTCCCCCTTCTCCCTAGCTCATTTCTCCCCAGCAGTGAGCAAACAGTGACTGGGCACAGCTCAGTCACGTTTATACAGTCACAAGTGCGCAAGACAGCACTGGCCTCACTGGCCTACTTCAGTTCCTCTAGTCTCCTTTTCAAAGGCAGACAAGTTTGTGTAATGCTGTTTATCAAAAAAAAATGTTACAGTGAACATGTTTATAATTTTATCTTTAACATCAAAACAGAAATAAACAATCCAGCAGCCTTGTGATAATGACACAGCATGAGCTGCAAAGTGGATTCACTCCTGATAATGGATGCAGTTGCCTTGTTCTTCTGTCATACCCAATCTAAAGAGATGACTGAATAGGTATTTAGGATTTATCTCACCCAACTTGAGCTATTAAGTCTAAGCTAGTCATTTCAGCTCCTTTTAGAGGAGAAGTATGCTTGTAGGGGATTATGTGTATAATCTAAAATAGATGTCTAAGTCAGACGGGTTTCATTAGTCCCCAGAGGTATGGTTTTCTTTCCATACGACAAAAGAAGCATAGCTACCTAGCTCTGTCTTGTCATCTAACCTTTATACTATTAGGAGAGACTAACTGCTGTCATATGGGCTTATGTAGACACATCCAGGACAGCTTTGAACAAATCAGTCTGAGTCCTGCTAATATAGCTGCACTGCATTCAATTCAAGTCACTACCCAACTCATTATGCAGCCTCTTGGATTGCCTTGCAGCATAACCTAAAAGCAACAACTGAGCAACCAGCACAAAGCAAGTTCTGTTTTTCCTGCAACAGCTGCCATCACAACAGCAACCAAAATACAAATATATCCTATGTTAATGATAAGCTAAACTTCACAGAGCTCCATATGGGGCTAAGGTACACTCAGCTGACTGTAGTTTGTTATGTCACTAGGACATCCGAGAAGTGCTGGTAGCTGCTGAAAGGAAGCAGAAACCAGAATATGGACTAGGTAGTAGAAGGAGGAAATACAGCAGGAGCCAAGCCTGGGCAAAGGACTGAAACAGGTTTTGTGTTCACTATGGTTTTGTGGGTTAATAAATGCAAATCCCAGGAACAGAGTGAACTTGAATGTCACAGACTGTTCTTAAAAAGGAAGTTGAGAAAGGCCTCCTGAACCTAAAAAATAATCAATGGGCAAAACAGTAAAAACCTAGGGAAACTTACAGGTCACAGTGGTTCTAAAGGGAGCATCTATTCAAGAAAATGGTGGCACAGGCCTGCTTTGTAATTGGACAGCATGCTAGAAACAGCACCAGTTTACTTTTTTAAATTTTGTACTTCTGAGGAATTATGACATTTATATCTGCATTAAAGGGAGCAAACTACAGAGGATGTGCTCAAGCATGGCAGTAACCCTGAGGTTAGCTCAGTTCATTAGAGCATGCTGCGAGCAACACCCAGGTTGTGGGTTCAATCCCGATATGGGCCATTCACTTAAAAGTTGGACTCAACGATCCTTTTGGGTTGCTTACAACTCAGAATAATCTGTGAAATACAATACAAGAGTACTTCAGCAGTCACTAAGAGGGCATCAATAGTAAGCAGAGGCTTAATTCATAGAGTGGTGACTGTTGATAATACCACCAAATTTATTGGTAAATGCTCTTAAACAAAACTGATAAAACAATAGTTTCACTAAGGCTGACAATGAACAAAAGTACCTGAATTAATCAATTTAGCCCTTGGCATCAATCTGATAAAGTTCCTCACTCAGGGAGAAATAACTCTCCACTGACCTTCATGACCTGCTAAGGAAGTGTTTATACTGTTACTGACATCAGATAGTTTGTCTCTCTGACAAGAGAACTTAGTTTAGTATTTATATATACATTTTTCAAATATGTAGCATCAATTACAACTACAATTTTATTTTTTTCCTGTGCCCTAGTAATTGTAAAGTGCTAATAAAAGATGCCTTTCCTGAATAAGTAGGGAAGAGTGAGTGGTGCCTCCTTTCAACAACTGTGTCAAACCAATTGGTACCAACCAATATACTCCCTTGTATATTAGGCA
Source organism: Poliocrania exsul (assembly GCA_035041345.1). Classification (NCBI taxonomy): domain Eukaryota; kingdom Metazoa; phylum Chordata; class Aves; order Passeriformes; family Thamnophilidae; genus Poliocrania; species Poliocrania exsul. The sequence continues at coordinate 40,088,744 of JAWWLZ010000042.1, read as the reverse complement.
TTGGCGGAGGGCAATACTACACAAACCCCCACATGCTTCCTGTTGATCTTAATTGTTTCCACATATATTTTTAATTGCTCCACTTTGAACTACATTAAAATAAGGGTTCTCACATCCTTTTCTGTCCCAGAGAGGAGCTCACTGGGCCAGACACTGAGATTGCTGAGAAGCAAGTTTTTGGCGCAAGTTTAAAAAAAAAAAGTATAGCTATCTCTGTGGACCTGTTTGGACACCTTGTTCATTTACAAGGTAATTCAATATCTCATTCTCCACAGGAAATTTTATGTTATAATCAATTTCACTTCATTTTCTATACAAAGATTACTTTATAAGAGATCTAAAAAAAAAAACCAAAAAACCAAGTATGAATTGCAAATGGGGCCTCCACAATAGAGGATGAGAGACTCTGAAGGCAGAAAAAAACATTAATCCATGCATCTAAATATAAAACTGCTGCATTGACACCCTTAAAGATATCCAGGATCTAATAGTCTCATCACTTTTTGTGCCTTATCCAGCCTTGCAATTACTGGCATTTAAGCTCTGAACCTAGTTTGGCTTGTGTCTACTGAAGGTAATTATTTTGGGAGTTTATTAGCTAATTTATTTGAGTCCCAGTTGCCTGGCTAAGCTCTTCTGTGTCACCCTGCCTGACTCTTCAGATATCATTTTGAAGCATTAACAATACACTTACCCATCATGTTATATAAGCTCTGTGGCGCAAACTGTCTTGGCATTTTCTGTATTGCTTCTTTGTAAACAAGAAGGGCATCCTGAAAAGAGACACACAAGTTGGAAAGTACCATTTTAAAAGCATTCTTTCACATATAAAGTAAAACCAAACTACCTTTCTTCCCCAAATGAATGGTGCTGAGAGAGAAGAAACACATCAGCATCAAAAATACCACAAAAAATTCAAGTTTCTCCTTTTAAAAGTTTTTTAACCTGAATTTTACCAAATTCAGTGAAGCTTATTGACCACATAACAAATTAGTCCTAATATTGCATCTCTTTTCCCAGGCAGAAGTAACAAGAACATTTTTTTATATCCCTTCATGACTGAGGAGTTTATGAACAGATGCAGAATTCTGTAGCCTGTCAATGAATATGGAGTAATATCAAACTGCACACAAAGAACTTTCTGATGATAAAGTTACACTGAAGTGACCTAAAAATAAAGAAATCATTGTCTTCTGCCAAGTCATAACAAAACGTAACCCTCACAACTGAGGTCTGCTCCACAGAAAGAATGAGATGCACTATAAAGTCAAGAATACCAAAACAGGAATCCCTCTGCAAATACGCTGTACCTCAAATTACTTGATCAAACATTTATATATTCTGCACTTTGGATGCTTACTGGTCAGTCTGTCAGCTCTGTATCAAAACAGTCACAGCTTATGCAGGCTAGAATACACTTGAAAAGAATCTACATGTATGAACAAATCAAGAATGCAATGACCACCAGGCAGATCTCTGATGTTTTATATCCATAAAATTCCTTGCACCTCTCAGGTGTTGAGGTGAAAGAGATTTTAAGAATATAAAACATCCAACTCTACACTGTATCAGCTGTGCAGATAATATGCTGCTGTTCTCTTCTCTGTTAGGTATGCAATAGCTGTCTGTGTTTTAACCAATTAATAACAGCGACCTGACAGACACGGATGCAGCAGACAGATGACAGAGAATCCATAGAGCTTGTGCATGCCTAATCGTAAACAGCTGAGGTAACTGTCACAGTAGGAACACTTACATTGATCAAAACCACACACAACCCCTGTTCTGAAGGATGCCTGATAATGCAAGGAGAGAGTTAGTTTCTTTCAAATACTATGAAAAGTCAAAACTCAAGGGAATGTCCAGTTTCAGTAAGTTCATCTGGGATAGTGGAGTCACAACAGTCACATTTGCACACGTAAATGAGACAGGATGGCTTGGGTGCAGCATATGGTTACATTAAAAATATCCAACCCACTTTAGCACATAGGTCTAAGTTAGCTGAAAATAGCACACAGTGGGATGTTTTTAATCACTGAAGTTTGAAATTGTTTCAACTGGGTCTTACTTTTGGAGACTCAAACACAAACATAATTGCATTTTTCCAACTAAGGATGGATTTACTCTGTTTTGAATTATAAAGTCAGTACACTTTAGGTTGACTGGTCTGTAATCAGGTTATATCCTTCGCATACCAGCTATGGGTACAAAGCCAAACCCAATGAATTTACACATATCAGATGTGACCACTGCCAATGTTGACTCTGACATGAGAACATCACACTGCTAATTAATATCATCACACTTGTGGCTGTACTGAACAAACATTCTCTGTAGAGAATGCTAATCCTGATTTGGTGAAATGTGTGCCAATGACGTATTTTAAAATTTAGGTGGAAGCAGTACGTATTATTCATGTATGATGGTTTTATCATGGTATTATAGACAAATCTG
>JAWWLZ010000042.1:40068254-40086190 GCA_035041345.1 Poliocrania exsul | reverse complement strand
GTATTTTAAAATTTAGGTGGAAGCAGTACGTATTATTCATGTATGATGGTTTTATCATGGTATTATAGACAAATCTGGAGTCTTACCTCATATTGTCCTTGTTCATGAAAAAGCTTTCCTAAGTTGTAAAGACAGCTGGTAACAGAGCTTTTATGAGCATGAGGATCTTTCAGATTTTCATCAGGGATCTCTGAGCACTTCACAAAAGTCCTCCTGGCTTCCTCTGTCTTCCCTTGGTTCATCAGGATGATACCAGTATTTAAATAGGCAGCTGTGAAGAGTGAAAACTGTTATTTGTAATGGAGTTCTATTATGCTTTGCCTAATGTTTTAATTCAAAGTAGTATCTGATGGAGACCCCATGGTTAACTAATTTGGGGTATGTGTATAATATAGATTATATTATTATTCAGATGAACATATAATCAATATGAGAACATATGAGAGGTAAAAGTACAGAGAGAAGGAAAGAAGAAAGTGGCCAAAAAAATGGACTAAGGAGGAAAGGAAACAATTTTTAGGCAGGGTACTCCATTTCATTCCTCTTATTAGGACTGTATCAAGCATATAACACCATTGTTTGAAATGTTACAAAAATACACATATACATAAGTACATACATATATATACACATGTAGAGAAGATTTAATACTGAAGGTACAAAAGTCTCAGCAATCTTAAAAAGCACCCATTTAATTTTAGAACTGATCAGGTGCAACATCTCAATGATTATTCTCCATTTGCCCCAAGAAAGAAAGGAAAAATGAAAGGGCTTCAAAAATATTTGAATTATTCACTCACATACATCATAAATATCAAGGGGTAACTATAACAAACAGAAAACAAGAACCTGAAAATTTGGGCAATGGTATTTATGGCTCAGCATTCCAGAGAAAAAGCATTTTATGTTCTAGTTTTGTTGCTGAGTTTAATTCATTAGGTGCTTCTTCCTTGTATCACACTAAATGTAGTTGTTTACTAATAAACACTTGCTATCAAGTGCACAATTTCACCGTTTTTTTTCTGAATTAAGAACTTCTGAAAAAAAGGGAAGTGTTACTAAAGAATAGCAAAATTTTCTATAAAAGCTATAATCAATAGTCTACAAGCTTGTATGGCTGAAATACTTACAAGCTAGTGTGGGTCTGCTACCAATTGCCAGTTTATAGTAATGCAGTGCCTCTGAAAACCTGCTGTTTTCCTGAAGTAGTAATCCTCTGCATAAGGGAAAAAAATAAAAGAGAGAGTGAGGTTACTACAAAGAGTAACTTGAAAACAAATACTGAAAACAAAACTCAGGTAACAAAGAAAAATATGTTGGCTGGTATTTCAGAGATATAATCACTCTCTTACTAATAATTCAGTACAAAAATTATTCTGCGTAAAAAGATGAATTCATATACATCCATATGACATTTAAAAAGCAAATGTTAAATGCAACACTTTTGACTTTATTGGAAACCAAAAGATTCATTTTCCCAGTTCAGAAGCTGTTAGCCTGTGAGACTTTTTGAAGTGGCTAGAGTATGACAGAGGTATTTGTAACTAAGTCATTCAAGTTTAGCCTGTCATCTTCTCTTGACTCCAAAAGGTCTTTTTCAAACATATGATAAAGTTAACCACCTAGCACTTCACATGCAGTACATTAATAGGCCCCTTGTTGAGAAATTTCACTAGATTATTCACTGAACAGCTAAGCACCTACAACAGTTCCATTTTTCCTGCATTCTTCATGCTCTAAACAATTTCACTAACTGAAGGGGTATTAAAAATTATACTGAATATTTCTAGTTTCATAGTACATGGGCTTTAATTTAGCTTTTAAGACAAACATCCTTGTGAATTACAATTTACACCAGCCACCCACAAATTTCTGAGAAATAAGTGGTCTGCACATCATTGATATGAATGCTCAAAGCATTACAGTGTCCCCAGAGTTTTAGAAGATTGAAAAATGCATATACAAATATATTAAAATCAGAAGGATTTAAAAATCCTTAAAAACTAGTAATTTCAGAGTGGAGACTCAGACCTTATTATCCAGGCATAAACGTCCCTTGTCACATAATTCAAAATACACAGGAAAATGTAGCTGTTTCTCTTAAGATGGGAGAGGTATATCCATCCATAGTTTCCCTAACCTACAGCAATTTTCTTCCTCCATACTTTTATCTGCTGATAGCTTTTCGAACTGCAAAGAGCTTGCACCTCTTCCATCTCCAGTCTCTAATCAGAGAAAATTTTTTTACACTCTAACACGTCAGGAAAACTTTTTGAATTAAATCAGTAAACTTCAAAGGAAGAAAAGAGAAGGGCAGTTTTAAATTTAAAAATTTTTTAAATTTACATTTAGTTAGTTCTCGCAGTAATGTGAACAATGAGGGAATAACATTCAGGATTCTTTCTGGCACAGCATCAAGCTTTTTAACAACTGTTAAGTATCTTGCAAATGGCAAGAGATATGATCATCAAGATAGAAATGACATGTTCTACATTTCCTAGAACCTGAATTTTGTTTACAGTAAAAAATTTTATAGACTGTCATTACTCCAAGGAAAATTAATTATGATATTTTGATCCCATTTTCTATTGACAGCAGTAGAATTAACAGAAAAAACAAATGAGGTGCCTGGACGTACATTTAAGCTGCTTCTTAATTTTTTTAAAAGCAAAAACATTCTTACACACAATTTTGAAACAATTTATGAATGAAATTCCATTCTTATTTAATTCTGGAATAATTTAACATACCAAGAAAAGTAAAAATAATTGGTCAACTTCAACAACACAAATTGCTTTGGTAAGTGTACAACATTTATGAGTTTGGATTAAAATAACTTTTTTTTGCAATTATTACAAATTAATCTTCTATGTTCACTACGTGCTCAAATACTCCTACTCTTGATTAATTCCTTCATATTTTAGTTGGGGGATTTCGTACTTCTCTTCCAAAAGACTTTTTTTTCTTTTAACTGTTTCCATTTACAGTCAGTTTGTCTGTCAGTACCTCTCTTTCTCCCATATATATATGTATCCCAAGCTGCTCAGATGCAAGACTGAATGCTGAATTCCAGCAAATAATTAGTTTTTCATGTGTATTATTATGAGGTTAGGTAGAAGAAGGAGAAGAACAACAGGGATATAATCAAAAAAACCTTAACAAGGCATGAAACTGTCTCTTTTCCATGCGAAATTGGCCTGAATTGATCGCTACTTTTCACTGTGGCTTCCGGCAGTTCAAAAATTACTAGATTTATGAGTTTCCAGTTCTAGTTTCAGATTAAAAAAAGTCAGGAAAAAGCTTAAAGAAAATTAAAAAAAATCCCAACTTTTAGATGAATAGAGTTGACACTTAGGCAACTATGCTTCTGAGAGATAAATGACTTGGATGTTCACTCATGAAGGGATAAATAGTTATTTAAACAGACAAAAAGTTAAGATGATGAACATTGCATTAAACTTGCAAATCATTCCTAAATTTACAAAGAATATTAGAAGATCTTCCAGTGCGGCTATACCTCACTGCTCAGGTGAGAAATCACATCATCTCTAGCTTTAAGCTCAAATAAAATGCAGGCATATAAATATGCTTTCTAACTTCTATCTAACTACTGGCAAAATGCAACTAAAACTAAAACCAAATACTTCAAATTTGGTTACTGCCAAAATTAATACTGCCTGAGAAATACTCCACTTCCCATTTTAGAGGATGTATTATAATCCTGGCCTCCAACTACACTATTGTCCACTACAACTTCCACAGGTCTACTGTCTCATTCACCACACAGGAGGAATATAAATGAGCAATATTTGCATCTGCCTCCAGCTTCTACAAGCAAAACACCACCAGCTTCTTATAAATATTTAACTTTTGAGCAAAATATAAAATAAGTCCTGGGAACAAATGACAAACTATTGTTTATTTCAAAATCATTTCAAGCAAAACTGCAAATCAGGTCCTATATTCTCCTTTCCATTGCTGTATTTCACAGCACCTAAGCCATTTGCAAAACAAAAATCACGTCAATTTTCATCTAGGCTTTACATCTGAGAGGCAGACACAAGGTTCTGAGGAACGACACAGTTTAACCTCAATACTACATTGCTGAATCAGTAGAGCTAATCAGTGCAGAGATGAGGGCTGGTGAAGAAACAGCATACCCAGGTAAGGGCCCAGAGAGCAGAGCAGGGAACCTGTTCCCAAGGCTCTCTGCTGGCTGCTCCAGCAATGCTGAATTCAGGCAATAAGTCCCAGCGTTGCCTCTGAAAGTGGCTGGCCCTATAATTGTTCACAATTGTCAAGACAAACAGAAAGCCAAGAGATGGGTTCTGTCCTGGTGCTGGCCAGGAAATGGGTAACGTTTGCAGTAGCCAGGAGGGGGCCTGTCTAGGACTCAGAGGTTATTCTATATCACCTCACATAATTGCCAGAGGTGGGGGGAAAGGAGTATCTTCCAGGGAGAAGGCGTTCCTTCCAGTTGTGTAAGCGTGCGCAGGGCGCAGTAGTGCAGCCCCAGCTCCGAGCTGGAGGGAGCCCTCGGGTATTATCTGTTGTCGGGGGGTATCCTGTGAATTGTTCTTGTACCCTCTGTCATTAGTATTGCTGCCTTACTGTTTATTTTCTTATCTCATTGCTCTCTCATGAGGATGAAAATACTTCAGCAGAAAGAAAAAGCTACTTAAACCACAGGACACACAGTATACAGTTGTAACCTCTCCCTGAATTTATTTAGGATTAATTAGGAGAAAACTTGTAACTATTATAAACAGCAAGATTCTGGAATGTTACAACAAGATTTTTTTTGTGTGCATTACTTCTAGCTACTTTCACAGTGGAGTGTTAGTCATTTATGAAATGGAGGATATGTGCTAACTGCTTGCAAGAGTAGCAGACTTCACCCAGTGACTTAGGAAGTCGCTCAGAAGCCTGTTTTTCTAGTAGGAAGAAAAATAAAAAGAAGGAAAAAAATGAAAAGCAAGTTCAGACTATCTAGAAATGATGCACATCACTTCTATAGATAGAATTGCTCGTCAATAATTGCAGGAAAACATTTTCCCCAAGTGAGTTCCTTGCAACCTTCCTGAATTCTTTTACCTACCTTGCTTGACCAACAACAAAAATCTTCCTGTCTTCCTCCTCTGCTGAGGTTTTGACTTGAAGTCACTAAATACTAATGGCACAAAAATGTTTTCAAGGACCAGAAGGCAGTCACTGAATATAAACAGGCAGTAGATGGTCTGTCCTTTTTCTCAAGTTACATATTCATTTCTTCCTGTTGGTAGCCCTATTAAAGCCAGCTGGTCTACTTACAAAGCAAACCCTCAGTGACTAAAGTTGGCATAAATTGACTGTAACTGTCAAAGTAAACATGTATGTTAGTGAAATATTTATAAAATATAGCCAGGTACAATATTGAAACAGTTTAATCAATTTTGTTTACTGGTTTATAACAACTAACACAGGGCCTGTTAGCTATTATTTTGCCATGACTGCACTTCTTCCATGCCTCAAGCTACATTCATCCCATTGATTTCAGGTGGGATTATATACAAAGCACTATATTTACCTAAATAATGCACTGGCAAACAAAGAAAAATGGAAGAGATTTCTCTTTTATTCCTCACACATAGGTGTCTACAGCAACACAGCAAGAGAGGACATGCTTTGCCTAAGGCAACTCGTTCACTGTCATTTGCAAAACCAGTCAGTAGAAAGATAGTATGGATGCTGCCATAAATCCTACTTTTTTAATCAGTAAGAACCCAAACATATAGAGAATGCCCATTCCCTTTGCAGAACTGAAAAAGGACAACTGAAAAGACAAACAAACAAACAAACAAAATCCAAATACCCCCAAAACAATCTCTAGTCTTTCAGATAGTGCAGTAAAACTGTCATGTTCTCCTAGATCTAGGGAGGAGCTTCCCAAATGCAAGTAAACTGGTCAGGAAATATAGTCCTGTTCTCTCTGTCACTGGTGCAGTTTGGGATTACTACCTACTCCAGCACCCTATCAACTCTCACAACCCCGATTTCCTTGACAGGAGGAGGGCTGCTGTGGGGATAAGGAATTAGCACTGCTCCTATCTTGCTCAGTCCTCTGGCCAATGGGCAGTGCTGTGCCATGCCTGCAGTCCTCAAACTAGACACCTACAGTCCCTCGTGTGCCCCAACAATCTACACAGAGAGAGAGCTGGACAAAACTTCTTACAAGAGGGGCTTTTTTTGAAACTGCATGGCAGACTCAATTATTTTCTTAATTTTATGAAATGGGGAAAGTTTACGTAAGGACTATAAATGTCCACAATTTCAAATACTGAGACATGTAATTGAGTATCTAGGTCACTGAATGCCTTTCACCTTTCAATATTAATTTGAAAAATATCTGTACTTCATATAGACCCTACAAAATGTCCCAAAGCAGAGTTCTGCCCTGCAGGACACCACCAGTCACTCACAATACAGCATGATTTTGTCAAGGCATGGCTACAGCAAGACTCAAATTTTAGCTGCTGTTTTTGACAGAGGAAGAATTAGCTGGCAAAGCGGAGATTAATTCCAAACATGTTTGTAACAAGTTGGCATTCAAAGCTGAGAAAAACAGTAATCAAGTACTTGGACAGACACCAGATGACACATCCTCTTTGCTTTCTAACTACACATCCTGAATGATAAAAACTTCTGGGCTATCAAGGAAGAGGAACCATAACCTTGACTTGTTTCCTACTGCGTGTTTGCTACATGAATTTTGTCAAGGGCAGGTTCAACCACAGTTCAACACAGGTTTGTTGGTCAGCCTGCTTTTAGTGCTTTTTGTACCTGATAAGGAGATTTTTACACCAGAATCCTTAAAAGGCAGGGAACACATTTTCAGATGTTAAATAGGCTAACAACAACAGACAAGGAAGAACTTAGCTCATACTGGTTTTCACTCAAGGATGCAAAGTTAAATTTTGCATGTAAAACACTCCTGCAATCCTAGACTTTACAGAATAAAAATTTCAGCCACTATTGGAGACTTTACCTAACAGAAACCTAAAAATATCTAAATTATTGATATAATTCCTTAAATTTTCCCATGTAAAGTTTATGAAAATTCATAATCCAACCTTATTCAAAGAAATTAAATTATTTGAAAAACAAACTTGTATGCACAGCCCTCTATCACTAAAGGCAAAATGAGGTATTTCAGAAGAGAAGCAAGGGTAAGGTTGTTTGGTCAAAATTCATTCTTTATAGGACAATGTATATTCCAAAAATACAACACTTCAAATTTCCAGGAATGTACCCCTTGAGTTTTTCATGACACTTTCAGAAAACAAGCTTCCTAACAATAATTCAAGTCCTTAACCTAAGCTCAGGTTTTGCAATTTCTTTGGTTCCCCTCTATCACCCTCCTTTTTTTTTTAATCAATACAAGTAATAATAATAAAAAATTCTTCTGGTCTCTAAAAGTTTAGAAATTTATTTAACATTACAGAATTGACATACTTGAACACTGGAAATAATGTGCAGAATCAGGCAAACTTTCAAATGCAGATAATGTAATTATGTAACCTAAATTAATGCATTTAAATTCTTCTAAATAGCAAAAGCAACTGTAACTCACAGCCATAAGGTATAATAGTCAGAAAATAAAATACAATTGAAATCAGCCATTCATCTAATCTGTTACAATCTTTATATTTTAAGGTATTAAAAGCCAACTTTTAAGCCAATCTCACATTTCAGTTTATTGAAAAAGAAGGAAAGTGATCAAATGCTTTTGTTTCTGCAGTTTCTCTGTTTGATTATCTATTAAAACTGTGAGTTAAAACTTAATAATTTTTTCCCCAATTAGAGAGCACTAGGATTGTTATTGCTGTATGTGAACACAGGGCTGCATGTGCCAATTAACTTGTATCAAATACTGAGGTGTGAGTGCTTAGAAACAGTAATGAACATGAGACACACACCTTGCTTCTAAGCTACTGTAAGGATGATTTTTTCCTGGAGTTCGATTCATGACTGTTTCAGTTTCAAAGGCACTGAAAACAGAGGATTTTTGCAAAAGGCCGTCAGACAACTATATGCCAAGGATGGGCTTAGCTTGCACAGGAGCTCTTGAGACTTTGTGCTTCAAAGAATTGATTCATTTGTGATGATGTAATATCAAAGGACAATCCACTTACCACCTAGTTTTCATGCTGGATATTAAAACATTCAACACGAAGACTAAAAATGGGAAACAATTATGCAAGGTTTTTCAACTACTGTTGAATAACTAATGGTTTTGTGGAGCTTTTTTTTATAAAAAGTAAAGGATTCTATGGTATTCAATATAATAGTAGAAAGGTTAAGAATTCAACTTTACTTCCTTTACTTTCACAGGTATATTTAATGTGACTTTATCCCTTATATATTCCAACTGCCCTTCTAGTTAAATTCCTTCCATATAAATTCAGTAGAATGTTAAAAATTTTTCTGTTCAAGAGAGATGAAGGTTTATAGGCATATATTTTATATATCAATGGCAACCTCACAGACTAGCAGCTTATTCTGAGAACAGCAAAACAACTGCAATCTGATTTCTTTTATATCCCTGTCTTTACTGTTCAACCCCCTTTCCTTTTCTTCCCCTGGTATTAACTTCAGTTTCCCTCTATGACACAGTGAGTAAGAGACAAAAGTACTGTATAGGCATTCAGAAGATTTTAATAGTTATAATTTTCATCTCCAAAACCAATGACATATGAGAAATGTACAAGTACCAATCTTGCCATTTTATTTCCTACAATCTTCTGCTGGCTTCAGAAGTTATTTTTCCAATGTAATCAAAAGGATTTTCTTCTTAAAAATAAGCTTTGCATACTCTTTACTGCCTAACAGAGACAAGAAAATTATGTGCATATGTGTATTTGTGTAACTGTACAATTATTAAAAATATACATTTTTTGATAAATGAATATCATTTCTGAACAGAAATTCTATCCTTAAATTATTTTGATTTTACAGGATTCTTAACTGAAAGGCAAATCAATGAAATTGGCAACTTATTCCTTGTCAAACAAGGAAAAAATGAGGAAAAAAAAAGTATTATGTTATTTTTTAGATATTCTAAGTGGCCACTTTAAACTGGACTTACAGGTAGAACATTTTTTTTTATTTATTTATTTGAAGAGGCTTATTATTTGAATTTAGTGTTTGCACATTTTGATTATCTAACACTCACACTTTTCTACTGTGCACAAGATATTATTTTTATACTAATCCCAGTGGAATGGCAGTCACCTGGATTTTGCCCTCCACACACATCACGAGCATACGGCTAGTGGAGGTGATGAGCCTGTCCTGCAGCAGAGCCATTCTGGGGGCTTGGGCTGGCTGAGTCATGGCAGGAGGGGAAGGAAAGATGAGCACCAGCATGACAAGCAGAGTTGAGCAGGAAGCAGGTGCAACACCCACCCAGAGAATCAGTCCCCTCCTTGTGGAGACACACAGCCTCACCTCAGAGAGAAGTTTAGCATGACATTCCCTTCCATGTTCATGATTTGGAACATTAATGAGTTAGGAAATCTTTTCCCCTGCTGTATAGTTACTTTGATGCTCATGTTATTTATCCTCTACACAATTACAAGATGGTTCTAGTAATTAAACTTTGCTTAACCTATGCTGCTCTGAAGTCAGTTACAGGAGAAAAGTAATTTGCTGTTTTAACAGTTCAGACCTCCGAAACTAAGGGAGGGATATTGGCCTATGCTTGGAAGTGCTTACAGCCCCTCCTTCCATTCAGTGTTATTCAGACTTAAAAAAGAAGTCTAAGCAACACCTCTACAATTTAGTGGAGTCAGGAACAGATAGGGGGTTACAGCTGACAGCTCATCTACTGGTACTTTGTTCAGTGTGGGTTTTCTTTTTTTCCCTTCTTTTAAAGCAAACAGATTGTAAGTTCACCTTCTCCATACCCATTACATGAATACACAATAATGTTGACCAAGAAAAAAATCTTGTCCACCCCATAGTTTAAGGAGCACAATTAATGAAATAACTACTACATAGCAACAAATAACATCCCCTCCATTTCCAAGAAGTAAATCAATAGCTCCATTCACAAGAGGTTTCAAAGACAATTCAACCCCAGGAAAGCCATGTATACTTACAAATTATAGAGCATATCAGCCATGTTGCTGCGGTAGTACAATGCATTTCTATAGGCGCTTTCAGCTTCAGAAATCTTGCTCTGGCTCTTAAGAACATTTCCAAGGTTACCCCACGCTGTCAAGAGGAGAAAACAGTATTCAGAAAGAGCTACAATCCAATTACACATGACAGAGTATCCAAGTATCAGGAAGTTCCTCAGGGAGAAAAAACCCCGTGTTTTTATGGAACAGGAGGGGAGGTTGGTTTTTCCCCCAAGTTGTCTGGATCTCTGCATCTTACTATGAGACTCACATTTCATAGATGTGAAATACATGCATTTTGCATGCACATAGCTTTCAGGTGGGAAAAGGAAATTTAAAAAAATAAATGGCTCTATGCTTTAGAAATTACTGTAGCAAAGGGAAGGGCCCATTTTACTTTATATCCCCTCTAAATAAATTTCCCAGACTGAAATGTGGATCTGGGGCATCTTCCTAGTTTTAGCATTTCTTTGAGCCTATTGACCCTAAACACCATGAAATGTTCCCAGAGAAGATGTAGCTCTCACTGAAGTACAGAAATTCAACATATCACGCAGGAATTGAAAGAATGGTTAGGTAAGCAACTAGGATTAAAAATATGCCATATGGATATAAACATACAACACAGATCACTAAAATGCAATTTTTCCACTAGTAAAACATGTGGTTCCTTTCCATACAATTTATTATGTCACACAACGCACTTTTCTAACCCAGCTATAAAGGGTTTGAGTTAAAAAAGTATTTAGAGCTCCACATGTTTCCCTTACTATTTTGTTGAGTAACATAAAAACTACTTTAAAAAGGAATTGGAACTTTTTATTGAAAACACAGGCCCATGCTAGTCAGAATCTAGGAAGCTAATTTAACTGGCATTATAATTATAGTGTATGTGTGCATGTACATGAAAAAAACCCAAACCACATTATGCTTATAAATACATCAAAGCTGTTTCATAAAAAAGTACTACTTTCACACACACATTTTTTAATGAGAAAAAACAATGGAAAGATGATGCACGTCCTTTCCACCAGACACACAATATATGTCAAAATAGTCTTCCAGATGTACTAATCATAAACATTAGCTCAAGTAGCAGTTAACTCTGATGCTCTAGTCAAGCCTTTTTTTAATAAGAATCAATCTTGACTAAAATTTCAAAATTTCAAAGTAGTTTTAATCTAACATTGCAAAATATGTTGATAATTGCGATATGTGTTTTTTCTGCAGAAAGTGCATTGCTGTTAAGCTGCTGTGGTTTGTTGCAGAATCATCCTGTCACGGGGATGAAAACAGCAGCAAAACCAGAATTTTCTCTGAGCAGAATAAATTAATCATTGCTGGCAAAAAAAAATTATTAAATCCTTTCAGGATTCATAAAAATTATGTCATGCAACTGTGCACAACATGTTCTGTAAAGCCAAATAAAAAAAATAAATTCAATATTTCCATGAGAAAACACTTCTGTGAGTCACTTCAGTTTAGCCTAGTACTTAATGAGAAATAATTCAAACATTCTTTATTGATAAATTAACAAAAGTCACAAAAATGTTGCATCATTTAGAAGTAAAGCTGCTAAAACTATTCTCAGATTCAATCAACTTTCACATTCTTTGCTAGTATATGGGCAGAATTCTGAATTTATTTCCCCATTACTGCAACTCTTCCTTTTACATGCCGAAAAGAGCGTGTAAACAGTAACACTTACAAGAAAAACACAGATTTATATATGATTTTTAAATTAATTTGTGAAAACATATCCTGATGTTGCTTCTGCAGTACATGACCATTCAATTTCCCATAACTGTATGTTCCATATAATCTGCAGCTACTTTTGCTTTCATTCTGATCTCCACAACACAGCATTACATCAAAAGACCATGTGGACAATTGATAAAAATTTCCTGCTATATAGTTATTTACTCCCAACTATTCTGAAGCTCTGTAAGTACAAGGATGCACAGAAGAATGACTCAGTTCATCTTTTCATCTGTTAGACTGGAAATACACTGTTAACACAGTTAAATGCAATATTTTCTCCCCTACATTTCAGCTCTAATATTTATCTCAGTCAACACAATTTTTAAGGCAATGCTTTAATTTACACTTTGCAAAATAATGTGCCAAGTTTTTAATATCAATCAATAACTAATCTGCATTATTTCATTTTAAATTTATTCAATTTAGACTTTTGTCTAAACTTGTAAAACTGTGAATGATTCACCTTATGCGATGCTCTAGAAGAAGTGATAGTAGCAGAAAATATCAACCATATAACATGATAATCTCACAATTTATCATTAATGGAAACAAGAAAACCAGGTCTTTTTACTTATGCAAACTTTAAAAGCTTAGTATAAATCTTCACATCTATTTAAATACAGAATTAGTGAGAGGAATTACCTAGTTCTGGCTGAGATGAAGCTATGTAGAACATTTTGCAGAATAAATGTTTATGTGGAGAGGTCATACTCATAAGCCCTAGAAGTTATGAACAGGTAATATCTGCAGCAACCACATCCTCTTCATTTTTGGTATATGAGGGAGGGTAAAAGAGGCTGCTGTACGTACACAGAAAAGAGGCTACATGAGCTACTCAAGGAACTTCTCTACTGCTGTGTCTTAAGTAGTGTAACTCACTACAGGAAAAACAAAGAACTTAAATTATTAACTGTCCTATCTCAAACAAAATTTTTTCCTGTTAAACTGTAACAACATCTGTTCAAATATGGGCACATTCAGAAATAGAAACAAAGTGACACTGAAGTGAAGCCACATCCCTGTTAACATACCCCACAATTAAATTTTAGCAGTCAACTTTTTTCCATCTGTACATGGTGAGAAATGAAACATTAATATTCTTGAAAGAAAAAAAAATAGGTCAATAATTCTAGAATTTGAAATGGATGCTTATTCCAATTACTTTTAATAAATACTTTTCATATAAAAAAATATACCACCTGAAGTAGCAAAAGGGAACATTTAACATTCATAAGATGCTAAAGTATATATAAATATACATCACAATTTAATCTTTAATTAAAAATTCAAATTTTTCCTTATGGAAGACCCTATTCAGCACAAGAGAAAAAATAAGCTGTGAACGAAAGAGTTTTGCAATATTTACTTTTTGTCTGCTGCTTAATTGCCTGTGAACAAGCAATAAGACCAAAACAGACCCAGGTCTTTTAGGAATAATACTCCATCACAGCATGGGAACAAATGTAACATTCATATCTCACCTACAAAACAGTCAATCCATTCAAATTTTATTTAATTTTCTATAGATTGTGCTCAATATAAATGAGCATACTAAAAATTAAATATATTTCATCACCTTTATCATAAACCAATTATAAACAATTAAACCAATTAATCACCTTTATCATAAGCCAATTATTAAAAAAGACAACCCAAAGTATTAAAGCAGGATTCCCCTTCACACCTGTCACCTCTATAAAATCCATGAAAACGTCACTAATAATAAATTCTGTTTGGCAACTTACAACCTATTAACGTATCTGTTGTCCAAACTCCGCTTCGGAAAACACAGAGAGGAAAAAAAAAAATCCAACTAAAATTGCCTATTAAATCACTAAAATACAACCTCGTGAAGTTTTAAAAATAATATAGGTAAGAAAAAGAAAATGCTGTCTTTCCCAGAATGTTATGCCAAGGGGCAAACACTGTCTTCAAATCTTAGCAGGAAAAAACATACTTGAAAACTATTGAAATAAAATGTAGGACTTGAAAACATTGATATGTGATATTCTCAATTCACATGAACAAATTACTGAAGTTTTGTAATACCGTACTCACCTTAAGCTATCAGACCTACTCAAAAAAAAAGTTAAACTATAAATTTATGCATTCATTAAAAAGCATGGACTAGATTATTACCAGAGTGAACCAAGCTACTTGAACAAAGGCAGAAGCATTTAGGGAACAGCCAAGTCCTTCATGATCAGCTTGTCAGCAGTTCCAAACTAGCATCCTTAGTTCACAGAAAAATGCACATCAAGCCAAGAAAACCACTATGGAGCTTTACAGATACTTGTGCATTATTTACTGCTTTTTAGCTTGTGAAATTAGAAACTTAGTTGCACACTCCAAAAAAGGGTAATTAAGAGAGCTCAACATATAAAACAGTTTTTCTACCATACATGTTTTGTCTAAGCTCTGTATTATGGTTTGTACAAGGTACTTGTATTTCTCCTGTTATTTCAAAGAAATAATAATTTTTTTTTTCAAAATATGTCATAAATCCATGCACATAATTTGCAGTAATTTTCCTCTAAAAACTCCACTTGTTAATTGAACATTTTGATCAAGTTACCTAATTTTGCTAACTCAACCACAAAACTGCTTTATTTCTTGTTTCCTAATGGGATAAATGGTTTCTATATATCCATAATTTATGAGCTTGATCTACTTTGCACATTTTTTTTATATATTGGTGGCTATGTGGTAATGTTGAGACAGACTATATTAGCCATCTATCACCTCCTAACTTTTACATATACTTCTTTCTATTAAGGTTGCTTCGTATATCATTTGTTCAACACTTAATTCATTGATCAATTGCATGGCTTCTGGAATGACAGAAGGTGAAAGAAAAACAGAATTGAAAACTATGCAGTTCTCTGAAAGATATCCAACACCATGTCAGCACAGGTACTAACCAACTCAGTTTTGGCAGGCAGTGCTTTAGTTTTGTTTCTTAGTTCTGAAACCCTAATGCAAATGTGTACCAACGCATGACGCTCTACTATGCTCAGCATCACTACCTGATATACCTGCTTCACTTGCTATGTTATAGAAAATTAACTTTTCCTCCTCAAAGGATAGCACAGTAATTCTGTCAGTCCAATGAACCTGAGAGACGAGACTGAGCAGCTGCTAAAGTGTTCTTTGGCTTCACCATTTACCCTGTTTAGTCTAGAGAATGAACTCCTCATTCTGCCTAGGACATATTTGCAGATTTTAGTAATCCAATTAGCTTTGATGATCCTAGTCTCAAGTGTGTGAGTGCACAATCTGGATAAACAGTAAAGTGAACCACCAAAGAAAAGTAGGTGAGTACATTTAACTCACATACACACACTTCTATATACCCTGACAGATTACAGTACGAAGAAATTCTCACCAGTACCTTTGATTGCGGTGCCACGAGATCATATAACTTCCTTACTGTTTTTAGTTAATTATCAAAAATGTAAAATATTTTCAGGGTAGCATTACAGAAACTCTTAACAGCACAGTCCTCACTCAGTACTAGTCAACAAATTCAGGAAGAAACATGCTTCCCCACAGCCACAGATCCCTCTGATGGCAGTACCATCTCACATCTTCCAGGAGCTGACTTGGTGCAGCCACTGTGCTACATGGACAACCTTTCCACTTCTCCCACAACTGAAAGACAATGCTACAGACAAAGCTGTCCTATAAACCAGATTCAGTCCTTAAAGCCAATGCTGGTACTGCAGAACCTCTAAAAGTATGCAAACCAGAAATCACAACCTCACTGTAGTTTATAGGGGTTCTTATAAAGAGATAAACAAATAAAAAAAAAACCACACACTGCTTTGGATATGTCCTCTCATTTCCCAGTCTTTGTATAACTTTGTTCTGTTTAATGTTGCAACTCTGGCAAAGATATTCTGATAAGCTAAAGCTACTTCCTGTAAGATCACAGACTTGTTGAGAATACAACAGTTATCTACCTCCTGAGCTGTGCTGGCACACTTCAGTGCATGAGGAAAAAGCTTTTCATCTGACAGAAAGGTAATAACGAAAGACACAGATTAAATTTTATTTCAACAGAAATCTCATTATCAAAGAAGATATCTGTCAGAGGTTACTTCAGAGCAATGTTTCATGACACAGTGGCTCTGGTGGAATTATTATTTTAAGGAATTCCTGTACCTACCACCCCCAGGCCATTTAGTTCTGCCACAACGTCCCTCAAGCTAAAATGATTTTTGGGAAGGGTATCGTATGAATCAGACAACTGAACTGATCCAGGTTAGGAAAAAAAAATTATAAAAGGGAGATCACAGTATGCTTAACATCTAATCGTCACTGCTCTGTTTATAACTGAATCTGATCACAAGCTTGCACAGCTTTGTTAGCTATGGGGGCACGGAAAGTATGTGAATGCCATAAGACATTACTGTAACAAAGTTCCTACTCCATGAAACTTCACAATGGCCAGGAACAGACCTGTGAACAGCGCTGACCCAAAACTCCCATGTGATAAGGAACTGTATGTTGTAGAACCAATGGATCTAAATCATGCAAGAAAATGAAATGAAGACAAAGCAGCAGAAATAATACAAGTGGAACAAAAGGACATCTCTGGGCAGCCCAGTCATCTCAGGATTAACCCTGAAGAACTCCTCGGAGCCCCAAACTGACTCAGAAAAGAAGGTGACCACATACCACATCTGTCAAATTATGTAACTTTTTAAACAGCAGGCATGGTTCTAAAAACAATTATCTATGATACATTCAAAATTATACCTTATGTCCCAAGTGATTCCTGCAGCAATGGCAGGGTGAACTGAAACATCAGCCCTGGTCCTCACAGCTAAAAGTTATGGATCATTGTTGGCTTCTTTCCAGGAAAGGGGAACAGAGAGGACAGTGTCAGTGTCAGGACATGCCAGAGGAGCCACAGGGAGGGGAAAATCAGTGTTCAGGTTTGTCAAACCAAGAGAATCTTCAGATGTGCTCAGACAACATATGTCAGACTTGGTAAGGGCAAATTAGTGCATATCCAGGAAGTAGACTTTTCATAACATTTCAAGTTGTATCGCTTCGTTTGTTTTGCTTGAAATCCCCTATAAAGGCAAGACAGAGCCTGTGAAGCTTTGCAAGCCAACACATATCTACATTGGCATGGATATATAGGTGGCAGGAAGGAAGGTGGGTCATAAAATTACCTCCTGCATTTTTTGTCAGCAGTGACAGTAATTAAAGACCCTACAACTATTAATTAGCATATTTATTAGTCCATATTCCAAATAATGGTTTTTTTTTCATTTTTAATACTTCAAAGAAAAGTTCAGGGTGCTGCAGTATTCAAGGAAAGAGAAGGAAATGGTGATGCCTAAAGATTTAGTGTGCTTTTGTAGATTTTTAGAATCTTACAGGTTACATGGATTCTCCTGGTTGTTAACATTTTTAAGTGGTGTTGCAAAAGCTCTTTCTCACAGATTCCTAAGCTTTCTTATGCCGTGTCAAGGCCACAGTGCTTGTGAAGAACCACCCGCAGATAGCTTGGGATTTTACACTATCAGAAGTGGTATAAAAAGGCATATATGTAAATCACTGTCCTGTCCACATTAAAGGTTAGTTTCTCTACCAGATTTATGTAAGGTGACCTTAATATGTACTGATATGAAATTCATTACAGAAAGGAAAATGAAGACATGTGACTCATAAGAGAAGTCATTACATAATGAGGAATTTTTCGGAATTGACATATTTTGGAAAAAAAGGCAAGATAATGAAACAATTGGATGACTATCTAATGCACTTAAACAAACATGCTCAGCTTGAGAACAAATCTAGATAATCTCCTTTTTCTCTAATTAAAAGTTACTCTTTCCCTCTAGGGGAGAAATAAAAAAAGCAAAACAAGACAAAAACAGCACCAAAAAAAAGCTAAACAAAACGAAACAAAACAAAACAAAACAAAAAAAACCAACCAAACAACCCACAGTGATAATAGGCAAAACTTTTAAGTGCAATTATTAGTAGGCTTATATGGCA
>JAWWLZ010000042.1:39912078-40068154 GCA_035041345.1 Poliocrania exsul | reverse complement strand
CTCGGCAGGAGCCCAGCAGGCTGTCCAAGAACCCCCGTCGCTGGTCTGGTCCCTCTCCCGAGACCAAGACTGCGACAAGCTACAGATCTTGAATGCTTGCTGCAGCTTCTGATTGAGATCTCAACTTTGCATTTGGTTTGAGCGTGGTAAGGTCCTTCAGGTTATGAATAAGCCTTTTGCAGACTACAATAATGTATATGTCATGATATTTTTCAGTGGAACAACATGAATGGAAAAGTAAATACTTGCAGTATGCAATAGGAATAGTAGTGAGCAGTAATTCACAGTTTTTTTGGCCAGTAGCTTACATGGTCAAACTGTGAGCGAGATCTGTTATTCATTTGCCCCCCTGATGGTAGAAAAACCAATCTGGCCCTGAAAGAAGCAGATCTCCACTCTGCACTGTAAATCAGAACTGCTGGACCTAGAGCAGTTTCTTTTGTTTCAGTCTTGAGCAGTGTTCTCATAAGCACCCCAAGAAAATCCCACCCTCCACACTACTTGTACAGTATCTTTGGCTGAGATCTGGAAAAGCATACAGGTCCCTCAAGTATACAGTTCCTCAATGAGATATTTAGGTCATCGTTATCCTTTCATTGCAAGTGCTCAATCATTCATTTTGATATTTGGTGACAGATAGGTTCACTTTGAATCTGACATGCTGATCATTTGTTTTATTTTAAACTTACGTCTGTAAGACATTCCTGTTTATTCCATCTGTTATTCCAAGGTGCACTTAAGCACTGATGTATCTAGAAAATATAACATGCATTTGCTATGTCTTCCTGCATACAACCCATAGCTAATGAACAAAAGTTTTAGGATATGGAATAATCCTATCTTACAGGTGTTGGAAAATGCATGTGTCTCTTATTTATCTTCTCGATGGGTGAGAGAACACAATAAAAAAATCAATTGCTAAGGGTAGCTCTTAGTCCTGTAACTTCAAGAAAGCTGTAAGTGAATATTTGTTTATATAAAGATCAAATATAAAGATTGATTGACTGAAAAATAATTCTAGTAATAATAAACTGCTGTGGAAACTCGGATAGACTGAAATAGGGACTGATTTTCAGAGCCCCATTTATTAGCAACAGAATCCAATTAAGGTCTCCTAATCCTGGTTAGGAAATACAACACTAAATATAAACACTAAAAATAAACCATTTTTTTGGTGGCAGTGAAAACCCAATTTAGTTTACTAGTTATTGTTAAGGTGTAATTATTGTCTTCTGAGGCTATCTCAGCATGTACAGATCATACAGTATTACACATCACTTCTCAATTTATGTTGCTGTGTCTTATTTGAGCAAAATAATTTCTTTGCTGTATTCAGTAACAATAAAACACAAACATTCAATATGCTTTCTATATTTGTCTATGGCTTGCTTTGAACTGCTAATTATCTTTTGCTAACTCTTTAATTTTTTTAAGCACTGTTTTTTATAATTTTCTATACCTCTGGTCTTTATTTCTTTATTCCATTCTGCCATAATTTAATTCTGCTAATTTGAAATCCTCTTATGCACAGAGTTTCATTTTAACCTCCTATTTTTTCCTTACTTTTTCTTATTTTACCTTTTTTTTCCTCATTTTGCAGATTATAGAAACATTTCTGCATCCTAGTTATCTACTCTTTTTTAATCTATATGGATTTAAATTGCTTTAACTCCAAGTTTCCTCTTCTCTCATAATTTCCTCCTATTTCACCATCCCAGCACATCTCTCTTCTGCCTCCTCTATCAGAATTATTTGAAGTAAATAAGTTAAGGGACTCATTATTGTAGGGTCTTTTAATTTATTCATTCATCTGACAGTTGCTTCAACTAAGCTTCAACTAATAGATTTTCAAGTGTTTTGTTCACTCTGACATAGAATTTCCCAAGTGGCTGAATCTCTTTCATTCCCTTTGGGACAGTGATCCACAGCATAATAGATGTCCATTATTTTCATGGTCGTCATAAATTTCTTTCAAGCTTTTGGTGATGCCCCACTACAATAAAGAATTTTTTCTTTACAGAATTTTCTGGAGACCTTTTCTCTTGAAAGGCTGACTTTGCTCATATGTGCTCTTGCATTTACTCTGTCTTGGAGGAAAAATTCAATGTCCAAGCATTTAGGAAGTTCAAACAAAGAATGACTTGACCATACTAAATAACTTTACTTAAACTTGACAATTTCTTCAAAGCATAGAGCAGCACAGTCAGAGCTATGCTTTTCCCAGTGTCTTCCATTAAAAAAAAAAAAAAAGACCCAGCATAATCTATGATCTTTCCAGTTTCATACCATGTCTCAGCCTCACAAGACCTACACATTGGTGCACTGACTTGCCTCATAATTTTTGTACTTTGACAATTGCTCATTCCATAATCCAAAATCTTGATACTCCCAATTCTTGCACCCTTCCACACTTTTCTTCTGATTCAATAAGATTCATGCATGAAGACAGAAAGCAGTTTATTAATATTCCTAAAATTGGTGAAATGGAGAAAACAGAGATAACTCTGGGACAGTGATCTATAATGCATATTAATATGCTCTAACTGCTGGAGAAACAGAAAGTAGTCATGTGGAAAAGTGTGTCTCTTCATGAAAACAGCATCTAGACTTCGTATAAAGAGCAGTAAGTGACATAAAGGAAGGAAAAACAGCCTTCTGCAGCTATGTGTGAAAAACTTCTAATAGCTTAATCTCTGAGCCAGAAGTGTTTAAAAGAGGTATGGATGGTAAAAGAAATTAACAGCTTGCCCTACCTCACATGTTCCTGTTTACAGAGACTTCTTAACATGTCACACAAGACACACAGACAGTAAATTATTTCATAGCCAAGTTTCTATGAATTCCAGGCATTTTAAAACAGTAACAGTAACAGCACTATGACAGTCTTTTGGAAAGAACAGGAATAGAGATGTGCAGGAACTCCAGCACATTACATTTATATCACATCTCTCTGCAACTGCCAACAAAGATCTGATGAAATTGACACTAGCTCATAGAAATTACTTCATTAAAAATAAATTTAAAATAAAAAAATCCTGCTGTGATGAAATTACTCCAAAAATTATTTTTTTTTTAAAGAAAGACTGATGATGATCTTTTCTGTCCTCTCCTACTGAAATATTCAGCAAAATGACTTCTGATATCTCAGGAGTACAGTATTAAGGTTCAGAATAAAAGCTTTTACTCTTTTCTAATAGATATGTCATCTACCCATCACATACATTAATTTCTCTATAAACTGTGCATATGGAACAGAGCACCCTGGCCTACTTTATAAGAGTTAGAAACCAAATTTTAAAACCCATCACTTTTCCCACTGTACTAAAATCATATACCCCTCCCTTATTCTCACAGATCCATTTTTATATTTTCTAACTGCTGACCATTGCTATGGCAAGCAGACACTCACAGAACACTGATGACCCAAGTTACCCCATTCAGGTGAAGAAAGAGATCTTGAATTTTTTCAAGTCCACATTCTTATTTTCACTTTAACTATAAGTGTGACTTTGAGGTATTGGCAATCATTCACATAATTTCTTGGATTTGCTTGGGTCATCTCACAATACAATCACAGCTCTCACAAAATCCTTCAACTCATCTTTTATCATCTTTCAGAATATTTATCCAGGCCATGTTGACACAAGTGGAGTGCCTGAAGATAATTCTTTAAGATGAAACCTATCCAGCAATTCTGAACCTCTGAGTCTCTGTTGAGACATTTGATAATGAACAATTTAGAATAATCTAAAGTGAAAACAGGGCTATAAGTATTATAAGTGACAAAATATATCACTGTCCCCATATTTTTCCTGTAAGGCAGATTGTTTTCGCAATGAAATCAGGGCCTGGAGTATAATGAGAAGGAGAGTAAAATGGACTAAGTATTTTCCTCAAACTGAATGTGCTTGATAAGACTGATTTTTTTGTATTTTTCCTATTTTATTGTAAGCTTCTAAGAAAGAAATATTATCCCTATAACTCAATTTATTCCTAAACCGCAAGGAATTGCCTTATTTCACTGATCAGGAATTGTCTGAAGGATACAAAAACACTTCATTGCAATTTTGCCTTTGGATGGATGGTCTATAGGTATCAGACACAGGCTGAAGAAATGGGATTGTATGCTCAGCTCTGTATAATATCAACCAGCAGAGGACAAACCTGATCTGACATGTTTGTTTTGACTAACTCTAATAGATTTTAATTTATTAATCAGCATATTTTTCTGTGGGGGAGGTTGGTCTCTGCCCCTGAGTTGCATGACTCCCATCAGGAGCTGACAAGCTGGCAAGGTCAGCATGACCTTGAGGCAGCCTGAAGCAGAAGTAAACAAATTACCCCAGGTAAACAACGTCAGGCTGGCGCGGTTGAAGGGCTACCTGGCGTGTGATTGGGGCATGGAGCTGGCTCTCAGCCAATGGGGGCAGACCCCCAGCGTGTGATCAGAAACCCTCCTAGCCTATCCAAAGTTGTTTATGTCCGTGTGTACCCCCCAAAACCCTATATAAGTTGTTGACCCCCCAATAAAGTTGGTTCATACGTTCCGGTTTTTAACCTTAGCACATGGCTGTATCTCTATGAGAAAAACGCACATTGCGACTAGAAGCCCAAACCCGGAGTCACATCGGGGCTGGCAGCAGGGACATGGGAAACCCTTTCGCTATGCAGCAACTTTTCCCTACATTTTTCCTTCTTACTCTTTCCACTGCATCAAAGCTACATCTTCTAGCACTACATCCAGGATCTCTTCCTTCATATTGCTATGTGAATTTCAAAGGAATGAAAAAAATAATTTTTCAAGGCAAGTTCTAGCCATGTGGGCAACTACTTGTTTTCAAGACATTGGTCCTTCTTCATGATCTTTTGAATCTTATGCAGGTGGGAGAAATAGAATTTATCTGAAAGATTATATACTTTCTAATATTTATCACATACATTTCTCTCTTAAACATGTTTATTCTTCTTAATTCTTTAATCTTCTTTTCCATACCAGACACGATACTCCCCACACTAAATTGTCTCCAATGATAGTTTATTTTCCAATTTCTTTAAACACATCTTGACATTTGTTCAACCCACTTTCACTTATTATTTGATGGCATATGTGTTTTTTTAACTGTACATTAATTGGAAGGTTTTAATTTCTTTTCAGGCATGAATACATATAATTTATTTTAACTCATCAACCAGTTCCTGCATTCTTTACTAATTCTGTCATTTTAAGAGTGCGTAGGGGGAACTAAATAAATGCTGAAAGTTTGGGATGAAATCAGATATGATAAATGAAGGAAGAGAAAGTATGATATTACACTTTGTGCAAATCAGATCAAAGTCAAATATTATTTATTGCCTAATTTCCCCTTGTACACATTGTACCAAGAAGGAACAGTGTGCTGTGTCAACAAATGTACAGATTAATTTATTCCTGAAACTACATGTGACCCTGTTTATTTCAACGTAGCTTAACTGTTCTCCTTCGCCTAATGATAACTAATATCTAGAGGCCCAGCTTCAGCCAATGAGTCAACCTGACGAATCAACTCCTAACTTTCCTAATCTGTTTTCTGAGAAACCCTTTCATTTTTTATTTAAAAAAGAGATATGGGAAAGGATTTTCCTTGCAGAATTTTTGATATGGGCAGAATCCCCACACACCTCCCTCCCTAAAAGCACTATTTATGGTGCAAGACATTTTCTTTCAATATCAATTTTTGGACTAGAAAGTATGCGGTACCCCTTGAGTATTTTGCATATATATATTAAAATATATAAATATATTTGAATGAAGCAGCTTTCGTTTGCATGAAATCACCATACAGTGAAAGTACCACTAACATGCATAATTTTCAGGTAAAATTTCCACAGAGTGATGTTCTGTGGGCAAATGGTTATAACAAATATTTTATGAGCCAATAACTACTGTCAACTTTGACAATAACTGCAGTCTAACCAGCATGAGTTCACAGTTCACATCCAGAATGATTTTCTGAATCAATAAGAATTCATTGCTTATCCTAGGTTATTGATTATTGTTAAAATTATTAAGCTTTGAAGAAGTAGAAAAAAATTAGTGTTGACAAAAAAAAATAATATTTAGAAGTGTCTGAATTTTAATAACTTCTATTAATTTGAACCCTGTAGAAAAATACAGAGATAATACATCACCTTGTTAGACTGATATTTCTCACAGACAGTTATGCACCAAATTTTCCTCAGACTGAAAAGCACTTAGACCTTTAGGAGGATTCTATCTGCATTAAGCAGTCTGCCACGTGCCATACAGCTCACAAAATGTGTCAGAATGTAGGCTGACTGTGGAAGAGACATGTTACGATACTTGCTATGCTCTAGCTTCAAGTAGCATTATCCTGGCTTGTGAAACAGTGCTGTGTTCACACAGTGTAATTTAAAAAAACAATTTTAGCATTTCTGAGATGAGGCAGCATCACAAGGACATGAACAAAAAAGAATCTGTGAGTCAAAGAACACCCCCTACACGTGCTAACATATTTTTTCTAAACAATAAATCTTTGATAAAGATTTTTTCCCCACAAGAGTCTTTAATACTAAACCATGAAAGGCAGGCATTTTCTGGAAATATTTCAATACCTTCACCAACAAATAGAATAACTGAGACTTTAGTTTCTTCTGTATCTCTGTAGTGACATCTTAAACTTTACAGCTACAACATATGATATCACTGCCTCATGCCAGCCTAAAAGCATGGGTTCAAAGGAGCTTTCCTATATCTTCAACTACACTGACTTTCTGAAAGCTACTATACTTGATGTACTTTGGATTCTGGTTGAAGAGTTTGTTGTGAGGCATAAGCACACCTTACAGTCCTATCTTATAACTCTTCAAATGTCTTTACAGGTCTCATGAGAGGTCTCTAGATTGCCTCTTTGGCCCCAATCAATCCTGAATGAAAGGGCTTCACTGCTGTTGACTGAGTACACAGAGGAAAAAAACTTTGCACAATAGTCTTTTCCTTAAAGAATACTTTTCCCACTCTTTCACCGACTATAGATGAAAGGCCACACACTAGGCATAAGGCCATATTTCTGCCCTAAGGTAAATACTTTTTAAACACTCAAGGCAAGCTCACAGGTCAGATTTAGAGAAGCCTGTTTGAAGATCTGAGCCACTTTACTGTCTGTAGGATGTCTCCATGAGAGATAGAGATTGAGACAACCTAAAGAACTAGTTTTTAACTTACTTCAATTGTATTTAAAGAATTATCTCTCTGGGTAAGATTCTGGACACTAAGCAGAGAAAAAAAATGACATGGTTGGTAAAAATGAGACCAGTAATTCAGCATAAGCCAAAATAAAACAGAATAAAAACCAAAATAAATGAAACTTAGAAGACAAAATACCAAACCAACCAATCAATCCCTTTAAAGAATGCTTTGGCATTTATCTGTATGTATGTATGTATGGCTAGGCTTCATGAACGAAGATTTGGGAAGGGCTCTACTCACATGGGTGTGTCCTTCGAGCCTGTGCAGTGGATTTTTTAGGTGAGGCACAGCGTGCACAGAACTGGCACCACCCTTTAACTGCTGAGGTCCATCTGCCACGGCTGAGCAAGCTTGGACAGTGACAGTGAAGTCGCCAGGACTAGAACCTACAGCCACTGGTATTCCTAGGAGGTACCATCCAAGTACTGACTGGGGCTGACCCTGCTTAGCTTACAAGATCTGACAGCATCAGGCATCAGGGTGACATAGAGCTCTACGTGGAGATTGCCTTTCCTGCTATACTTACACTTAAAACCGCTCATATAGCAAATAAATCTGCTAGCTTCATTAGTTATGGTAAAATAAAGAGGAATTTCACACTACAAACTATGTAACTTGGATAACAAAATCAAAATTGGCATTTAAAAAATATTAGCAGCAGAGAGTATATTTTTTTCAGTTCAGTCTGAAAAGCAAGTATTATGCTTGACAGAGGGATTAAATAATCTAAATTCTAAATGCAGCTTTAAGGATTCCTTCAATTTTATTCAGCAGAAAGTATTCACAATCTAAAACTAACTACATAAAATGGCATTACAACTATAAATGAAAGAAAAATGCACTTGCTACTTTTTTAACGACTGCTCAAATGACCCTACAGCTACCTCACATATTGTTCCACTAAGATGTCTCTCAGTCTGAACTTCAACTCTTGGCATTTACACATTTATAAAGCAGCAGTCCTTACCAATCCAATCTATACTCAGGCCAAGGTGAAGAGAAAGGAGAAACGGAAACAAATATTAAAGAAAGACAATTATCCATGAAGTTCCAGGAGAACTTCAGGACTGAATGCCAAAGGTGCCAAAAAAGTGAAGGAAGTTAATAAGAAAAAAAAAAAAAGCAAAGTAGGACAGGGGAAAGCAGCAGTATTGTGGTCCAGAAGAGTCTTTCAGTATTATCCTCTGAAAACATTAGGCAGGATTGAATGATTCACACTCCTAAGAACTCAGAGTAGGAAGAAGAATAGAAAGATAGGACAATAGCAGCTTTCCGTATTTGTATGGACCACCTTCTATATTCTGCTCTGTCAACACCATGTCTTGGTCCTACTGCTCACTGAGAACAATGTGGTAATCAATGCAAGAAAGAAGGATGAACAAAGATGAACAGGATGTTTAACTCAAAGCAGGATTTTAAGGGGTAGATAATACTAACTTTAAAATACACATGACCTGAATGACTTTGCAAGATCTGCAAAACCTTTTTTACTTATTTATTTTATTCTTTGTGTCAATTACTAGCATCATCTAAACAATTCAACTCCAACAGCAGTTTAATTGAACCAAGAAACTCAACACTCTTACCCTAACTTTGCCTTCATGTAATGGATATTAAGACTTTTTTCCCCTGCAGAACTGATTCTGGAAAGGACTAAAGCACATATGCAAGTCCCAATGCCTTACCCCAGATGTGAACATACAACATTTCACTAACACTACTACATGATGGAAAAGGACAAACACCTGAGCAACATGCAGAACTGGTTCTGAAGCCAACAGCTGCAAGGCCAACTTTAGTCAGGGCTTATACAGGGCTTTTCAGATCAGGTGTAGAGTCACAATAATGCAGTAATACAGCTTTTGGAAGCAACCTAGTATACGTTCTTGCTGTACATTCCATTGCAAATCCAGTAGCTACATACAAAAATTCAGCAAAACTTGAATGCACGGCTAAAGTTAAGCATCCACTTGATGTACCTGGTCAACTATTTCCATGAAGGATCTTCAAAGCTTACTAACAAATAACAGGGCAAACACCAGGAGTCTAAAATTTCATCAGGAAAAATAACCAAGCAACTAATACTTCTGTGGCAGTCTAAGCCTCTCTCTGTTATTTTCTACTCCCTCAATCAGTGTCTGTAACACATACATTACATACATGACTATCTTTGATGTTCAGATGTGGACTTCAAGGTATGAAATTGCAAGAAGGAAAAAGATTGTGCTTTTTCAAGCTTACTTTTTGTACTACAGGGAAAAGTAGAGTTAATGAGGCATAATGAGTACAATTATTTTGTGTGTCATTATAATTTTATATTAAACATGAGGCAATCATCACCATAGAATGACGCACAGTAATTGTAAAAGATGGGACAGCTACCACCCACTTTTAACTTTTGTTTGTTTTTACATTTTGTGAAGCTTCTTTCACTATAAAAGAACACTCCGATAATGGGAATGGTTTTATATCACTTGGGCTGCTCATTAGATTGAAAGCAGCACAGAGAAACACTTGTGCCCTTCCCTCCCTAGGGTCAAAACATGCATACACTCACTTCAGGATCCAGAAACTAAATCAATCAGTCTTGCATGTTTCTCCCTCATGTGCTGACAAACTGTAACAGGGTAATGCTTGGATCACTTTAAAGTTATTTGAAATACCAGTCATAACAAAAATAGCAGAACAAGACCAGAAATGATGCAGCTGAAACATCTCAAGTCCTCATTATAGCTCCACCAGCCAAGGGATGGTAGCTGCCTGCCACACAGTGAGGCAGCCAGGAAAGCTGGAACACACATGGTAGCTTAGAGGCAGCATCACCACTTCCTTCTCAATTGACTCTTCCACGGTACATGTTGGGGTTCTTTTAAGAGATAATCTATGCCCCATGCTTTTGAATATTTTTTCCACATTGTCAGTGATAGACAAAAACAGCCTGGGGGAACATAAATTGCAGAAAGGCTTTGGCTGCCTGTGGGGGTAGGGACATTCTCACCTGAGGCAGGACACTATGCTGTCTGCACTGCCTGCAAGGTGCCCCTGAAGGGATGAGAAGAAAGTGCTGGTGAGGTGCTTATCAACCATTCTTCACTGAGGATTGGAGATGGAGAAGCCGCTGAATATGTTTGCCTGAAAGTCCCATAGCAGCAGATGAGATTATATTTTTACAAGTACTACAACACAGAGGATCTGATTATAAACCATCACTATGTGAGACAACTCCATTTCCAAAGCAGTTCAGCCACATTAGTACACAAATGCACCTATGCTAAAAGCTTGCCTTACAAATGACCTTATTAGTACAGCACATCAGCTCAATATTGCTGCACGACATCCAGCAAAAAGTGGCTTTAATCCAGCTACCCCAGAATACAGATGAATCTGGAACAAAACACTCATTTCTTTGCTTTAGCAAAACTGGTCTTCACAGATTTCTACTTCTTTATGAGTTCCCATATGGAGAGTTTTTGAAGGGATCCCTCACTGCTTTTTAGCCTAGGACAGGTCTTTGCAGAAGAGAGGAAAAGCAGACCATCACGGAAAATAACCCTACCACTTCAAAATTTTCAGAAGTTAGAAAATACTATTGAGGAGAAACAGCTACAAGTTGAAGAAAACAGAAATGAGTAGTGACAACCTCTTAGTAGCTTAAAAATAAGGAAAACACTTCTCCACTCTACAGTTTGACTGAGCAGCCCATTGTCTCACTCTCCGAATAGCCTATTTAGCACTAGCATTCATAAAACTAAAAAAAGAGGCAAACAAAAATAAATTGTTTTTCCTATGTCAACCTCATTTAATTACTGAAGAGTAGTTTGAATTGATTATCTCCTAATGCTTTGGCAGGACTGGCAGCCAGTATAGTCCAGTCAGACTTGCCTGATTGTATAAGAAACAGAAAATAAAATTAGCATAGTCAAAGCCAGGGATAATCTCAGATGTATTCAAAATAATGAATAGAGCTGGGTGACAGGTCACTTTAGCTGTGAGTTTCTTATACCCAGCTTTGTTACAATGTGTGTGGGCTAGTAAATATTCAGCAGAAGTTTAACAAGGTATTTTAAGGAGATTTAAAGTCAGCTCAGCCATGTCTGTATCATCATACTGACATGCTGTCTTTGCTTTTACATATCTTACAAGACACTTAATGTCAGCATATATGGCAAGAAAGCAGACGATCATATATATACACAACTCTCTGCTTACTGAGATTTGTATGATGAAAATAGCTCATCTTGTCTCCTGGGAGCATAACACCCAGTAGTCTAATTTCCAGACAATGCTGCAGCCACTCCTACTACTAGACAAAAATTGACATTTTTTTTTTATCACAAAATTTGGCTCAATGCAATCAGACAACTATTAATATCTGGGGATCTCTACCAAGAGCAAAAATGGAACATACATTAACTAATTGATTGCATATACACTCTTTTCTTTCCAAGGAATGCCAATGTTTTAATGTAAGCTTTACATTGTCACTAATCTCATAAGTGTCAGTGCCTCGTGTAATCACTCTGGTGTGCTGCCTTGCTTTTCATTTAATTATTTCTTGCTCTCATGTGCTAGTTTTGAAAAAAAAAAAAAGTAAAATAAATGGGATGAGCTTGTTCACAATTAACAAAAGTCACTTACTGCAGCAATAAGTTCAATAATTTTCCTAGG
This sequence comes from Poliocrania exsul, assembly GCA_035041345.1. Taxonomy (NCBI): domain Eukaryota; kingdom Metazoa; phylum Chordata; class Aves; order Passeriformes; family Thamnophilidae; genus Poliocrania; species Poliocrania exsul. Next base: position 40,056,240 of record JAWWLZ010000042.1, on the reverse strand, counting down.
GTGAGAAAGGATATGAAGAAGAGTTACAAAATCAGACTGATAATTACTATAATGATGCTTTGCAAGGCATCTTATCTGCCAAATCTACTCTTTTTACTCCCTATGAGCTCACAGTAACTATCTGAATTTGTCTCTTACTATCACAGCTTTTAAACTATGGCATATAGAACTGTTTAACCAAGAAGCACAACTCTGTTAGCAGATGACTTTGCATCGTATAATAGGTTTCTGAGTCAAGGACTGAAAAAACCTAAGTGTTCCAAGCACTGTCAATTTTTTCTTTCACAGACAGGCTAAGCAGTCAACTGATCCCTTCTCACTTCTGACAATTTGCGAATAAGGAAGGCTTAGTCAATATCTACATTGCACTCACAGGTGGTATTTTGACGATTCTCATATAAACTTTCATGTGTGCCAAGAGCAGTACAGCCATGCAGCATGGAGTTCAGGATCCCACCTGGATCTGCCACGTATGCTGAAACCACAGAGACACAGCTAAACACTGTTACTGATCCCTAAACTAGCAGGTTTACTGCCTGTTTGGATGTGTTTACATAAGCTGTGGTCACATTTCATTACCCCATAGATACAACCTTTGAGAGACATAGCTGGTCAATGTAACAAATAGCTGACGTTTATACATGAACAGGAAGGCATCAGTATTTGACAGTAACTCTTTAAAGTGGTTGAATGCAGGGGGAACTACAGTCATTTCCTAGGCTGAATTATATGATCTCATTTCCTCATTTTTATTACGTAGCATTGACATTATTTGCATCAGATGAAATAAAGAAACAGCACTTCCCTGGTACTGTCCTTTACTATTTCTTATATTTTCTACTCAAAGAAATAGAACATTTGGTGAACATATGAAAAATCTTCATTAGCATGATAGATATCAGATTCAAAATGGAAAACTACCAGGATGGGGGCCATAATACCAATACACATCTTTAATTTCAGAATACAGAACTAATATCAGTGAAAAAGAAAGTATCCTCTTACCTTAGGGTCTTATTTTCTCCATGTTAATGCCAAACCTGTAACACCTAAACAAAATATATTCCTGCTTTTCCTCATTTTGTACTAATGCACATACCACTGCAACTCGAAAGGACATTTTTTAAAGTATCCTCTTTAGATGTAGCTGATAAAATCAGACAATTCAAAGGCAAAGACAGATTGAAATAAAGAAATCATACACCATAAAGAGCAAATATTACCTTTTGCAGGGTTTACTTTTATCCCTGACCTATACAGCATCTCCTCATTCTGCCAGTCCCCATTTCTGACAACAGTCTTGAGTCCATAGAAAATAATTAATGTAGCAGTGGAACAAAAAACCAAGTTCTTCAAAAAGCGCTTTTGGGCTTTGACATAAAGGGCCCTGACACCTACTGTAACCAGCAGGCAGAAGCCCATACTAGGAACATACAGCACACGCTCTGCTATTACAAAGCCAACATAGAAAAATAGGTTTGTGGCAGGAACAAAGGGCACTATTAACAAAGAGAGAGACAGAATGACAATGTTCTCAGTTGAAGGAAGCTGTAGTTTCTTAATTTCATGCTTTTTTATGCCATTCTCTTCTTTTGATGAAAAGCTTGACTTCACCTCCAGTGTCTTGTACTCCATCTCCGAGTGGCAGCTATGCCCATTAGCATTTGGCTTGCCGTTCATTACAGTTCTCCCATTGCATTCTCTCTCATTGCTGGAGCCCTTCAGGCTGAAATAGGCAAGGAGGAGGAGTCCAGCATAGAAGGCCACAGTGTGTAGATTCCGCCAGTCACTGACTGCTTTTAGAAGAGGCACGGCATCCATAGACCAGTCAAAGCTGAGGGTATCTGGGCACAGCAACAGCCAGAGGTTCTTGGTTGGCAAGTAAAAGAAGGTTAGTGTACGTGTGAGAAAACTGTCTGAGTCAGCTGCTGGATTGTCAGAATTGGAAAAACTCGGGGGCTTGTTGCCCATCCAGTACAAGCGAACACCCAGCAGTGCAGTGCCCCAGGAAGTCAATAAACCAATGCTGAAGAACAGGGTCAAATTCTTTCTCTGAAAAAAAAAAAAAATAGTGTAAGTCAACACCAGGTACTTCGTTCTGTAAATCATACACAAAAGGAACCAAGAAATCACTTGGTACAACTTTTTTCAGTAATAGAAACAAGCACAACAGATCTTGGTCTCTGACATTTGGATCACAAAATACTGGGTGGGGTATGTTGACCACAGACTAAAAGAACTGGCTCTTTTATTTAAACAGTATCCAGCCTGTATCAGAATTGACCCTTCAGACATCTTAGGGCTATCAGTCCTTGTTTATTTGTGTAACTCTTTGAAAACTCTTTATTTTAGAGGAATTTATTGAATCTTACAATAGTTCCTACATAACCTTCAAAATCCTTTCTTTGTTCCAGGCTGTGACCAAAACACCAGCTTGCCTTAACTAGATTTAAAGTCTAAAGAATGTTCCAGTTCCATTTTCCCTAATGAAAGTCCCTCCTAAGGCATTTCACCAGAAAACTGATTAAACTTCGCAAGAAGGCATGAGAGGAAAACAGATGAGGATTCCATGGTTAGGTTACCTACCTCCCATATATTAACTACAGTGATCATTTGGAGACTTCAGACTTAACTACTACTGAAAGTCCCACTTCATTTTGAATAGAACACAGAAAGTTTGACTTCAACATGAGAAAGAACTTCTTTATATTGAGGGTGGTAAGGTACTGGAAGAGGCTGTCCAGGACGGTCACGGAGTCTGTCTCTCTGGAGACATTGAAAACCCACCTGGACACATTCCTGTATAAGATGCTGTAGGGAATCCTGCCTTGGCAGAAGGATTGTATTAAATGAGCTCCAGAGATCCTTTCCAGCACTAAATTCTGTGATCTCACAGCTAAACAATACATAGAGTGTTTTTCTTCAAGCACACCATATTAAGTGCTTCAAAACCTTTCACATCTTCATACACACCTAAACAGTATTACATGAAGCAGTTGACTCCACCTATCCACGTCATCATGCTAGCAACTTGAAGATCCTCCACTTATTTATGGTGTAACAAAATTTTGCAGCAGGAGGTGCTTCTTGGGTAAGCTCTGCTCTCAATTATATGGGGGCCCGGTTTACATTATTCTCTCTTTACAGAAGAATCTCTAGAAGCTAAAATATTTGTATTTTTATACTTCAATTTGTAAGATGCCTTTTGTAAGAAAAAATATCCTCATTGCCAAATAGTTCTGATACAGTGTAAGTGCTTTGATAACCTTTCCTCCATTATTAAAAGGAATTATTTGTCAGTCATGTTTCATTTTATTAGGTCTCTTTTCCATCTCATACTATACATTTCTGGCATGGTTATTCAATATTTACTTACTTATTCAGAAGTAGGAACTCACACTGGAATGTTTTATCTTATTTCCTCAAAACAGTTCACTTTTCTCCTTTGTAGGCAGGCTCAACTCTTGCTATCATGAGATACAGATGATTTTGCTGCTTCATTTTAAGTCAATTATTAATAGTTTCCTAGAATCAGTTTACTAATGTTCCAGTAATAAGATGCAGTCTAGTCATGCTCATTTATAAATTATCATGAAGAATTACATTCTTTTTCAAATTTCTATAGAGTTTCTCCGCATGAAGTTTAAAATATTAAATGGCAGTTAGATATTAATGCATTCAGTTTTGATGCAATATGGAATGATTTAATGGAGGCAGTAATAGGGAACAAACAAATTTATAATGAGACTATTTATGCACTTGTATCAGAAACATCTAAAAAATGCTGGCACTTTTTATACATGGGGCCATAGATTTAATTTGCCATGTTAATTCCAGTTTGATTTATTAGCTTTTGTATATCTCTGTATCTCAGAAAATCCACTCTTTTTTGGTAATGTATCAATCAAAACACACATCTACACTTCATGATAACTACTCTCCCTGGAAAGGCTATTAGAACAACTTTAAATTTTTAAGCAGGAGAATACTTTGCAACTCATCTCACATACAATTTCACCCATGCCTGCCAGAACTGCTTAAATGCTTTTAATGTTATAAAGCTGTGTAAATTGGTTATCATTGAAACTCCCAACTAAGTTTATATTTGAAATAAAAGGATTATTCAGATTTCATGGATTTCCATGTATGTCCTTAGTAAAACCTTATGTCCCTGGTTCAACTTGTCCTTTCGTTCCTGTCATACTGTGCTACATTAATTTTTTTTTGCCCATCCTTCTGGCTCAATTATTTTCAAACTCATTTCCTTCAAACATGCATATACACAACTCTCAAATGTTAAATGCGACATTTTTTTCCTTTTATGAATTCTTATAAAGTCTCTTAAGAGGAGGCTGCTTAGGCAGAAAGAAGCTGGGAAGTGAAAGATGGTTTTTCTTTATTTGCTTGAATTAGAAATTCAAAGCAAGTTTTTGCTTGAAGGCTACATACCACTTAAAAGATTAAGATATCCCAAATACTAAGGAAGTCAAGATTAACAGATGAGAAGTGAATTTTCATGGTCTGATTAGACTGTTTTGTTATTTTGTTAATTCTTACTTTACAACTAGGAACAAATGTCACTTTCCTAAAGTCCTAACCATTCCAATGTTCAATTAAATGCAGAGAAAGTTCACGTTACGAAGTTCTCTAACAAAACCATGCTACAGCAGATATGCCATTCCTCATGGATAATGCTGAAACCTTCTATTAAAGGTTCAAAGAAAGGTGGTTGAGGGGAGGGTTTCTTGTGAGCATTTTTCTCTCCCTACCAACACAAAAGTTTCGGAAGTTGAAGAGCCAGATCCGAGAACAAAGGAGTGGTTGATGACTCTAGATTCCAACTGAATGGTGGGGTGGAGGTGAGGAACAGACTTCCAGCACCTGAGAGGGAGAGAGGCTTTTCCTGTGCTGCTGGCTTCCCTGGGTTTTGGGCAGCTGCTGAAGGAGAAGCCACTGATTGCTGAGCTGGTGAAAGCTCCTGGCTCTGCTCTTCACCTTCCCCCCTTCATCTTTGGGCACCCTGAGCTTCAGAGAGAGAGGAGAGACAGAAGGCACAGCTGCCTCAGGATACACTGCAGACCCTGTTTTCCTGGGGACCGACTTTGAATGCAACATTTCTGGGAACTACCACCACTCCTCAACTCCCAGTGTTTCCTTTGGGGGGGTGAGAGCGCGAGAGAGCGAGCGAGAGCGAGAGAGCGAGAGCTCTTCCCCAGAGAAAAGGCTTCGTCCTGCCCCCACGTGAGTCATACACCCCATCTATCCCTAGAAATGCTAACAATCTCTACCTCGGAGGTAATCCATCTTCATTGCTGGAGTAACTATTTGCAGCCTTCCCTTTAAGCTTACACTTAAGAGCTCTAAGATCTGTATCCTTGTATCCATGTTGGTACTACAAAGAACACAAATTATCCATATACAATATTGTGTTTCATGCTTTAACTAAACATTTTTACTATTTTTAAGCATTTTATATGACTGTCATATCTAAGCATTCACTCATGGAGCTTGAGCTGAGCAGGTGGTTTTCCACACCAGCATATCAATTTATCATACTGTAAAGCACTAGTTAAAAGAAAGTTCTGGTAGATTCTTTAGTTTAGTTAACTGACTACATGAGTGAGGTGCAAATATCCTGTTGTTGCCTCAGATACAAATGGTTTGCATACTTCCCCAGAAACTACTTCAGACATGGATCTTTTCAAAAGTCAGTAGCTTTACAACTTTTTTAAATTAACTACATGTTCCCAACATTTAGTAATAACCAGTATAACACTGACATGCCATTGTGAATTTTCAGATTTCAGAGGAGACTCAATCTAGAACCAAGATTAAAACAGACCATAACACTTAAAACTTCTGTCACAACAACTTAAAGTAAGATGCCTTTTTTCTTTCTTCTTATTTCTTTTTAAATCACACAGATAGCACTGGCCTACAAATTCATTCCCCCTTTTCCTCTCTCAACATTCATGACTCTTGCACAGCTTTTATCCCTCTGTGCTAATATAGTCAGAGATAATGAGAAAGGTTTAGCATATATTTTAGCTTTACTTTCATCCAGGCTTTGGAAGAAAATCATTCCAGCAATTTGAAAAAAAAAAACACCAAACCAAAAAACAATTCCAGCAATTTATTAAATAATAAAGCCAGTTCCCCTGTAGACTTTTGCCTGCAAAGAAAGTGTTTTCAAAATGAACCCTACTCAGACAAGCACTTTCACTAGTAACCCTTTCTCTGAGCCTCCTGACAGCCTGTGCTCCTCTGACCTGACTGTGTACATTTAGTGCAGTCCAGCAGCAGAAGAGATCTTCTGTAATGCTTGGCAGAAAGGATTTGGATTACTGTACTCATGAGTCCTAATCCAGCCCATCTGCCATATGTTTTGACACCCCCATAAATCCTCTAACCTTTCTTAAGTAGTCATTTTCATCTGGAGAAAAAAATGAGGAGTGATTTAGATCAGATTTAACATCTTTGCTGCCTGCTAACAGGCAAGTATGACCACTACAATTTTAGTCTTTGTGACTGTAGAAACCTTCTTCATTATCCTATCAAAGTCCCTCAGCACAACCCACCAACATCGCCCATTTCCCTTCCATTAAATCCTAATTCCTCACTTCATTATACTGCCCTTAAATAAGGTACTGCAGCAGATTTCTTCACTGGGCAACCCCTGCCAAACCTCAGTCATCAAGTAAGTGGTATCCAAAGCATTTTCAAAGGACACTGTTCTATTAACCTCACCTTGTGCATTTCACAAAGGAGTATTAAATACAGCACATGGTCAAGACAGTCCAGATATCAAAACCATCACACACAAAATGTTATTTTTAGAACTCATGAAATGCAGAAATGAAAGTAGATAACTCACTAGGCATTACTCACAGGAGTTTCTTTTCCAGCTTACAGCTCCTTAAAAATACATTGGCTTGAAAACTGGGATTTCCCAAAGTACTAAAATGCTGCCAGATCACTAGACTGACAGCATCTTTTTTCCATAGCAGGTAAAGGCTCCTGGATCATAGCTCAGCCAAGTTTGAGCCAAACTAGAATTCAAAACATACCTCCACCGGGAATGAAGCTGTTTACCACTAGCCCTGCTGCACCACAGTACTGAGATGGAAGTGGTCTTTAACGCCACTTGATCACCAGACCAGTTTGCTTCTGCTCACGTGACCCATTAAATGAGGTTCACTAATTTACATTGGTGATATAAGAGCTGGCCTGAAGGTCTGTTTTTCCTCTGAGTAGGAACTCTGTCTATGGCTTGTCCAATATTGGGACCAACTATACATATTTAATGACATTTACTTCTAGTGTTATGACCCACAAAATTCTTCCTCAACAAGGAAGTCAGTGCATTGATAACACAGCTTATGTTCACATATTTTTATCGTAATTAGCCCATAGCACAAGGTAAACAGCACAGGCCTCCCACAGGGTCACAGCCTCCTTCGGCATCCATCTGCTCTGGCATGGGTCTCCTCCACGGGCTGCAGGTGAATTTCAGCACCCCTGTGGACCTCTATGGGCTACAGTGGCACAGCTGCTTCACCATTAGCTGCATCACAGACTGCAGGGGAATCTCAGCTCCAGCACCTGGACTCCTCCTCCCCCTCCTCCTTCTGCACTGACCTTGGCATCTGCAGAGTTGTTCAGATGTTCTCACTCTGCTCTTCCCTGGGTGCAATTTTCATCTGCACAATAACTGTTTTTTTCTATTCTTAAATATGTTATCACAGAGGTGTTACTGTCACTCCTCATGGGCTCAGCCTTGGCCAGCGGCCAGTCCATCCTGGAGCCACTTATTTGCTTTAAAAAACCAGAATATTTAAAGCTGATTTTTGTGCAGCTATTTTATTTTCAGATCTAGCAGTTCAGCAAGACAAGAAAAAGATTGCTAAGTGACTCAGAACCCATCTATGTGACAAACTGAATACAGGTTATATTGTAACTAAAAAAATATTTTTAAAAATCACACACTCCCTCCCTCCTCCCCCCCTTTCTACACTGACAAAATACGTTTTTATTCTGTAGGTACAACAGAATGGCCAACAGACACTCACAAGTAGCATAACTACTATGCTTGAAGTCAGTAACCTTTAGAAGTAGGAATACACTTCACAGTATCAGCCACTTACTAGTGATTTATTTCAGATTCAGTGCTTATTATAAATAGCAGCCTAAAGGACGTCTCCTGTGGTCTGGATGCAATCTCCATTTAATTACTACTTATTCTATGCTACACTAGCATCAAATTTCAAACAATGGGAACCACAAAGAACTGAAGAAGCTAAATGCAACACAGCAATGGCTAATAGTCTCAGAAAGCCTTTAGAAAATCACACACCTTGAAGATTCAGTGTCCAGCCAACAGCAGATGAAAGGTAATTCACAAAGAATGCTAACAAACAGTAGGTCACCACCACTGATGAAAGGCTTTGTTTCCAAGTGTATTGAGAGGAACTCCTCTCAAATTCCTAGTCAAAACAGTCTGAAGCACACCTACATGCTCCTTTCTCACCTAACCTAGTCTTGCCTCCCATGTAGCTAACCAGGTAGCTATGAAGCACCGGCAATAAAATTCTGAAAATATATGCTTGAGAGTTTGAAGAATAACATATTGGAGTAGAAAAAAAAAAAGCCTAAAAAAACCAAACCACCTCATAAAAGAAATTGCATGAACAACCTTTGTAAGATTTGACCAGTAAGTAGTGCAATCTTGAGAAGCAAGACTGGGAAAATTACCATTTTAATAACAACTTCATTTGTTCCTCTTTTTCATTAGATTGCTAGCATTTTAATAGAGCTGGTTATGGTCAAATACTAATTTGAAGAAGCTTGCTGTGTCCTCTGTTAATTACTGGGGAAGTTTATCTGCATTCATCCCCTATTCACTACACTAAATAGAAATGGGAATGAATACCTATTAGAAAATGAACAGAGAAAACAAATTAAACTGTTTGCAGAAAATAGCTCTGGCTAGTAATCGCTATCCAATGATAGCAAATACTGTTGCAAAGATATCAAAGGAGGAGAAATGCACAAATGTAAGAATATTTAGCTAATAATAAAGATTGTAAACACTTCAACAGAAAACTTTCTCAAATGTATGTTTGATAACAATAACAGAATACCCTGAATAGGATGTCCTCTACTTTGTTTCCCTACACAGGAGATATGTAGAAAACAATATAAAAATTATTGGTGGGGGTTGTTTCCTACCCTTAGTCTAGATACCTTTTCAAGAGGTACTTAAAGAAATATTTAAGCATAGCCTTTCAAAAACACAAACTGCATTACCAGGGTCTGAATCAGAGATGGAGTTAAAGGTAAAGCAATTGTTGACCTCAGGAATGCAAAACCAAATCCTTAATAATCCAAATAAAGGGAGATTAAATATAGTGAAGCAGAATATGGATGACAAAGCTTACTTCATTACATGGAATGTCATTACTCTCCATTAAGCCAATGTGAAGAAATGAGGCAGTTAGCAATCTCCTGTGAACCAATACCAAGATACTTCTTAACCAAACTCTTAGAGGGTAGAGAATTTAAACGAGGTCAGTTACTGGTACTGTAAGAGGTATGTTGAAACCCCTTAACCGATTACATTAAACTAACTTGAAAGCCTGCACAGTTTTCTTATTTAGCTTAAAATAAGATCTTTAATAATTCCTGAGAGGTAATGATCTGTGATCAAATCAGTTTAGCTGTAACATAATCCAGCTTCTCTGAAGGAAATGAAAAATTACATACTCTTTTAGAAGAAACAAAGAGATTTATTTTTTGTTAAATAAATTCAGTAACGTTATCAAAACATTGTTTTAAATAAGTTTCTCAGCGTTTCAGACAACATAAAGAAGGAGGGAAAAAAATGATGCAAATAGAAATCACGTTGCCTGCACGTATCATCTATATTCACACAGATACACACACACACAACACACATAGATACACACAGCTATCCTTAGTAATTCCACTTTGCAGGTCTAATGCATTGCAAACATGTTTCACCATCAAATATGTAAAGGCAACAGTCTTTCCTTAGCATTGCTCTAGTGCAACAACCAGCCATCATTAAATTCATTCCAGTCTCATTAATGAGTGAAGTTTGGAAATGCAGCATTTCGAAGCCATAAAAAGATTATTTATAATGAGAATTCACTCAGTAGGAAGGCCAAAATACAGCAGTTCTCCCTACGAGCTATCATAACAGAAAGCTATTTAAGGAGTGTGGGATTTCTTCAAGAATTCCAAAAGGGCAAGGTTTGGAACAGGATGTGTTACATTACGCAGACACCCACATCACTGAACATTTCTGCTACAGTAAAACCACCAAAATAAAAATTCCCGAAGTTCTTCCTATCTTTGAGTTTTTGGCTTGTTTTTAATAAGTACTTTCAAATCTACAACACAATGTTGTATAGATTAGGCAACAGACACGTCAATATAAAAAAAGTTACCAATGTTTAATGAAGTGAACTAGATTGCCTAAGGTCAGACACTCCATAGCGCAAACAAGAAAAAATTGCACCCTGAAGCAAGACCTGATTTGGCAAAGACACAATAAAAGAGCAGAGAGGTAACATTCCTGAGCAAACCCAGGAGGGGCCTGCCTCCTTGCAGCACTCTCCCTTCAGGGAAGCATGAAGCGTGCTGATGACTCAATTACATGCAAACCAGAACTTCCTCTTAATCCATCTCCAGATCAAAGCAACATCGAGCCTCCAATAAAAATAAGTGAATTTTCAGTAAACCACATGCCATAATCTTCATGCAAGAGATGGGGACGTAAGGACTTTGCATGCTAGAAATTATCTTGGCTTTCAGATTACATTATTAAGTTTGCTAATGAAGGACAACAGTGAGAAGGTGGGGAGAAGACAGTGGAGCACAGTATGCCAGAATCCTTAAAATCAAAAATGTGGGCATAATTGGCTCAAATTGCTTTATTTTCTAACTAGTAAATTTAGTCTGTGATAATTGAAGAATTTAGACAGCAACGATGCTTTAGGAACTTTTTTGTTTACTTTTTTCTATTGTTTTCAGAGTCATAAGTTACTTGTGCAAAGGGACATTGTGTCAGTCCAATGGAGAGAACAGTATAGGGAAGCAGAAAGCTGAATATCACTATCATAGCTGCAATCTTGCCATACATTGTAACAAAACATACATCCCTGCTTCATCAGCAAACTGAGACTTGTAATAAAAATACTAGTAAGAGAACAGCTACAACTATTATACCTCAAGAAGTAATATTTCATTTTTCTAAGTCTTGAAAAAAACCAAGTTCCACTAAACATAAAACACACAGTCTCCATTAAATCAAGAAGTCCTTGAGCTATCACACACAAAGATGCGTTACATGGTTACAAAATTCCCTCCCACTCAGCAGTCTTAAAAATATCCATTTTACACAAATTGCTTGTTTTCAGGATAAGTACACAGGTTACCTAGATGTCATGCTAGTAAAGGCCCAAACTTCTGAGTTTTTCAGAAACCTGTGTGACATATTTCCTTGTCCGTTGGAAATACGTACATCTTCAGATTCATGATAATCCTCAGACAGTAAGATGAACTTCACTGCTCATGTTTGTCTGTGCTTGAAACCGTCTGCCCAATCCATAGATTATCAGCTCATCATTCTCCTGTCAAAAGCACCTTAAGGCTCCCTATGAAACTTTCTTCATCTACTTCTCATAGGCGGTACAGCTATCCTCAAATTACTCCAAAAAGTGCAGATTCTTCCAAGTTTTGTTACAAGTACTACAACAAAATGAGCCTGGTAAGAGATCAAGACTCCTCTCCTGACACTAGCTCTGACACAGATATGCTGAATCATATTAAGCAGATTACTTAACCACTTTCTGTGTTCTTTTCACCCTAATCCTTCCCTACTGCCTCTAAATTCAGATGTTCTAACTAGCAGGAACTTGTAATTATGCTTTCTATTGTGTTCAAGAAGGTCCTACCCCACATAAGTATCAATTATACAAATCATTAAGCACTACAGAGAGTAGTAAACTTGTTTACTACGTGATCTGGAAATTTTCATCTAACATGCTTCTGATGCGCATATATCCAACCTAAGTAACAGTTTTCAGTGGCTTCATCTTTCTTTGCCCTTAGCTCCTTTCACTGTTTGCTTCCACCAAGTACTACCCTGAAATGCAATGGTGCTTTTCAAAAAGGTGGTGTACATCATTTTATGTCTAGTGTCTTGTAAAATCTAACACAACTGAACACTGCATTCCGGGAAGCCCAAGTGAAATATTTGTAGTCACTGAATATTTGGATTGGAAGGAACCTTTAATGGCGATCTAATTCAACTCCTCTGCAATAAGCAGGGACATCTTCAAGAAATCAGGTTGCTCAGAGCAGCAAAAAAGAAGCTGTTAATCATTCACACACTTCTCGACATTGCCAAAGAATGAATGAAATACATTTCTTGACCTTGCTTAGAGGAAAAAAATAAGAATAACCTTTAAAGACTAGGAGTGCTCACGCTTTATGGATTTACCTGGCTGTCAATATTTATTTCTGTGATGAAAAATTTGACTGAAAGGGCTAACATTTTAAATTACATACTTCCAAGTTTCATTAAAATTCCTTCTTATCTGCACAGGAACATAAAAATCATTAAACAAAATACATTCAGGGACAAAAACGACAATTGCTAAATTTTTCAGGAGACTCTATGAAGGGACCTTGGCATTTTTCCAGTTATTAAAAATTACATCATCATCATGGTCAGGCTTTGCGAATGAAGACTTGGGAAGGGCTCTCCCCACATGGGTGTGCCCTTCCAGCCTGCACAGTGGAATTTTTAGGTGAGGCACAGCGTGCGCAGAACTGGCCCCACCCTTTAACTCCTAAGGTTCATCTGCCACAGCCGAGCGAGCTTGGACAGTGACAGTGAAGTCCTCAGGACTAGAACCTACAGCCCCCAGTATTCCCAGGAGGTCTCCCATCCAAGTACTAACTGGGGCTGACCCTGTTTAGCTTCTGACATCTGAAGAGATCTGGCATCAGGGTGGCATTTAACTGCCTTTTACAATTCACACACCTAAATAGAAACTAAACTGTAAAGACTACCCTGTAGTCTCTGTAGTATTTGTAGTTCTTTGAAACAAACTTTCAGTATTTCTGGGTTGTTTGTCTGAGGTGATTTCTGAGATTAGTATTTTTAACAGTAAAACGATGAAATTATGAAAATTATAAAAACATTACAATGGTGAAAACAACAGCAACTCCACTATAAATTACCTACCAGCTTAAAAGCATCAGCACCTCAAATGTTTAAAAGTGAATAGCCTTAAAGGACAAACTCCACAGAAACCATCATTTTGTCAAGGCTCATCTCCAAGTTCCTTAGAACTCAATTACACAAATAGAAGAATTAGGTAGCTAAACTTCTTTGAGAAGACAGTATTTTCCTTCCTTTTGCTCAGTGACTTCACAGAATCATGGAAACATCCTTCAAGAGAAAACCTGAATTTCCAGTCTCTCATTATCCAGACTATACAGATATTCTCTTCCTAAGACTGTCATAAGTACACATGATTTGAGTCCCTTGTTTTGGAGGAGGCCTGAGCTCTCACATCTCATTGCATAAATATTTAATTTAGCATCTATTAGAGCACATTCTCATCACTCAGAGCTCACCATCCATATCACAGTCCTGTGTGCACAAGTGGGATGAAGCACTAAAAATCCTGATGACATAGAAGTAAAGGTGGATGGAGGATGTACAAACCTGGACAGGCTTTACAAGCACTGTGCACTTAAAGTTAGTGTGTGCCTAAAAGGAGATAACAACGGTTCAACTGCAGGCAACAGATGAATAGAACTTGAAGACGCGAGTTTTGGGCTCGAGTAATGCCATAGTATAGAATCAACTGTGCACTATCTCCTCTTCTGCATCCTGGCCAAGGTTTACATACTTTCCACATACCACAAGCATAAACAAAGAGGAGGTTTTAAACCACCAGTTAAATTATGGGGAACACCTCCTACTGCCTGTAACAGGCCTCCCTTGGACAAGAGCATTAACAGCTGGGGCTGACCTCACTTCTGTCAAATCCAGAGTCAGCCTCTGAATTTTATCACAGAAACAACTGGAAGGCTAGAAAATCCACTTCATTTTAATTTTTGTTATTTGCTTTCTGAAATCCTAGATTAAAAAGGTTTACATTCTTAAGCACTGGCCAAAACCATGAGGACTATGTATATTGGTTTGTTTCTTTTTTTTTTCTGTGAAAGCTGATATTCTCACAAGGACAGATGTTACAAGTGTATAATTCGTTCCTCACAGTTTACAGTATGTGTGTGTGTTTTGTTAAAGGGCTGTGGCTTGTCAAAAGAGCACAAAACTGACTGCTTGTCTTACCAAGCAGCTATGCACTAGTTCAGCTGGATGTTGAGAAGGAGGAGGGGAGCTTGCTCTCAGGGAGCACTAAAGAAATGCTTTGCCTGATGCCCCCCAGGACATGGTTGGCCCTCCTGGCTACCAGGGCACTGCTGACTCATTTTCAACTGGCCGTCAACCAAGGACCCCCAGGTGGCCAGGTGCAAAATCCAGCACTTTCCCTTGTTGAACTTCATATAGTTGGTGATTGCCCAGTCCTCTAATTCATCAAGGTCTCTCTGCAGGACCCCCAGCAGGGCAGTACCTAACCTTCTCTGATGATGCAGCTAGTATTACTAGAACATTTGCTAACTTCTTAGAAAGTAAATTTTATCTTTTATCCCACAATTGCAATTCACACAGAATTTGTATTTTAAAATGTTACTAGTGCTAAGCATGCTTCTTTCTATAGCTGTAGACTGGAAAAGGTTACTTTACAAATCAGTTAGAAAGAAAAGGGTATCCTATGTATGTTAAAACATGGACTTTCAATTCTCAAAAGAAATAAAAATCCAAAAATATAATATGGTTTGCAAAAATTCCAGCACTTTTTATCTCACGTTGTCTTCTGTGACAAAATACTTAGTGAATACGAAAAGGCTTGTGAAATTGGAAGCATGCTTCAAAGAAAAATACATTCAGATGAAGACTTAACAGATATGTAAGTATGGGTAGAAAAGGATAAGAAGCAGCTAAGAGATACCTCATTCTTAAAATTTCGTTTAAGAAAGACTGTGCTCCAGACAAGTCACTTTGATAGCTCAGCACAAGCATGTTTCAGTGCCATCTAGCTAACACTCAAGGTAACTTGCATCACTGCATTTTTTTTCCTGAAAATATCTTTTCTTCAATTTAAACAACAACAACAACTACCAAAAGGAAAAGTGGCATATTGTTTTTCTTCAAATCCATCACTGTGTTGAAGCATAAAAAATTTGGGTTGCTCTTGAAATGCTTGAGCTTTGATGTATTTACATGAGGAATGTTGAAAATGTAACCCCAAATGCCTTTATGCTGTGACTGAGTTCTTGATCTGGACAGATCCACATGAGTGAGCACTTTAAATACTGCTCTTTCAAGTACGAACATATAAGGTGTCATTATGCAACACCTCTGTTAGATTATTTGAGGCCATATGGAAGAGTTGAGACAAATAAAGAAAAAAAAAGAAAAACAATAACATTCTAACTTGTTTTAATAAATGCAGATAGTATTCATTTCTAGAGAAAAGAAATTTGGAAAAGCAAGTGAAGAACATATTTTGAGGAGTAGTATGCTTTAAATCCTCTGATACTTCATTTTGCCTCTGCCACAGTATGGGTTTCCAGATAAGAAAAGACATTTGCAGTCCTGAACATGTCATTGTGACTGTGTTAACACCAACTAAAAATGTGCAAGCTCCTTCTGAACTTCAATCAAAATTCTCCAGATTAAAATCATTTGAGAGGTTAACATTTCTCCCTCAAACCCAAAATAGATGGGAGGAAAAAATTGTTTCTTTTGAAAAACTTTTGTAACCTCTAAACCACATAATTGAATCATAATGGCTCAGTTGTAAGTCTTACTGGCTGAAAAGTGTACCCTTCAAACTTTTTTAGAACTGTCTGACTAGCCAGAATATACCTGCTAAGTCAAGCCATTGGAAATCTCAGAGAAGAATAAATTAATAACAAGAACAATGGTTGTTTTCCTCTGCATAGTAATTGCATTTTGGATTACAGATTGTGAGAGAATGCAAAATGAATACACTTAGCAAAGAAACAAACAAACAAAACCAAAAAAAAGACCCCCACAAAACAAAACCCACAGCAATTCCAAAATTCGTTAGTCAAGCAAAAAACAAAGAACAAAACAAAAAAAACCAAACAAACAAAACCAACCAACCAAAAGTCCCAAGAAATTGTGAAGTTGCAAAGTACCAACCACAATATTGGGGATAATTATACAAAGAACAAATGTAGCTACTAGATAATTCTGCAATAAAGTAACTCTTTATATTCTCCAGTTATGTAATCCTTTACTATTTACTTAATTCTTTTATTCTTATGTACTTTTTTTGCTAAAATTTAACGAATTCCCCTCCACATACCTAGGAAAATGTTTTCCCAATACTTTAACAGGTTTTTCAAAGGGCATTGCAAAACATTTCAGAGAGGATATCTTGAAGAATAAGAAATGTCACTAAACAAAACATGTGTGGGATTAAGACATGGTACAGGAACTTGCCCCTGAGATCTGGGGTTTTTCCTCCAGTTGAGCAGAAGCAGCACCTAAAAGCTTGCTCCAGGAAATTCCTCTTTCCCTCCCTGCCATCCCACGTCAGTTCCAGCTCTTCCTCCCCTGCCCACCTTGACTCTCAGTGCAATACAGAGCTGTCTTCTCTCCTCACACTTCCCACCAGCTGAAACTCCCCCTTTAGCAGCCGGCTGGGACACCTCTTCTGGTTGCAGACCAGTAATAAGGGAAGAGCAGGGCAGGGCAGCAATTGGCATGACAAGGTAGAAGGAGCTTTGCAAAGCACCCATGTGACAGTGAAACAACACTGTCTAAAGTGAGCCTGTAGAAAAACAAGGTGGTAAGTGGACTAAAGATGAGGTGTTCAGAGTAGTAATATTTTTGATAGACTATACTTGTTCAGACTGAAGAAAAATTCCATATACAGAAGGCAGAGAGAGAGCACTCACAGAATGAATTGGAGCGGACTCGGCTGGACAGGCTACTAAAATAACCGCTTAAGAATTCAGCCATCATGCCAGCCATACAAACTTTTTCCACAATACCTAATGAGACTGAAAAGTTTTTTATTGATTTTGGGGCTTTCAGTGGTTTCTTTGTGTTTTTTTTAACATTGCAATGGTAAATTTATTTGTCTGAATAAATCAACTATTCTTCAGCTGACCATGATAGTTTCCAACTGACAATAACCACTTTACACAAATGGATCTCCTTTTGTGAATTAACTACCTTCATTCTTTTATTAACATTAACTGCTTAGAGATAAGCCTGAAAGTTTCCAGCAGAGTCTAAAGAGGGCTAAAACAGCTTGGAGAAATCCAAGCTTAGCTTTTGGGGTGGATAAACAAATGAAGAACGAAGGAAGGTACTTTAAGATATTTTTGGTTGGCTAATCGTATTTATGTTATCTGAAGTCAAAAACTTCCCCTAAGCCTTCACTGGTCTGTGTGTCTGAGCTGTAAATAGACTGATAAATAAAAAGTATTACTGTATATGTCTAACTTCTGTTTTCACAGTCCTAATCACGTCTTTTCAACAGTCTCACGCGTAAAAAAGCAGACATTTAGAGGATCTGAGCAACTGAAAAATCAAGAATAGTCACAATCATTCATCCAAGATATATAACCGATCTCAAATTCACCCCACATTCCTCCACTGCATCTAGAAAAAACAAAACCAAACAGGCAATAAAAACCAAAAAGAGCAAATTTAGTACAGTTAAAGTATGTTTGCTATGCAGACATTGAAAGCTACTGAATGCCTACAACAGTTGCACTTTGTAAAGCAGCATCTCTCTTCTCTGTGACCAGTCAGCTGTTCTTACAGGCAAAGCCCTCTGGGACAGTGATGAGCACCCCTTTACACCAGACAGAGACGCGCACATAGTACTCGGTCATGGAGCAACGTCCACAGACAACCCATATAGTGCTCTACCCTGGAAATAAAGTTAAAATAGGAATATGAACCCGGAAAGTGTAACATATCTGGGAACGTAAAGCCTATTTTAGGAATTAGCTCAGCTTTTCTTAGCTTCTCATGTCCATCCTGTATCTTACCCTGTACAGACCTTGGGCAACTAGAAATAGCTTGTACAAAAAGTTGCTATGTTCCAAAAATTTATTGTAACAGCCTACTATTGAGAAAATACTTTCATAACTTAACCCAGAGGTAGACATGGTTTTTTACACCATATAACAAGTACTTTGTACATGTTAAAAAAAGGTCTTGTGTGAAAACCTAGAAAGGATTAACGAATTTCAGAAATTATTTAGGAAGTGGTCTTTTGACCCCACACAATTTTTCCACAAAGACTGAAAACCATCAGTATGTGTTAATTCCACAGTCAACACTGACATTCTTACAGACACTTTTTCTCTGCTATGCAGACCTATGAGATTAGACAACTTGTCCAACAGATTAGAGTAATTGTATTAATTCCTAGATAAATATGTCTGGTGGGAATTCTGCCTGGTTTGGCCATCATGGCTGAGCTGAAGCACTTCCATCGAGTTGTCAGTCATCTCCTGATGATTCACAACCCTGCTGGGAAATGCTGGGTGGTGCTTTATCAGGTGCAGCACATGTACAGAGAGCAGGAGGAGGGAAGCAGCAGGGGAGGCACTGGGCAAATTTGTGGAATCTGACCTTTCACTTTGGGCACCTCCTTGGATTTTTGCCTTGTCCCAGGTGGCTAACAGTCATGCTATTTTACAGAAATCTTTTCTTAAGTGTGAAACATTCCAGTGCAAGTTCCTAATGGACTGCACATCTGGCATAACATGCAAGCAAACATGGCCCACATGAGGCCCCAAATTTGCAGACCAGCAAGGAAGCCTGTACAGGTGGGAAGCAAGCACCTCTTTAAGAGAAAACCTCTGTTATGCCAAACAAACTTTGCTGCATTAAAGAGTGAACTGTTAACAGAAATGTGAAGATATAGCAGGTTTTCATACTGCTATGATAGCCAGTGCAGCAGATAAAGCATGAATGAAGAAACTTACCACTGAATAGCACCGGTATATCCCCCATAAACTATGAGATCTATATGCAAAGCATATTTCTCTAAAGACTAAGGTATTTCCAGGCTTTACACTGCTTTCCTCATGGCTGTTGTAAATTATACGATTTGACAAAACTGATTAGAGTTTGACAAAGTTAATATATGTAAAAGAAGGGGAAGATCCATCACTTAGCTTAACTGGCATTCCTCTTGAAGGAATTAAGGTTTGATGCAGTCTGAAAGAGCAGTAGATGAGAAAAGTTACTAATCTCTATGAATGGAGTTTAATTAAAGGTGTAAAACTACAAACTGAAAAGTTGCAATTTTACCACTGGACAAAATTATCATATTCTGAAATTCTTCTGGCACCAGGCCTTTTCTTGACACAAACTGATCATTGGAATTTTAAGACCGATTATTCCATATCTTTTCTATTTGGAAAATTTCTCAGTAAAGGAATCTCACAGACAAAAAACATGTCTTCTAAAACTGCTGGTCTCTTAAAAACTTTATAAAAGGACTCCATTCATACTTGAAACCTGAAACCACAAATACAGTATGTCTTTCAAGGAAAAGAACTTTCCACCACAAATACTATTTACAGACAGTCCCATTCCTTTCTATTTCTCATCCTGAACTCTCTTGAGCTATTTAACTATACTACTTCCAAAAATATATCAATAAACTTATGGCAAACCAGTCTATAGAAATGAACTTTCTCAGACGATAGCTACTCACGGAAATAATGGAAGCAGTCTACTATTATTATTCTTAAACCACAGGGAAACAATCTAGACAGAATAATGAATTTGTCTAGGGTAATAATGGGTCAATGGCAGAAACTGACAGAATCCAAGATACTTAAAAATACTTCTTATCTTGCCACAACAGTTTAATGCATGTTGGTAAACACAGCACAAGCAACTATTTCAGCAGGGAATACTAAAGGTGGAAGGCAAACATTGTCAGATTCCTCCAGAGAAAATTTACACTTTGAGGCACTGACTTTTGAGGTAGACATTTTTTTCCCTTTTCTAATAAATTTCTGTGATAACTAGCTACAAGAATAGTAATCACATTATATTGCCCTTTCCTAGTCACGTTTTTCAGAATGGACAAAACTTTCTGGAACTTCTGAGGGAACAAAGCAAACTGAAATATTGTTATTATTTTTAAATATTAAAACATGTAAATAGCTGCAGACCACATTTAAGAAACATTTCCTGCAACTACTACCAGTTATTTTATTTTTAAAGGAAAAAAAAAACAACAATATTTTTTGAAAGCTGTAAAGTGGCTTTAGAAAACCTGTAAGGGGATTAAGAACTTTGATCAAACAGTCACCAAGAATATTCTATCTTAAACATTACAAGGGAGGAGAAAAACCAATTCCTAATTAACATCTTGGTAACATTTTCAACCAGATTGCCAAACCAAAGGATTAAGTGACTCAGTGTCAAACAGAACATGAAGTATCACTCCCAGATACATAAATACTAGAAAACTCCAAGAACATTTTTAACAGCTACTGCAAGTATTTAAAACGTTTGTCACAAACTGGAGAATCTTTCAGCTAATTGATGAGCTTTTTTTCTCTTCACGAGGTATTAAAATGAATGTTTATGTACACACATAGCACCCAAACTCTTCCCAAAAACTGTAGCTGGACTATCAGTTTGGAACTCCCAAAGAAAAGCAAGAGAAAGCAAAAAGACAGGAGAAACTAACATGACTTGGGCTACAGCGAGCACAGGTCTATATAGAGAGGACTATTTTGGTGGCAGTCCTTCTGAAGCATTGCCTTTAAAAATGAAAAAAAACCCTGAAAACACACCGTCAGACAAATGTTGTTTTGTTATTTGTTTCTGTATATTTTGAATGAGCAAGGGTTTGAGTTCAGTGAAGACTGAAAAAAAAAATTCTTTTGAATTCAGATGTTCCAACAGAATACCCTCCTGCTTCTGCTTTGGAGACTAGGAATACATATCAGTATTCCATAAAAGCTTATGTACTTCTGAAGGAGTGAGAAAGAAAAAAATATTTTAAGCCCCCTACACACAATTAGCTTGCAAGCATTAGCATTTATGAAGCCTTGTGAACGCACATATCATGACAAGAGACACCATGACTGACAGATACAGTGCTTTTTCAGAACTCAAAATGTGTTGCTGCTGCTTGGATTTTCCATATCTAACAAGGTGATTCTGAGTTATTTGTCTCTCAGGGCAACTTGAGGTCTCTTCTCTATTCCAATTACAATTTTAATGAAGCTTACAAGTGTCTAACTTTGAGAACACTGTTCCTCTGTCAAATTGGCTTCTACTTGACTGATGGACACTAAAGTAACTAAGTAGAAAGGTGGAGAGAAATACCAAGCACAACAACTCTGCCTGCTCAATAATTTTTCACTGTGGTCATGCCAGAATGATAGTCTCGTTTTCTCTTGTCTGGCTGTTAGTAATGATGTATGAAGAAGTAAGAAAGACAGCTTAATTTTCATAATCTTTGTCTTTTAAAATAGGCATACACTAAAACTAGTTTTTTATACAACACCATCCAAAGATTAACTTGCTAAAGATCTTCTGTGAGATAAAACTCACAATTGTTCTATCTATAGTTTAGGAATACTAAACATGTATTCTGTCCCATTATGCTCTGTGCTAAATTCTGTCCTAGACAATTCTTACAGCTAGGCTATAAATGCTATAAATAAGTTTGGAATTAACATCTGCTTGTTGAGGCCTCTTTAGGAGGGTACTGGGAGGAAAGTATCAACAACGTTATTTTGCTGAATGCGTGGGGAGAAGCCAGCACTGAGATGGCTAAAAACGCCAATGTTCAAGTATTATCAGGAAGAGTTCTGAAATTAAATTCCTCCTAGAGTACAAAATAGAACTTGAAGTCAATTCGAAAAGGAAGATACACAGCAGGAAACACAGTTGTGTTAATCACTTATAACTTGCAAATGTGAGTTTTGATATATTTCTATTTCTCTGATTCATAATAAATAATCTGCTTCCAGTATGTGGCATCAGGTCTCTGTTTCTTTGAAGTCATGTCCAAAGTATGTTGTCCCTTTGCCTCTCCACAGAAGGAACTATGCTGCTGAATCAGTCCATTCCCTTGATTCCTGGAGCACACAACACCATGGCTGTGACAGATATCCTGGTACCCCCTAGAGCGCAGGGCTGACAGGATGGTACTTTCCTAGTTCATGCCTGAAACTGCTACCAGCAGTCATCTCTGTAGTTACGGATTAGATGCTAAAACTGTCAGCTTAATCCTTATCTTTTCCCACTGAGTTTTTCCTAAACGCTCTCAGTGATGCAGATCTCAACAAGCTTTACGCTTGCTTACTAATTGAGATGCGCCCTGAGGTTTGAAGACTCGGTTATAAATATACTGACTGATCAGCTTTCATTAGTGATGTTTCCTTCAGATTGACAAGTTTGGGTTTAAGTATTATACATAACATAGTTTAGAAATCAGACGGCAGGGGACTTCAGCTTTCTGTAAAAATGTATCATAAGATTCACTGATTTTATGGAATGGCATTTTCCCTTTTAAGTTTGATGGGTGAATGAAGTGAGAACCTCGTGATGCTTCACACATACATTAGGATGATTTACTTGACAGGGGAGAGACATGACAGCATAACCTTCTAAGAGGGTGGTATTTTCCAGAGATACACAATCAAATGTTAGAATATGCTAAAAGCTCTTCAGCTTTTCCCAGAATTCAAAACAAAAAATCTACTGTCACTCAGTTGTCTAGGCTTTCTAATCAGTTGCTGTTTAACATTTATCTAAATAATAGTTGACAGTACAAAGTAAGACTGGTCAAATGCATTTTTAAATCCTTCTCGGTAAGAAAAATTTCTACTAGACCTAGAGAGAGACATGGACACCACTCAATCTCACTGACAAAGTAAATTCACATGGTGGATAAAGATGCATGGGCAATTAGCAGGTCATTCAGGTTCAGTGATTTTTTCCTACTTCATTTTCTTGCTGGAATTTCAAAGATTATATATTTAGATAAGAGTTCGAACTTTTCACCTTTAGGTTATCATTGATGGCATTAGAAAAAGAATAAAGAGCTGGGTCCTTGGGACAGTACAGAACTAAAATGAGAGCAGTTGGTTCCTCTTTCCTAAAATAAAGCCTTCTATGGCAAATTTCCAGTCTTGGCATGTATAAATTAATTATGTTTAGATTTGGTGTGTATGACATTGCTCTTCTAAAGCGAAGGGCTATTTTGCAGAAACTAGTTCAATAAAGGTCTTGCTCAGCTCTTGGCTCATCTGTTGTGTGGTTATCAGTCTGGACTGACATGTCTTACCAGTGAGCTTATACAGTTAACTTGGATTTTTACCCCTCCTTTCTTAAGATTTACAGTTTTCTTCTGACAAAGCATGAAGTAAAGTCAAGACCTTAAGTTATCAGACTGTCAATTAGGAACAAATTCCACTTCCACAATTTATGTACCTTTTTTCTCCTGACTGTAAGTTTTTCCAAGCTAGCTCTGTTCACAATACATAATAGGCTTCCCTCTTTAACTTGAATGAATAGTCTCACAACCTGGTGTAAGAGAGGCTCATTCTTCACTACAGAATGTGAAAAAGTCCCTTCAAGCATTATATTATTATTATTCAATTATTTATAAATTAACCGTCAACTCTGTCATCATAATGCTAAAATTGAAAGTTTTGTTTTCTGGCCTCCCTTATAAAAAATAAAATGAAAATAAAAGCATCTAGCCCCTGACTTTCTGCTGCTTTTGTCTTGTTTTTAACATTTTTACTCATCTCATGTGGAGAAAATTCTGCAAAAAAGTTTTGGCTTTTAAATACTAAAATGTTATATAGCAAGGAAAAACCTCATTCTTGCACTGTGAAAGAACAACACAGCTCACAGAATCTAATTCGAGACTTACCTTCTTTAGGAAGATAAGGCAGGACACACTTTCACAATTAGCTTCTTCAAATTACTCCTCTTCTAACATCTGGTTTGTATTTCGTAACACCAACACCCAAATTTTCTTTACACAGTTACCCTTTTTTCAAACAAATCCCTTCCTTTAACTAGCATTTTTTAAAAAGATATTGTTATCCACATTTCTAATCTAATTTCAGTAGTAGTACCCAATTGGTTACATATAGCCTCCTAAAACACAGGACTGTAAACAATCTTTAATTCAATATCTTCTGAAGTAACATTTAATAGCATAAGTTAGCAACACTTTGAAATGTTAAGTGAAAATAGGAAGGACAAAGCTCTATTCTAAATTTAGGTGGGGTTATTATTTCTTTTACCTCAGCGAACATCTGTGATCAATAGTTTTAGATTATAATTTCTAGGAAACAAATTACCCTAATCTCTTAAACCTACTTTGAAATTGCAGATCATTAAGTTTAGGTTCCTGCCTCTAGTTCCAAATGTATACTTGGGCACAACAGAGCACCTGTTAAAGAAACACTTGGCAGCATAAAAATTGCAGCAGATGGGCAAGGTGCAGAGAGGCACAAGGGTTGAGTCTGGTACACTAAAGAAAAAAAATGCACCTTTTCAGATCCTCTATTCTAATAAAAAGACAACATACAGAAAATATATATTTCTTAATCATCTGGAAATGTTTCAAATAACCTCAAAAGACTAGCTCTGTTAGCTTGAGAGCTGTGACTTGTCTTGTCCCCTTTTAATTGTGGTATATTTGAGTCCTTTATTTTCAAAATCCTCTACAAATTTCCTCTGGGACTCTTATAAAGTATTTAGAAAGACACAGCATAGTACAGACCTAAATATAAGTCTCTGACATTCCAGTTATTTTTGACACAGTCATTTACACCTCTGGTTTGTCTGTCACCTACCCAGGTTTTCATCCACATGGTAACAGTCTTAACAACACCAATATGATTTTTTTAAAAGTAAAATTGAGATGGAGAAGAAATATAACAGAAGAACAAGATGCAAAATTCAGACAACAAAATTTTAAAACTACAGGAAAGAATTTGTATATTTTTAACCATTTACATGTTAAAACTCAGAATTTCTAGGTAAGATGATCCACCATCTCTTCGGAAGTTTCCTACGAGCACAGTGTACATGATCTACTGACTAAATGAATGCATATGAAAATATAACTGCACACACATTCCTCTCTGTACGCTACTACTTCTACTGAGTGGAAAACTAAAACATTAAAGCTTAACTTATAATTTAAACTATGAACTCAAGAACCAATAACATTATGAATTCATATTTTTCTTATTACTCTCCTCTCGTCATCATTTTGTTTTACTTTACAATCTTTACAAACAAAAAGAAAACAGGATTAAGTTCATGTATGTTCTTTTCTTCCCAGCTGCTCAAACTGCGTTGTTATTCTTATAATTTTAGTGACAAAGTCTCCATCCAGATTTTGCAGGGGTGTGGGATTTTGAGGGAGAAACAGGGTTTTGTTTTTGTCAGCTCCTCCTCATTGTCTCTAATGAAGTTCTTCCTTCCCTGCTGCTGTCTCTCTCACTTCACTCTCTTTGGCAACCACTCAATCACTCTGGTTTTCGCTGTCCTTGGATTTCTTTTGAATGACATTTCTGTCCATGTTTTATTTCCCTTTTACAAAAGTGCTTTTAGTATTCTGCTACTAAAAGCACTTGTTAACTTCATGAGAACATGATATTTGGGCTCAAAATCATGTCTCATGATCCTGGTATTTCCAATCACTTATCTACAACTTTGATATTTAAGAAGCCTCATGACAATCTTCTTTCCTGCAACATATCAACCCTGGATTTTCCCAACAGGCAGTTTGAATAGGCTCAAGCAATATTAACTCTGATTTATCAGTACGAATTTTGACTTTGTATCAAGTATTTCAATGTGATCCTCATCTAAGTAATTTTTTGTGCATGCTTTGAAAAATATCACATATTTTTGGAGATGGGGATAAACCCATGGGCATATGTACAGTAATGCCACACTTAGATAGAGGAATCTTCTAGCAGAACAATAATCCTTTACTGTCCATTGCTGCTTTTAACTTTAGATGGCAAGTCCTTAGTGTTCACTGGGGTACCAAACAGTATGTTTAACATGGAAATTGATTAACTAGCCTTCAGCGACAGCCTCAGCTTCATTAAACTTCCTATCTGAAGTAGCTGTGGATTAACATACAGGATTTATTTATGTATTATGCACTATTGAATTTTTTAGCATCCAAAGGATACATGAAATGAAAGATTTTTCTCTCTGCATGATGGAGGAAATAGTCATTTTCCCCTTCTCTGCTTATCTCTAATAATTTGAAAAATAGGAAGACAACTTTGCTTCAGATAGGATTTTGAAAACTACGTACTAACTTACCAGAAAAATAAAAACCTTTTAAGCAATGATTTAACAGTTTAGATATTGTTTAACCAGCCTCCCATTTGGGGGAGAGTATCTCTAGATAATCTCTCTTCAGGCCCAGTTGTTTCTGACCTACACCAAGAAAATACCATCAAATAGCAATCCAAGCTAAATTTGTGAAGAAAATCTTGACTAAGATCTTGCATGAGCCTGCAAACAAGTTTGTCCACTGAAGAAAAACAGTTTAGCATTACAACAGAACTAGCACTACATCAGAACTAGATTTCAAATTATTTTCACAGCCTGGAAGAAGCTCACTGTTTCCCATATACAAATAGAGGTACACCCATGATGGCTTTAGCACATCACAAAGGCTGCTTTTATTAGATCAACAAATATCTCAAGGGGAAAAAAAAAACCAAAACAAAACAAAACAACAACAAAAAATGACAAACCAAAACAACAACTCTTGAACATGAAGCCCTGCTTCAGGGTTCAGTTAAGACTTTCACAGGACAAAGCCCAGAAAAAGTCAACAGTCCCACATTAAAACCATGGTCTTCATTCTTAAGGACAGCACATAGAACAAGGATGTAAAATTCAAGTGCAGAATTGCAGAAGCTGTGACAATGTTAACTGGATATTTACATTTAATTCAGCTTTCACAAGGAGTCTGTGATTCTGCAAGCAGCCTACGTAATTCACAATTGGCTGCATCAGCCAGCTCACGGCAGAATAGATCAATTTACCAAAAAAAACGTGTAAAGAAAACACAATAGAATTAAATTTCCACAGTCGCTGACATTATTAACAGGGGAAAAAAAAAAAAAGAAAAAATTTACTTAATTGTTTTAATGAACAGAAAATTCAGTTTCCTTAAAAAGCACTTCTAGGACTTGTAGTCAGAAAATTTTGGAGCCATTTTGCTGCATCTCTTCATATTGATAGGCTTGGAAAAAGTCTGTTGATGCTGAGCGGCATGGCTTTGGGACTCACAAAAAGGTTAAGCCTGCAGTGAGTTTGCACACAAGTATGTTTAGGCTTCTTTTAAATACTAACACTTTTTTTAAAAAGGTATTTTAAATTATTTATGTATCGCAGTAATAGAACATTTAATCAAAATACTGCAACCATGTCCAGAGGATGAAATAGCAAAACAGATCAGACAGACAGACAGATTTTAAAAGCTCCCTCTGAGGGTTTGAAGCTGTCTGCCACACTACAAGTAGAACAAATAACTGTATTAAAACATGAATTTATTACCCCAGTGAGGCAGCACGTTGGTTGCTAATTGCCAGTGACACAGAGCGGAAGGTCACATACCAAATAAGATTTTATAAAATTTCACTTTTCATTTATCTGCCAAAACTTACAAGAAAATGCACAAACACTGCATACAATATAGACAGAGAACAGGTGTTGTATCATCTGGCTGGTAAGAACAACTCTGCTGATTAATATAGGAATATTTAACCTGTAGAGGCACCCACATTTTCATATGCTTAACATTTCAATTATTTTTTTTCACTATTACTGATTTTGCCCTTTTTTCCTTATAATTCAGGCAGCTAGTCCGAAGGGTTGGAGGTAAGCAGGCACTGAAATTCCTTCATTCTAATATCACAGGAAAGAACTACAAATATTAGTTCGGATTGGTACAGACCTGAAGCTGAAACACTGAGCACCAAGGACTAAGTCAAAGAGCACTGTCTTCATTAATAAACCTATTAAGTAACTGCTGCTTCAGAATAAGGTTATAATTTCAGCCTGAATTCATTTCTAGCAGGAAACCAGGATATAACTGAAGGAGATACCTATCCCATGTAGCTATTACATGGATATTTCACATCCTTACTGGATGTAGATTTGCAGTTACAAATATGAGTAAGGCATATTGTAGTGAAGAGGCTGACACCTGTATCTTCATTATTTCACCTAATGATGGCAGAGGTTATTATCAGATTATCAGAGCACGGAGGAGCCATCTGGGTGCTCCAGAACCTTGGAGACCAACCTGAGAGCACAAGGACACATCAACCTTTATCGCTACTGTACAATCACAGATTGCTGACAACACACCGTATCATGAGCAGGGCAGTGCCAAGGTAGAAATGTTTATTTGCAAGGATCAAGATTTAATATGGTACTGTATATATCAAGGTCTATGTTGGAGTTGAAATAATTTTCTAGACTGAAAATCGACAGATATGAAAGTGGCATGGTTTTAAAGCTGCATTTAGAAATCACATCTTCAAAATATGTCAATGCAGAGCTATCAAAACAATAAATAAAATATAAAAAAGTATTGATGGCGCTTGCTTCTTTTTCTTTTATCCCCTCTCTCAAAAAATTTGGGGTGCCTCAAGTGTCTAAAGTGTAACTGCAGGTAAAAAGTGGGATTCCAGATATCAAGTAATCTGCCACACCTGCAGCCAGATCACACTTTTATCTGAAAGTATCCTAGCATGGGGTAAGAAGCACAATTTTGAGCAAGTAAGGAATTTTTCTTCCTCTTTTTCAAACTTCATGATTAGAGATGAAATTTTGAAAAGGTTTACTCTCTAGATTTACAAAACAGAAAGCAAATTAAATATTTCCAAAGTTAATGTTTACCTCTATATTATTAACCCTTCTTTCTGATTTTGAAAGGCCTGAGATGATGACAGGGCAAACTTATTTTTACTACAATGTGTAGTGATAAAAAGAGGGCTCATAAACACTTGGGTCAAACTATGAAATCAGGGTATATGTACCTGTCTGGCCAGCATCAAACTTTGTGCTGTAGCACCAGTCTAGTATCAGGTGGCCAAGGACTCCACCTACTCACCTTGCCTTTAAATCCATTTTTGCAGCCTATACCAAGGTGTGTTAAGTCAGCCAGCTTGGATACTTTCACACTGTACCATTATCACTAACTGCATACTATGTTAAAGGTCTAACTTGAGATGAGTTTCTTAGCACTAAGATCTTTTCCAGCAGTTGACTGAAATAATTAATTGATGCTCTCTTCGAAGGAAAAATGTCACTACCAGAACAAAGATACATGGACAAAAGGTGTGTTTTGTTTGTTTTGAGGGAATTTTTTTATTTTGTTTTTGTTAGGGATTTTTAACTTGTCTAGCTTGGGATGGGGGATATTGGTTTGGTATGGTATGGCAAGTATGTGGATCAGTAGGAGATCAGAGAA
This sequence comes from Poliocrania exsul, assembly GCA_035041345.1. Taxonomy (NCBI): domain Eukaryota; kingdom Metazoa; phylum Chordata; class Aves; order Passeriformes; family Thamnophilidae; genus Poliocrania; species Poliocrania exsul. Next base: position 40,026,556 of record JAWWLZ010000042.1, on the reverse strand, counting down.
GGGGCAACTGAAGCAAGGTAAAAATACACACTATGCAGATACCTTCTAGCAGAAAGGAGTTTAAAACTGGAATAAAGATACATAATTTGATGCTTTTTGTTCTGGAAGAAATCATTCTTGGAATTTTCTTTGTAACTAAACAGAATTGCATAATCATGGGAAAACGGTATTTTTCAATCCATATTCTCAACCAGACTTACCCACAAACTGTCATGTTCTTGGTTAACAGCTCAGGTCAGAAGAGGTAAAAGTATAATGGTTTAAACAAACTATGAAAAATCACTCTGCAGAACTGCTAATGCTGACTTTCCTCAGATTTCAAATTACAAGAAGCCAAAAATGTTATATATGAAGTAGTCCAAAGAAGCAAGAGTTAAAGTTAAAAAATTGGCACTGCTTATATTTTAAAACTCAGGGGAGCTATTTTGTGGTCGTGTTTTGCCACTTCTAATAATGTATTTTAAGGAGAAAAATCTCCAAGTAAGAGATAGACCTATAATAAACCATATTTTAAAAATAAACCATAATCTTACAATCCCTACTAAATAAACACTGCTGTTGATGCAAGCTTCATTGTACTCTACAGCAGTACAAGCTACCCAGGATACTTTTAAAACTTGCAAACTAAAACATGCAAAAAATTTATCCATAACCCCCAAAGTCCTGTTTTCTGGGAGAGAAAGAATTTACAGAGACACAATACAATTCTACCCTCTCTTTTGCCTTGTTCCTTCATTGCCTTTATTAAGTTAGTATGTCCCTACACTAACTTTAAAGACTTTGTTGCTATGGGAATTTAATTCCATATTATATTGTCAAGGAGAAAAACAAGATTTTGGTGATTAAATGTCACAGAAGCTTTGACTATTGCACAACCTAATCAAACCTACAGCCTTAAAAACAATCTGTGTATGTGTCTGAAAATCTTACCATTCTGATCATAAACAGGTACATATGTTCTACCTGGCATTTAAGAGCCAAGTACAAAAATTGTCTCTCCCTTCCCTCAAAAGCTTCTGGAAAATTTTAACATAATTTCTGCATGTGCATTTTCACCTTGCTTCCTAGAAACTTAGGAATAGAAAATATTTTGTTTTCCCTTTCTCCCAATGTGGATTATCTGCAGCCTCAAGAGATTCTTCTTTTCTAAGTGACATTCAAGGTTAGTGAGGCTAGAAATTCTCCTCCTAATAACTGACCCATAAAGACAGCTACAGAATTGCAAGCCTGGGTTCCTTCCCTCCCCATACCTAATCTACATTGCAGATGGAAAAAGAAATACAGGCATATATACAGAGTATTGTCCAGTTCCTCCAGTAAATATGCCAAAAAATGTTTGCTGCCTTCTATCACAATTGGCTGTTTCGACTGTAAATATTACGCAGTTGTACTTTCCCCCTTTTTAATATTGTAACTGTCTACAAAGGTTAATGTTTAGAATCAGAGAAAGTGCACACATAATCATTAAATCATTATGACTTAAATAAAAATGAGCATAGGCCAGGAAATTTAAAATTAAACCCTAAACCAAGAGAAAAGTCTCCCTTGTGGCTTAGGGTTTGCATATGTTCCTGCTCCTTAACATGTTCTCCCGGGTCTGGAATCAGAACTCGCTCGTGTACCAGGAACAGGTCTTTCTTGTGCAGGACTCTGAGAATGCAGTTCTATCATATAGACTCAGGCAATGCTGTCAAAGCGCTCAGTTCTGAAACTTAGATGACTACAGTCAAAATGCTCAAAAATCAGGAGCCTGATCTTCATGTGCTCTCCGCAGTGTTATCTTTCCCAAAGGTGCTGTAACACACTGCTGAGAGTCAGAACTCAAAGCATCCTGAAGCTGCACCTGCTCCCTAATCTGATTCCGACGGGGGACATGCTTACAGCTTTTCCGTCTTCTGACACTATTATTGCATGCCCTGACTGCTGGGGGCAGAAAGTTTACCTTGCTATTTAGCTTGATTGACCAAATGCGATGCATTCATTAGGTAAAGCTTACCAGGAGCTACAAGCATTTAACACTTCATCAGGACATTTAGGAGTCTAAACATGACATTAGGAGGCTAATGTAAAGTACTCATGATCGAACATACAGACATAGGTATAAATTTTGTGTGGTATTTAACAAACAAAATCCATACTTGATGAATACAGCTATGAATGTACGCATTTTAACCCAGGCACTAAACCAGGTTTAAGCACAAACGCGTAACTCCTGAAGAAAACCGGCACAAAACAAATTACACCACCAAACGTTCAACACATTAAAACATGATCAAGCTTTAGCACTGTATGTTGTTTTTCCCATTTTGTGGCCAGTACTCAGACAACTGACCCATGGGAGAAGCAGAGCTACAGGGTAAGGAACATGGCTTTCTAGCTAGTGGACAAATGGAAAACTGAAGATTGGGCAAAGTTGCATGTATTTCTTACCCCCAAAGTTCCCAGATACCCAAGTCCCCTTATCTCAGCATAAAATACATGCAAGTATTAAACATATAAAACATTTACGTACCCTAACAGAAAGCATGACATTCAACTGTTCTTTAATACCAATATATAAACAGAAAAATTGCCAGCCTCTGGAAAAACAGTTTTACAGAGCTTCTTTAATTAGGGAACTAAAATAATCACTAAAATGAAGAAAAATCTACACCTGTAAATGCCTAATTCTGAAATGCAGTTGTTAGAAATTATGCTAAGCTCGGTGCTTTCAACTGAATCCTTAAGTATTCTGAGAAACATTAAAAACTATAAGAGTAACATTTTCAGGTTGATACTATTTGCAAAGGTTTTACAGACTGGAAATTAGTGAGCTCACCAAGACCCTGTAATTAAGCAGCACTATGAAAATGCCATGCTGTTCTTGATGTCTTGATGTCAGCAATTGGCATAAAACCTCAGGAAAAAAAAAAAAAACAAGTACTAACAAAACCTGTGCAAAGCCTGTGGAAACTTTCTCACCTTATGCCTCTTGAAGAGATGTTCCCTTTTAAACCAGGGAGAATGTGCTGGTTTGGGCTAGTTTGTTAATTTTCTTCATAGTAGCTAGAATGGGGCATGGTTTCATATTTACTTGGATTATATGTTGGAAACAGTGCTGATAACACTGGGATGATGTTATGCTGAGCAGCGCTCACACAGCATCAAGGTCTTTTCTGTTCCTCACACCGTCCCATCAGTGAGTAGGCTGGGGGTGCACAAGCAGTGGGGAAGGGACACAGCCAGGACACCTGACCATAGAGACATTCCAGACCATATGGTGTCATGCTCAGCATAGAAAGCTTGGGGAAAAAGGAGGAAGGGGCAGATACTCAGAGTGGTGGTGTTTGTCCTCCCAAGATGTACACATGACAGAGCCTTGCTCTCCTGGAGATGGCTGAACACCTGCCTGCCCATGGAGAGCAGTGAATTATTGCTTCATTTGCACACACAGTTTTTGTGTTACCTATTAAACTGCCTTTATCTCAATACATTAGTTTTCTAACTTTTTCCCTTCCCCATCCTACTGGGGGGAGTATGCAAGTGGCTGTGTCAGGTTGGGGTTAAGCCACAGCAGGAAGAACATAGTATACTTTGCATGCTACAATACAGTATAAATCTTATGGATTACTGAAGACAGTGACAACCCTTCTTTGGAATACTAACCTCTCTGTTAAATAGAAGCTTCTTCGCAGTTTCTGTAAATATGAAAAGCCTTCTCTTTTTTTTTTTTATTTACTTACTCATTTATTAAAGAAGACTTTGCCTTTTTCATCTTTCCAGAGAGGCATTCTCAAATACAGGCTCTCAAATATTATTGTAGACTTCAAGCAGCTAGATAAAAGTAATGAGGATTTTAGTGGCAATACCAATAAAGGCATTACAGATTCAATATTAAAATATAATCCATATTATGCCAGTGTCAGTGACTTCACCAAGACAGCTTATGATTCCTTATTTTTAAAAAGATACACCACTGATAAATTTGCCTTTGGATGCTATACTTCTGTCATATGTGATCTGTTTAAATCCCTCCACGAAAATACTTTCAGGAAACAACAGCTGTTTATACATATTGATGTCCAATTCAGTACCACTCCACCAACATCACAGGGACCTGCAGGAGATCAATATCTCTGAGAAGACAGCAGAGGCCAATCTCACTTTTCTTATTTCAGGATCAAACAGAAAAGCAGCAAGGAGCTGTGGGAACTACAGGAAACAGCAGTATAAGCTACTTGAAATTGTCAAGAGAGAAGTAAATTGTAAAAAGCTTCTTCTGTCTAGGAGATATCTGCTGAGGCAGGGGGAGTGTGGTCAGGACCGCACAGGCCCCATGCTGTTGCCATCCAGCAGAGTGAAGAGAAAAGCATCAGGCTGGCTCATCCGCAAAGATGAGCAATGTATGTGCAGGCACATTCATCTCAGCATTTCCACAGCTCTGTTCAGCCTTAAAGCTGCCAGGAAAATTAACCCCCAGCTGACCACTGCAGACAGAGATGGTAGGGACAGCATGGGGCCCCAGCTGGCAATGGAGCCCTCAATCTTTTCCACAGCTCTTGAAATGATAAAGGTTACCCAGCCCACAAATGCAATATTTAACAGCACAGCACACTTGAATATGCAGTTGTTAGACAAAATGAACTTGTGAAAGGTCATGTCATGTTTTAAAGCTGTAAATTCTTTATTATTTTTAATTGGAATAAAAGCAGGCTCAAGGAAAATTATATTGGCTAAATATCTAAGAATGAAGTCTGTCCTGCAAGAGAGCAGCTGGTGCCCTAACAGTCTAAACACCGTAAACACTGTATTTCAAAGATACAAGGCACCCAAAAGGGAAATAACACCTTATCGATCAGATCTGTCAAAATATCAAGACCTGTGGATAAGTTCAAGTGTAACTAAATTCCTGAGATGTAGGAAAGAAGCAGAAAATATATTTTAAATAAGGTTGAAACACTGCTGCAAAACAGCATAACTTGTAGGTGGAGAAGAGGTAAAGCATAAGCAAGACCAACTACTGCACTGCTAAGGCTTTAGAGCTCCTCAGAAGGGAAGAATAAGACAGCAAACTTTAACCAAGAGCAGCATTTTATTTTGACGTTGCTTTCCAAAGCACAATAGTTCTAAAAGAAGAAGCTTCAAAGACTAAAGAACGTAGAAAGTGGCTTATTTGAAGTTAGAGTGTTCTCAAAAAACAGTAGCTTTATCTAATACCCAGCAGCAATCATACATATCAGCCACAATTACGGCTGTTCCAAGACCATAAAAGAAAGTAGAGTTTTATAAAACTTGGTTTGGGGGTTGACCATGTCATCCACGGAGGCCCCAGGTTTACATCATTACCTTAAATAAAATATAAGCTTCCAATAAAATTGCTTTTTACAAACCCAATACTGTTATAATAGCACAGAAGGCTGGATAATGCATCCTGCAATCCAATTTGTGGCTCATGATAAGCTACAGATACCAGTAACTAATTCCACATGTGAGACAGACCTCCCGGAGGGAGATTTTAATCAAATAAGTGATGGGAAAAGAGACATTTCCTTATTTTAGTATAACAACCCCCTGTATTAACAATATGTAGATCTGGTAAAATGTTACTGTATTATAGCAATAGAACATTAGTAGAACATACATCTGGTTTAGTTACTTCTGTAAGAGAGTTTGTACGCATAAATCACAGAGCAATAGTTTATCATTACCATTATATTAAAAATTAGCTTTAAATGCATTTGCCCCATCTTTTTAACTGCTTATGTTATCCAGTTCCATTCCCACTTAAAAAAAAAAAAAAAAACTAACCAAAAAATCCAAACCAAAACAAAAAATGAACTCCCAAGCAAACAAAAGAAAACCTAAAAAACTCCACAAGATGAAAAAAGATCAGCGTAGTAGTGTTCGTATTAGCTTTGTGCTATTAATTGGATAGAAGACTGTCGATTAATGCTTTTGCTCTCAAGCTGAATATTGCAAGTACAAAAACAATTAGGCCTATGAATTAGCATATTTTCTTTAATAACAAACTTGATCAGAGCTTTCTCCCATATTTAAGTTTTCCCCTCTCACTCCTTCACCTTTGGTGGTTTAACTTGCACAAGTCTAGTGCAGAGAGGGACAATCCTTTGATACCTATCATACCTGACAACTCAATCAATCTGTGTACCTGCTACACAATGTACACTGCAAATGACTCAAGGTCTAAAGTGCTGGAAAAAATCAAACAAAATAACTTTCTTTCATAAGGAATGCTTTGCCCCAGTGGAACACCACTTTTTTAATTTGTCTCATTTCAGACAACTAATTTATGACCACAATAAATAGGATTCTGTCAAAATCTTCTGACTTAAAGATAGCAAGTATGTTCTTGTCAGCCAGTCAGAATAAAACAGAGCTAACCAAATGAGATGGGATCCAGACTGACAACTTTTCCTGCCAGAGTGAGAGCATCACAGGCAGATGGGAATACAAGACTTGGCAAAAGGAAAAAAATCAGCATCCAAGTTCTACTAAATAACCAATACACAGATGACAGAGAAAAGAGCTGGACAGTTCAATAAATAGCTATTATATACATTTTTAAGGCACTTTAAGAATAGCTTCTAAATAAGGGGTAACATTTATCTACTCTGCTGGCGTTCCTGCTTTGCAGCCACCTTGTTCAGAAGCCCTGCCAGTGTACTCAAATCACACTAGGATGCTGCCATGTCCTTGATGTGACAAATCAGGACTCACATGATATTGGGTGTTGTGTAGTAGCCATCACTTTATATTCATTGGATATTGGCCCAAAGTAAGAACACAATGGAAAAAAATAGGTTTGTCACACCAATACCATTTCCTACCATCAGCTGGAGCATTTTTGAAGTTGTTTTTAAAAGTTCATACTACACTGACCATCCTGAAGACAGTCAGTAGTTTTATTGTTCTTTAAACATAAATAATCATGTCTCAGTTCCCCCAGTGGTATATTCTGAAAAAGCTTATAGAAGCTGAAAGTTACAGTCTGGCAGTATGCCAGCCCCTGTCCTTAACCATCCACTCCCCCAAATCCCTCTCTCTCCGTTGTTCCTGTTCCTGTACCTCCCTTCACAGTGTTTGCCATTGAGCTATTTGTAGGGCAATGATGAGGACTGAATAAAACTGAATTGATTCAGGTTTGAAATAACTCCTAAAGATATATCTGGGATATTTTGGACAAGGCAGGGAAACGGTGTTTAAAGATTACTTTTTTACCTGTACTTTCTCTTGGTTCATTTTGCAGGACAGTCTAGGAAACAGATGCACCAGCTCAAGTAGACAGGTTTGAGCTTGAAAGTGGAAAAAACCTTGAAAGTTTGAGATTGAAAGGGGTAACACCTTTCTACTATTCCATTACAAAGCATTCTGCTTCCCACCATTACTGCTTACTTAGGTAGCATATTTGAGCTATCCAACTTTAAAATTATTTCCTCTCTTCCTTGGTTCCATTCTACACTTTACCATTCCAGTGCACTACAAAAGACTAACCTTTTCCTTGGCTGACCTTTTTGATGTATTTTTTCCCCTTTCTCCTGAAGCTGCCATTTCCCAATATTAAAGTTGGAAAACATAAAGCACAAATTCCAGAAGACATATACAAACACAACTCTTTGTAATTGCCCAGACATTCTAATACAGAGCATTCTGAGGAGAAGGGGGTTTGTATGGGGGAAGGTTTTGGTTCAGTTTAAACTGCACTCCAGCTTTTTAAATGCTCAAGCCAGTTGGGTTTACACAGTAAATAGCTACTTTGGTCTCATCGATTCACAGTGCAGAAATGTCTTTTCAAGAAATAGCGATTGCAATACATTAAAAAAAAAAAGGAACAAACTTAATCCAAGTGTGTGCTTTAATTCCTTTAATTCTGCATAATGCAAAAATTAAACTTAGCTACATACTTGAGGGTTTGATTTTTCTGAATACAAAACTGATGAACAAACAAACAACAACAACAAAAACCTCACCTGTTTTTATCAACAAAGACAGAACCAAACTAAATCAAAAGGTTTTAGTAAAAAAACATAATTTAGTTCCTACTAATTATTTCAAAAGTGATATGTTATTACTTTAAATTGTCCATCTTATAGCACAATCATCCTCAATTTACTTGAAAATAAATCTAAATGTAATTTCAAATCAAAAGGACAGCATCTAACCTGCCTTCATAGTCAGGATTTGTCATATATTGGTCCGACATGCTACAATCAAAATCCAAATTTCTCAACTCCAAGTGCATTGATCATTCTCAAATTATCCAGATATCAACTAAATACATCTTCCAAAAGCACTTTCCAGTCTTCAGATGGAGCAGGCCAGAGACTCACTAACCTGAACATTCACTAAACAGTATTTTATGTGAAAAGGTAAAATGCAAAGGCCAAAGGAAATATAAATACAGTAAGAAAGTGCTTTGGAAAACAATGATTGATAAGGAGGCAATATACTAGAATTATTATTTTCAGTATCTTTTTTTGGTAATCATAATGGGTTTGTTGCCCTAAAGCATTTTTATCACACAATGTGAAGCTTTCCAGAAGATTGACACATTTGCTTCAATTTGCTTTTAAGGTGCTACCTTTGTTCCTCTTTGATACACCTTTCTTGATTTTTTTTTTTAATTTACAATTATTATCTTTACAAAAGGCTTTTATTTCACTCCTTTATTGCCCAGGGAATGCTTGGGAACAGGAAACTGCAATGCTAAAGGTAGAGGCCATGCAAAGTTGGAGTACAAAAGAGTGTGCAGACAAGTCCTCAAAAAGGAATGATTCTCCTAACAAGCTAGGCAAATGATGATACTCCTGACATCCTGCAAGACATTATATTCTTACAGAAATCTATATAATCTGTGAACAATTTTTGTAAAACTTAGATAAAAAAGAAGCCTTACTGGAGATACTTTATAATTTAAGCTCCCACCTGGGCTTCTCAGTAATGAAACACACGGAGGGAGTACATGAATGAACAGAGGCTTCCCTGGATGGAGGTAGAACTCGGTCAGCAACACTCAGTCTGAACAGACGTGCAAGAAATAGGTAGTCACTAATTTATTGAATTAGGAAATGGATTTCTGGCAGATCAAGAAAAATACTCCTATTTTTGTTCACTGTAGTCTCTCCCCATAACATTGCTTCCAGCTAAATTCTAATCTCCATATAGGCTTGTAATCTACAAAGCACAGAATTGTTATATCTGTCATTACAGATGGAAAAGTACATTTCCATAGACACCAGTTTGCTGTTCAAGACACCTCTGATGCTGGGTGAAAAAAATTCTTGCAAGCCCTGGTGTCCAAATTTAGAGCTCCACACCCAGGAAGAGGCGTTGTGTTCAAAAATGTTGGGATGTGGAAGCTTGGATTTCATCTGTGTCACTTAGGTTTCTTCTGGACCAATTTTACCTGGCCTTGAAGGAGAAAAGGAGGAAAAAGGGGAGAAAAAGCTTTTCCCCATGAAAAGTTAAACAGAATTATCTTCAAAGGTTTGGGTTTCAGCAAAGAGTGTTTAGTAATAAAAAACTTTCCAGGTATTCAGAATTTTCTGTGTCAGATGAATGTTTTTCCCAGTTTAATTGTATAGAATAAGCTAACACTTGAATTATTAACTAAACTCCTTGAAGTACTTGAAAAAAGTCTCATCCTGGGCCTTTCAGTACAAAGCTTGCTGTTATAGATGCAGTTTAAAGGAGATAAGAAAACAAAACTAAATTAGTTTACTGCCTTTTTCCGCTCAACATTAGGTACACTATGTACTATACAGTATTTGGTTACTGACATGCAACAAAGGTCTTACATACTCCAATACACAGGAGTAAAAAAAAAAAAGAAAGCATGTTTATAAATGTATAGGAAATTATTCTTTCCTTTTCAATTTTGTCAGAAAAGAGCATGATAGCCAAGTCGGCATATGGCAGCAGTTTAAGAGGAAACTACCAGCGACTAGAGGTGTTCTGGGCTTTTTTTCCCTCTACTCTTTCCTTTTATACTACAGATATATATATAGTCTATGCAAACAGAAATCATCACTGTTTTATCAAAATCTACAATTTCTTTTTAATTCACATAGATGAGAAATCAGAATTTTAAAATCAAGGTGTTTGAGTTAGATTGCAAAGCCGTAATTTGTTTCATTGCTTTTTTTTCCCCTTATGTGTCACTGAAAAATCTGACAACGCACATCCATACGAAACATTTTTTTCCTTTTGTTAAGTCCATACTTTTCTGAAAGAAAGCTATTTCACTGAAAAGAAAATTACATATACTCAGCTTACTCATTCATATAGCAACTGAGGTAATGGAGTCTAGATTTCAGCTGGGGTTTCTGAAATACATGCGCAGTGTTGGGAGAGCAAAGCTATGGGGATTTGGTGAGCTTTTCTGTTTGCTTATTTTACTTGTTTGTTCTTGGGCAAGAAGTTAAAAATAAGAAAGAGATATTTCGTTAAGGCAATATTACATCTAAGCTATAGCTCCTCCTACTAGGGGAAGAAAAAACACGTCAAAGGAAGGCACTCAGGTCCCATGCATCTCTGTTAAACTAGAACAATAAGAGCTCTGTCCTTGCCTCAGGGAGCCTGCAGATGATATCAGCTATCACACTTGCACGCCTGACCAAACTAAGCTGAGTTTGCAAGATACAAGAGGATAAGAGCATGAATGAATTCCCTGCAAAAGCCAGTCAGATACCCAGTGCTCAACTCAGATACCCAGTGCTTGTCAGTAAACAGAATGAGGGAACTGCTGGAAGCAAGGAAAGTAATTTAAAAAAACACCATCCCAAGTGCCAAGTAATAACAGTGGCTAATAATACATGGTTTAAACAAAATCTAAAAACCCCATACTGAAGTTGTTTAAGTGTTCTTTCAGCATTAGACATCTGTGCTCATATCTGGGAGTTGACTAAACTACTAAGAATTATTGTGTACTTGAAAACTCATTTAACACCTGTTTAACAGTGATTGGTGCCTTACAAATAGCTTACAGCAAAGACAACTCACCTTGTATAAAGCAGAAATGATCTGATGCATTTTCAGTCGATGAAACACAAAGACATCGTACACGGCTGAAATGGCCAGAACAGTCACTCCTTGCTCCTTCCACAGCATGCTGCACCCTGCACACAGCCCCGCTCCCAAGATCCAGACCCAAGTACTTGGTGAGGAACCTCTGGTAGAGCAGTGCTTCACATAACACATCAAGGAAAGTAGAAAGAAGAGGCAGGCTCCAATGTCTGCTCTTCCTACGATCCCCGCTACGGCTTCCGTGTGGATGGGATGAGATGCAAACAGCAGGCCTGCTATCAAGGTCCAGTACCCATCTCCAAACAGAATCCTGGAGAAGTTTGTGAAAAGGCCTGTGACTGCAGCATGTAAGAGAATGTTTACAAGGTGGTAGCCCCATGGGTCCATTCCCCCAAGAGCATGATTAATGCGGAAGGAAAGTGTGCAGAGAGGTCTGTAGGACTTGTGGCTCCCACTGTGAGTAAGCAATGTCCCCCAAAAGTCATTGTAGAAGATGTGGATCCACGGCGTCTCAGGTAGAAGGTCCTGGTTTGTCTTGATAGCACGACTGTAAAAGACAAATAAAAGCTTCATTGTAACAGAAGGAAAAGAGTACAAAAGAAAGGCTGGGAAAATGCAATCACATTGCTACCACAAGAAAGAATGGCATTGCTTTGGTGCTGCTTTAATTCAAGTTTAAATTTTTACAGGAGGTGTTAAAAACTACATATCCATTGACTTCCTGCTAGAGCAAAATTTCCATATAAATTGGCTTTTAAAACATTAGACACAGATGTTATGCTGTTTCCATTAAATTAAAACACCCTTCAGTGACATTCTTCTGAGTCTAACCAGGAGTAATCAGTTAAGATTTGAAGAGTTATAATTAAAATGTAAAAGAAATGTGAAAAACTTGCAAACATTATTGTTGAAATAATGGATCCTCCAGTAATTCAGAACTAAAACCCCAACTGGCCTTTTATATTGAAATTTTAATTTAGATTTTGAAATTAATCTCTCTGACACAGATGAACGATAAATACAAAGTTGGTAGGAGCATGCAATTTTCTGCTTCTGTACAGGGCACTCCAAAAACTGTCCTGCACATATTTTGACTGACAACATTTTCTGCTAACACTCTGATGGAGACAGGCAACAGAATATTTTATAGGTGAAAATATACCTTCTCTTTAACTTTCTTGTATTTACAATAGAGGGGGAAAATGGTTTTACATTGTATTACTTTTATGACTTCAAGTCTGTCAGCTTGATTAGAAATAAAATCCCAGAAAAACTACTGCAGCTTTCATAATTTATGCTTTCAAACACCCTGGCAAGGACTAGTGCCAGCCATTAGCAGTCTCCATGTCTAATTCGTTACTATAAATATCTGTCTACTACAGTGTTTGTACAAATCCAAAGATTTGCATTTAAAATTTATGCAGTGGAAGAAGGTGCAAGACCTGCTTAGTGCAAAAAGATGAGTAGAATTTAATTAGTTACTTGTATTTAAGCAATTATTTAAAGATGCATTGTTACTACTGAGCTTAACTCATTTAGCATTTATTTTATTAGGGTAATTAAGAATCCAGCCAGCTCTAGACTCTTCTATTCAAAATTCTAAACAAGTGGGATGATTTATATCTAATTCTTTACTCATACCCTCTATCTGCCTTTCCAACAAATATCCTCTTATAATTAATAATTTTTCAATGCAGATGAGGGAGGGAAAAAAAAGGTGTGAAATACAAGATCACATTTAAAATGCATGACTCTAATTCATACTCCAAGACTCCCCTCAAATTCTCCATTTCCTTGAAATCTGTATCTAAATCCTTTGGTTTTCATTTTTTACTGTATTACTTGCAGAAATGTTGCTCCTGTTCTGAAAAGAAAAATGCTCAAACACTGACATACTACGCCACAAAATCTCCACACAAATACTCCAAATACCATGCAACTCAGCATTTCCATTGTCCAGAGCAAACTGCTGTAATGCTTTCAGACACGCTTCCTCTCAGCATGTCCTTTTGTCTCTGAGCATGTAGAGGTTATGGAAAGGTCAGCTTAAATCCTTTAAAGATCTGATGACGCTTTCTAGAATATTTGAAAATTTTCATTTTGACTTCTGCTTATGCAGTGGATCAGGTTGCCTGTATTTGTTTTCCCAACCCCACACACATTTTTCTCATTTTACTCCAGTCACAAAAGAACACTGGAAGAAAACAAGATCTTTGTTTTCACATTATTTATCTTGTCCTTCCATGTAGTCCTTTCCCAAAACCTAATTCTTCTGTTTGTGATTTCAGTTTGTAGTATCTTTCAAAAATCACAATCAGAAAAATAGGAATTCAGCAAAAATGAAGCAGGTGTTAGGCAAGAAAGAGTACATTCTCTGAGAAAAATATAATATATTTAGACTCCAGGCTCCCAAAGGCTAAGAATGGCTATCAGGATTTAGATTTAAAACTTTCAACTGTAAAAGTTTTATTTTTTTTCTTGGGGAAATAATAAGAAAATAAGTGGCAACAACATTGCCAGCACAACCATCCTCCCTCGAGGCATCGCATTCTGCTACAAAGAGCCTAGACAGTGCACAGGTTGTTCCCATGCAATGGTAGCTTTTATTATATCTTTGCAAATGTGGCCACTTTCAATACCTGAAGACATGTAACCAGTTAAAAAAAACAACAACAACAAGCCCAAAAACAAAAAAAAAAACCCCATTCCACAACCCAGAACTGTGGCTATCAGTACACACGTATAAAACAAACAAAATGCTGCTATGCTTTTGAAGAGAGCAACCTTCCTTCTAAGATGACAGTTTTCATGCAGCACATACTCATATTGGACTATTCCCCACCAAAAGTAAAGTGCTTTTCTCCATATCATACAGAAATCTATTGTACACTCCAAAGGCATTAATTCAGTAAAATTCTATTTGCAGCCTTAGCAACAAAATTATTACAAACAAGTCAAAAAACCCCACACAATAAAAAAAACAAAACAAACCCAAACAAACAAAAAAACCCCCAACAACAGAAGCCCTGAAGATACAGTGTTGATCAGCCTGTATTTGGGAATGGATTTCAGCAGGCAATTCTGAAATGCTCCTAGTTTCTTGTGCATGTAAATGCAACACATTCTAGAACCTCCAGTCAGCACAAAACATACAGAAGGTGCCAGTTCCAGCTTACTCAGTGGTTTAGTCAGGTCAAATGCTGTATTTTTGAGAAATCAAGATTTTAAATACAGTTAGAATTTCTTTCTATATGGTTATTTTTTTAACAAATATTTCTAAGGGGAAAAAAAAGCCTAGCTAATGCTTTGGGATACTAGAAAAGTCTAACACAAGAGCAAATCTGGAGGCCTTACAGCAAGGAAGCAAGTCTCACACGGGTTGATTGTTAAAGGTCAACAACTACTCTGTTTCACATTATAAAATACACTTGGCTAACATTAGACTTGACTGCGCAGGAGGATGCAGATATACAAGCACCTGAGATACCACAACTAAGTAGGTCTGTGTCATTTTACTCTCAATAAAAGTGAACAAGGTCTCAGTAACATGAAGACAGAGGTCAGGCAGAAAGAGTCTGTGGGCTGCATCCAGCCCATGCACAACCAGCCAGGCTGTGCTCACTTGCATCCCTAACCTGATTGTCCAACTGCACTGGTGAGAAAAACATGAAGTGAAATATTTTTAGCTATGAAGGGGAGACAAAAAATAAAAGAATAAAAAGATAATACTAAATTGTTCACATCAGGGCCCCGAGAGCACTAATGAGCCTTTACAACCTGACCCCAACCTGAGGCTCCCACACCTTACCCACAGTCCCAGGACCTCCTGTCAGCTTCAGAGACGATGGTCTCACTGAGCTGGGTCTATATCCCAGCCTGTCCTTGTTCCTAGGGAGGTGCCCAGTGCCCAAGGCTGGGGCTGCCCCAGCTCTTGGCTGGGACAAGACTGTTTTTCATTTAGTTACCAAATAACCAAGTGGTTAACTCTGCTTAGTTAGCTATTTCAGCAGTAATTCTGAGAGCAACTCCTCCTCCCAGCCTGGCAGGTAGTACCAAGCATGCCCCCAGTAAAGCATCCCATGCTAGCAGCCACCTTCACTCTCCAGTGAGAAAATAATATTAATTGCAGGCTCTGTGAAAGACTGGGATAAAGGAAACTACAAAACCCCTTATTAGCCTTGCCTGCTGCTTCATTCACAGTTTACCTTGAGGTTACGTCCTGCAGATTAGTCCAATCTTGCTAATGGGCATCATAAGAGAAGCCTTCCAACTGCACTCATCATTCTTCAGCAAAACTGCAAACTCTGCTCTTGCTAAAAGGCAGCAGGTCACCCGAGAAAGTAATTTCTCAGAATTCTAATGCAATTGGCATTTTTACTTTCAAGCAGCTCCTGATAAGGGTTGCAGACTCAGCCAGGGAGCTTGCTTTCTTCAATTTGCAATGTCTGCCCATTTCACACATCCCAGGAGAGCAGGATATCTTATTCAGTATACAACTACTGTACAGGCTGTGGGGTGGGAGGGGAAGGAACAGGAGTCAGCAAAGAATTCTTCAGAAATGGAAGGGTGAAGATAGACAAAAAACTGTAAAAGCAAAATCATCATTTCTAATCTACTCGAAAGAATCTTTCTGCATCATGCCATAAACCACTTATTTGCCCAGGTCAATACATACCTTGAGCACAATTCACTGAGCTTTTTTCCATCAAACTTTAAAATGCTGGAGATCCAGTCATTCACACATGCACATCTACATGCATACACACACAAAAAAATTCCAGATGTTTTTAGAATTAACAGCCATATATGTCCTAAATGTCTGCACTGGTGCTAAACTGATCCAGGTGTTAACACTACTGTAAAAAAACAGATGCGACATTTTAAAGTGATTTAACCAGTTAAGCCTTATATCCAGCTTCAGTATTGCTAATGGTCCCCATATGCTGAAAATTAACATCAGCATTTGAAGCAGACAATGTATTTTAAAGGAAAAGGAGAAATCCCAAACATGCACACCGGAAGCCATTGACCAGACCTCTCTCACATAAAACAGATAGGCAGTGATGGACTGGCAAGTCTCTACTTCTAAGTTCTTCATTGTTTTTCTTCAAAGTCCTTTTTTAAATAGTATTAATTTAGTCCTTCTTCATCAATAGCAATAGGACAGCATCCTAGAGTATTTTAACAGTGGATCCTAATGAAACACCCTAAGTATGCTTTCCAGATTGTCTGTATAGAAAACAAGATTGAAAATACAGCCAGAGACTACTTTTTTGAGTACAACCAGCTTCACATTCCCAAAGCATATAGCAGCTGAGTCAATCCTCCAAGCTACTCACAGGCTATCTGTTAGGCACATGGTGGTCAGAAAGCAGGTAAGTAGAGCTTGTCATACTCTGGACAGTTCTCCTACTTGCCCGCAGAATACAACATTTATGCAGGCTGTATTGACAGGATAAAGTAAAAATCAGAAGATACTCTTTAGTATGTAGAGATGTCTTAAGAAAGTAACAAGTCTAAGTACATGAAAACACATTCATCTAAGTGTTTAGTTATAGACTCAAGGGAACTATTTGCCATTCTGGTGGATTCTGGTGGCAATTATGTCTTACATGTTGTGTATTAAAGTTCATTCTTTCTCAACAGTTGTAAAAGTGGAATTTAGCTACAAATCCCGCAGGCAGTAAAGTTTTACTCATGCCACTTCACAAAAAAACAAAACAAAACAAAACCAAAACA
Source organism: Poliocrania exsul (assembly GCA_035041345.1). NCBI lineage: Eukaryota > Metazoa > Chordata > Aves > Passeriformes > Thamnophilidae > Poliocrania > Poliocrania exsul. The sequence goes on along the minus strand of JAWWLZ010000042.1, from coordinate 40,009,795 downwards.
AAAACAAAACAAAAAAACAAGGAAAAAAAACAACAAAAAACCCCACCTCTATATTGTGTATCAACTAGGACACTTGCAGGAGACCAACATTCCTGAATCCCTGGCTTTCAAGTTGCAGCTTTCAGATGCTCTTAAGAAAATTTGTTCTTAGATGAATCTTTAAGGAAAATGTAGTAATTCAGCAGTTTTCAGATGGGAAATACCAGGTAACAACCAGGTAAGTGATATGCAAGATCCCAAGCTAGCTGGCTCTAAGAATGAGTCTATACATACCAGATTGAAGGAAACATCTAGGTTCAAATAATTTTTTAAACTTAACATCACAAAAGAGAAATTAGTTTACAAGAACCTTGTGCCTGGTTAATTTCTGCCAATACTATGGCCCTTTTCTAATTGTATAGAAATATCTGAATGCACCAAATTCAGAACTCCAACACTGAAGACAACGTATAATTTTAAAATAATTTTTGTACCTTATGTAATCACTAGTGAAAGCTATTATCTCTATACATTAGTACAGGACCTCTGGAAAATATAGTAATAAATGACAATTTTAATTCTGTATTTTGGACTATGATAGCAATTCCACAGTGAACTTCAGTACCAGAACAAACAGGAAATACAAGTAGGTCTGGAAGCAGTGTTTTACTCATAAAACTTTCTTGAATAACTCCTGAATTAGATACAAGCAGAGTGGAAAGGTGGGTGAGACAACTATAACTACACCCTTAGATGATGGCAAGCACTGCCAAAAATGAAGACAGACAAATAAATAAAAATCCTCAAGAAAATAAAGAACAAAATCACAGAGAAAGGTTATGGTCTTCTATCACAATATAAAAACATACAAACTTTCTACAATTTTTCTATACTGCACAATGTTTTTTAAAGGAATTGATCTTTAAAAATAACCAACATAGAAACAAAAAAAATTACAAAAGACATCTAAGCAAGGTAACTTGTTCCTTGTTTATTTCCATCAATGACTTTAACAATTGCAGTTTGACTTTGTCTGTCAATAACTGGCTGTGATCCAGCAGCCCATGAGCTACACACTTCTAGACTTCATAACTTTGCAACGGAAGATGAATAATGTTACTCAAAAGTAGGAAGTGGTGGCAATACTTACACATAACACTGAATGCTAACAAGAATTGCCTTAACTACACTGAAGTATGCCACATGTATTGATCTTCTTATTGACTAAGAGAGCTTTGAAAACTTAAAATAACTGAAATTTCAAAATATTTTAGTTACAAGAAGGTTGAGATGGCTTGAAAAATCTTTTCCACTCAGAACATAAATATTTCAAAAGCTAACTCTAAAGGCTTTGAACTGACTTGTTCTCCATAGTGTAAGCCTTTCCATTCTAAGTGTGTTCTCATATGCTGAAAGAATATGGCCCTAATAGTAACCCGAAGTGCACCCCACTCCCTCTCTGTATAAGATTTAGCCTAAGATAACAAACACTCAAAGACGGACTATGGAAATTTGAAAGCCTAATTAATTTCAACTACCTGGCATAGTAATATTTGATTATTCATGCACAGGTTAAAAAAAAGAAACACACACTGGAGAGGAATGAGAGAAGTAATTAATACTTTCATATGCTGAACAATGAATTACCATCAGTGTCCTCTCAAGAGGAAGCTGATAAAAACATAAGAAGAGTTTGTGTCTTTGTGTCTGCTCCCTGACTTGCTTCACTGCAGCATATACCATAGGTCGGTGAAAAGATACTTACATTTTTAAGGCAGAAAATGCTTCCTGCTGTTCTCACAGCTATTTTATAAACTAGCTTCACTCCTGACTACACCATGCAACAGGAAATTGCTAATTCTGTTCTTCTAAGACTTCAAGATACTTTGAACTTTCCTGATACCTATTCTTTAAAATACACATTCAAAGTTGCTCTTTAAAACATTCTTCAGTGCCACACTACTGCCTGGCAAGAACTCCTGATTTGTTTACTTTATATATGTATGTAATACCAGCTTCTGAAGCATGGTGAGAATTCATAGTTGGAACCTCTGCTGCCCTTTTCAAATTTATTTGAGATGATACAGTATAGGCCCAGCAGGCCATATCAGATTTACCGTTCTGCAGTAGAATATTGCACTATACTATTTTTCTTCCCCACTTTCCATTGAAAAAATAAAACATAAATATTTTTTGCCACTTCACCATACAGCAACTCACAACAGTACAAGGACAGAAATTTTAAGGCTTGAAAATACAGCAGTTAAAGTAGACATGTTGATTTTCTTAACCAAATTAATAGTACGGATATTAAACTACTTTTTTTTGACAGGCAACTCTCTGATTATACATGAAGCTTTTATAAGACACACACATTTTAAGCCATTATATGAAAATAGAGACACATACTGTAGCAAAACACAGTAGAGTTCATCAGCCATACATCAGTCCCATGACTATACAGTTCTCTATTCTTTTCAGTATGGGGCAGGCTATACTGAGAAAAAAAGCTCAGCAATTAATTTTTGAAAAATTACACTTTTGCCTCATTTAATCTATTTTTTGATACAGCATTTTCAGAAAGTTCAAGGAGTCTATACAGAATCATGCCTAAGCCCGTGACTCTTGTGTACAAAAAATTTGAAGCCTAAAATAATTTTTAGGTAGTACTCTGATTTTGATTTTGATTTTTAGAGAAGCATTGAAGAGAATATCCGAGAACACCTATAAATATAGAAATAATGAATAGAGAAGAAACCACTGAACCACAACATAACATACAGACACCCTCCTTTATCTCTTTTTTGGAGGGAAGGAAGGATAAAGAAATGCATCAAGGTTTTGTGCCTAAGTTCCTTTCTTCATGCCTTTTATTTAAGTACCAAAACAACCCTTCATTAACAAAGTTCTGGTCTAAATTCAGATTTTTCCTGGTTTAACTGAAAAGCCTTATTCAAAATCTAATCAGCAAAAGCAATTTGGTGTATGCATCTCCACAAAGGTCAATTCATACTGGTTTTAGAATTCATATAGAAGAAACGTCCGTACTGGGGGAGAGGGAAAAAACTCCAAACAATCCCAGACCCAGCTATCATTGGTCATGTCCATGTTACTCACCCTAAGGATCAAGTGATTCAGAGAACAGGCAGACCCACCTTGGCTTTACGCATCCACAAAAACGGCAAGCACAGACTGGGCCACGCTGCTAACTAACAGCCTTGTAATCTGTGACCACACAGCAGTTTCCCATCGCCAAGAAGTCTCCTCTTTCCTTCCTTTAGCCCCACTATAAGATACATAAATGCATAAAACTAATGTTCTGACAAACACCAACTGTCCACCCTAAATCACTTTTGCTACCCAAAGGATATCATGTTGGCAGAGTTGTGGGGTGGGTTGTTTGGATTTGGTTTTTTTTTAATAATATTGTACAGATTACACATTTTTCATTTAGGTTCTTTTGGTATTTTACAAATATTTATGCTGAGGCCTTAAAGGACTACTTTTTATGAGAAGAAACTGGAACCCTTGGGTACTTTTTCTTGCAGTTATTGTCCATTTTTAGTATAACTGCCCTCACAAGTTGCCCAATTATGTATATGAAAGATTGCCCACATATAAACACACTACAAAAGGTACCATTTTTTAGACCGCACTTCCACTTAAAATTTGTCTTTCCAGCTACCACTTGTCTTCAAAGTCATTACTACAGTCCTAATATAGTTTACCAATTTGTCTGATATGCAGTCACAGATGATTGTAGCCATAGTCGCATTTAAAGGCAGTTACTAAACAAAAACAAGGAGGGCAAGGGAAACCTTCCTGAGGATTAAAAGAATTTGATCACAGTCAGCTTCAAAGTCCAGCTTCAAAATCACAAACCAAATGATGTATTGCCATTTCAATGAAATAGTCTGAGGAAACACACAAAGCAAAGCAAGCTTGATAGAAAAAGCAGTAAGAAAGGTTAACATGTAGTTGAGGCTTACATTTCTCTGCGATGATAGTTTACTCACTAGTGAATCAATCAAAATATTTTAAGTACTTTCTCAGAGGATTCCAAATTTAAAAACAGTGCAGCACTTTTCCTTCTCAGACTCCTATTACACAAAATTCCTACAAAATACATAGAGGGCCTAAAATCTACTTAGAAAGTATTTGTGATGGAGCTAGACTTCATCTTCAGGCCTTGCCACAAACATGTGAGACAAGTTCCTGTAAGCATTTCTATAATTTTATTTTTAGTAGGGAAAAAAAAAAAATCGAACTTGCTACAGAATTATGTCAAAACCAATTTTTATGAAAACTAAATTCTACCAAAAGGTAAAACAACCCAGATAATTAAAACCATTTTTTTTCACACAAAGATGTGTAAGGACTTCTAGTGAATAGGGTGACTGTTCAGCTTAGTCCTGGAGCAGGCTCTCCAGCAAGTGGTAGAGTCACCATCCCTGGAAGTGTTCAAAAAAATGAGCACTCTAAGGTATGGTTTAGGAGGGGATGGTGGTATTTGGCCAAAGGTTGGACTTGATGATCTTGGAGATCTCTTTCAACCTTAATGATACTATGATTCTATGAATGAATCATGTTCTTTCCAGCTCTTAAAACTTCTTTATAGGAGGCCCTGTGGGACGCCCTTCATAAATGTACTTTTAATAGAGCAGACTGGCACTCTCTCATTTGGAAAGTGTGGATCCTACTGAAAATGGTTGCAATTAGTTTTACTGATTTGTTTCATCTTGATAGCTCAACAGTTTATCAAGATGCAGGGATTCACTAGAGTAAAGCAAGTTTGTGGCACACCAGCACAATTGTGAAAGACTAGAAATTGATACCACAGCGGTGTTTAAAATAAATTTTATTTTCTCTTAATTCCTTGGTTAAGAGCACTCAGTTTATAGTTAAGTTTAGGAATGACGTCAAGAGGACTAATCACAGTTATTTGGGGGAAAAAAAATAAAATATAAGCTTTATCATTGCCATTACATGCAAGTTTGCATCCAGCATACTCTCAAGGATTTTATGGGATGCAGTCAATGATTGAGCTGAAAAGACAGGAAATGACAAATTAGTTTAATTATGTTATCAAGACACAGAGGATCAAATCCTGATTTCTGCTACATTAGCTTTAATTCACATTGCTATTGGAATAACCTCCACTTTGTGTCACTGAAACCAGCAGGTTTTATAATCAACTGCAATTGGCATAAGCTTTTACAGCCTTTCTGTAGAGTTTTCAGACTTTCAAGCATAAGAACAAAACAACCAAAACCCATTCCTTTCTATATTTTAGAACAGCTGCTTGGAGTCAGGCAGTAAGTAAGAAGGATCTCAGACAGCAATTCAGGTAAACTGGAGCCATTACCTGAATTACATAACTGATCAACCTTCCCGACAATAAAACTAGAGCTAAGTCAAGCCAAGCTGAAATACAAAAAGCAGTTTGCTTTGAACCAAAACAGTGCCAGATTTTCAAGTTCCTCCAATTCTATGCTAGTCAACTGCTTGCACTTTTCTCCACTAGTGATTTCTATGGGCTTTTCTTTCTTTTTCCCCCAAGCAGTTTTAACATACCAAAGAAGTATGCTTCTATAAATGAAGGTCCGAAGATCTACTGGAAGATCAAACGAGTATTTAACTGCTAGGCTCAACTCCCCTATTGTGACATTCACGTCCAACTGCCCTTGACAGCAGCACACCAGAGGATTGCATTTTTCTAGGCAGATGAGAAACCTGAGCACCACAAAAGGTTATGGTATTTCATAATACTGGCCTTTAGACAATGACAGCTGTAAGTTCTGCCTAAAATAGCCTATGAAGGAAAGCTGATCACAAATGTTTACATTTAAAAAAGTAAACAGTTTGTATCTTTCAGTAGTCTACATCAAACAAAAATGGTCTATGGGAGCACAATTCATGTAATATTTTACTAAGACGGAAATTTTAAGTTGCCTTTCAAAATTCTACCACTGCTAAAGAACAGTGATAATTTTCCCCTCTATTCAAAGGAGGACTGGCTGAGATTGCAATAAGAAACTTCAAACATGGGGAAAAAAACGTAGGTAGGTTAAGAGAAAAACATGTACCAGTGCAATGAAGGTGACTCAAACGAATCAAAGAATATGCTGCCTTGGGGGAGGTCAGTCAGCACTTTCAGACTTCAAAAACAGAAAAACAGTGTTGTTGTGTTTGTTGGCAGGGTTAATGTATTCTCTTCAAGTATCTCATTTTGTCACGTATGAATGGAAGAAATAGAGCATTTCACCTTGGAGAGAAGCAGCTTCAACTTCATGCGTCTGACCTTGAACAAAGCCTGTTTTCAGCTAGAGCACACTACCTGTGTTTTATATATCATTTAAGAAAGAGCAATGTAAGGTCTTTTTTTAACCAAAAGAGCAACAGTCCATTTGAACCTTTACATAAACTAAGTGAATACCTATTGCCTAGAATGCTGGGGAAAGTTACTTCTTGAGAGTTCGGACTTCCTCTTTGCTGCCTCCCATGGCATTGTTAGCCACTCTAAGTTTAATGAAGAAAATTATAGTTTGCCAGGCCATATAAAACAGCAGGATGTATTTATGTCTGCATAATAAAATCAACCTAGAGTAACATAATAAAGAATAAGCAGTTTCTGCTCTGTGAGACTTCTCTTTCTGGGGTATTTTTTTGTAGCATTGATCATGCTACAAAGTATTCAGAAATTAAAGATTTATTTCTCACCACAGGAAATTAGTTGTTTGGAATAATACAGTGCTGTGTACGCATCATAAATTTTCCAGGTTCCTCACATGTTGTGGTACACAGAAAGACACTGAGAAATTAATTATGACAAAAGAAATAGTACAGCTACCCAACTCGCACATCCCATCCACTAAGACAATGTGGCAGCAGAGGCATATCAAGACATCATTGTAGACTGCCATGTTCTTTTAAGGAAACCCAAAAAAATGCTGAGACAAGATATTGCTAGTCAACAAAATTTTTTAAAAAATTACTCAGACAATGCATGTAATCAGCCATATATACCTCATTCAAACCAATCTGATAACCTCCTATAGTTCCTTCTCATTCCTAGGCTTTTTGGACAAAAGCATAGAATCAACTGGGTTGGAGAAGACCTCTGAGATCAACAGGTCTAAGTCCATGTAGAAACCAGTGTGGAACAGAGGTGGATTCTGGCTCATAAGAGGCAGTGGGAGTCCACAGGAAACTCAAAAACTTGCCATCACATTTTCCAGCTGGCTAGGAGCCAGAAGTCCCACCCCTGGAAATGGAATTGAGTCTAACTGGGAACGGCAGCAGTGCTGAGTATAAGCCTTATTGCACAGGAAGACATTTCTGCTTGAAACCCAATCTCACAGTGAATGCTTAACCATCAACTTCTGAGAAAAATAAAATAGTATTTCTAAAGACATAAGCTGCTCTAAATTCAATATTATTGGCCAAAAAAACAGGTGAACATTTAAATTAAAGGTCACATCTGTAGGCTGATATTCTGATATTTTATGTATAAATCAAGCCAGGTGAGTTATTTTCAATAGCTATGAAAATATAAAATTGGTTTCAATGACCTCAGAGATACATATGCTTATTTGTGGTTATGGCCCCAGGCAACCCTGAACTCAGCCATTCCATTAAGTCAGAAGCATGGCACACAGCCAAGCTCCTGTAAGAGTTAAAGGTCTTGCACATACTTTCTTTGTGTGTTTATTTGAGTAGAATGGTGACTTTGGGTTTTGGGCCACCCATCACTTATAGACCTCCCATAACATATAAAAGAACTGTTCAAGTGAATCTTAGCATGCACCAGTTAGCCTTGGGATATTAGCTCTTAAAAAAAGATGTAAAATCATCAAAAACTAAAGCAACACAGGAAAACAACACAACAGATTTTATCTGGAGATATTTCAGTGTGTATTTTCCTCTACAGATGAGTCACGCAACATTTTGGGTGCATTTTCATTATAACAATACAATAAAGAACCTAAAAGCCCTTACACAGACAAAAGAAATACACAAATTGTTCAATATAATAGAACAAGAAATAACGGTCACAATTATCGCAAAACAAAGAAAGCACTTCAGGCCACTTTACTGGGATTTTGGGGTCTTTTGGGTTTGTTCTTTGGGGTGTTTGTTTTGGTTTTTTGTTTGGGCGTTTTTGTTTGGCGGTTTTTTAATAAGTAGAATAACCCCTTTGTTTTTCAAGGTCATTAAAAGAAACTGTAACAGCTAACTCATATTGTCAGGAATACCACAATGACATGGGGACATCAGAAACAAATTCTGATTTGAGCATTCAAAAATAACTAGCATTAATAACAGTCTTAATGACATCCTACTACTAAATAAACAGCCATCAGTTTTACATTCTGGGCTCCAGAGCCCCAAAAGTAATGAAGAAGCTTCAAACCTTTTCCTGTTTAAACGAGGGAGGTTTTCATAGCACAAGAAAACATCAGTGTATTCTGTTTCAATCTACAGCTGAAGTCTCTAAAGTAAGACAAATTCACAAGGCAAAAAAGCTAGGCCAAATGGCCAGCAAGAGCAAAGATGTTTCAAACTTGCTATCACACATAACAAAAGATATACTGTTTTCTTGCTGGTGGTACTGCTATCTACCATAAAAAGGTCTCTCTTAAGGACAGCAAGTGCCAAATTAATACAAATAAAGAGAATGAAGTTTTTAGAACTCACTAATAGCAGTCATCCTGCAATTCATGGCCCCATGTCTATATTTCAGACTGTAAATATCAAACAAAAGAAAATAGCAAGCAAAATGTAATAGAATAGAATCAAATTGTGACAATTTTTTCTTTGAACAGGTGCCATAATAAATGTTGTCACGCACCCATGGCAGCAGTACCAGTTACAGCCTGGTCAACTACCACTTGCAACAGTGAATAATAAGTTATACAACTGTGAATATACATACACGCTACAATCAAGGATCTGCTGGTTTAGATAGCTGATTTAGTGCTATCATATGAAGTTTTCAATTTGGCTTCTGCAACACAAAAGGGTACAAAAGCATGACTTCTCACTAAATGCCAAGGAAGGAATCCAGTGCACCTCTCAGTAATAATAAAAAACAATTAATAAAACTGATTTATTACTGTTGGTACGTAACCTTTTTATAAATTGCTCATTTCTTTATGGTCTTAAATAAAGAGAGGAAAGTATTGCCAAGAACAGCAGACACTCTGAGTTCCTGAAACTCCACCTTTCCTGGCATCCAAAAGATTGCTAAAATAAGTTAAAGTAAGTTAATGGCTGCTCTAAGCTGAATTCCACACAGTTCCTATCACCAAATGGACTAACTCGGAAAGAAAAATTGTTAATTAAACACAGGGTAAAGACAATCTAAGCAGTTAGCACCTGTGATTTGAAAGAATGCATCTGAATTAATCCTGGAAAGTAAAAGAGGATAGAAATATACACAAATTTTCTGGTTGCATACATAAGTCAAAGTTTTAATGACCAGCTCAGTTTAACTGTTGAAATAGGAAGGAAAAAAGAAAAAAAAAAGGCCAAACCTGCAGTAGAGGATTCACCACATAAGGTAGAGGTGGTAAATACTGAAGTTTGTAGCGTACCTGCAGTTCATTATGTTTTCCTTCTTAAAACAGCACAAAAACTAATTTCCAGATACCCCACTCTGATACAACACCCCACTGTGCTTCCTTCCCATCAGGCATGTTATGCTTTTGTGGAATTAACTTAAAGCCAGGAAAAACAATCCACTCTTCCTCTTGGTATTTATTACATGGCTTCTTACTGTCTGAAGGATGCTGGTGTCTCCTAGATATGGTTTTGTAATTTTTCAGAACTTAAATATATGCTGTGTAATTACTTTAAACTGAAGTTTCATGGTGATGGTTTTTCAAGCTCAACTGATTACAGCTTGTTTAATGAATCTTGAAGAAAATACATTATTCACCTTAATAAGAATTTATGCAAATCACTGCCACTAGCTTCTACAGAAGACCTTTTCAATTAATTATAATTAGACTCTTTAGTTATAGGCTTCTGGTTTTTTCTACTAGCAAATTATAGCATGGATTGTTAGGGATTTTTTTTGATTCTGGTAAATGAAACTTCATTGTTGTGATGTACAAACTCCTATACAAGTAAACTTCCAAGTGCAGAACCCTCTTCATCTCTGCCATTCAGATCAGATCTAAGTATATACTTGCAGATATCCATGTTTGGAAAGAAGACAAAGAAAATTGGTCATTGGTTTTGATATACACTAATTACTGCTTAGTTTTAGGAGAGTGATTTTATAAGGAAAACAGATATTCAAATATTGGCATATGTCCCCAGCACTCCTGAAACTCTCACAAATACAAAAAATTTGTCTTTGAATATAATAAAAATATATTTGGTACCTTTTTCAGTTTCTTACCTATTTAGCATTAATACAAAAAACTTTGCTTAAGTGCATAACTGTTCTTTAAAAGTAACACAAAATATTTCAGTAGAGAAGTTGCAGCAGGTCAGAAAGAACAATGCAGTTGTAACATGTGAACTACTTTTACAGGTACAGACTTACAGTGAGGAAGATGGTGCAAAAACTTTATATTGCAGAGGTTATTAGGATTAATTAGATCATATATTAAGAAGCTCTTTACAGTAAAGCAAAATCCTTATTGTATTGCAACTGATTTCTTAAAACCAGGTGCTTCTAGCTCTTCCAAACAAAGAGCTATGGAGCACTACTTTGGTTCTCATTTGATTAGCTGAGGCAAGGGAGGGAAAGTAGGAAAGTATTTCTGTTACAGTTTTTCCAACAGAGGGTCTTGTTTTTGGAAAACAGCACAAGCACAGTGAATCTTGCATGTTCCCATGGGGCTGGAGCAAGGCAAAACCCAGTCACTGCTTAGTTCCCATTCTCCTCCTTGGAGAGGAGCAGTGAAATACAACCACTGATCACAGAAATAACCTTAAGTCACTCAAACTTCATCCATTCCCTTCATAAATTCATTATTAATTTGGGAGGAGAAGGAAAGACAAGACAGGAAGCAAGTGTGAGGCTCTTACTAGAACTCAGGGAAGTGAGTTTCTGTCTGCCCCTAGCTGCTGGATCCCAGTCCTAGAACACCTGTCTTAAAAGCAGTCTAACATACCTTTCATTGTTCTTGCCCTTCACTAGGATTTCCCATGCTAGAGAGAAATAGGGACAGAAATTAGGGAAAAAACGAATGACTGCCTTAAGCAATCCATGTTCTACAAACTTACAGCTACCCACTGACAACTCCCTTTATGTCCCTTTTTCAAGTCTTCAGACATGGCAGGTTTTCTGCTACAAAATGGAAGTCCTAACCTACACTGAGAGCTGCAATCACAGCTCCTATTCATAAAACATAGGAATTCATAATTGGACATAAACATATTTCCTCACCTGCCACAGTTGTTTAATTATGTGTCATTTAACCAGAAATGAAAGAGTGCTTCCTCTTGAAAAAGCAAATGTGAAAATGGGTGACTGGTTCTAGGTTTATAGCCTTCTAATCCAGATCAAATGTGCTCACAAAAAGAAGTTACCCCTCTCCAACTGTTAGCTCTACAAAATCAACCAGGCTTCTGCAAATCAAGTTGCTCCCCTTCAAAGCTTATACGGTCTTGCCTTATGAGCAAAGGTTTGGTGGACTAATTGCAACTGCAGTGGCATTTATACAATGCAGTGCTAAACATTACAGATCTCAACAAGACATGCATAGGAGTACATCTACTGTGCCCAAAACAGTAACATTCAAAATTAATGTACAGGACAACCAGCTTGAGTCAAACATAAAAAACACGAGTAAGGCTTCAGAGCAGCAAGCAGATTCATTAGAAATTAAAAGGCAAAGCAGAATATTAAATAGCCACATAAACAAGGTGAAACTGTTCTATGCTTTTAATTTGCAGGCAGAATTTGGCAGCTGGAACTTCATTAGCAATTCTCTAGGTGATGTATGAACCAGTTCAGCCTCCCATGACTGTACCTGTTCTGCAAGGCCAGCAGTAGTAAAACTGACATAATAGCTAGACTCATAAAGGCAGAGAACACCACTTCTCAACACCCTCAATAAAGTGATGTGGTTTATTTTTTAAGCAGCCATTTAGCCCTTTTGGAAATGTGGTTATGGTCAGATGACAGAAAACATCTTTTGAACTTCAATATTCACTGCCAAGGGGATAGTATGATGCAAACTCACATCTCCTTGTTTTGCCATTAACACTGTCTAATCTGCCAACTTTTTTCTAAGAGTAACACAGATCTTGTTTTACAGAAAAATAACTTATATGCATCTCCTGGGGATTAATTTTTTAATCCAAATAACTAAAATATTCACTGATATCCTAGTTCTCATTTACATGTAGATGTAGCACTTAGGGACACGATTTAGTGGTGGACTTGGACTCGATCTTAGAGATCTTTTTAAGTGTAGAGGACTCTATAATTCCACAACTTCTAGGAAAAGGCACAGTAACTTAACAGCCACTAGATACTAGGATTCAGGAGAAAAGTTGAAATTAGTAGATACCCAAAACCTTTTCAGCTCATGTGGTGAAAGTGGTTAGTATAAATAAAACTCAAGCATTCCAAGACAAATATTCCTGTAAAGAATTGTTTTTACATGACTGATGCTTTACTGGCTGATTTGCATTTTGTAAGAGTCACTTAGCCAAACAAAGATAATGTAAAGGAAGAGTATTACAGCAGCAGCAGGAATTTAACATTCAGCATTTTTTTTCTTATAAATGATGCTTTCATCCACAAAAAACATTCAATACTATAATGACAAACTGCCTTTAAACACTGTAATTTCAAGAATTACAGTTTCTGAGCCTCAAGTATTTTTCTGCTGTAAGATTTCAGACTTATTCAGTTCTGGTCAAACCTTTTAATATTTCTTCAGATTACTTCTACATCAGATTAGAAGACATTTTCTTTAATAGCAAAAAAAGCAAAGGCATTTTACTATATCTAAAAGGAACAGTAATACTTTCTATTTTCCTCGTTTTTTCTTTTTACACTTTGTGCTAGTGGTGAGTTTATGGGCAACTGTAGGTGGGTAAGGATTGGTTGGGATTTAAGAGATGCTAAAATAAGCTAGAAATTAATCAATTCACAGGAAAATAACATTTTATCCTTGCTAATAGTTGGAGTGAGTGAAAGAGGTTCTTCTCTCTCAAATCAAGTGCTAATTTATGATGAGGCGTTGGCTCTTAGAAACTTAAACATTCTATTAAGCAAGTGATCAACATTTCAAGTAATCTACTTTTCTTGATTATGTCAGTTTTTAATAGCCTGGCTAGGAATTTCTTCATGCCAAGTTATGAAATCTTACTTCTAAAAAGCAGATCAGAAAACTCTTACAACTGACTGAGCTGTTGCAAATACATCCCCCTCTATTTTTCCCCAATTACATCAACAGATCTATCATCAAGTATTATAGAGTTTTTTAGCATATGCATAAACTTCACACCTTTCAATGTCCCTCTCCAGGTATCACAAACACATTAAATGTATTTGTGCAAAAAACAGTCAGCATAATTTAGGGGGCAGGAAGCAAAGAAATGTGGAATTGTTTCTTGCATACTACTGTCTCATTATGCCCAGGAGGGCCAGGAGTCTTAAGAGCAAGCACAGTCATCTGCTGTTCTGCATGAACAAAAGTTAGAGTTAGCAAATTAGATTAAACTAAATTAAGCAGGTTTTTAATTTGTAACATCTTTGTTCAGTCATTTTTATACACTTGGGGGATATTCTCAGTACTGCTGATAGGTATTTAGACACCAAGTTTCTCACCTACAGTACTGTACAGGGGTGTTTTGAAAATTAATGTTAGTATAGCACTTCAAAAGTGTAAAATACTACATAAATACTAAAGGCATTCAGTTCATGCTAATAAGAGTAGTTTAGCTAAATCCCCATTCATCATACTGAATGTAAGCATTTTATATTTTTAAAGTTCACAGACTGTCTATAAAAAGCCTGAAAAATACTTATTAGGCACTGAATAGAACACTAAAAGCATGGACAGCCTCAGATTGTTTCTGTAATCAATTCTGAACTAAGTCAACTCAGAGCAGTCACCTCACAGGAACAGGAAGCCCTCATGAAATCACAGTTCCGAAATGAAAGGGCAAGGACTCAGTGTCTTTCTGGCTGCCATGACCCAAAAGGCCATAGAGGGTAATAAGACTGCTTTAACTACCGTGAACTTTGAATCATGTTTTAGAGATCAACATTTATTAGCTGAGTAACAGAAGAAGAGACTCATGTTTACAAACCTTTCATTAAACAGTACAGTTGGAGAAAAACATCACTTTTGAACAGCACTGCTAATTCCTCTACAGAAGAAATGGTTCCGCATACAAGGACCAACACTGAGTGTTATACACAGTGTCCCACATCCTTGCCAGCAGTCCTCCACCTGGCCATGCTTCCCAACAGAGAGGTTAAAAATCAACACTCCACTCTGCACTATTTATACAAGTTTTTTTAACCCTCTAATAGGATAATTTATTCCATTCCAATATTAAATAGTCTATGTTTGTCATGGTTTAACCTCAATTGGCAACTCACTTGAAATTCACATGGGCTACTAAAATCAGGTGAACTTACATAATGATAGATATATGAATGCAACTACTCTGAACCACAGAATATTCTGAGTTGGGAGACTCACAAGGATCATTGGAGTGCAGCCCCTGGCCCTGCACAAGACAACCGCCAAAATTACACCATGTCCCTGAGAGCACTGTCGAAAAGCCTCTTGAACTCTGTTACGCTTGGTGCCATTGCCACTTCCCTGGTGAGTCTCCTCCAGTGCTTGACCAACATCTTGAGAAAAGAAACTTTTCCTAATATCCAGCCTAGAACTTCCCTGGCACAGCTTCATGCCATTCCCTCAGGTCCTATTGCTAGTCACCAGAGAGAAGAGATCAATGCCTGCCTCTCCACTTCCTCTCATGAGAAAGCTGTAGACCGTGATGAGGTCTCCCCTCAGTCTCCTCTTCTCCAGGCTGAACAAGTCAAGTGGCCTCAGACTCCTCATACAGCTTCCCTTCAAGATCCTTCCCCATCCTTGTTGCCCTTCTTAGGATGCTCTCTAATATCCATCTTACATTGTGGTGCCCAAAACTGCACACAGTACTTGAGGCAAGCACCAGTCGTGAGAGCAACAAACGGAAGATTCGTATTAATACTTGTGTAACCAAAAATGACTGAAAATATTTTAATTGTTTTAGGTAGGTATACAGAAGATAGAGGTATTATCGATCTTTTCCATCCTCTCTTCTGCAGAGAGATCATATACTGGTAGTTTGTGCAGAAACACACCTAAATTTAAGCCTCTCACATCTGTGTAATAACAAGCCTCATTGAACAAGCTGGTGTGAAGCTACATTAAACAGTTCACATTTTCAAATCAGCATCAAAAATGGAAAACTCGTACCTTGTATATGCACTCACGAGATCAGTAAGAAATCAACATAATTCTCTTTGCTACCACTTTGACACTACACAAATAGGCCCTTTTACATTCTGCAGAAGTTGACACATTTCAGATGTTAAATGTCTGGTGTTACTACAGCAATGTCCAAGCTTTTTGCAACATGAACAAGAAAAGGGTTCCTGGTATTCACACTTCACTTAAATCTCCAGTTCTACATGATTGGCTTCAACAGTAATATTAAGAGTCACGACTTCATTTCAGAACATCATTTCTGTTCTTAAGACTTATGTAGGAACTTTTACCACCAGTGACTTTTATAGTCATAAAAGGCAATAGTGGTCACTCAGATATTGGTTTAGGAGCCCATACGTGAAAAGACATGTCAATACATGCTGGAGTCCTGCCATCACCACTCACACAAGCCACACACACCACTACCTGTTCCAAATTGCAGTGCTACTGACACAACTGTTTTCTACAGCTGAAATGAGTCCACTGCATCTGATGGGACCCATTTTATTGACACCTCCAAGTCTCCAGGGTCTTGTGACATTTATGTACAAACCATGGTCTACCAGAAGTAATGTTGTTAACTATAGCCAGGAAAGAGGGCCAAAAATGGTAAATAGTGGCACTGAATATAGAAGATTTCCCTTTAAAAAAGGATCAATAGATTGCCAATCTAAGCAACTTGAGAATAAATTTGAGTGACTATCATACTCTAATGGTAATTAGACTACTCATAGAATACTAAAGCTAGAATACATCTCACAATACTACATTACCCGATTGCTTTTTCCTTTCATTCCACATGCAAGTAAAATACTTGGAAAATTGAATTTATTAGAACCCCAAAAGCTAATTGTTAAGCGATAAGCCTTTTCTTTTATGTTATTATGCTAAAAATAAATTCACTTTACAAAGCCCTTTAAACAAAAACACATTTTAAAATCTCTGTGAAGTCCCTGCCTTTTCATGCAAATATTTTATTTTAATTAAAGTTGATTGAATAGTACTACTATTCTGACAGTAGCAATGGTTTAATGCACCTGCCCCAGGCTTTTTGTAGGACCTGCCCCAAAGCGACAAGTCAAAAAGCTTCAGACATTTTTACTGAAACAATTTATCTATCCTTAAATCAATTTTCACTTCACCTTCAGTCTCCTTTTAAAAATATCAACAACAGGCATGGAAAAAAGCAGCAAGCAACCAGAGGGGATAAATAAAATCCCTAGAAGTTATGGACAGAAAGAACTATGTGGGCAATACTTTAGTACACAACCGTACAGTAATCCTTCTTCCTTTGTCTGTTTTCAGACTTCTGGGGTTATTGAAAGCAAGAATGAAAACTAGGACCAAAACTACAATAATTAAATTACAAGATATGAAAAGATTTCCCACAATTCTTTTAAATATCTAATCACAAGGATGTGCCTACAGGCAGACTTGCTCACTTTGAGTCCGATTTTATTAATTAAGGTTCTGTCATGAACAGTACAACTGTTTAATTTGTTGCCGGTTCACTGCTTAAATGATGCGTGCTCTACATCTTGTCAGGGAGATGGGTAATAAGGCTGTCCCTTAACATCAGCAGATTGCTGCAGCTTCGGGTCACATTGAACCATCTGGAAGAGCAGGAAATCATGCTTCCAAAGTCCCAAAGACCAACAGAAATATCACAAGTTGGAGGAGCTTTTGGAGCTGGCTTTATCAAACATGTTATGTCTGTGGTCTAATGAAACATAGCTTAAAGGGCTAGTATCCATCCGTACCTTCATGGTGTCACATAACTCAGACTACCACTATTCTAACGCCTTTTGAAATCATTGAAATATACAAAGAAATTCTTTAGGGATGTAACTTTAAAAAACGTCTTGACCCATAACTCCTTTGTAGCAAAGCAATTAAAAGAAAATTATTTACCTGGCTGTAATGATGAGTCCTACAAAGACTGTGAGGAGCTCAAATTTATACTGATGTAGGTACACATACATCAGTTTTATATGCAAGAAGTAAAATGAAAACAGAACAAGCACTAACTTGCTTGACAAATGAAAATAATTACAAATAGTCATACCTCCTCCCTTTTTCCTTCATGTATTTTCTTTGGAAGACATTCATTTGATGGAATGGAGAGAGATTATATCATTAATGGGAATGTACGAGTAATGTCACTAAGACATTATATGTTTTTCTCCTGCTGAAAAGAAAAATAGCAGCTCGGTGTTTGGGCCTCCACTTGAGCTCTGCACTGAAGGCAATCATTTCTGTGGAAGCTCCCATTTGGGAATTTTCTTTCTTCTGTTGTGGGTGGAGAGGAGTAAAATCCTACTTATTACTTAAGCAAACGTAATAGTCCTACAAGAAAAATATTGGGGGCTAATATTTCCATTGAACATTTCAGGGCAGAAAAACTGAAAATACTTGTAAAAGAGCTTTTAAGATTTAAGTGGAAGTGTGTATCTGGATCTTGCTTCACTGATGAAAGTGGGATTTTGACAATGAATTAGCTTCAGAAAGATATGGATTTATGTGAATAGCCTAGCAGTATGGAAAATGGCAGTTCAGCAAATAATCAGTTGACTTTGCAAACAATCACATTTCAAGCCAAATTCTCCTTTCAAAGACTCCTTAAGTCCTTGTAGAACATGAACTAAGTTACAGGCTTCAAAACTTCCATATACAATGCAAGAGTTGCTGCTCTGTGCTTATGACTATGATCAACACAATAACAAAATATCAGTCAGTATGTTACCTGTGAATTTCTTTTAAATCTTGTTTACTTGATGGAAGTTTGGAAGTGGTTGCTACTGAGCAAATATGTCCAGTGTCTGACTGTGTGTACAGAAAAATTCTTTACTCACACATATATAATTTATTTGTAAATACTGGATTGTGCATTAGTAGAATACCAAAATACCACTTTTATTGTTAGAAAAACAAATCTTGTTTACCCCTTTCCAATCCAAGTATCTGAAATGTTCACATTTCAGCACTTACTTGAAATATTTGAAGCCTGCAATTATCAAGTTACTAATATTTTTATAGCACCCCAAGTGAGATGGCACACAAAAATCTTTTTACACATGAAAACAAGATGTGTGCATTTTTCATGATGTTCAAAAAGTGCCTGGAAAAAGCAGCAGGTGGATGAAAGCAAAGGCTTGCTTTCCAGTTAACAAAATCAGAAGTACAAAAAGCAATACAGAATGTATACATATAACAACCTATTTTAACAATTGTATATCAGTACTAGCACGCTTAATTTCTCATCAATTTTGAGGTAATCAGCTTGAATTAGGCCTGTAATCCTTCTGATAATTCCTGCTGTTTTCTTAAACTTTCTCTGAAGTTTATTCACTACCTCTCTATTCAGACTACGGAAGTGGCAGCTCAGTACTTTCTGAATAAGCAGCAAAGACATCTATCTCTATTCAATTCCTTCCTAGATCAGCTAGAAAGGACTTTTACCCAAATGATTTTATAAAAATGCAAATGTCCCCAGTTCTTAGAAGTCCCATATAAGAGTCTAACACTCCATTCCATGGAAGCAGCATCCAGGGAAAAAAGGCATCTATTCACAGAACAAACACACACTTATGCATGGCTTCACAACACAACCCAAGCAGAGAGCTGTCCTGCCAAAGGCAAATCAGAGCCTATAAAAGGGAATGCCTACCTTATAAAGCTGGTACTGAGAATATGTTCCTTATACTACATTTTCCAAAGGGTAACAGAGCTGCTCTGTCCCTCCCACATTTCTGGACTGTACACCAGCAGATCAGTGAAAGGTCACAGACCTGTATATCAGCTGTGTTTGATACAAGGCAGAAGCAAGACTGTGTAGCCAGTGTATGAAACATTTGGACCACAGCAGTGAGAGCATACAGCAAGGGCCAAAAGAGTAAGCTTACACTGAGCACATAAGACATAACAGGTCTGTAAAAGTAATGACTTCCAGCCTTCAAGAAATACTCTGTGGCATTCCAAATCAATGTAACAGCAACTCTTTGCCTGCCCTGACCTCTAAGATGTCATCCTCTAACAGATTACGCAGAGGACTATTATGCTTTTTTTTATTATTATTTTATTATTAAAATACAGAACTACTTTTTCGCCAGAAGGATGGAATGATTTAGGTGTAAATAAGCATATCTTACTGAAAACTTTCAGCAGAAACAAAAGTATGAAACAAGTTTTACAGTGAGAGCAAGTGAACAACAGCAGACAAATGCTCTGCAGAAAGTCTGCCCATCCTGGAAGCTCTTAACAGCTGAACAAATGAAAGAAGCGCTGTGCCACTCTCCAACACACACCTGTCCCCAACTCAAGATATGCCACCACTTGCTTGGAGCCACATATGACCAATTATACTCCCTTCACAAGGAGTTTCAAGAAAATCCTAAAGAGCTGCATGGCCACCTTTCCCTGCTATGATCAAGCCACACAATGTGAGGGAAGAAAAAAAAAGCAGGAACCGTGAACCAAGATTTAAATAAAGGAAGAAAGTGAGAGAAATTGATTTGTTTGTAATTGTGATGAAGGAAAAACAAGAATTAAAATCACTTTCTGGTCTTAAGCAGTGCAAATGTACCTTTCCAAAAGGACCTGTCACTTCAGACTGATCATGTGTATGTTGCAGCTCAGACCTGCAGGTCCATAGGGATTCTCAACCTTACTGCTGGGCTCCCATCACAAGCAAAAAGAAACAACTCACAAAACCCTCCTCAGGCTTACCTCTTGGGTCTTCTAAAGAAGCATTTAAAAGCATCAATGCTTACACCTACCATCTGCATCTTCCATGCACATGTACCTAATTGAATGATCTCCCTCAAGCATCAGTTCCCCTGCAAGGCAAGTCCCCTTCTTAACTGCACTCACAGGATGAAGATAGTAGTCTGCCATCTTCAAATGCTGAAGAACAGCATTACATTCCAGAAAAAAAATGAAGGAATTTGGTTTGCAATACCCTATCCCTTTGTCTATTTGAATTAATCTCTTCAGCACAAGGTCTTTCAGTTGGGTATGATTACACTACATGCTATACAGCAAAGCCTGTTCTCAACTAGAACTCCCCACAACTGTGGAGCAAGTACAAATGAGCGAAGACCTATGGCCTCTCTGTTTTCTTAATAACCAAGAAAGTTGGGTGTTTTCAGCTGGAACACGATACCTCACCTGGAAGGAGGCAAAGGAGATTGACAAGGAACAGCTTCAAGCTTTAAGACACTTGACACTAGTTCTTGTGTCAAAGAACAGACATGTACCTCTGCTATTCTTGCTTCAAGTAGCATATCAAGATGAAAAGCACTAGCACTCATTATCAGTCAAAGCAATCCGCTATGAATTACTTACATGGTTACCTCAAGCACTCTAAATAAATGGTATTACCTAAGTATTTCCCAGAGGAACAGACTCTACAAAGAATTAAGCAAATGATGCCAAAGGACAATGTCTTCAGCTTCCCAGTAGCCTTCTCACATTGAAATTTATTATCAAGTTATGATTAGAACTAGACTCCCCCATTCTTCAAAGCTATCTTCCCACACACTCTTCAAGGTGGAATCCATCATAACATTTAGTATAAAACCATTATTCTTCTGTTGTTAAAGTACTTTTCTAAATGAAACCAAGCTTTGAGTGATCCACACACTTGTATCCCCATATATACCCATGTAATTAGTGCCACAATGCATTTAAATAATGAAACACAAGGATATACCCAGGTACACCAGCACATGGTCTTGTTGCAGACCATCTGCCTTTCATCCACATTATCTTTTTCCTTAATTCAAAAAGTTTATAATCTAAATAACATCAGATAAGAAATTCAAGTATTTAACACATTCATCATGCTTTAAAATACCAATAGCCTGCCCTCAAATAATCCAAATTTCTAAATATTAAACCAGTAAGGCATTTGCATATGGCAACATTTGGTCCATGCATACATACAAATGCTGTGATTGCAAAGCTTTTGTCCATGGTCTCCTATGAAGTACCAATGTGGGAAGTTTATATTACATCACAATAGACAGAACTTCAACTGACAGCAGCAATGCTCTGAAATGTTTTAGACAAAGGTAAACCCTACTTTGCTTTTCTACACACCAGCTACAAAACTTACTACATCTATGCTTGCTGTTGAAGAAAAAGCTTTTCTTTCTATAAATTGTAACTCAGCTAAAACAAGAAAACAGCTTCCTTAGTTCTGTCATTTGAGAGAATCAGGAGGAAGTGTGAAATGGGGCAATGAACCCAATATAAAAAACAGCAACTATGTTAACTGTTGAAAGGAGTGAAAAGCTGAGAAAGCAAAAAACAAAAGCCAAAAGGATGATACTATAGAAGAGAAATACCACATAATAGAAACACTGCAATATCACCAAATTGAAAAAAATAAACTATTTTACAGTTTCTTATATGCTGAATTCATTCTGGTATATAGAAAAAGGAGGGTCCCTTATTCAGGAAGATTAAAATCTCATAAATTGCCTTCAGGGTGCAATTTTCAGTAACCAAATGTATATACTTTACAGTAAAAAGGTAACTGAAAAAAACCCTTACGTGATACAATTTCACTTTCTTTGCTAGTAGGCATGAGAATAAAAGAACATCAACGATACTGGAAAATATCTAGCTGCATCATTCATTACTACACACCATCATCTTGAATTATGATTTTCTGCTTACCCTCTTCTGTTGAAGGGTATACTGTAGCATACTTAGAAGTGAAAAATAACTGAATATTGAGGACCATGAGGTTGAATCTACATGGAGACATAAAGCATTTTGACGAGCATCATAGCGATGGAAAGAAGTACAGACCTTACAAATGAAATATTGCCTCTCTCCCTCACAGAACTCTTTGGGAGAGTTAAGAAAACACTGGACAAGGAAGAAGGCCTGGATGTAGGTTATGTGTCCTACATCAGAGGCTGTTTAAAAAAACAACACAACAAAACACAACCCTGGTAACCACAGAGTGAGTAGTGAAGTCCTGTCATAGCCTGAAAGCCGGCCAACAGGTAGGAAGCGAAGGAGTATTAATAAATGGCAGACTCTCAGCACAGAAAGAAGTTAACAGTGGTGTGCCCCGGGGAGCTATGCTGGGACTTACACTGTTCCATGTATTTATTAATGACCTAGAGGAGGTGGAAAAAATGCTGATGGCAGGAAATTATGTAGGTTAGTCAAGATGAAATAGCACTGTGCAAAGTTACCAAGCAGCCTAGAAAAACTAAGCTGGAGGTAAATCTGCCTGCATATTTAAATAAAGCACACGTACCTTCACAAAAGACAAACTGCATTTACACTCCTAGGTTTGCAGTTTCTCTCTCAAAAATCTGCTCATTACCATGTCTGGTGCAAGTAAGCTAATAAGTCTTATTTTAATTTGTATAAAGGGGGAATAAGCACTTATGTTGATGAAAATTCTGATACAAAAATTCAACAAAAGGAGAATCAAATCTTCCAATACTTTCAAACAGAGCTAAATGCAATAGAAGAAAGAGTAAAATAGAAAGATACATGTATTACAGTGCTAATAAATAAGCTAAAGTTTTGCTTTAGTCCTGACAGATTTAACTTTGGTAATTTCTTCCAAATAGACAGTGAATTTTCACTCCTGTACACTGGTTTTGACAAAAAGCTCAAGAGCTCAGTGCTGCCATTAAAGAAAGAAATTAAAAGAAAATGCTGTTTTCATTTAAAACAAGGCAGGTAGCACAAACAAACTCTATGAAAGGCTCAGAATATATTCTTAATGATCATTACAATGTCTTTAGATAGACAGAAAAATAACCTCTATTTTTCCCCATTCTATCAAATTATTGAAAAATGGGAGCAGGGGCAGAAAGCAGTAATAGTGAAAGTGGCAAGGTTTGCTGGGTTTAATAAAATAGTAAAAAAATTAATGCCAACTGTGAAGTGTTGCAGAAAGCCCTCATGATATTTTGCAGGCAACTAATTACATGAAAAGAGTCACTTTAAATAAATCTTAATGTATTCTTATAGATGTACATTTAGTCAGGCGGAATGTATCCTGAGTATATCGACATAGAAAGTAATGAACTTTGAACTAGCTATTGCCTATGAAAAAAAAAATCTCAGCAGTTATTAGATATTGTTAAGCTTGAGATTTAATAGGCTCATTTATTATGAAGCTCAAGTAGAATATAAGGGTTCTTTTTTAAAAAAAAGTCATTATCTCATGCTATACACTTATGTGTACACCTATTTATTTATTTTGAGCCCCTCGTGCTTAATGCTATTTTCCTTTTCTTAAAAAAGGAACTAGAAATCAGAGAAAAAAGATGACCATATTTCATACAAGGAGCAGCTAAACAAACTGAGAACTTTCAAATTGGAAAAAAAAATACCACAAAAAAGTCACGGAACAGATATGTGCAAACATTCCATAGTTTGCAGGAAGTGAATTACAAGTGAGGTTTTCACTTTACTCTTTTTACACACACTTTGATGGGTATCCAGTGAAGAACCAAAATGCAGATACTTGGTATTATGGTTGGAGGAAAGTATCCCTGTGATTTCCTCTGCTCTCATTCACACCTCTATTTACCTCCTGTTCATTCCTGTGAAAATAGTAAGCTAGAGAGATAAGCAATTAACCTACTATGACCACTTGTACATTCTTATTATTAGGGAGAAAAAAGTTTCTGATTGAAGAATGCTGGGAAAATTAGTAAAGAAGTGACATCTTGGGGGTTAGAATTCATAAAAGCTAGCATTAAAAAAAATAAACTGCCACACACAGTAGCCTTCCTAGTTTTTAAGTGCTATAATATAAAATTCAAATGTTGCTTAAAATTAGCATCACAGTACTCATTCTCCTTCACTTAAAATGCTTATTAATAACTTCAAACACAGTCATACAAAAGGCATCACAAATGACAACTTGAAGGCACAGGCATCACAGCAAAAGATGCAGATCTAGAAATTTAGTATTAAAGAAAAAGTTCTGTTATACCTCAAGTTGGACTCTTCTTTACCTTCCATCATACAGTCATTTATACCAACAGAAGAAGTGTTGGTAGAAAAGCCAAGAGAGAAATTCTAAAACATTGCCAAACTAGAATGTGGTGGCTTACACCTATTCTGCAACAGTCTGAATAGCTGCAGAGTAACTAAGTATTAAGACCTGATTTTCCTGTGAGAAAAGGGGGTGGAAAATGCCCAATTATTTAATGATCTTTTCCAACCCCACTCCACTCAAAATATACATAAATAAGTAAAACATTTGGAATGCAGAAGGAATAATGAGGCAATGCTCTTATGCAAAACTCGCGGGGGAAGAGAGCTCTCAATTTAGAAGAAAATTAAAAAGAACAGTTTCCATAGTAGAGGCAAGAAGGTGAAGTAGGTGGAATTAACTGACTCATGGAGGATATTGACTCCAACAGTTTAGTAAGACTGGCAACACAGGTAAGAAAAATATCCACAGATGCAATAAGACAGAATTACAAAGGGTATCAATACTCAACTTCCAGGGCTTTTTCTTTGAACAATCTCTAGGCAGTCTTTGTATTTAGTTATAAAGCCAGAGATTTTTACACTAGTCTTTACATAACCTCACTCACTTTTAGATGAAAAATATTTGAGTACATTTCCCACATAAGTAGATCACAAAGTTTTTAAAACAAACTTTTAAGCTAGATCTTACATCTAATGCCTTCAGCATCCTAGTTCTGAAATCAACATTAAAAAGTATTTTATGCTTTACTAAAATGTTCAGGTCATAGGTTCAAAGAGTCACAGGTTCTACACAGAGAAAAGTCTAACTGCTTTTTTTCAAATAGAGTAGAAACGAAGCTGTTTGGAAGCAAAGTAACATTCAGGAAGATATCTGTAAACCACAGAGCAATGAAGGGTGAAAACCTTCACACTGCTTTAGGAGAGAAAGCGGCACTGCGATTGAAAACACCTGAAGAGACCTTACATGTCATGACATTTTTCTGTTACAATTCTTCCTCTTGCTCACTTAATAATAAGATATAACTATAGTCACTGACAAGGTGCATGCCAAATACATCAGCCAAAGCACTCCTCTTTTAAAACAAATGGACAAAGTTTCATGTTTAAGAGCAATTTGGGGCTGTGATAGGATCACAGAAAGCTCAGCAGTAATCACAAACAGCAAAGTGCCGGAAATAAAACATACACACATATGAAATCCACATTCCTACACTACAGACCACAGATATACACACTAAAAAGGCTTTTACTCTTATAAATTTTCTTCTGTGGAGTAATTTTTCAATCTGATGCAACAAACAAGATGGTTCGAGATGAGATGATTTGTTCAATTCTTTTGGCAATACACTTATTATAGTACTTCTCTAAATATTCAAGCACAACAACAAATTTTTAATATAGTAACTGTGTTCACACATAAAACACAGTAAGTTCAGCAAAATTATTGAGAGGATTATCCTAGTAGGTACTGAAAAACACCTAAAAGACAACACTGTCACCTGACACAGCCTCATGAGGGAAGTCTTGCTTGTCAAACTTAATTTCCTTTTACAACAAAGTGACCCATGCAGTTGATCAAGGAAGCCAGTTGGTTGATGGAATATTTTTGGATTTCAGTAAAGCTTTTCATACCGTCTGTCAAAAGATCGTTCTGGACCAAATGTCCAGCACACAACTGGATAAACATATCATGTATTGGGTGAGTAATTGTCTCAGAAGTTGGGCACAGAGGATAATAATGAATGGGGTGACATCAGAGTGGTGACCTGTCACTAGTGGGGTTCCACGCTCTATCCTGGGCCCTGTGCTCTTAAACATCTTCATAAATGAGTTGGATGCAGGACCGGAAGGGATACTGAGCAAGTTTGCAGATGACACAAAACTGGGAAGAGCTGTTGACTCCTTCAAAGGCAGAGAGGACCTGCAGAGAGACCTCGACAAATCAGAGGACTGGGCAATCACCAATCATATGGAATTCAGTAAGGGGAAGTGCTGGATTCTGCACCTGGGATGGGGCAACCCTGGATGTATGTACAGACTGGGAAATGAGATACTGGAAAACAGTGCCATGGAAAGGGATGTGGGGAGCCTGGTCGATGGCAAATTGAATACGAGTCAGCAGTGCCCTGGCAGCCAGGAGGGTCAACCAAGTCCAGGGAGCATCAGGTAAAGCATCACCAGCCAGCTGAGGACGGGGATTGTCCCACTCTGCTCTGCACTGGGGCGGCCTCACCTTGGATATTATGTGCAGTTTGGGGCACTGCATTATAACAAGGATATTAAGCTACTAGAGAGCATCCAGAGCAGGGCCATGAAGATGGGAATGGGTCTAGAGGTGAAGCTGTACACGGAGAAGCTGAGGTGACTTGGTCTGTAGAGTCTAGAGGAGACCGAAGGGAGACCTCATCATGGTCTACAGCTTCCTCAAGAGAGGAACTGGAAGGGCAGACAATGATCTCTTCTCTGTGGTGATCAGTGACAGGACCCAAGGGAATGGCCTGAAGTTGCGTCAGACATTTAGATTAGATAATAGGAAAAGTTTCTTTTCCCAAGGGGTTGGTCATACACTGGAACAGGCTCCCCAAGAAAGTGGTCAGCACCAAGCCTAAGTTCAAGAAGCATTAGGAAAATGCTGTTGTGCACATGCTGAGTCTTGAGGCTCTCCTGTGGGGCCAGGTGTTGCACTCAAACCTTGTTGGTCCCTTCCAACTCAGGATATTCTATGATTCTATGAATAATAATCAGCCTTAGCCTGTTGCATTCTAGGTCGTTATTTGCAATTTTTAAAAACAGTCAGTAGGAAAATAAGTTTTTCATCTTAGCTGACTCGGTCTTTCAGCATTGTCTAATCAGTTCCAAATAATAAGGCCCACAGCTCCCAATTAAAAACAGACTGTACACAGTCCCCTGCTCACAAACTTCACTCAATAAAGCATGTAAGTCTCACTAAAAAAATTTCTGGAATTAAAAGTTGTCATATTTTTCAAGCTTTTTCAGGCTATTTCCTTGATTGAGCAAACTTTACATACCTGTAAATATTCATCTAAAACTGTTTCAGCTGACTTGGGGAATGGATATTTTGGAATTATTCTTTTAATGCATACATAAGGCAATCCAACTGAAACTAATTTCTGTGCCTTTGCTATTAAAAGTAGCTTAGATTTTAATAACAGTTCTCAAATTCTAATGGACTAATAAGCAAACTTTATTATATCACTCCTAACACTGACCATGAAAAATAAAACAACACAGAAAAAAAATAAATCAAAGTGTCTACAGTTTCTGAATGCCACCAACCTTCAATGCCATAAACCTTCCTCAAACTGGGAAATTGTGATACAAAGAAAAAGACAGAAAACTATAAACAAAAGTTTTAGTTTCTATGCTTTCCAAGCCACCCTAGCTATCTCTAAGGACTACTTGTCAAGTCTACACTTACCTTACTGAGCTGGACTTGGGTAACTCTTCTTTCTATCAAAGTATTGGACAATATATTTACAGGATATTCTAGTTGATTTGTGCAATGTAACAATGTTATCCTAATTATTCAGAAACAAATAATTCTATTGGCAACATTCATAGTTTTAGCCAACTGCTCCATGACAAGGAAAGACTAGAAATAGGTCATTTGAGGGTAATTTATACATTGTTTTTTTGTTCTATTCATCCAGCTGCTGTAAAATATTCAAGATATTCTGTCAAGCCCTGACACCAAATGCCTATTAGTTCCTCTGTAGTACTTTTAGAAAGAATACAAAGGCAGCCCAGCACACAAAAAGTCTTGCACTATTTGAATCCCCAGCATAATAGTCTTTTATATAGCACTCTCCATGTTTTGTATCGACATCTACATTTAAAAAAAAAAAAAAACCACCAGAATGTGCCTGCAGACAGGCAGGACACCAGCAAAACTCCTTCATGAATGTGTTATCTAGCTAGGTGGAAAGCAAGCCAGTGCTTCAGTGTTTGAGCACTTGATATCTTAACCTCACAGCTTACTAACCACATAGTGTAGTTCATATGGTAACAGCTCAGAGTGCAGGCTGTTAGGGCAACTGGGAAAATGTGTTGCATCACTCTGGGACCACCAGTGTGGTCTTTGGACAAGTTTCTGTTTTCAGGCGGACACGACTGAAAACAGCTCTCTAATTAGCATCAGACAGGCACAAGCTTGAGCAGAAAGACAAGGGTCAACAGACTGCAGCACAGGTCAAGCCACCAAAACTCTGTGGGAGAATACACAAGCTACAGGGCAGCAAAGCTTCTCGTTTGTGTAGACAATAAGCTATGCTAAAATCTCCAAACCCTCTTCCTTCCCTTGCCCTTCCTAAAAGAGAGAATGAAATTAAATGGCTCTGTTGTCAGTGTGACATGATTACTAATTTGCAGTTACAAATTCCTGAATAAACAGAAATAAACAGAGGCCAAGTCCACACCACTTCCAGCCAAAATTGTTTATGTTGTATATAAGGGCCAAATTAGCTACGCATTAAGAAAGTACAAATATTACCTCAAAAAATTTCACACTTCCCAGTACAGAGAGTATAGAAAATATACAGAAACATTTACAGAAACATGTCTGGAATTAATCACTTGTACCTATTTAATGACTCTTATTTTATTACAAGGATTGATGCTTTAATGAAAGAGTAGAAAAAAAAAAGTTAAAAAAAAAAAGTAGTACATAAAGTTCAGAAGGTTTGTTTCTTAAAAGCAGAATTACTTATTGTTGCTCCCAAGTAAATGTTACACATCCCTGAACAGGTGCTCCAGAGATATAGCACACTCCAAACTTCAGATATCTCCCTTTGAGAAATAAGCACTCACCTGACCATTTTCAACATCAGCCCAGAATCATTCCCAGATAGCCTATTTTCCTCCATTGGCTTTGAAGGGAGTCCACAATCCTAGCTTAGATGTTAACATATACACTGAAGCTATGTTGCTGGTGGATTTCTTTCTCCTTTTCAAATTTTGTCTAAAAGTGAGTTAAACACACCACTGTCAGGTTTAGTAGAGCTGCTACAATTAGGGCATTGTATAAACCTCACATCTTCCTTAAACTTTGATGAGATGTTTGTCCTTTCTCAAAAAGGTCAAAATTTCCAGTGGAAAAAAAGGGTGCTCTTATCAGAGAACCAAATCTACCTGCAGCGACTTTGTTCAGGAACAGCTGTCAGCAGCCAGAGAGACCATCACGTCTCGTGGCTTCCTTGACATGAAGTCAAACTACTCAAAGCTCAAGGGGCCAAACACCAGTATAATGCATAGCAAAAGCAGGAAATGGCAATGGAAAATGAGCATATGCTGGGGAGATCAGAGGGCAAAAACCAGGTTTACACACAGGGGAGGGGAAGGGAGCTGAGGCAGTCAGAGAGGAAGGGAAGAGCTGGAGCAGTGAAGGGCAGAGGAATGCAGAGCACCAAAAATAAAAAGAGAATGGGAAATGAAATTACATATCAAAGAGATTATGAGTCTTGTCACATTCGGTGGTTTGTACTGATTATTATAAAACATATCAGAATAAAAATTATCATCCATGTGTTCACTGGAGAGGAAAAAAAAAAGGGGGGGGGGGGGAACCCCACCACACTTTCCAGGACTCAAATGTTCTCCTAAACTTTGCTGAAATGCAATGAAAAAATAGCGAGTCATCATGCAATTTTTATTTAAGTAGGTATACACTGCATTGATAATCCTGTAAGCCACACACTTGCAAACAAATGGGAAAACATTATTTTAGGTTAAAAAGAAATAAACGGAACTGTTTTAAAAATACCTCCACATTTTTGATGGTTTCAGGAACTATCACTCAGTATGCTTATTCAAGTGAATAATGAGGTGACTACTAAAAATATAATGATAATAAGAGCAAACAGGTAGCAACTGTTCCAAAGACAGTGGAAGGATATACATGGATGGAACCAGAGCCCAATGATAAAGAGGAATGGACCAAAAGACTAATATAATTCTACAACTCTGAATTCACAAGGGAAGATGGGAAATCAGCTGAAGTCTTGGAAGGTGAAAGAAAGGCTTGTTTTTAAGAGTCAAATCTGAAGTCATCATTCAAGCAAAATAAACATCAAAGAGGAATTTCAGACAAATCAATATACGACCTGACCAAATACTGTTGGCTTTAGACTACCTCAAAACCTAAAAATATAGGGCAACAGATGTTCCAGAATAATATAGGTCAGGATCAGCAGCTCAGCATATTAAAATAAATCAGTGCTTTCATATTTGAATGTTGGTCACAGATAGATGAATTGAAGAGGGAATAACCTTGCCAAACAGAACAATGCAACGCTCTTCTAAAATTACACCTGTACATTAACTGTTTATTAACTGGCATATTTTCTATATTACTTATTTTAACTACAATGAATGCTCTAGAGAACATAACATGTAAATTCAGATCTATATTCCTATTGGTTCAAATTCAGAAATTAAGAAATGCCTCATAGTATGTCTTAAGAGTCATTACTAACATGGTGCATGACTTTCACGAAATTTTCTCCCAAGAAGGGAGAAAAAAACAACTTAGGTTCATAGTACTATATATGCTAAGAGATGGAATATGTATAATGTGTTAAACATGCATGCATTTCTCATTTCGGTCACAGACAGAATTAAGAAAAAATATAAATGTCACAGTTCAGATTTTGGAGCACATTCTTTTGTCTTGAAAAATAAAGTTGTTTTTTTAAACGCACTTTGGTTTTAATAGCTTCTCCTTAAGGAGCAGTTTGAATCTAATGGAGCAAAAAAGAAAATTTTTTTCTCCTTCTCTATATGCAGTATCACACTATTCTGGTTTAAAGAATGGAGGAGAACTTAAACTTCAGGGAAAGTCCATCAAATTTCCCTTCTCAAGGTATACCACTAAAGTCAAAAGACTAACTAATTTGAAACTTAAGCAGATTTATTGTCATGAATCTTTAGACCAAGAGGTTAAGCAAAGTTGAAGTGGAAAAAAAGACAGAGAACGAAGGTGGCAATTAACTGTAACATTATTGAAGATTTCAATCAAAGAAATTAAGGAACAAATGTTGTAAAGGCATATCCACTCTGGTTTTAGCAATTCATCAGCACCTTTCAAGATAGCAGTTTGGATTACAATTGAAAAGGAATACCACAGATCTTAAAATTAACTTCAGAAATCATACTTTAATGATTGTACTTTACTCTGCTTTTGAACAGAAATGGTATTCCAATGATTGTAGCCTGGTAAGGTGGGATGGGACCCACCTGCCTAAAAAAGGGCAAGACAATCTTTGGCAGCAGCTGGCCATTGTGCTGAGAGGGGCTTTAAACTGAGGGACTCAGGGGGCAGGGTCCAAAGTGACAATGCTCATGCCATTGCTTCCTCCTGGTGAGTAGGCAATGACAACCAGTGCAGCAGTAAATGCTTCTTGGCTGCCTCTCAAGAAGAGAATCGATCCTAAGGCTAACCACATCAAGGGTGCATATGGCTGTGGTGAATCCTCTTACACCCCTTCTAGGTAACCTGCATGCTTGATTACCTCTCTGAAGGACCTGTATACAAACACATGCAGCTGGGGAAATAAACAGGAAGAAGTAGACATCTATGTGCAGTCCCAGGGACATGGTCTACTTGCAATTACAGAGACATAGTGGGATAGCTCTTCAAAGACCTTAGAGAAATCCCATTGGTTAGAACCCGAGAAGACAAGGAGGTCCAAGAGAACTGGTCAATATTCAAGCATCACTTCCTCCAAAATCAAGACCAGTGGATCTCCATGAGCAAGAAATAAAGCAAAGGGGGCAGGAGACCTCACAGGGATGAGCATGGAGCTTTTAGCAAATCTCAAATGGAAAAAAGAAATCTACGAGATGTGGAAAAAGGGACAGGCCACATGGGCAGAAGATCATCAGAGCATGCAGGGATGTGATGAGGAAGGCCAAGACCCACTTTGAATAGCGTCTGGCAAGGATTTCAGGGACAAGAAGGGCTTCTTCATCAGCAGCAAAACAAAGATTAGGGAGAATGCAGGGCCGCTACTGATTCAGATGGGTGTCCGGGTGAAAGAAGACATAGAGAAGGTAGAATTACTACATGCCTTCTTTCCCTCAGTCTTTACTGCTGAGGATGGCCCTCAGGAATCCCAGACCTGGAAGGTAAGAGAGGAAGGCTGGATAAAGGAAGATTTCCCCTTGGTTGTAGAGGGCTGGGTTAGAGATCAGCTAGGCAGACCTAACACCCACAAATCCATGGACCCTGATGTGATGTACCCATGGGTGCCAAGGGAGCTAGCAGACATTGTAGCTGAGCCACTCTCCATCATCTTTTAAAAATCACAGAGAACAGGAT
Source organism: Poliocrania exsul (assembly GCA_035041345.1). Classification (NCBI taxonomy): domain Eukaryota; kingdom Metazoa; phylum Chordata; class Aves; order Passeriformes; family Thamnophilidae; genus Poliocrania; species Poliocrania exsul. Next base: position 39,977,035 of record JAWWLZ010000042.1, on the reverse strand, counting down.
ACTGTTCTGATAACTGGATGAAACCCAATGTTACTTCCATCTTTAAAAAGGGCAAGAAGGAGGACCCAGGAAACTACAGCTTGTCAGCCTCATCTCCATTCCTAGAAAGCTGATGAAACAGATCATTCTGGATGTCATCAGCAAGCACATAAAGAAAAGGTCACTGGGAGTAGTCAGTATAGAATGACCAAAGGGAAATCATTCTTGACCAATCCTATAGCCTTCTATGATGGCATGGCAGGATTGGTCAACAAGGGGAGAGCACTGGATGTTGTCTACCTTCACTTCAGTAAGGCTTCTGACAGTCTCCCATAACATCCTCATAGGTAAGCTCAGGAAAAGTGGACAGTGAGGTGGATCAGATGAATTGACAGTGAGGTGGATCAAGACTTGGCTGAATGGCAGAGCTCAGAGGGTCAGCAGAGCAGAATCCATCTGGAGGCCTGCAGTTACTAGTGTTCCCCAGGGGCCACTACTGGGTCCAGTCTTATTAAACTTGTTTATCAACAATCTGGACAAAGGGATAGAATGCATCCTCAGCAAGTTTGCTGATGATACAAAACTGAGAAGAGTGGCTGATACATCTAAAGGTTGTGGTGCCATTCAGCAGGACCTTGGTAGGCTGGAAAGTTGGGCAAGAGAAACGTAATGAGGCTGTGTAGAGAAGGACCTGGGAGCCCATAAGTAAGGGATTCTTCATCTCATCACGCAAAACAAAAAGCAATCTTCCTGCTTTCTTAAGTTATGTACAAAAACTTACTTGAAATATTACTTCACAGTTTGCAAGAGCACAGCTTCGACAAGAGTTCAGAATTTTGCTAAACCAGATTTGAATACTTTGGGTTTCGTACACAGAAATCACAGGCAGCACCATACCCCAACTTCTCTAACAACAGCTTGATCCCATAAGACCATTCCTCATTGACTTCAGTACTTCTGAGGCACTAAGGAAGAAGTGGCAAAATTATTCTAAACCAGAGTGCTACAAGAGAGTAACACAGTTATTAACAGAGTTAAAGAAAGTTACAGGAATCCTGACTTTTTAAGGAATTGCAAAATATGGATTTATTAATCTCCTTTTCCTTCTCCCTTCCCAAATGAGACTTTAATCGTGACCTGGCACATCACAACCAGCTGGAATTTGATGCTATTCCCAGCACTGATCAATCAGGATCTCAAAGCTGGATGGATGCATTAAGGCCCAGAAGATTTTAAAAGTACAGATTTCAGTTCATACAGAGCTGGCAATCGTTTCACTCCCCCCCATTGTTCAGTGATCCATAGAGATTTCTTACAGATGCTGAAAGTTATACTGCAGTGAAACCAAACCTTTAAAAGAGCAAAACCAGAATGGGACTGAATGAAGCTGCAAACCAGAGTGAAGACAGCCTTTAGCAAGATTCTCTAAAAAGGAAAAACAGGCTTAGTATTTTGCAATGACATAAAAAACCCTCCACAAGTTTGAGACTTTTCTTCCCAAAGACTTCATGAATCTGGATAGAAGCCTGCTTTGCACAAGCAAGCTGAATACCAGAATACTGATCGTAGCGCTTTTTCACCCCTCCCCTGCCAGTTTGCTGACTGCCAGTATAAGTTCTTCTGAAATATAGCTCTGCCTGCAAAATACAATTCAAATGACTGCAAGGGCAGTCTGCCTTTCAGAGTGTAGCCACATATTGTAGTAAGTATCTACAATGTTCTCTACAACACTACATTATTAGCATGTTCACAAGTTAAGGTAAGAGCCTGATCAAGACACAGTAAAGGCTGGTGCTGTGTAAGCATGAGAAAGCTTTGCCAGTATGCCTCACTCTCAATCTACAACTACCCATCAAGTCCAGTGCTGAGCCTCTGTGGAAGACAGGTCACAAGTGTGTGATGTTTCTCTGATGTGGACAACTGTCCCAGAGGGAACAAGGATGAATCCCACAAACTCCATCTCACTTGTGACTCATGCCAGAATGCAAATGCAAAAATAAATACATAAGGTATAAGTCTTGTTGAGACTCAACAACAGGAAACTTTGTTTCAATTTGAAGAGGAATCATCAAAAATACAAAAAATCTACTTTCAAGTCTCAGATGCCAAGGTAAACTATGGAGATATACTATGGAGACCATTGCTCATGATCCTTATGACCAGATAAAAGATTTCCCTTCCTTCCTGTTCTATTTCTTGTGTCTCCCCAGGTACTTCAGTTTAGGCTCTCAGTTTAACACAACAAAGGAAATAAATGACAATGCCCTTTTTCAGCACCATGAATCTTCAAGTTTGTTATCCTAATGCCATCTGCTCTGGTCTGGATGAGAAGAGCTTCCAAAACTAAGAAACACTGTGAATGACACTCATCCATGCTCAAATTCCAGCATTTCCTCAAACAAGCAGGACAGGGTTGGTGCTGGATATTGCCATGCAGATCAGTGGAAAATGTTGGCAATAGCAGTGTACATTTTAATGAGTGTACTAGGAAGAGAAGAGGGTTTTTAGCTTTCTGAGGGATCCATGCCTCAACACTGGAAATAGGGATACAGAGCTGAAATACTGAAGACTGTAGAGCCATCCTGGCGGGCTCTTCTCTTACCCCTGACAAATTCTTTCCTTTACAGCCTCTCTTAAGAGGCTCACATGCACCACTGTTACCTGAAGTTCACTCACATGGATAGTTCCAGGAGGAACACTCTCCCATTTTACTCAAACTGTATCTTAGTGCAGAGATAGAACTGGCCATTTCCAAATTTCCCTTCTCTAAGGGAAATTCCCTTCTCTACTCTCTCCTTGCTCTCATAAGCAAGTGGCACATAATACCAATGGCAGTGCTATATACAGCTTCAGTGCAATTTTGATTTTTATACTTAGAATCGTAATTTCTATGGATCAATCCAATTGAGTAGAAAAATCAGTGAGCATTCCAACATTAAAATAGTCCCTATAAGGTTTTGTAGCATGTTAGCATCAATTATCCCTAGCTCACATTCCTCAGAAATGCCATTTCTGACAGAAAAGAGATTAGAACATTAGTTGCTCGTGACATCACCAAGCAACTAAGATGTAGTAAATATCAAAGCAGAATGACAAATGTCTTCAGGAGTACATCATGAGGCAGACACTTAATAAGAGTTGCTTTATTCCCAGAATACGGATTTCTTGATAAACTTTTGAGTTTGGATCATATTTTCCAAGCAAATTATTACACTGTACATCACCTGAGTTAGGGAGAGCAAGCAAGCAAGCAAAAGACAGCAAGGAACATGTCCAGTGATACTGTAAAAGCTGGCAATATTGAAGGTAACTTAACACAGCTAAGAGACTATTGACTGCACAGAACTAATATGCATGTGAAGTCCAGCCAAAACACTGTCAAACTTGCAAGTGCTGAAGCACCAGAGGTGGAGGAAAAAGCAAGAACAAGCTATCAGTTGATTAAAAGTTAAAGTCATCGCTGTATAAGCTACTATAGAGAACAGGCAGGGGCTCAGCGCTTGAGAACAGCTTGAAAAGTACATCCTATGCTATAGGAGAAAAAACTACAATTAAGACTTCCGAAACACTTAGCACCCCTGTGGAATTGGCAGATGGCATGTCAACCAGAGAGAGGGGGGGAAAAAAGTATTTAATTTGTGTTAACATGTTTCTCTTAAACTTTCCCTAGAGGTCTATACAGAAAAAAACAGCACACAACATTCAATCAATGAAGAGCACTCAAAATTATGAGAGGCAAACAAGCTTGGAAGTGAACCACATTTTGAGTGGTTTTCTTGAAAATGTTTCCTCTAATCTTAAGTATTTAGTCCTCACCTTTCTTCCCTTCAGCAGGCACAAGAAATAAGAATGTCTCTACAGCAACAGTAGTGCTGCAAGAGAGAGCAACAATATTAGCTTTGAAGCTGCAGAGCTGCCTAGATCTGGTTTTGGTGTCTATCACAGTAATAGCAGCGACACAAGGTGCCAGGATTGATCCTCTGGGGTAACTGGCTGGAATCAGGCACTGGTTAAAGTAGACTCTGTAAAACAACATGTTCCACACCACAAAACCACCACATAACTCTGCAAAAGCCAGCAGTCTAACAGATCCACCAGTATGAATCATGTGATGACAAATGTTAAGCCACCAGCACTCTGGTGGCCACCAAGGTTACCTGCTATTCTGAAAACAAAAGGTGCAGTAAAAGCATGTGAGTGAGGCAAGAAATGAGGGATATGGCTTGTCATGATATATAACATTACCTTGGATGTTTTCTACTTTACGTTATGAATTACCCTTACTCTAGTAAATCAGACATCTCTGCTCTGCCACAAGCGCACAATCCCCACATGCAAGAGTTCACAAGACAGCACACTGTAAACGTGCCTTGTAACACACTGAAGCCCCTCCAACTTAAATGTACTCCAGCTTAAATGTGACACAGTTCATCTAAATATCTACTAAGAACAATGTATTTCTGAATTCATTATCTGTTTCTATAGATGTTCATGTAATATATACAAACATCAAATCACTCGCAAGTGGCGGGGGCAGGGAACTAAACCCACTTTTAAATGAAACAAGGAAATTTTTCCGTATTTTGTTGGAAATACAACTTTATGTGGTAAGAGAGGCTTAAATATTTCACTGCTTCCTAGAACTCAAGTTAAGCTACAGGTAGACTTTTAGCGTGGAATTTTATTAAATGGTCAATTAACATAGTGTTGTAAAAATTCTATTTTTGAAGTATTTTATATATATTAACAAAACAATTCATATACTGATACCTAGTGAAAGCAACTGTTAGGCAATACTATGGTCTTTATCTCAGCCCAAAGCTGTCATGCTTTATTAGGCATGATTATACATTCACACCAATCTGACAAGATTACTGCCTGGGACCACAGATCATCATACCACAGGAGTTATTTCCAAAGGTTTAAGAATGTTCTTCCTATCCACAGTACAAATACTACATTAGTTCCACTCAAACACTTAATAGGAGAAGATATACAATTTGTTTTTTCCCAAGTTCCAGGACTAAGAGTTGTGATGGACAACTTGTTGAAAGGTGATGGATTTTCCTCAGAGAGGCGACACGATCCTGTTTTATCTTCACCTTACCTGCAAGGGAATGCTCTCCTCAACTTCTTTAAATGACAAGTGATTCTGTTTGTGGTTGGTACAGCTTTATCAACACACTGCTTTCTTAATGTGGCTTACAAAAGAACAACTATAAGCAGAATTTGATTAATTTATTTAACAAACTTGACCTTATGACTCCTCACATCCCACCCTCCTTTCCATGAACGCATATTTTGTATATTACAGCCCCAAGAAACACTGAGCACAATACAGAGTTTCACACATGTTTTTCTTCTGGACAATGTAAAGTCCAGTTTTGAAATCACAGCACTTTGCTTAAATTCATAAGGCCTGATTCTGATTAAGCAAAATCAACTTCGCTGCATGAGAGGTCTCTAGGGTGGAATAAATAGTTCCAGCTCTTTGTCCTTCTAAATTCAATTCAGACTAGGTGAGTGTCATCACAAGGAAGTCTGAAAGACAAACTGCAACCCTAAGAAGGAAAATTAATGCAATTTTCTTATGCATCCAGGTAGACCAGGTCTATAATAAAGCTGTAAGATGAGAAACATTTGCAAGATCAGATTACAGAGCATATCCAGAATTCCCAAGATATCATGAAAAATAAATCATATCAAGGTAAGGTATAATGAGTTTTTGGTCTCTTTTTTTTTTTTTTTTTTGTTGAGACTTTTTTCAATTTTTTGCTAATAGGCAAGTAAGAATTTTATTTTATTTCACTAAAGTCATAAATGTATTTGCACCTGCTTACATTTCATTACATGATCCTCAAAGAGAGCAAAAACCTCTGTAACAGTTAGTTCAGTGTTACATCTGTTGAATTGCAGCTCTTCAGCATAGAGGAAGAAGTTTTGATTCTTATTGTTTATGCAAACCAGTTCCTCTAGATAGATGAATTTAGATTGAGGACATGAACATGCTAATTGCTTTTATGTTGATTCCTTCTAATTAATTTAGTAACAGCAAGGAGTGTAACATTTGCATTCAAAATTTCAGATCAAAAGACATAACTAACATGCAATATGCCTTAAAATTTAAAGATCAGCATAAATTGTATTTATTTCTTTAAATGAGACAGTGCCAACCTGTAGGGAATTCTTCATCATCAACATGAGGTTTCAAAAGTTTTATTTCCTCTACGACCAAAATCACTGTCATAACTCTGACCTTTACCTCCTCATCAAAGTCTGACATTTCTTTTAACCTTGTGCTGTCTAATGAGGTTGATCTGAGGAATTTACAGATCAATGAAGTGACCTGGTAAACACATCCAGGTCACAATTCCCAATGGCACCTGCACTTTTGTTTTCTTTTAAACCAACAAAAAATTTACCACTCAGTACAGAAATATTGATGAGACACAAACTCTTTCTCTCTCTGCTTTAATCAAATTTCAGTCATGAGGAGGTAACAACATGAGTGTATGAGAGACTTTCAGGCAGTCTGCCTCAACCTGGTCTGGAGAACATTTACCTCTCAGAAAGCCTATTCAGCACTCATCCCTCTCTGCAAAGCACACATGATGAAGACAAATCCTTTAGACTTGAATTCAAGCTCTGCTGAGATCCTCCCAGACAATATGATACTGGGTTTCATTTCATCCCATTATATTAACATAATTGCTCAGAATAGCAGTTGAAATGCACTCCAGGTCATTATTGCAAAAAGCTTAAACCTGGACTGAGCTACCTCCATTGGAGCAATCTTTACCTGGAACTTGCTTACTTCCACTGTTTACAGTATTTTAACATCAACTCTGAACCTGGCAAGGTTTTTTCCCCTCAAGCAAGTTCAACATTTAACCCATTTTTTCTGTTATTTATTGAAATCTACTAAGTGAATAGGCACTTAACCCATTTCTTGGACCTACATGATAATTTCATTTGTTGTAATAAAGTATAAAACAATACCTAACAGGATTTAAGCAAAACAAACAGGAAAGAAATGAGAACTCTTTTCTCTGAGATCAGAAAAAAAGAAAATTTAATTTTTTTGAAGAAAATCCTCAGAGGAAAAACCTTCTGCAGTCTTTACAGGATCCACACTCACTACATGCCTTATCTGTTTCCACTCTTTTTTCCACTACAGTTCACTATATAGTCTTCTTTTAAAATCTACTATTCACAATCACATTATATTATGTAAATTCTTTAGCTGCCAACTTCATTAATGTGGGTGAGCTGTATTAAATAATGCTGCTTTCCTCACTTGCTAAACGAAGAGTATTGAAATAATTCACAGAGAGAGAAAGAAGCAGGAATTGGAAACTAGACAACTTGTGACTCCTTTTGAATTAAAAAGAGCATAATTGAGTATTAATAGCTAGATGGCTGTGGTAATAAGGCATGTATGCATACCTGGACACAGCAATAAAACTAAAATTGGTCCAAATATGACATAGGTTTTAGTTGTCAAAGTTCTTTTGTAAAAGCACACGCAGGGGACAAGTGAAAGTATCTGCACCCATGCGTGCATACACGGCCTCCAATTATGCTGCCCTAATTTGCACACACACAGTTTGAAGGGGGGGAAATAAAAAGAGTATAAAGGCTTGTAAGGTTTGGTAATGTTGTACATGAACCACACACATAAGACCTTTGAGCATGCCTGCTCCAGTGGCCTTTGCAGAAAGCATGAACTATTTTCCAGCTTCTTATCCAGGATCCTACCACCCTGCCTGTTTACACAATGCACACCAGAAGCAGACAATCTAAATTTAAGGCTTGAAAGTTCAGCATCTGCTTATTGGATATTTGCATAATAAATGTTCATATTGTTTTGACAGAACTATTTTTCCCCATCCTAAATATAAAGTTAAATTTGTTACATGATTTAATATACACATCTGATGGGAACAAGACTTGTACATTCAACAATCACCTTTCAAGTTTAAATATATTTTTAGATATATATAGAAAATCTTATTTTTATATTTTTCATTTAAGAGATTTTGCTTTCATTCTCAGATATGGCTATTATCAAGGGTGAGGGGTTTTGAAAGGGAGTGGGGGTAGGGGGTTACAAGCATGCTTGCAGATCTTTCTTTATAATAAAAAGGAACAGTTTAATCTGTGGACTCTTGGCATCAGGAAGCCAACAGCTGTAAAAAACTAATTTAATTTGAAACCCTATAGGCAAATGCTCCTGCAGTCTCCAAAAGCTACATCAACTCATACAAACTGTGTCTGCTATTATACTCACAAAAGCTCAACACATGTAATTCAACTCATGATTCAAAGTGAAACAATCCAATTAATATTCCACTCAATATTTTCACGAAGAATTAGTATACACAAATTTTTCAAGTAATTACTTAGCAAAGATATTTGTGCAAATCATGTGCAATGGAGAGGAACTGCAGCAAGCTCAGATCTCTGCTTAGTTTAAAACATTAGAATATACTGCCTGATAGCAAACCAGAAAGGTTTAAGAAGTTAAATACTGTAGGAATCAGTGTTTCTATTCCAGGCATTAAAACCCCCAAAATAGTGGAGCTATATCACTGCAGGAACTTGTTGTAAGAAGAGTCTACTAGCTTCATCTGGAAGAAGAGCAGCCCTCAACAGCAGGAGGTACATCATGGCTACCCACGTTTTAGGAGATGATTAAATGCATTATTCAATCCCCATAAATCAGAGATGGGACATTTGATTTTATCAAGCTTTGAGATTAGCTATTAATCTGTTTACTTGAGCATATAAAAATGAAAAGCCACTGAATTAGGAAGTCACCAACTCTTGTGAAGTTTTACTAAATAAGTCAGTTATTCAGGTAGAAAATTCCCACCATCTGTAACCAAATTACCATCATCTTGCTGGAAACAAAATTGACATTTTATGGGAATGGGAATTCTTTTAAATACTGTATGTCCCCTCTGGCATAAAAATATCTGTTAGTATTCTGAGGTAAATAAAAGAATATATTCCCAAATTTCAGAAAACAAAGCATATACTAGTGAAATTCTGTGTATGGGCCTGCATTTAAAAAAAAAAAAAAATCCTAAACTAAGACAACAAGTCAAACAGAAGGTAAAATGGCAGCATCTATAAGACAGGAGGAACTGATTATCAGGCTGGCAATGACAGCCTTGATGCTTTGTGTTCTTAGCCTCTCGTACACTACAACAGGTTTTAACCAACGTGTCTAAATAAAATACATTGTTTACGTAGTTAAATAGCAAATGATGCTTTACCAACAAAATGCAGCTGATTAATAATAAACTGCATTCACAACAGTAGCTCTCTACTAAGCCAGATTTTCAAAACTGCCTCTGAGTTGCCAAACTTCCACACACTGAAAGTCAACATGTTTTCTGATATGGTTTAGTCTTCAGGTACCTTCAAAAAAGAGTTTCTTCCAGGCTTACTTACACTGATTAAGTATGTGGCAGCATAAAAGATTAACTTATAAAATGCACAACTGAAAATGGTCATTTTTATGGCCATTATCTAACAGAATCATGGATTCAATCAAAACCTGTGTTATAGTTTTAGTTAAATGAGAATTATTTGTTTGTTGAATTTTTCCTATCATCACATAGTTCAAACTGCAGGAGATGGCCACTCCACCCCACCAGAGCTGTGCCAGGGAAGGACTGTTCCCCAGCACTGATACCCTGGTAGAAAGAGGGAGGGTTCCTGAAGCAAAACATCTCAAGAAACCAGGGGAATGAGGGTAAAAGTCTTCAGCACATATGGAACTGTCTCTCTTGGTACCTGGGTTTTTGCTCCTTGGAGCCTTTTCCCCAGGGACCGGCCTCCTTCATCAGCGGCTGTCTTCCGCACTCAGTCACGCCTGCCTTTCCTCGCCGCCTTCGCCAGCAGCTGACATCAGGGGTTCCAGTGCCACTCTCAGCCACTGCCACAGCCACATCAAAAGCCCAGGAATTTTCTTCTGGGAGCTGTACAGGGCACTGCCAGCACATGGCTCATGATCACCCGGGTCCTGGTGCCGCTCCAGCTCCATCACTGCCACGTCACATGGCTCTGCTTTGTCAGGATCCACACTGCACTCTCAGTGGCATAGGACTTCTTTCTTTGAACTAAATACTCTTCCAGGTTTTTTTGGTTTTAACCATGGGGGAGCGATGGGGCCATGTAATATTTTTCTGCTGTTTGTTTTTGTTCTCCATTTTTTAGTAAAACTGTTATCTTTTTCCTCCTTCACCCAAACTCCTCGTAACATCAAACTTTTTCAATATTTGGAGGAGGGAAATAAATGAAAGATAAAGAGGGTTCTTCCTCATTAGAGGTCCCACCTTATAAACATACTGTCATTAAACCAAGAGAGCCTGCACAGCTCTTCACCAGTTACCCAGCTCCAGCAATTCCCCAGCTTTCATTGTCTCTCTCAGTTGAGACAATGCAGAAACACGTTCCTTCCCAAATTGTAGAACTCACATTAAAAGACACTGACTGTTTCTAGATAGGTACAAATATATTCCTCATAACACAACAGCTATTGGCACCTGTGGTTACACATACTAGATACGATCCTCAAGTGTGCTTTCAGTTCCTGAAATTTTAAAATTAAGCCAAGATTTTAACACCCATTAAATGTAATTTGAGGAGTCAAATTATTTCATTGCTTTAATGAACTTTAAGCTCATCTCTCCAATCTTGCCTTCTCCTCTTAAGAACTATTTTCATGCATCAGTTTGTTTGAAAAACCTGTAGCCCAAGGAGTAGCATTCACATAGTCTACTGCTTTCTATCGTCAGCTTTCGGGCAAATGCTTATTTTATCTATCATTCATTACAGAATGCTAAGAACCAGCAGCATAGCTTGCTTCAGATATCAGATGGTGACATTAAATACCTCTAATATTTGTCTTCTGCAGTCATTCCACTCAGAATCATTTAGAAATCTTGATGTATAATAATGACTGCATTGACACAGCCTGAAAATCACAATGGCATTGCATTTTACATAGAGGTTGGAGGTCAAAAACCAAGAATAGGTATTCCCACACAAGTACAAAGATTACTCAGTCTTGGATCCAAACAACCAAAAGTATATACTGTGAATATTTGACAAAGGGGGAGGGAAAGGTAAACATTCTGGTTTTATACAGTAACAGGCTGATGGAGTACAAGAATTCTAACTACTCTTTTTGCTCCATTTCATTCTATGAAATTATGTATGCTACTAGGCCTCCCCATTCTAATGTTAGAAAAACAACAAAAAAAAGTCCTCTAATCACTCTTGGTTCTGCCCATGCTGAGATCTGCAAAATTATAATATGCCAGGAAAAGTCTGGGCCCTGGACAGTAAGGTGCAACATCCATACAATTCAGCAACAGCAGTTTCATTTACTATAAGGCAGGCAATAACCTTGTGCTATGAAGCCAAACTTTTCACTTCTCTTGTCACCTGTCAATGCTTCCATTTTACCATTTGCTTTGTCTGACAGCTGACCTTGAGGTACAATTCTGTCTGTAAATTCTTTTTTTAAAAATATCAAAATATGGAGACACTCTGATGCTTATCTGAGCACCTTTTTACAGATTCTTGTGCAAATCAAAGCACATACCATGTACAGAAGTTAACATAATAAAGAAAGTGATGCCAATTTAAGAATAGAACTGTATGTCCAAACCTTATTGCACCTATGAACTAGAGACCCCATTCAAAAATATTTAAATGGGTAAAGTCTCATTTATTTTTACATCATCCATATAGGATGAGCTACTCTACCAATCACTGGGAAGACTAAGGAACATAGTAGAGGTTCAGAGCATTTCCTCTAAAAGATATCTCTTGCTATATGGAACCCTTTTTGCCTCTCCTAAGTTGTACAGGGAAGGAAAGTTCAGCTTATCTGTCCTGGACTTAGTAGCTGGTTTAATAATGGGAACAAAGGAGGATTTTCAGGTATACACTGCAATACTAGCCCCAAGTAGACAGCACACAAGCGAGGGGAGAATTAGAGAAGAGGCAAATCAGAATTTCTACTCAAGACATTAAAAGAAGGGGACAACATTCAATGCTCCACTACTCCCCTTATTAACAGGCCAGAAGATTAATTAATTTAGCTTAATGAGGAGGGGGTAGATTTCACCTTCTTCTAAAGCATCAAGAGTCTATCACAGCTATAGAGAGGATGCTTTAATGTTTCTACTTACATTAAATTGATGTTCTCTGCTCAAGCACTAAATATAAAGTCACCGCAGCTGAGTCATGAAAAAACTCTTCCCCAAGTCAGATTGGCAGACAGCCACCAAGATTTATAGGTACATGTTTCTCCACATCCTTATTTAACATGGAATGTTTGCTTACTAAGCAAAACCCTCTGATGAAATAGACCACTGCAGAGAGATTTCCCCCACCTCAGTTTCTTTTTTTTTTTTTTTTTGAGGCTAATGGTTCCTTCCAAACTCCCCAAACCCCCAAGAGACGTACTCAATAGCTAACAGCATATGGTTTGTGGTTGCATACCAGTATGTGAGGCAGATGAATCCCTCTAGACCAGCCACGTACCATGCGCTGTTGTAGTAAACATGATTCTTCTGGCCCAACATTTCCAGCAAGAAAAAACAGCCACAAATGCTGAGTGTCATTTCAGTGTTACTGCTAAGTGAATAGCTCAGCTTGCAAGACTCAGCTGCTCTGGAGTCAGCAGGCTTCACTCAGCTCTGCTTCTTCATCTTTCAGGGAACTCACTGTCCAGTTCGTATTCAATCAGAGTGTTTCCATGCCACATTAGAGTCTCAGGGCATAAACCAGATCCGGACCAAAAGTCACTGTCAACTAAAAAAAATAAAATCCATAACTTAAGCACTCTGAACTTGCTGTAGCCAGTAGACACATATTGATCCATCCAACCAAGTTAGAAAGCAGAAAGAAAACCTGACAGCACCTATCTACTCACTGCCATGGGTGGGGGGAATAAAAATTAAATCACAGGACAAATTTGAGCACATTTTCTTGATTAAGAATTAAAAAATGAGAACTCATTTTAGAACTTCATTTTTTAGAGTGCTACTCAGAAACCTCACATTATTTTCATTACTGCTTTCAGTGTTCCTGGAGTCCAAAGACTGAGACATAACTTACATACTAGACTGTTTATGACAGCAAAATGGTCAAAAAACCTTTACTAACACTGCTGATATTCAAAATTATGCTTAACAGTTGAATTGCATCTTGCCCAGCCCTGTCAGCAAACTGACAGGAAATGGTAACAACCTATTCCAACACTATGACTTGTAACAGTCTTTCAATTCTGTTTATGTCTTCGCAAATCTACAAAATTAAGTACATTGCAGAGGAATAAGATTTTTACTGAGATGTGTGTTTTTAGGGAATTAAATGTTTCCTATGCTTGCCTTCATCTCAGTCATTAAATAACATTTCCGTACCCCTACATCAGTATCATATTTAGGAGCATCATCCATTCGGACGCAAGAAGTTGGAGGGGAAAGGGGGAAGAGGAGTTTGCTGTGGGCCAGAGCAGTTCCAGGGTCTCAGGAACCACTGGAAGTGGAAACCATTCCTGCCTCGCTGGGACAGTGAAAAAGCCACACCGAGAGAGCCACTGTGCCAACACAATTCCCTGCCACTGTAGCACTGTCCCAAGCCACCAGTGCCACCGGATCCCCACCGCCGCCATCCACCCTGGACCACCATACCAGACCACCACTGGAGCGCCACCACAGCTGCCCACTCGCCCACCACTCATTCACCATGTGGAACTGCCACCCATGCCAGGACCACTGTAATCAGACAGAGCCCAGTGAAATGGAGCACTACTGCCTGCAGCCCAGCCAAACCCAGCGGGACAGCACGTGGCAGGAGATGAAGAGAGCTCAAAGTGGCAGCACCACTGCAGTTAAGACCTGAACTGAACAGGGAGGTGTGCAGTGGCAAACTTGGTAGTGTGGCTCCTTGTAAGCAGTGCAGTTTTCCTGGGTTTTTGCTTTTGCCCCTCTTCTCACTTTGTTTTCTTTTGTTTGGTTGGACAGACAGGGGAGGACTCTCCACCATCTTTGCTTCCCCGTTGTTCCAGGGGCTGGAGTGGATATCACATGGTTGCTGGATTCCTCTTTTGTGGGTAAAGCATTTCCCCTGTATCTTTGTAGTTACTGCTATTTTCTTTTTAGTAAATTGCTATTTTTTCTCACTTTTTTTTTATCACATTTTTTTGTCTCTCTAGCTTGGGGAAAATAAAAGGGAAGGGGGTTCATTTTATTGGAGCTCCTGCCTCCCAGTAATTTTGTTTTTAAACCAAGACATAAGAGTACACAAAAAAGAAACTTGAAACCACTAAGTTCCACAAACCAAATCCAGCAAGTACCATCAGTGCTTCAGGCAGAGCTGTTCTACAATGAATCACTAAGAAACAGAAAAGCTCTCCAGCAGCTAAACTTCCTCTAAACATACTGGCTGGAGTCATCTTCTGCAAAGAGCTGTATTTGCTGTTTCTTTTTTTTACCCCCCATCTGTTTAAACAGTTGAAGCTTGAAAAGGATATGTTTAAATTGTGATTCCATGCTAATTTGAAGGAGGAAAGGCTTTCAGTGCTAGAGAGTGAACATAGACTGAAAAAAGGGAAGGGAAGAATAAAAAAGCTTATTCACTCAATTTTTTTTGTTTGTTTGTTCTTTTCTTTGCTTATTTTTTGTAAACTGAATGTATACCAAAAGGTTTGTTCTGTTTATATCAGGTGAAGTGTTGCAAAGGTACAAACTTAGTGAACTAGGAAGGTCAAAAATATTTTTCAGGACATTAGGCAAAACGTGTCTGAATGATCTCATAAATACCAAGAAACTCATTCTTATGCCTATGCTTTTTCTTTTCTGTTTACAGAAATCTTTTCAGAGTTGGTTGCTATTAGCTGACTAGAATTCCTTTCTCAGTATATGCATTTTAATGAAGTATTTTTCATTACACATTGTACTAAATCGAAATACTAAAGTCAGATACACTGAGCAGCTGTAGGTTCTTTGACCAGCAAAAAGAAATTAATAACTTGCTCTAAAAACTAGCAGTGACTTGCAACCACTGCAACCATTTGCACCATTTCAACCAGTATCAGTGGAAATGTGCTTTAAATGTAGACAGTCTTAACTGTATTTTGATATGTTCTTCCCAGTGATAAAGCTTGGAGATCAAGAATACCATTTACGTTTACAACCAATAAGCCACATGCCTTAAGTGATTAGAAGCACTTCACGATGTGATTAACTTCTACATAAACTTAGTAAATAGTGTACACCGGACTCTAAAGGAACTTCAAAATACAATTTGACACTGAATTGTATGAAAGAACAAATTTTAAAGAACTACCGCATCTTTACAACTCAGTTGCCTGAAGTACAGAAAACGCTTGGTTAAAAATTATCATCTCACACCATCACAGATATCTACATTGCAGTTTGGCTTCCACTTCAGAAATTAATCACAAGCATTTTTGCCCACAATGAACAGAGATGAAAAGATATTGCTCTGAGGTAACTGAAGTTCTAATGCCAAGAAAAAAAATCCTAAATATTTTATTTACTTTAAATCCATTGTTACTGTAGGCAGTTTTACTCAGTGCCACACACAATCACTTCAGTGCATTTATGTGAGTTTTGCTATTTAGGTTTAAACTAAGAATAGATTTTCAAGATAAGACATGCCAAAGCTAAAGATTTGTACTTGCTAAAATGCCAGAGCAAAAATAGCAGTCCGTCCTCACTTCTCCCACCAGAAGCTTTGCAAAAACACTTTCAAAGTGGATTCTTGAACTGTTATCCTGTCTACTTTACCTCTGAAAATATTAATTACAAAAACTCTAGGCAGCATGATTGAATTTTTCTGTGTCAATTTCTTTCCCTTCCTCTACATCCTGAAGGATACCACCCTCATATAAAAGCTATTCTGGTCTCTTCCTATCCAAAGGACTCAGCTATAAGAAACTCACTTCCTTTTCACACTGATTATTTTTCTTCCTAAGAGATGCAAAGACAGATCTCTGATAAGACATTTAGTCATCGGGAATTGGAGGCAATAAGAGGCGAGCAGAATCCCTTCAGTACACTCTGAAATAAAAGGAAAATGCTGATTCAGGCCAGGTCAGTGGTCAAACAACTTTATGCACAGGAAATTTAACATTACTAACATCACCTCATTGCTACTCAATACAGTCTCTATACATTCTCTTATCTAAGAAAGAAACTATCTGTTACTTTCAGATATAAAAATGGAAAATACTCAAAAATCATCAATTCCATTGGCTAAATATTAAGTACTTTTAACCTTGGAATTACCTCTGTACTTTGTGAGTGAGGCAACTGAACATCTCTGTGAATATCCCTCACAACATGGTAGAGTTTAAATATGCGCTTTTGCACAGGTTTCTTAAAAGTCATCAATTAAACATGAACAGCATCATGGATTTGTTGCTCTCAATAATATTGGCCAATGTATGACTGATGAACTGTCAAAGGAGAAGCATTTCACTGCAGAGCAGTTCATCACACACGCAAATTCTTAGGGTGTTCACTCAATGTAGGTGCCACTTTTCCCCGTGCCAGGGGTAGGAGGAAAGAACTGCAAATAGAGGATAGAAGATGCAGCCTGATATCCAAGTCAGCTCCTGCCTGTACTGTAACTACACACAGTAATTCCAACCAACTACAAGCACCTTGGAAATTCTACATAAAATGAGACTGGCCTGACTCTCCCTGTACATACTATTTAAATAATTCACACAATCACAGCATATGCAGAGTTGGAAGGGACCCACAAGGATAATCAAGCCCAGGCCCTGCCCACAATCATTCCCAAGAGTCACACCACATGCCTGAGAGTATAGTCCAAACACTTCTTGAACTCTGTCAGACTTGGTGCTGTGACCACTGCCCTGGGGAGCCTGTTCCAGTAGCCAACCACCCTCTGGGTGAACAAATTTTTTTCTAACATCTAACCTAAACCTGCCCTGACACAACTTCAGGCCATTCCCTCAAGTCATGTCACCCCTGAGAAGAGATCAGTGCCTGCACCTCTTTTTCATTGCATCGGAAATGTTTCTGCACAATGCCTACACATTTCTGTTCTCCAAGGCTACAGCAGAAAATGTAATTGTTTTTAAGTTTTCAGGGGAGGAAATAATTTTCTTTAAAAATTCCTTCTCACATCAGTTATTTTTCTTCCTAATAGAAGCAAAGACCAATTTTATTCAAAGATTAAGGGAAGAGCACAACATGTGCCTTTAAAAGGACTGACTAACTGCATCTTTGAACTCATTTTGCCAGTTTTGCACCATCTCCAAACCATAAAAACATTACTCCCATTTCACATGAGGCTGGAATGAAGCCAGATTTGCCATTCATCTATTACAGGATACAAGGAAACCTATTTACCTTCAGGGCTACACAAGAGCAACACATATTGAAAAGTACTATTACTGCTATTTCAGCTTCAGATGGAAAACAAAAATACTGTTCACCACCTTAACTTGAGGAGAAGTTTGAGCAGCACAATATCATAAATAGGCGAATTAAACAGCAGTTTCTCAATATTCTAAAATAAGACACAAGCCTTATCAACATTCAGTAACTTATTAGTATTTCCAATATCAGGAAGTAGGAGAGGAGAACACATGAGAAGATCTGCTCTTACACTGTCAACATTACTTCAAGTATTTTCGAGGCCTCTCTAAGCCTTTTAAAATAAACCAGCATGGCAGATTGTTTCAGTTTTATCCTTCTTTGCAAAAGGAAGTTATAGTATCCTTAGCTACAACCTTCACTCCTGTAGACTGCGCAGAAGACTTCCTACAGCAGATCTTATCTGCTTTGATGTAGCCAAAAGAAATATGTCATTAGATCATGCACAGCATTTCTTGTTTTTACTAATCCAAGGTTATGCAGTACACAGCTTAAGGGATCAAAGAGATGAAGAGGTCGCATGTTACAACAAAGGAGAAAAAAAGTTAAGTTTCTAAAACCACTATCTATAGCCCTTCCTAATGATTATAGGTTACTGCATCAAGACCACTGTCCAGACTTACAGAACAAAATGAAAAATACAGGATTTTTTTTATTTCCTCTCCCTGTGTGCATACAGCAAACAGCCATAAAAAACACGGTAATTATGATATGTTTGTGTGTTAATATGCAAATTCAAAGTAATGATAATGAGAGCTATTGACAATCCTTATATCTTATCATCAGCTTAGGACAAAAAGCTCAGCAGTACTTATTAGGCAGTAAAACAGGACATGAGCAAAGATGATCAATATAAATCATCTCAAAGCCACTGCTCTGCATCTGGTGCCATCATTTTAGTCATTATGGGATAAAAAATGCTTTTCAAATAAGCTAACATTTCCAGCAGATTGCATCCTTCTCAGTTGACCTTCAGATAGAACATCATCCCCCACTCCCATACCACTGCAAGAAGAGTTTAACAATGGAGTTAGAGACAAATTTCGCAGCACCAAAGCTGTGCCTGCCACTGCTGCTGATCCCTAAAGCCAGGAGGAAGGCCAATGCATCTAACATTACTCATACCCCAGAGACATCTGCAAAGGCCAATAATACACACCTTGTTTCAGTCTAATGCATTTCTTACTACGGAATAGCATCTATTTGATTTCACTTGTAAAAGACATATATGGGACTACTTGAAATATGTAATTGTAGTTATGATGGTTCCCATTTTGCTGGGAAGCTTTATACAGGAAAAATACTGCTATTACTAATGCATTAAATTGGTCATATGCTTTATAACCTAATTGCATGGTTTCTAAGTTTGTTGAATGATCTCTGTCCCTGGAAATGCAGTTTATTTGTCTGCACAAAACCTCAATAATAGTACCATGAATATTATTTCAAAAACTGATAAAACAAAACAGAATTTCATTCTTAATTATATTAAGAGGAAATAGAACAGACAGTTTATCTGTGATAAAAAAACCACTATGTACCATCTTGCTAAAGTAGTGCTGGGTGAAATGGTTTGTTTTCTTTGTTTCATCCACAGTTAAGCTTTACCTTTTAATAGTAAAGAGCATTTATGATGAACAACATTGAACGAATCATCGGACATGATCAGAGGGAAAAGCATGCTGCTGAAACAGTCTACAATATACAGGCAGAGCCAGAAGGACTGTGACCACACACATTAACATATAGCCAAACCATCCTTCCATACACTCTTCTCACCAAACTGTGAACACTCAGGACACTCACAATACGACTACGCAGAAGTTTGGTGCCAGGCTTTTTGTTTGGAGTTTCTAGAGGGTTTGATGGGGTCTGTTTGTTTGAGGATTTGTTTTGTTGAGGTTTTTGTTTGGTTTTGGTCTTTTGTCCTTCAATCAAGCAGGGTAGCTGAAGAGAGTATACAGGCCAATAGTCTAACTATGAACAAACAAGATGAGGCTTTATGATACTGCCCAGTGTTCTCAATCCATGCTAAGACAGAAAGGAGTGATTCTATCATTATTACCTTTCTAGGTACACACCAACGCTTTTAAAGACACATCTACAGTCTATTTAAGAAAACAGCACCGTGAGCAGTGCTGTTTGCAGCAATTCCTCCCCAAACTCAGTTCCTGAAACACGCAAGGTGCAAACCAAAGAATAGAAACCAATGAATACTCATTTCTAAGGAACTATTTCTCTATCATACATGCCTCCTAATTTCACCACCCATGGAAATTGCATGTATTAAGGAAAGGATGTTTGAGCCATAGCAGATACTTGGAGCTACATATATAGTCAGAGAATGGCAGTGATTCAAACTTAGGAGAAGGAGGTAGAAGGTGAAAGATGGAAATGAAAGAACATAAGCCCCTGTTTGGGTCACTCAGAACGACCAACAGGAATGTCAGCTAAGAGACAAAACAGAAAAAAGGAAAGGAATGAAGAAGATGCTAAAGTAATTCATGAGCAATTTTTTTTTCCAATCCTATCACTTGTTTCCTTATACCCAAAGAAGTCCCATTTCTGTCCTTAATAGTCTGCAGTCCTGCCAGGGAGTTGCTTTGAAAATATAAGATTTGGGACACATGAAAACAATCCCAATCACTAACAGCTAATTTGAGCTGATGATCAGCCCTATGAAGGGGATGTTCACATTGCTATCCAAAGACATTTCCCAGTTTCTTCCCCTACATTTAGTTCAGTCAACTGAAAAACAAAATCACTCTGTTGCTGAGGCACAACTTTGCTCAGACAACTTTGTTCATTTCACCCTTTTAAAAAAACTTTCCCTTCATCTCAGTAAACATTCAATTCAAAAGCAAAGAGCTATACAAATAGAGGGAAAATGTAACAACAAAATCCAGCACAATAGCCCAGGTTTGAAGGCTACACTGCATTACCTGCTAGAAATTTTCAGAACAAAATTCCTGTCTTTTTAATTTCCTTTTTCTTTAAACAGTCTTTTTCATATGTATCTTCTTTATACTTCTGTTCCACATACATAATGCACCTGGTCTGCCTGGCAAAGAGAGAAGACCAAGACAGACGAATTTTTATCCATGCAAAAATGTACTAACACTCTTAAGAATATTCACTGTATGACAATGCAAGAGTGAAAACTTTATAGTGAGCTCTTTAAAAAAAAAAAAGTTAGTCTAAACCCGTGTAGTTTATTAAAGAGAAAAATCAGCTTTGACAGCTATAGCACGTTTTATGAATACAGCAAGGCTCTATTTTTCCTTCTAATCTTGGTTCATGCAGATAGCTCCATTCAGTTACCAATTTATTCAAAACTGATGAACCCCCAGGGAGTTGCAAAAACAGGAGAGCTTATTTTCCAGTCCATCAGTAAAATGAAAGCATGATCTCTTCTTGTTCCATGAACAAATCAGGAGGGACATGGGTAAGCAAAATCAATTAGGTCTAGTTAACTACAAATACCTCCTTTGGTAAGTAGACTTCAGAGGTGCAGCTGACATAAACCTAATTTTTCTTAGTTATTCAGTTTATTTAAGGCAACAAGAACTAAAATTAAAAAAAAAAAACCACAGAAAACAAAAAAACCAACACATTGTTCATATGGATGTTCTTCAAATCACCAAGTACTGTAGAGATTAGGATGTGAGGTCATCCTACTCAAGCCCTTGCATCAGGCAGGGCTAATTTCAAAGAAAGATCAGTTTGCTCCACACCTTCCTTGTTCAGTCTACTTATTCAGGGCTCCAAGGGAAGAGAAACCTGAAAAAACTCTTCTAGTGCTTAACCACTCACAATGTGGATATTTTTCAACCTTTTACCTAATCAGAATTTTTCTGCAACAAGAAGTAACTGTTGTCTTCCATTTCCAGTGTAACATCAACAAGATCCATCTCCTCTAAATGCCTCTCCTTTAGATAGCTGAAGTCAGCAGTCAGATACCCCTTAGTTCTCTCATTTTCAGTTTAAACAAACCCAGTCTCCTCTGCCTTCTTCCCTGAAGTTACACCCTCATACACAAACCACCTCAATGTTCCTCTGCTGGATTCTTCTTCAAAAAACTCCTCTCTCATATTGGGAAGCCCCACACTGGATGCAATTCTCCAGATGCAAGCTCCCAGGCACTGGTTAGAGGGGAGCCATTGCTTCCCTTTACCTTCTGGCTGCAGTTTTGCTAATACAAAAAAAAGTCTGTGATTGGCCTTCACTGTCTCAAGAACACAATACAATAACATCCAAGATACTGCAAAATACCATTATTTAACCAAAAGGATCATGACAAAAGGTTAAAAAAAAATGCCATGAAAAAAATGCAATTAGAAGTGTCATTCACTCTTTTATAACACAGGAAAAATTAAGATTCAAGATATATACTGGAAAAATAACAAAAATTAAGTAATGGAAAGCTAAATTTCACAGTAAATAATTATATAGTTAGTCACTAACCAATATATAACGATAGTTAGAGGTCAAGAAGAATAAAATATTATTTGTACTTAGCATTGCCTGATTTATTTTTTTTTTCAAAGTAATGATTTAGGCAATTAACATTGCATTTTAGAAATTTAGATTAATCCACTCCGTGGAAACAAACAAACAAAAAACACAACAACAACAAAAAAACAACAACAACAAAAAACCAAACAAAAACAAAGGAAACCCACAATGTTGCTAAACCAGGTTGTCTTTTTGTGCTATTTTTCTCCAGTTCATATTAGCTGCAGTAGATGTATCCAGATCCTCAAAACAGATAGAGGATTAAGCTTTTGATGAGACTGCCTGAGCAGCCTAAGCAACGGCACGCATGGAACCAGCGTTGTGTCGGCCAAACAGGCTTTACACAGAAAGGCATCTGGCAACAAAATTCTGGTCTCCATTTATGAGTCTGAGGATCGGCAATGAAACTCTACTGATGAACAGCACAAAAAAACCTGAATATGCTCATAAACCCTTAAATCACACCAAACTCAAATGTCATGAAACAAAGTATTTATGGCAAGGCATTTCCTCATGGACTCCTAGAGACATCTGCTTACTCAATATCAGTCCTGATAAAATTAAATGAAACAGGAGAGTATTGCATGAGATCACAAGAATAGCACTTAGGTGTTGTAGAGCAGTGTTCTGCCAACATTGAGCTCAGGATGATGGGATTCAGTATGAAAATTACAAATTTATCACCATGAATGAGGACTCATTAGAGTACTGGCCCAAGAGGAAAGTAAGGTGAAAAGTAGAACTTGAAAATCCTTTAAAGATGTTTTTTAGCAAGTTTTGGAAAGCAATTCTGCCAGTTTTACAGAAAACGACTATCTGGCAGGATAATAAAGCACTTTGTTTACTTATCTGCAAATCACATGAGTGGAATAACTTGGGATTTGATAGAGACAGTGCACTGCATCAGTAACTTTCTGGAATCTCAGCACATTGCAATAAACATGTTTATTCACAATAAAACTTAGATTTTACTGATAATGCTTAGAATATTAGTGTTGCAATACCTGACTGTGGTGCTGCAGCAACATTTATTGAATAACTCAGGCAAAAAGGATTTACCATGCCTTCCTGACAAAAAAATGTTTCTAGCTATTTTTTGGTACTGCTTACTTTACAATAAAATAACATTTCTATCCTCTAGATGTAAATTATTTTGGACATTCAGCAGTATAAGACACTGGACTATGTGACAGTTGCAAATGCTATCTTCCACATTTTGAAAGGTCTGTATACTGTCATTCACTATTTTTTTTTCATGAATCATAGTTTCAAGAACTGATGCTGCTCTGTGGCTCCTTCTGACTGAAAGCCCTGTTAAAACAGATATTCTAGTTCTCACCTAAAATTATAAGTGATTTTAACAGACTCTTGTTTCAGAACAGAGATGAGATGCAATAACAGCTGAGTGCCTTTGACAACCTGCATTGTCAAGAACTAAAAACACATATTGTAATGAAAACCTTTACACATAATTATACAGTAAAATAGCATAGGAAGCTCACTCCTTCAGACATACCATGTCTTCAATAGCAGTTCTTTTATTTTTTTCCCCCTTTTCTATTGCATAGTATTTAACGTGCCCTTATCCCTGTGAAATTAAAAGTGAAGGCTAGTCATCAACCAGAGAAACGTGTATGTATGTGTATAGCCAGACTTCGCGCAAGATTTGGGAAGAGCTCTCCCCACGTGGGTGAGCCCTTCCAGCCTATGCAGTGGATTTTTAGGTGAGGCACAGCATGCACAGAACTGGCCCCACCCTTTAACTCCTAAGGTCCATCTGCCATGGCCGAGCAAGCTTGGACAGTGACAGTGAAGTCCTTGGGACTGTCACAGCACCTGGTGCTAACCAGGGCTGACCCTGCTGAGCATCTGAGATCTGACAGGATGGGATGGCAGGGAGGCTTGAACTGCCAGGGGATGGTACCACTGAGACTCGAACTCAGGTCCTTGGAATTCAGAGTCCAGAGTGCTCAAAAAGAACAAGGAAAAAAAACCATTGAGCATGTGCTTATGCAGCAGTGCTGAAGCTCATCCCTGAGATTCCCTTTGTTTTCTAAAAAGGCTAATCTTAAAAACCAGTTAGAAAAAATGAAAACGAGATAGAAAACAGTTCAACTGATAACACCAGTCAAAATTCCTTCACCAATTTGTGTAGTTCAACTCACATTCACTTTCCCAGTTTCCTCTAATCCTTATTCCCAAGAAACACCCCAGTGAGGATACTGACCAGAGGCCACCTGACCAGCCTCATCCACCAGGTACCCACATGCCTTGACGTGGCCAGGGCACATCCTGTTCTAGAGCCCACTTATCCAGTGTCCAGGGCACAGCTAGATGCCCCCAGGCACACAGTCACTGGTCTGCTCTCCAGCAGCAAAAGCTGACAAGGACCCAGGCAGGACACCACATACATGATTCTCCGTAGCCCACTTGGAAATGCAACACTGACAAAGACCACCAAGCTTCTCACTCTATGCCTGTAAGTTAACAAAAGTTAAAAAAAAAAAAAGAAAATAATGAAAATTAACTACATTTTCCCTTCTAGGGACTCAACAGGATTATTGCACTTTGCATCACCACAGAAAACTAGAAACAGCTTGAAATCAAATGTGCAGAGGCAACAACACTACACAAGTGCTGCTTTTAAGAGTGTGATGCTCTTCTATGGAAACCAGATTTTATGGATTCATGTTTTGGCCATAAATACACTGCAAATATCATCTGGATTTTAATAACCTGATGTGATATGTGATTGGTTTTTGACCTGAGGTATTAATTCTCCCCTGCAGAGTCAGAATGTGAAATCTTGTCCTCTAATTGCATTGTTCAGCTTCAGTTATTATTCTTAATTAATTACTTGTGCCATAGATACTGCAACTCAAACAACACCTAAGCAGAAACTCAGTTATAAGGCAATTTAACTTCCCTGAGAAAGTTGATGAAGTGAACACTCAGGAGCACTTCAAGACAAGTAGAGGAAAGACAATTTTCCCACGGCACAAGCTGGTCTTTCTCTCTGAACCAAAATTTGGCCTTCCTCTGGAGGAGAGAACGGGCAGGGAGAGCCCTTATAAGCACAACCTACCCCTGAAACTCATTTCATACCCTTTTGAGACAAGTCCCCCAATCCATCCCTTAGTGTGGATACAGAACTAATCCAAGATTGCAAGACTATAGATTTCAACACAAAAATATTCAAGAAACCAACTCACCTCTTTTATGCACTATACAAAGAAAGATGAAAAGTGAAGTGAGCGGGAATTATCACAATTGCATAAATTATGCATTAGATAAGGAAACAGATATATCTGTCTTCAGCTTTCTAGGAGACACAGACATACAGACCACAAGTCTTGATTAGAAATAAATACTGAAAAAAATAGCAAAGTACTTTAGCATTGTATAACCGTAGATTATATTTTTGTCCAGTTATTTAACATCTTACAAAAGAGATAATTAAGTGAAAGTTAAAAGTATCTAGTACAATTCAGATCATAAGACATCCTAACATTAATTTTGTGACTTACATCGTGAAATTATATGGAAATATATTTTTATTTACTCATAAAGTCCTTCCTGGTTTTAAAAGTTCTTTCAGTTTAATATTTGCTAGCAGAACATGAAGGCAGGAAGTATATCTGTCTCCTCTTTTCTTTATACACTAGATATCCATAACAATTTTTTGATATACAATCTTTTGCAGTTGATACTCCAAGAACAACTTGCTTGCATTGGTATATTACCTTCTTCCAGAAAACACCATCATCATAATAATAATAGAAGCTTTTCCCCCTGTGGGCTAGATTTTGGCATTAGAAAGCAAACACTGAGCCAGAAGTCTCCCTCACTAACACAAGTGCTAATTCAACCCTACCGCCACTCAAAACAAATTTAATTTAGAGCAGGAGAGCTCAACACCACAATCAGACCATCTATCACCAGCTAAACTAGCAACCTAGTGCTTAAATGTATTCAGAATCCCTACATGGTCAAATGCAGAAAGGTGACCTTTTCCATCTCAAAAATACAAATCTGTGGCCACTCCTACACACTTCCATTTTTATCCGGTTCTGAACCAATGACACTGTGAAAGCATAACCAGTCTTACACTCTCATTTATTTGACTTACAGAAGTATCTGCCTCTTACCTTCTCTGTAGGTTAGCATGAGATTTTTTTTTTTGTTTGCTTTTAAGGAAATAATAACATAGCTATTATTGTAGCCTGTGTATACCTGCTAGTTCAAAGTCATGTAATAAACAGTGTTCCACAGCATAGTTGTCTTAACTGTGGGTTCAAACCAATTCCAAAACATTGTTTCATAAATACTTTAATTTTTAATATTATCCTCATATTAGCCTCACTTTTGTCTGAAAAAATGTATTTTGAGCATTAGTTGTCAAGCCTACTGGAACTATTTATTATGCTACCTGTACAGGATTCCCTGTACAGATAAATCAATGAGATGTCCCTTATTCTGAGTTGGACTGCAAGAAGCAGGGGAACCAACACACACACAAACAAGATTACAGGAAATACAGAATTGTAGCAGGATCACCTCGTGCACACACCTGAACAGACAAGAACGTTTTCTCAATAAGGTCTTTACTACCATTACTAAATTTATTTCAAATATTTACCTGAGCTGTTCCCTCTTTCCTTTCTATGCAAGGGACTTCAAGGTAGCAGCAGACAGTTACAAGTGTACCACTGGTATCAACAACTTGAAAAGCCTATAATCTCAAAGGAGCTCAGATTTGCTAAAAGGATGGGACAGAGGCCCTATAACACATCATCCTCAATGGCAGAGCCATACTGAAAATGAACAACAGATTATTTCCCCTAGGTCAGCATAAATTGTATTCCTCCTTCACACTTTTGATACTTGTAAAGGTGGGGCTAAATAAAATAACTGTGTCCCACTCTTTTGGTTCACGCAAGAAGCAATCCTTTCAGAGAACCAGCATCCCTCCAGTGGCTGCCAGGATGAGGAGGCTGAGAAACACATGGGAGACACTGTGCTGCAGGGCTGCCAGCACTCCCTTCCCAGATCCAAGCCAGACTGAAACCTACCTCCATTTTTTCTTTTTTTTTTTTTTATTTTGAAATATGATCTCCCACCTTTCAGCAGAGCCCTCTATTTTTCAGCTTCGAAGGCTTTCCCGGGGTCAGCAGGGGACAGACTCTTTCCTTTTTTAACTATTGCCAACACATACTAAGCAAATAGTTGGAGGACAGATAGAAAAGGCGGGAAGAGAGCTGGAAGGACAGTCTGGGAAAAGTAGAATCATACACTAATTCATAGGATGGCAATCTTGGCTGCAGCCTGATGCTTAGTGAGTATATAAATAATTTTTCTAATCATTTTAGGCAGCTTTATTTTTAAGTAGTATTGCAGGACTAAAATCAGCCCAGAGCTGCAAACCCCATTACTGTTAAAATCACGGTATGTTTCAACTGCACAAACATTAATAAAGCTAACGCAACCTCATAGCTCAATTTCTGAAATTGAATACATCTTTCACAGTGAAAATTCCCACTAAAAAAGTTCAAAGGGTCAAATAAGAAACATGTAAGGTGTCTGAGCCAACGACACAGTAAACAGTACACATTTATATCTTACTACCAGACCTCCCCACAGCGCCAGAGAGTCACATCTGCACACAAAAGAAACAACATAAATGTCAACAGACCACTTCAGAAAAGAAATAAGCAGCAACACTGTATCCTAAATTCTTGTTACCTGAGTTACAAAGTACCATTATTTCTGCTCAATTTCACAGTGGATCAGATGCCTTGGGATGCTGAAGCCTATCCAACAGGCTCCAGCTTTCTCTGGTGTCTCCCAGGGCCAGTTATTCTCACATCCTTCACACTGCTTTGCCTAAAGCCTAGAGGTAATTTATTCCCTGTAAACAGTCATGCTGTTAGCCGGCTTAGTAACTATACCAAAGACAACAAAGTAATTCTGTCCTTCAAAATGCACTCTGGTTTCCTATCAGGTGTAAATCCCTACAAGATAAGGCTGAGAGTCCTGTTTCTGCCTGTAAACATAAGAGCCTGGGGGGGGGGGGGGGGAACCCTAGCAAAGCCTTCTTTCATATTTTTTGTTGTTCTGCATGTTTGCTTTTTAAACACATACCAAATTCTTTGATACTGTTCTCTGAACATTACAAATAGGAAAAAAAATGCTACTTCCACTTCTTCTATTTATGAGGAAACCAATCTCCGTCTCAACAAAATGTTTTAAACCACTTCACCACTTCAGAGAACTTGACAAGAAATACTACACTTGCAGAGAGTGACTT
Source organism: Poliocrania exsul (assembly GCA_035041345.1). Lineage (NCBI taxonomy): Eukaryota > Metazoa > Chordata > Aves > Passeriformes > Thamnophilidae > Poliocrania > Poliocrania exsul. Next base: position 39,948,772 of record JAWWLZ010000042.1, on the reverse strand, counting down.
CCATCCCAAAACAATTGATTTCAAAGACACAGTAGCAAGTTAGGAGATAGGTGGGCATGGAGTAATCTCGGCCAATAAGTCAGGGTAATGATTTTAAAAAACTATTGATCTGCTAAAAGCTGCCTTTAAAAAGCAAAAATCAAACAATTATCTTTTGAAAGAGTCCAAAACTACAAAAATATTTTCTAATAAATAACACATTGGAACTTTAGAAGCATAGATGGTCACCTGAATAACAATTAGAAATTTGTTTTCAAAGACACATCATTAAGTACAGGATTTTTTTGTTGTTGTTATGATAATAGCAAAATAAAAATCACATTAACTGTGTCAGACCTTGAAAAAGCAGGGAAAAGTTTGGTTTTTCTTATTGAGCAGGCTGCCAGGCCACCACCAAAGGCTTCTAGATGAGTAGAGCACAAGTGGATCAAACACAATGTGATTATATAAAATAATGTGTATTTCATTTATGTAGCCTTGTGTCACATGATTGACCCTCATAACCTTTACATGGGCAATGCTTACTGACTCAAGTAATTCCACCACTTCAAAGCTCCCCAAAGAAATCCAGAAATAGCCTTTGACCCTCACCGTAACACAACCAGAGAGATTTGCAGGTTCTCAACACCCACTGGAAATCTTATAACCCCTCCTTCCACCTTCTGGGCACAGGCTGCTGCTGACATTTAGTGAAATCCTTCTGAACTTCTTGATAAATGTTTCCATTCGTTGTCAAAAACTCATCTGTTTAAGTAAATATGAGCAGGACACTGTTGTAGCCATGGCTGCCTCTCCCACCCATCAAAAAAAGGAAGAACTAATCTAGCTGCAATTACAGATAGAAGCTGACAGCCCAACTGCTCATCACCGAGAACAAGCAGCAAACAGCATTTTAGGAGACTGCTCAGCTGACAGTTGCATTTTAGCAATTTTCTACTGGAAAAATGTGTCTCCTGCAAGTTCTACAGCCTCTGTTTCCCTCCTGCTGTAGTCACAGGTTCAGATGGGAAAAACATCCTGCTTTGGAGGAAGACACCTTTTACAAGCATCCCTCCTCTCTTCCTCCTCCAACTATAAAAACAATATAGCAACAAAAACATCCCAGTTCCTGCTCAGCTATCATCTCCGGTGTAGATGTGCTCTCCATAACCTTAAATGCCAGAAGACTCTAGGAACAAAGGGCTCCTCCCAGAGCTTCTCCTCTCACCCTGCCTTCCTCAACTCAGAAAAAATAAAGATCAACAGAGGTGGCCACAAGCCATCATCTCCTACACATCAGAACAAAACCAGACACCTTTCAGACTCACCCTTCAGTGATCACCATCCTCCCACTTCTAGGACAGTCTTAAGGCTGTGCTACCTATTATTTGTGCTGGTTTTAAATAGTGACTATGGCACTAATCCTTTTTAGGGCTGGGAAGGCTCAAGACATGGAAGATGCTCCCACTTCCCATAAAGCAGTTCAAGAACTGCTGGAGAAGTCTCAGGTTATACTGTAGTAAAGATACCAGGTGCTCAGTGCAAATACCGTTTTAAAGACAGTTTCCTGACAAATATGGTGTGCCAACCACTAAAAACAAATAGGCATAAGAGAACGTCTGGTATAGCAAAGACACAAATTTCTCTCTTGTCTTTATTAGATCAGATTTGAATAGAAGCCAAATGGGACTCCTGAAAAAATCTGCAGCCAGCTCTTCAAAGAGGTGGATGCCAGTGAGGTGCAGGGATTGACAGAGTGACTAGCAAACAGCTCCCCAGCTCGAGTTACATCTGCACCTCCATCCATCCATCTCCATCTGTTACCTCCTGCAGCTGAGAAAGCTGCTGCTGCTTTAGGAGGGGACCTTGGCTGCACCAGGATAACCTTTGCTGTTAAGGAGTTTGAGCCACATAACCAGGAGGGAAGAACACGTCATGACTTGTTTTTTTCCCTATTTGATTGTTATGAAAAATCTACTAGCTCAAATGCTTTCAGCTGGAAATTTCTCCTGACTCTATAACTGAATCAACACTTCCTAATTCAACCTCACTTGTAGGCAGACCCTCATTATGCTGTCATTGCAAACTCCAAAGAAAATCATTTTAATGCAAAACAGCCCGAAAAAGCTGGAAGTGCCACTACATTAAAAAGTATTTTGGAAATCATAATGGAGGGGGGAAAAAAAAAAGGGAAAATCTTCATAATTTTTTGATACATTTGTAGCAAACTTTTAAAGCTAGATATGCTCCATTTCCTTATTTTTTTTTTATTTAGTACCTGTGTTAAGAAGATGTAAAGCAGAATCCCCAGATGTCATATATATAAAAAATTTTACAGTATTACAATTATCCTAAGTATTTTTAATTCACTGTTTTAAATACAAATTTTGAACAGAAGATGCGTTTAAACCAAAACATGCCTTTTTTTTTATTAGCTACATAGTGGCTGCATACATAGCTTTCTTCTTAACACTACTCACCCGTGGAGTTAAAAATTCTAATGCAAAAAAGGAGATAGGTATACTCTGTGGTATATTACTGTGCATATCTTCTCACAAATTGTAGTGTTTACTATACTTCTCAAATTTTATTGCAACAAAATCAGCAAAAATCAGTACTCGTACCTACACCAGTATCAAGACAGAAAACACTATACCCATCTATTCAAGGTCAGGAAACATTTTATTAGCTCCAGACTTTTATTCCCAGAAGGAGAGAAGAAAAATGCATTAATCAGATTGTAAGCACCTCCGTATTATCAAACTATCAGCATAGACACAGACACATCTTAACCAAGTTTGCAATAATTCAGAGGGAGCATTAGAGACTTAATCAGTCCTCATTTTGTTTAACTGAAACAATAAAATGAAGGCCCAAGAGGAAACAGTTTGTGTCTTTACACAGCCCATAGCCTCATATAGTGCTAATGCTTAGATCTTAAAATCAGAGGCAGAAGGAGAACACAGGAAGAATACCACTCCTCTTGATTAATTTTTAATATTATTTGACAGTTTAAAGGTTTACATTTTACATTCTTTTTGCTTCAATATAATTCGCTTTTTATTATCAAAACCAGATTCAGTGAGTAGAAAGGTTTTTTCCCCCTTCCAGGTAATTTTCAGACATTGCCCCAGGTAGGATAAAGTATGGGAATATGTATTTATACATAGCCAGAGGCTCAGGGTTTCATGAAAAAGGTTATCAGCTAACAAAATTCTCCTCCATAAGGTGTGCTGCTTGCCAGAAACCCAGAGAATACACTGACCATGGATGAGAACAGAGGTTAAGAAGAGTAAAGCAAACATAACCTTCTCTTCCTAAAGTCTGGGAAAACAGAATGACTTCACAGCCTGCTTCAGAGACAATCCTAGTTTGGGTTACTTCACACCAGTCAAAGGGAAAAAGAAACTAAGTAAATTCCAAAGTGAAAAAAAAAACCTCAGAGTCAAACAGCTCGATCCCCTTCCACACAGACTGATTTTTGGGTGCCTCTCCTAGAGACATGTATGTATATGATAGTTAGCAGAAGACACTTGCTTCTGAGATCTCATTTGAAGATTCTCTTGCAGACTTCGTAGACAAATACAAGCTTTTTTCTTGCACCCATACATAGCTGTAGGGGCCACCTAGCAATGGTAAAGAATAACATTAACAAATAAGATATTCACTCTATTCTTGAAGTCACTTTTAAGAGATTTAAGGAGTGGCTTGGTACAATACAGTAACACAGAAATAAAGACCAAAATCAAGACCTTGATCTAACTTGATGACCAAATCATGATGTGGAGGTGAAAGGTCACCAATCAAAAATAAAGATCATAGCTCCCTAATCCAAAGCAATGGAGACAAAAATACATGACTAATATACAGTTACTTGTCTTCATTGTTCTCAGCATGCCTTGAAAAATCCTTAACTATCCAACCATACTGGCAATGGGCTCCCAAAACTCTACCAGAAAAATGTCTTCTGTTCCACGCATACACCAAGCAAGTTAATCAAATCTTTTTTTACCCAGTACAAAATTAGAAGGTCAAAAAATAAGGGGAGGCCTGGGCAGGGAAGAGGAGAAAACAAAAGGGACAGCACTGTGATCCACTCTTCCTAATTACTTGTATGCACTGATCATTAACAGAGAAGATTCCACATTATTCTCAAATAATAACTTCAATTTCAGACAATAAATGAAATTTTATAAGTAAATATGATTTGAAGGTTCATCATGGGAGCTATGGAAAGTGAAGAGGTAGCTGTATAATCATCCAGGGAAAGTGTGCTGTTATCCTTTGCAGATTAGTCACCAAGGGGTGCAGCATACTTCACTTCTGCCTTACGTTTTGCTTATCCATATGATTTATACATACAATAGCTATTCATTCTTTTAATGCCTTTGATAAAAGCCTAACCTAGGAATGTTAAACCCTACATGAACCATGATGTAGTTACTCATTATGTACTTTAAGGCAGTGTGTACCAGAGCAGTCAGATAAATGAGCCTACAATCATTTTTGTACATTTTAAGTACAGCCTTATCTCCTCATTTGCTGGTTTCCTTGATAGGAACTTTTAACTGTGACTAACATGTAGAGTACACAGTATCTTAAGTACCATATCTGTGAGAGGTGAGATCTTACATTGACCAGTTGAGAGCCAACAGCAACATCATTACTTAACAAAGTGGGACAAAACATTAACAAATTTTGAGAAGCGAATGTTTCTTTCCCCTCTTGAAATAAAAGAAAAATAAAGGTTTGGACCTTTACAGTCTTACATGAAAACACTCCTAAATTTCTTGCCAAGAATTTGCCTCCCCCTACTATTAGTATTTGGTATGCTATACAGGTTTCTTCAGTTATTTCCTGATAGCATGTTATTTCTCCTCACAAAGAATATTATTGTACTTAAAAAGCATAATTTCCAACAGAAGACTGAGTCACTACACCATATCAATCAATTCCTAGGAAGGCAATTTCTGATCCTTATACACTGAACAATGGCAACGTGATACGCTGGCAACAAGTTGGCTTGGCCATCCATGATGCAAGGACTTATCCTCAACCATCAGAGTTTAGCAATTCCAAGATTCCTTTAAGCATATAAATATTTGATGTATCTTCCTTAACTAAAACTTATCACTTCATTTGCAAGCTACCTTAGAAGCAAATGTGAAACTATCCATTTACAAAGCTAATTCCTGTACTTGCAGCTCAGAACAATCCACGGAAGTCTAGCTTGATGAAGAGTGTGATACAAATCTCATTGCTCAAGAACTATGCAAGGCTTTTCCTGCATCAAGGAGGCTAACACATTTTTTTTAAATAAATCTGCATGATTATTAAGCTGTGTTCATACAGCTCTGCAAGATATTTCAAAGAAAATTAACATTTGGTGAATCAGGCCTTCTTTTGGAAAAGGCTGAATTTTCCCTGAATTCAGAACACAAATGGATTAGTTCCTCATGTGAAAACTGGATGCACTACTTGCTGGCATAGTACAGATTCAATTTCAAATCAATCTTACATTAGTGGTGGTGACAATACTGTCAAAATAACAGAAGTCTATAAAAACATAATATGCAACAGATCTATGCATAACATTTCACAAATCATGAATACATCAATTAACAGTCTTGCAAAACAAAACAAAATCAGAAGAAAATGCTACTATCATGCACCAAGGACACTGAGTCCTAAGCGATAAAGAAGAAATTATCTTCATGTAACTAAGCTGGGAACGCAGTTCCTCTAGAAGTGTTCCCTTTGTCTTTGGTCTTTAGGCACTCTTCTATACCAACAAGAAGATTAGAAGCATACCTGGAGGTCATCTGGAAGCTGGACTTAGTATTTACAGACAGAATTTTCAGTTAAGCAACATTTTTACTGACAAAAGAATGATGCTTTAATATTTAAAACTGCTTTCACTGAGAAATTGGTTCTAATGTCAGGTAAAATAAAGGTTTTACTGCTAAAGTGCTAAAAGTACTCAAGAGAGCATGGAAAATTGGGGATTTATGTGGAACAAGAAACACAGATGGAAATAACTTTTAACTTGTTTATCCATGAATCCAACTCAATTACACGCTCTAAAAAAATTCTTTCACTATCAAATATTAAACAAAATTTCATAGAATATTTAAAACCAGCTTCTCTCACTGTGAGGCAAGAAATATGTTTGATGACATGTTAATGTAATTATGCAAATGTCAAAACCTTCATCATGTCCTGCAAATAGTTTCATCCTTTGGGGAGTTTTATCTACTCAGTTTATTTTAAAAAGTGTTTTTCATCTCTTAATTGATTCTTCTCTGTCTCACCTCACCCCCAGAAGGTAGCAAGTAGGAATCAGGCTGATACCTTCCCAGCTAGGCAAGCACACCTCTGCTGACAGCAGAGAGCACAGATTTAAGGATGCTTTCAAAAGCAAAGGCAAGGCAGCAAGAGAAGCCAGAAAGTCTGGCTGGCCTCCTGATCTCTTGTTCAGTTTCCTGATGCTGAGATGAAGATGCAGAGAGCAGTCACCAACATTTCTGACAACTGGGCATCCACCCAACACACATAACACAGATGCTAAAGACAAGTTGAACCCAGACATGAAGTTTGAGACAGACTATGTTTCTAAGAGCATTCTCCAGGCAGTCACTCACTATCAGTGCTCAACAATAAATCAAGGATACAAGTCACAATTACATTCTCTGCTACTTCACAAAGCGGCCACATGCAGCTTCCTTCCCACCAGCTGTAAAATTTAAAGATTCAAGAGAAAGATGCTTACATCAAAAAGGTAATCTTTTTTCTTACTCTGAGTACCATTAAGGTCAAGTGCACTCCCCACCCTGTATGCTGCAATCTTTCTTCATCTTCACTACAGAACATGAACACTTAAAGGACTTTGCCCATCCCCATTCTGCTCTGCACAACTTCATTCTATCTTCCACTAGAGAAAAAGCAGGAGCGTCACCACAAACCCATTCTCTCATTGTATATTTGCTCTACAGGAGAGAACAACGATGCTTTTACCTAGTAAGAGATACAAGGACACCATCTTTACAAGAAATTGTTTCCACTAAAAAAAAAATCTAAGAAAAAAAATTACAGAACATATTGCCATATGGTACCTTATAGGCATTCCCTTACAGGGAACCATTTCATCATAACACAGTGCTGGAGCAGTTGTGCATCCACCTAAGCCACTAAAACCACTCTGATTTTCCATTTCACTGTCAACAAGGATTTATGGTAAAACTTCTTATCTGAATGAATAATCAAATTGGTTTAGGAGTCTCAGTTTTATGTTATCATACACAATTATATGAGAGCAATGGCAAAATAGATGTTATCTAATTGGTAGAGGGATTCCCAAATCCTTTGAAGAGAGATTGTCCATAAACCATAAAATTACATACAGCTTGCATTTTCACAGCAATGGAGTGGAAACAAAAAGATCACATTTATAGAGGACATCAGTTAAATTACTAACCAAGAACATTAGATACAGAAGTATGGTTTCAAAAATATTACTGAAGGCAACAGTATCAATACAAAAATACATGCACACAGCATGGCAATATGCTGGAAAAGATCACTCTGCTGCTAGCAGGGTTCAGTTGTTCATGAAGGGATCAGACCAAAGGCTACTGAAATTCAGGGAAACGACATACTGCAAGGTGAAGTGTTATCACTGTTTAAAATGAAACAGTTTAGACAGTGCTCAGACGCATATATTAAAAACATTTTTAATGTTTCCTTTACCCTTTGGCTTAGCCAACACATCTTTTACTAGCAATGATACTATATCTAAAAATTATTAAATTATCTTTGAATTATTAAAAAAATGTACCTAGGACTGTGTTAGTTAACATTACAAGCACACTGACAAAGCTATTTCCAGCTTTGAAATCAAGTATCAAACCAAGAACATTACAACCGCAACTGTGGACTAAGAACTGCAATAAACTTCTGAAGCCAGTTTTCTATATGCAAAAATATAAGCATGTGCAACAACACACTGGAACTGCAGCTGCACAGAGCTGACTATTCAGACCAACAACACCATTCTGAAAGGGATCTGTGTGTTTTTAACTGTTTTTTTCTCAGGAAATCTATCTATGCCACAGAATTAAAAAAAAAACAAGCACATCCAAAAGGCAGCAAGTGCAAGCCAAGCTGTATTTCAGCTCCTCCAAAGATGAGCCTTCACTTGGATTTTATTCCTCTTTTGAATAGTCATTCAGTGGTAATTCTTTGTTTCCCATCCAGCATTACTGAGGCTCATAGCTGTTGTGATAACATATGCTTGAGAAACAGCTGTATCTCATGCAAAGAGACTTCCATAACAACTCACTTGACAATGTCTGATTGTTCTGATGCAATTTGATTTCTGCTGCTGTGGTAGAAGAAATATGCCAAGCTTCTTATACCATTTTGAGAAAACCAAGCCTGATGAGATTCAAGCATACAACAGAAAACTCTCAAGATAAGAACCTTGTCAATTAAGAACAAACTGTTAAGCGCAATAAGCAGCTGCCAAACACTTCCATGACTGGAAACAAAAATGACATTGTCCCACAGAGCTCCACACACACTTTCCACCCTACTCCATCACCATCAAAAATGTCTGTGCCTCTATTTCAGATTTAACTTATTTTTTTCTGCTAGTTTTGAACTCTGTCATTTACAAATCCTTAACTTTCACAGCAATATTAATTGTAAGGCACAAATTCCTTTTTCATTTTAACTCAAGACTCAGGTTCCTAGTTCACGACTTGAAAGAAAGAATAATGTAACACAATGTTAGAGTTTACTTGGCACTACTTCCTCTCCAATTTCCTTTTTTGGGTTTTTTTTCCCCCGATCTAGTAAGCATTTCAAAATTTAGCATGCAAGTTACACAGGCTTAATTCCATTCCTAGATCACATCATGAACCCTAGATATATGACGCACTTTTAATCCAGGCTCCAATACGAGGGATTTAAGTACCTTACAAGACTTCTGTCCTTAAACCTCGCAGATTTCAAGAACTGCATGGTCATATCTGAAAAACCAGAATCTTATCCTTCTGTCAAAAGGCCAGTGTTCCTCCTCCATCCAACCCACTGATACTTCATGTATCTTCTCTGGGTCAGTGCCAAGTTGTCTCAGAACACCCTGAGAGAGGCAGAAGGGACAGAAAGAGCCAGAAATAGTGAAAAAAAATCTTTGTAAGAAGCGTACCCATTACCGCCAGCTGATTATATAGTGGTATCACTGAATAATTGTTGCAAGAGGTTTTTTGGGTCTGCTACAATCATGCAAATTCAGTTCAAAATGATACACAAAGGAGTTACTAAATGAGCACTGACAGCCTTGTTTGCTAAATTTCATCCAAGCATCTTTCTCCCAGTCTTAAAAGTATGATAATTGCTGAAGCCTCTGGTATTTCCCCATGAAAAACAAATTAAGCTTTAATGAAATATGCAATCTCATTCCAACATACTGAGGCAGATTCAACCCTGCTTAATATTCCACAGCTAATACCAAGCAGCTCCTGGAAGTCGAGGTAGCCAAGGCAGATGAAGCTTCACTGGCAGTCAGTAGGCATTTGTCTGTCTCCTGCTTGATGTCAGGGACATCAAAGCGAATGTGCGTGTTCGATCATGACAAAGCTATCCATCCAGCACAGGCAATGGGCTGTCAGCAACTGATGGGATTGCATTTATTAATACATCCAGACAGTCATAAGTCTCACTGCTTGTACATTTTTAATCACTGAAATTTAACTCTTAATTTTTGATTCCCAACAAATTATTAATTAGGCTACAGTACCACCATTTGAGAGAAATTAAATGAGACTGTGAAACTACAATAGGTGTACACAGGCAGCCTGCAGTAATCCTGCATACTTACCTCGAATCATGGCATTTCAGTTGATTCCTGATAAAGGTTTATCCCATTTCACTTCTAAGTCCTCCAGACTTTGAAAGCAGAAATCAAGGACACTTTTAAAGAGGCATAGATTACAAAATGGGAGACTTCCATATTCTAACCTTCAGCTACTAAAACTGGGCTGAATTTCTGAGCAATTCCACAAGCTGCATAAGACATGACAGGTCGATTTCCAAAGCGTGAGTGCCTGCATTAGAAGCCATTACGATTTTTTTCAAGATAGGGTTGATATTACTTCACATGCATGCCCTCTCCTTTTTCTTTTTTTTTTGTTTGTTTTTGGGGTTGTTGGTTTTTGTTTGGTTTGGGTTTGGGGTTTTTTTGTGTAAGGCAAGGCTTTTTCTCGAACTTCCTAGTACCTAAATCAAAAGTACAATAAAGGGCTCTACTTCATTTGTTTTCTATTAAGGCAGTGCAGTCCTAAACCACTTTTGAGTGCAGTTTTACCCAACAAAGAAGTCACGGTGCTTTAACAGACAGATGTAACACTTCACATATTTATACTGATCTTTGAAAACATACCATGATTCTTGCAGTAGCAAAGCAGTGGTGACAAAATAACACAGAAAGACAGTCCCCAAATGAGATTGCAGTGAGAAAGCATGTATTCCTCAAGGAGAGCACTGTTCTACCACATTTCCAAACAGCTTTGTAAAACTAACCCAGACAGAATTAGCTATTATCCAAACACTACTTACAGAGCACTGTATATTTCTCATTCAGAGTGCTGCTTCAAGGGGCAGAGAGGTCCCTGCTCTGACAATAGCCTGCTACCAGGTGGAAACAATTAAGGAAGGAAGCTCTACTCCACTGTGCAAATAATTTACTAGCAATCCCCACTAAAGCTCATGCCACGACCTAATTTAACCACTTCACTTGCATCATGTCTCTCTCTTCCGGTGTGCCTAGGAAAGACAGCCCCATGAATTCTGAATGTTTCTACGGAATATTTTGATTTCTCTAATTTGTCATAATTGTACCTGTTTTTAAAAATCAGTCTGCCGCCTTCTTGCATCTGACAGCTGAAAAAAGGAACATCTTCCTTTCTTAGCCCAGTTCTGTTTACTAGCTATATATTGACTTACATCAGCTAAAACTCTAGCTCAGAGCTAAGAGCACTAGGGAGGGTTTTTTGGGGTTTGATCTTTATTTTAAACATGAAAAACAGGGGAAGGGAAGGAGGATAAGAGATGTGCCACTGATTTTGTAATGATATTTTTCTAGTAATCCTGTTTAAAAAAGACTAGTATTTGTGTACACAGATCAACAATAATGTTAGTCTCTCTAACTTACCATCTTTCCACGAGTCTTCTCATGGAGTATTACTGGCAATGGAAGATTTTTTTAAAACAAATGTTAATTACATATTCAGCATATTTTAGCCACACTATTTGGTAATCTTTGATATCTTGGTTATGTAAACCAACATATCAGCGTCCACTCCTTACCACAAGATGATTATTTCTAAAAGTTATGAATAAACAATACTCAAGCTAAAGGAGATAATCCTATCATCCATGTAGGAGAAGTAAATGTTTTAGACATTTGACTTGAAATAAGAAACCATTATGAATGGAGACAAAGAAGGAGAGAAGCCTCTCTGGTAATGAAATTCACTGAGCGTGCAGGAGCCACACATCGTTGTTACCTCTGAGCAATATTCTCTCCTCCATAACTACTTTCATCTAGATCTAAATATTTTGAGAAGACAAAAGTTAGGAAAAATAATCTTGCTCATACTACTAGTACGTCATTCAGGCCCCAGTTTTTAAATCAGAAATAGGTTACACAGCAAGTGTCATCAGTACCAGTGCTGTCAGTACCACTCATCCAAACATGCACCAAGAACGCACACAGAAAGAAAAAGGTAGAATTCAAACCGCCTCTACTTCCGTTTCCTCTTTATTCAATAAAAAAGCCATCACTAAGTTTGCCAACATCAAAAGTAAGGAAGAATATCACTTCCTGTTTCTTTCTCAGAAACAGCTGTGGGAAGAGGATGAGGATGCAGCATCATGGCCTCACTGGAAATTGGTCACTCCTGTCTTACACTGATGTTCTGAATTAGAAGAGGAAGGAAAAGTGATCAACATCTGAGTTAACGTAATTTTATCATGTGCACAAATATCCAGGGCACATAGCAAAACTAAGTCCAATGCCCTTAAACGTGCCTTAGTAACTGCAACAGAAAGAGTAACCATAGTCTGTTTCTTATTTCCTAAGTACACAGGCCAAAGGAAAAAAGAAAGGGATGAAAACAACACTTCTCACTATGAAGCAGTAAGTAGAAACAAGACAGTTAAGAATGGGACATGGGTAACAGCTCCTCTTCCCAGTAAAATCTACAACACCAAAGGAGCAGTAAAAAGCAGCAGCAGGAAACGCAGCAGGGAGAACCCCAACACACTTAATCCTCAGTAAAGGCAGCCCAGATTACAGTGTATGGAGCTTTTTACATCCCCAGAGGGGGAGAGAGTACCTAATTACTAGCTACAATTACCAAAATCCATTAAATAAGGAGTTCTTTCCTCTATCACCTGGAGAAAAGGGGTTCGGGATTTTGGTGGGGAGGGGGTGTAAAAATGTATTTTAGTCCTATCAAATTTAGTCCCATCCTTGAATTTCACATCATCCTCAACAGTTTAACAAGGTTAGCCTTGCTCTGGAAATATGAAGCGTTAGCAAAACGGTCAGCCCCAAAACATAATCACTGCTTTATTTCCTTGGCAACAAAGGAAACTTTTAAGGGAAAGAGATTTAAAGTACTGAGTGGACATTCCTCTCCAGACTGCAACCTTTTCCAATAGAGTCTAGTTACAATGCATCTGCTGACTATCTCTTCTAGGATGGATTTGTTAGGTCAAACAGGTCATACACAATTTAAGAGCTTACAACACCACTCAACTAAAAGTACAACTTTACTCTGGAAACAGTAGTTCACCTCCTGCTTATTCTACATACCTGTTCGGGAGAGAAACACTACAGAGTTAGAGAGAAGGTCCGTAAACAGAAGCAGAATTTGAAGAAAAGCACAAACTAAACAAATATATGCACGACTTCTGCTTACACATTATGCTAGGGGAACACCCATTCTGAAGCAGAGGTACACAGCAGGTGTTCTCCATCTGTTCATTGGACTGGTGCTGGTTTAGTGTTTAGGTGTCTTGGTAGGTAAAACAAACAGATAAATAAATGGAGGCATTCTGCAAAAGGCTGATCTTGCAAATACACAGCCAACTATTAACAAAAATTCTGTGATAACTAAGCAGATCTCTTGAGGCATTGACTGTCCCTAATACTGCTCAGCAATCCAAAATTAAAAACACTACAAAGGAAAAATATCTGAGTAAATATCAAAACTAGAAAATCCCTGAAGAAGAAGAAAAATATATATATGCTGCCTTTGAAGAAGCCCAGTAGATGTGCCCCCATTACTGCCAGCAGGGCCCAGCTACATCAATGCAAATACTCAGGCAAACCTGCCTGACCAATAGCACTTTGTTCCAGGGTCATGTTCAAAACTATCATAAAAAACCCAAGGAAATTAACGATTAATTTTTCCACAGTAAAGAAGAAAAATCTCAGGAAGGTAGAAACGCAATTGAAAAATCTCAACCAACTCAATACCTTCATCAGACAAAAAAAAAACAAAAAAAAAAAAAAAAAAAAACAAAACAAAAAAAAAAAAACCAATAAAACCAAACAATAAAACCTACAAAATACCAGATTGGAACCAGAAAGTAAAGCTGTTGAGAAACTGCTTTTTACACAGACTAATAATACCTTCCTCCCCATTGTACACTATGTCCTCAAACAGGAGGAACATACAGGAATTTAAGAAGTTTAATATTTGGGCAATTCTTTTGGTGGTGAGAATACCACAAACTAGAACTCCTGAAAATTGCCCTGGAATAGGGACTGTAAATCTGGAAGATCTGCAGAGATCCACTATCACAGCAGAGTAAAGCTTGACTAAGCTGAGTAAAGGATGGTTAAAGGAGGATCTGACTTTAGTCCCCCCACCCAGCATTCACAGTCACTGTGCAGCACATTAGCAGTTACATACACAGGGTCACTTTTTAAAGCATAAACTACAGTCAATACGTGAGAAAAGCCCTTTTCAAAAACAGAGGGATGTTAATTTGAACACTGTATTAGTATTTCCTTCTTTCCTACCATTTTTGCAGATGGAAAAGGAAAGGGATAAATGATAGACTCCCCTTTCCAATACATAAATGCACATTTCTTTCTTTGAAAGAAAGGAACAGAATAGACACATTAGCCAGCTTTTTCTTAATTAGGAAGCCATGAGGAACACAAAGGAGTGAACAATCACGAAGGGCTCTGTTTCACTGTTTTTCAAACAGCGATAGGATGATATTCACAATACCTTGTGCAAAAAGCACTTATGTATTATTTCTTCCTGGATGCACCAGCTGCTGAGGCGCCCCTAAGCTGGTTCCCTGCCCATGCCTGGGTTTTTGGTTAGCTCTCAGGCAGCCAGGAGCAAATGGAACGGCCCAAGGTCCCCAGACACATTGCAAGTGGGCGACCTTAAGCTGCTGCTTTCACACTCAGCTTGTCAGATCAGTACTGCCAGTAACAGGACAAAGAAAAAGGCTTCAAGACTAAGAGACTTCAGAGTTGAAAGTGTTTTCAGCCAAGAGTTTCTGATACCTCATGGAAGGGTCAAAGCCAAGCTTATACCACCCACCCAGTAAGAAAGCCATAATCTAGACATTTTGATAATAGCAAAAACCAAGGGAGGAACATACATTTTTTATTTCACAACATCACAAGTCTTTGCAGAAATACATTTGTAAATCTTTTACGTGTACCTTCCAGAAGTAATGTTGGGATTAATACTGCATAGAGGGGCTGAGGGTGCGGGGATTATTGCCAAGTCCAGCTCCTCAAGGAACAGTGTTCATAGGTTGAAACAATAAGGCATAACCTTTTTATCACCCTCTATATTTCTAGGCATGAAAAACGTTATTATTAAACAATGTGATATGGAAGGTCTAGAAAAGGCAAATCAGTAATACCTACACACTTGTAAAAATCTCACATAACAGGTTCAAATGCTAAAACTATAGGATCAACCTAACATAGTTGAACATGATGTCAAAACAAAAAGAGAAGGGAAATCATGCTAACAGAAATTAAACCAGATTAATCTAAAATCAGAACATTAAGTTTTACCTGCAGGAAAAGAAATTATTTTAACAGTGTACATAAAGCAGAGGTAGTTAATCTGAGCAGTGTATGTTCAAACTGTCAATCAGTATTTATGGAATGATTTAATCACCTACTCCTACCCTTCTCACTGCCAGCCTCGTCACACTGCAGAGTACACATTACGCCATTTCCAATTCAGTTCAGTCGGGATACTTTGTAAGAAAATAACTGAATCAACTGCAGAGCATCCTTCCTGAACAGATAGTTCACAAATACATGCTGAAGCTAAAACCAGTAAGAGGAAAACTTTTAAGAGAAATGTTCTCAGGCACAGCAAGACATCATCTAAAATAAGAGATGTGTGTTCCACTGAGCTTTTCAAACAGTACCAAAAACACAAGACCAACTTGGCAGCTCTGTATTTTTGATCTCGTTGCTGCCTAGTTCCCAGCTCCCCCAAAGACATCCACTGACAACACTTTTTTGTAGTGGATCACAACAACGCAGACAGCAGGTCCCAATCAAATTTGAACATAACCTGATCTACAAACACTTGTTTTTTCCTTCTAGCTCTCACAAGCAGGGATACAATGACACAGAACTGCTGACAGCACATCACTACTCCACATCCGCCCTGCACAGGGGCAGCGGGAGCAGGGCACATGCAGCTGGCATCACCGGGGAACTGGCGATGGCAGTAGTGCCTGTCACTCATCCTTGCAAATGAAATTAAGGATTTGATTTTGACTCTTCACTTAGCTGAAATAGGGCAATGGTACACAGGTTCATTGACGATGATGTTGCTCTTATCTCTACCAGCTCATCAGGGGTCAGGACCAGGTTTCTAGTGTCCCTGCAGCTTTGCTGAAGCCAGAGGAATCAAAAGGAAACTCCGACAGCTGCTGCAGGATTATCTGAGCAAAGCAGGCAGGGGAGGAAAAGCCAAGGGCTTTCAGCCAGGTCAATGCACCCATTCTGCAGCAAACATTCTTGGAAAACAGCACATCCTCAGGACTGACAATGCTCCAGATTCAAAAAGGGCCCTGACCCCTGACAAGGGGAAGTCTCTCACAAATTCACCCTTCTGGCAAAGGTGTCCTGGAAGGTGTACTGCAGCTCAAGAGCAAAAGCAATGAGTAAAACAAATTTCACATAAGCACCATTGTTTCCTATTATTTTTCTATTTTGTGATCTCTCAGTATTCAAGAACTTCATGTAATATAGAAGAGACACTATTAGCAGTATTCAGCAACATAAACCCTGACATTCATCCTTACCAAATACTTCCAAAAGCAAGATGCAGAAGTTTACATGAATTATAAGAATCAACAAAAATATCAGGTTCAGAGTACAGAGTAATGACATTTGAAGAATCCAACCCATCACTGAAGACACTTACTCACAAGACATGGTACAAGCTCAGGAGGTGCTATGTAAGAGGCAGAAAAGAATAAGCAGATACAGACAAAGCACACAACAACCACAAAAAAAAGGAGACAGAACAAATTTAATATTGACTTGTGAGAAGATTAGTTGAGCTTGCATCACTTTCACAGTTCATGGTCTACGATGATAGGAAATTGCTTTTGTTCCCAACATTTTTTTCTGATAGAGTTTGCAAACAGTTTTACTAAAGATAAAAAAAAAAGAAAAAACAAACAAACAAAACCAGCACAGAGAAGAAGATAATGTTAAAACAACTAAATGGGGAAAAACTTTTTAAAATACTACTGGAAAATATGCATAAAATCATGTACCTAGACAAAGCTACAGGTCTTTGTTAAAAATGCAAATTTTATTCAGTACATCAATGGATGAGCGCAACTTCAAACATAACACTCTGAAGGCTCACAACATCACCTCAGGCAAATCCACAGATTAGCTCGTGGCACTGTTGATGATTTAAAGCTTAAAACCAAAGTAAATATTTATTAACATTAACCATTGCATTTTGATTCAATGATTTAAGAAATACAACTACCTTCAGGAAGTATTGAATCCCTTTTTTCCTCGAAATAGTTACACTGAAGGAGCAAAATAGAATTTCCCAAAACCTTTCTGAAACATGAAGGGAAAGTTATGAGAGTGTGATTTGGATACACTACGAAGAAAAAAAGAAAAAAAAAAACTCAACCCAGTACAGCAACCCTTTATTAAACTCAATTAATTTTGATTGTAATAGTCAATCCTTTAATTACAGCTGATGAAAAACATGGCACTCAATTTGTTTTCCCCCCACTAGTGATCCAGATACAGGTTTCCATTACCTCATCAATAGCCGCAGCATGAAATAATCAGAAATAAAACATGAGCAAAATCTCTGGGATTTTTACATTCTTAAAAAAATAAGACAGTCATACCAATGTTACTGTTTATACAAGCAATCCTATAAAGTAAAATAAAAAATGGCCAAAGGTAGGTATTAAGTATGCTGGTCTGAGGTAGGGGCTTTTGTTCCAGAATAGGGGCCTGAACAACAAGCACTTTAGCACTGGGACAGCTTCTATTTCTATAGTCTCTCAAATAGCAAGGACAACACTAGAAAGATCAGACTGCTTCAGAACTCATGTAATGGTAAGAAATTAGAAATTACAGTTTATGCTTCTGAACCACCCATATTGCAGATAAGCCATTTATGAAGTCTGGTCCTGGTCTCTATCCCAGTCTTCTGGTTACATCTGCCCTGAAGACAGAGCTACAACTCTAGCTTATGTCAGAAATATAACTCAGATGAACATCAAAGCACAAACACAATACTGTTTCAACTCAGGTTCTGAGTATATTTAGACCTCAGAGGAATATAAGAGTATGTCCTGCCCATATGTCACCCTGGACAATTTCCTAATTTTAGTCCTCTCAGTTGTCCCTCATATTTACAGGGTCTCCAAAACTCCAACTGAATCACCTTGAAAACAGAATATTATTGACCTATGTACTTAAGATAGTTTGCCAAAAGAACTGATATAATTGTATTATGAAAAGTATTACCATTCCTGAATACTCACTAGATATAAATTATCTCTTTTTTACTTTTACATGTAGTATGTCTTATTATTGCCTTCTGAATATTGTCATCTACCTACCACTAAGCACAAAGCCAATCCCACCATGCACAGAACACAGACATATGGTAAGAAATGCTGTATTAGCTAAAGGTGAACAGAGGCCATTGCCATCAGCACTTCTAACACGTTCCTCACATTTAAGAAAATGGCATGTGTGTGTGTGTACATATATATATATATGTATATAAATAGTAACAACATGGAAAACTCGGGATTATTTTCTTCCTGGTTTAGGATAACAGAGGGAGATACAAGAACAAGCAAGTGGGGATAGGGAAAGCTGTTTTGTTTTTTATAATAAATTGATAAGTAATTATATAATGCATTTCTACCAAGCTCATACCAGCATCAAGAGTCAGGCAATATGGAGGGAATTACAAGAAAACTTTTCAAGCTTCACTCATCTTTCTTGAGAGCATCCACCAAACATTCCAGTAAAACTCCACACTGAGCTGGTCTTTGAATACATTAGCTGTGGCCACATTTCCAGTTTCAGACCACAAGTCTTAGAAGCCTCGGAGTATAATGTGTCTTTACAAATAATTTCTTCTTTAATGTAATCTTCTTTGTCCTTGAAGGTAAGACATGGTAGGAAAGAAGAGTAAATCCAAAAAGAAAGAGAAAAGCCTAAATACTTGGAATTAAAGATGTGTGTCTTTGATAACAATAACCTAAGCAAACACAGGGAAAAGAATACTTGTTTAATTCATAACATTTAATCTAATAATGGAGTCATAAATGAATGCCACATGCTGTGCAATGCTATATTTGAAACTCAGAGTCAGTTCCCATGTTGAGAATTTGAAAACTGCTTCAGTGTAAAGTATTACAAGCAAAATACACAGCACCACTTTCTAAGAGTTTCCATAGCTTTATATCAACTATTTCTTCATACACACAGCCCTAAAAATAGTATTGTCTCTGATGATAATTCAGCTTGGCCTTCCATCCACATCACTATTGCCAAGACTAGGTTAAAGCCTTGTGCATCATTAGCCCCACAGCAGCCTTGGCAAGGACCAGCTCAAAGCAGCAGCGCTCCGCATCATCACAGCCTGTCCCAAACTAGGAATTAGTGTGAGGAATAGCCAAACAAGGCAGCCACAAAACCGTAGCTTCTGTAGCAATATAGTTTTTGCACAGCATCAGCTAAGTCTCTGTCTTCAGTCACACTGTTTTACCCATTTTCCTTTCCCAAAAAATTTATCTCTTTTTTTAGGCCACATTGTGCCTTTCTCCTTGAATAGGCCTAAATCTATTAAATAAGTCATTGCTCATTTCTGCTACTTCGGTTCCAGCATCTGTTTGCTGTATATGTCTTACTCGCTTTCCACTGGAAGAAACATGAGAGCAGAAAGCCACCCAAGGAGACAGAGAGAGAACAGGTTAGAGGAGCAAGCTGAAAAGTCATGGAAGGCAGGAATGAAATTCATGGAGGCCTCCCTGGATAGGCTTTGCTGGTACCCGCTGACCACATTACCAGCACCAATTGCTTACCCTCACTCACTCTACTAGCAATTATCCCTTCAGACCTGTTGGCCATGCTGATGGCATGATCCATCTCAGGTTTCTTTCAGTCACATAAACAGCCTTAAAGAGTTTGACCCAGCCTGGCTTGCTAGAATACAAACAGTTGAGATTACCAAAGCCTAGGGATAACGTCTCTCAGCAAATGCAGTAGCAGGATTCATACTCTGAGAGCAATTTTTCTCACAGCTTGCAAGCTGGGTTTGGATCTTCTGCATCCCACACACATAAAAGCAACCAAGGTCTCTATCTCATGCCCACTTCTCTTATTATGTCTTCTGCCACACCTTCTCCTTTCTTCAGCTCTTCCCTCACTGTCACCACAACATGTTCACACAGCTCTTGTACCTGCAAACACCACTCCGTCTCTAAGACACAGGACCACACACTGCTTCTTTTCCATGCATTGCTTTTCTCATACCTTTCAGTCCAAAACTGAAAATCTCTTAAGTGCTCCTGAAAGCACCCTAAGGTATCACTCCCTATCCAGTGGGATAACGTAACTGAAGTGAATGAAAGTGCATCAGCATCTTATCAGACCAAAAGAAAAAACCCTTACACAAAACCCAACAATGAGTAAGAACTGAAGAAGTATTTGCCCCAGACACTGATGCAAACAACAGCTGAAGAGATTTGTACCAGCATCAAACCTTTTACTGCCTTGCTGCTTTACTTCTTTTCCTTCTTGCCCACTATACCAAGTCTTCCCTGTCTATTCCCCAAAACCTGGATTGCACCATCAGCACGGTAACGCAGCTGGTATGTTCTTCTCTATTCTCCAAACATGAAGGCAGTATCAGTCTCCAACTTGGAGAAGAGACATGGCTCTGTACCAACCTGTATGGAGAATCTAACCTCTCCCAGGGGGTCATGTTACTCCCATCACTGCCATTTAAAAGCCATGCACACATGTAGAGAAAAATAGCCTGAACCTGTCAAAATTAGGTCATTTAAAAACAATTAATAGTAACTATTACTTTCTGAAGACCTTAACATTTCTCTCTTTTTATGCAAGTTCATAGTACAACAGAGCAGGTTGAGTTTAAATACAACAAATTATGCTGCAGCTTTTTAGTTTGCTCCAGGTAGAACAAGAGCACACACAAAGGGCACCTGATAACATTATCTGCACGTGCACTATTGTGTAACTGTTTCCATCGGCACAAAGGACTGTCAGCCTGCCATAAGACTCATGCTAATTGCTTGTTGTGTGTGTTATGAAATGTAAATTGTGACTCCCTCAAAAACCTGGAAAATTGCACTTACCTAAATCTCACAGGATTATAAGGGAGCAGTCATTCATATAATATTTCTCACTAAGAAACATGAAACTAGGCTCTGCAAAGGTGCTCTGCATAGAGAGACACAGATCTGTTACTGTATGTAATGGCTGTTTTGCTGCACATGCGGCTCCAAATCAAATTTACAAACTGGTGAAACATCTGGAGGAGAGAGCCTCAGATGGTGAGAATCATCACAGTTACAGTAATACCCATGGCATTTCTTTATCAAGGGTGAGGTTAAATCAAGTAGTTAATATACATGACAATTAAAACAGCTGGCATAATTATCAAATACTGCTTGACTCCTGTGATTGAGTCCTGAGGAGGAGGCAGGGGGGGCTGCCTTGCAATTTCTATTTTACCTGTTCTCTTCCAAGAAAAAGCCTCCTGCTACTAAGTTCTTTTGAATAATGAAACATAATAATGATAGCTACATGCATTTATGCCAAAAAATATATAAAATACAAATACATTACATATATTTTTATATATATATAAAATAAACACAAAATATATAAAATGATAATATATTACAAGAACAAGCACATCCCATAAACATTTTCACTGCTCCATTATTCAGGACCAACCAAGCATTTTATGAATTGTACTTACTTATGATGTTTTATATACTGTGTTTGTTAATGCACAAACTGTTCACCTACTTCCTCACTGTGGCAGCAAGACAGGTCCGACTTGAAACTGCATTGCAAGGGTCTTATTCTCATATCCTTGCAGGCCCTCTATTCTGCAAACACTTAGCCATGTGTTTAACTTTATATATACAAAGTAGTCTCACTGAACTCATTCATGAAATTCTAGCCTTATTTAAATTGCCACAGGTTTTACCATTGATTCCAGTTGGACTCAGATTTTATCTAAGGGGACTATTTACATCTGAAAAGCTGAACACATGTCCAAGTGTTTGTAAAACTGAAAACCCAACAGCAAAGCCAAGGCATATGCTGCCATTTTACCTTTTCCTAGACCGACAAAATAATTTGCTTTTGTCTTGAGTTTTAACTAAGTTAGGACAAAATAAAAAAATCACCACTAAAGTAGATTAAGTTATATTTTTCCTCCTTTTTGCTTGTTACTAAGGAGGCTATTCATCCTCTGCAATCTGCTCATTTTTTCCATTTCAGTAAGCACGAAATAGTTAATGCATAATCATGTAGGCACAAACATTGACCTTGGTTAGCTGGAGAGTTCACTTGATCATCTGTACCTCAAAAAAAGAATAAATTTCAGGCAGGTACAAGAAAAACATATTAGTAAGCTGCAGTTTTCTTTCTTTAATTACAACAGCAGCAATACTCAACCAATCTAAATTGAATTCAATTAAATCAAGGTTTAGTCAGTTCCTGAAACAATAACTGAAATGTAATCCCTGCATTTGCTTTCTCATTTAGTTTTATTTAACAGAGACAGTGTAAGGTTACCCAAGTACCTAACTTCTAACCTTCAGCAATTAAAAAAAGGAAACCCAAAAACAGCAAAGTCAGAAGGGATCCTTTGCTGCAGAAAGTAAAAGTTAAGAAGTTCCTGCTGGAACTCAGAACAATGACTAAAGAATTAAGAACTCTCTGAATACAGAAAAAACCCTTGCTTTTTCTGATTATCATACTGCTTACTGTATTTATAAGCTCAGAAATTCACAAGGGCATCATTTGATACTAACTCAGTCACTCGGTTGGAGGAGTCACTGATCACAGGGTCCATCCCTTCACTTTATCAACAACCAATGCTGCTGGTGCAGACATAAGACAGCATGCAAGTACAGAGAGGATGAAAAATTATGGGTTTATTTTTATACATCTATTATTATATGAGCAATTAAATACGCATATTAAATGCAATCATCCTCTCATGAATAGAGTTTTTTGCACTTTACACTACAAAATACAGCATGATAAGCTGTCGGGGTCAACCCCCAAGGCTCACACCTCCCACGTTCCTTCCCCCTCTCTGTGTGTTTTTTCCTAAGGTGGCACAGGGCTGCAGCTGTTCCTGAAGCCCCAGCAGGACCAGCAGTGTGCCCACCTGCCCCCTGCTCACAGCCCCATGGTTCCTCCTCCCCCCACCTGAGCCTCTCCTGTCCTTGCCCTTGAGTCTAACCCTGCCCTCAGATGTACTGTCCAATCCCCTCCAAACCATGCCCCTACCCAAGCCCTTAAAACACCACCATAACCAGAAATAAAGGATTTTGAGCGTTCATGACTCCCGTGTGTGTCTGTATTACTCGAGAGCCATTCCCCCCTCGGTTCCCCAAGAATAAGCAGTCTTCCTTGAGCAGGTTATTCTACAAGTGTGCTCCTTAGTCTTGGCAAAGGACTAAGTGGTACAATTTCAAGTCCATGCTACGAATTATCATAGTATCTGCTCTTCCTTAACAGGACCACACTCCACTACCTCATTCATTTTATATAGGATTTCAATACAAGTAAAAGGAGGATGGAAAACAAATACTCTCCACTAATATCCTCTCAGCCACATACGAAGTTTAACATTGTGCATTTTCATACTGTACATACAGATGTTTCCCTATGATTTCTTATCTTGAAAGAAGTATGCAAAATAAAGTGCTCTCTGTATCTTTGCTCAAGCAAAAACCTTCAGCCAACATACCCACTGTGATACACAATGAATAGATGTGCCTACATCCTCATCCACACTAAGATCCAGAGCAATTTATATTTTTAACCAGAATTGTTTCAATTACACTAGACCAGAAGGAAATAAAATGTTGATAATTTTAATCACACCCATTACTGAAAGTTCTTCACCATGTCACTTAGATTTTTGCTTAAATATTTACAGAAAGACTGAAGCATAGGTATTAATAAAATACTCTTTATTCTGGAATCCTGTCACCTTTTACATACTTATATTTACCTGTGTCTTGGTTCCTTATATTCATGCTTCAGAGGAATTTTATTTACTCAAAGAACAGTACCCTAACATTAGGATACAGCAGCAAGAAATTGAGTTTTAAACTTTTTTGCTTTAAAATAAACTCATACTTTTTCACATCATTAACAAATAGCATAGTGCAAACATAAACTGAAACTTCTTGCTTATAATAAGCTACAATACAGACAGCCTCAACAAAATCTATTCATTTCAGTCTGTACGATGTTCATAAAAAGCCAAGCACAGAATCAAGTTAGATTTAAATCATGCACAGCATGTGCTTTCTGAAAACTGTGCCTAACAGGGTGGTACCTTGCTTCAAGCTACTGCTTCACAGCCTTTCAAGATATGTATACAATACTTATCACCATGGTATCTGCAGACCTGTACAATCCAATTTTCCTGCTTAGACCAGGCTTCTTCTCCAGCACTCTCCCCAAGCAGCGCTGAGATCTAGAGCTGCACAGACAGCAGCAAACATTTTTTTCCTGCAAAACTAGTTTATTTCCATACACATCAGTCAACAGGTAAAAATTATAGTAGGTTGAGCACATATCTTAGTGATACATGGACAAAATGCTACAGGTGTTCCTATACAGTCAATATTTTCATCATTTTTCAAGAGTAAAATATCAAATATTAATTATTAGTATTGCAAGCTAGCAGACTAGATATGTGGCACACAAATAGGTGAAAGTCAATACTCCTTATGGCCTTTCTTCTTTGTAGGATCCTTTCTTCATCTCACCAGCCACTCACCAGGCCTTAAATAAGGTGAGCTTTAATTGTTCTCAGATAGGATTGCTCACATTGATTCGAAGTGGAACACTTATGAAAAAAAATGGAAGACCAAGATGACTGTCCCCTAAAGGAGAAGAGTTTCCTGAAAATTCTCTCACAGGTTTACTGTAACTCAGCTGATCAGTTCTGTTAACTTATAAACATCAATTTTTTATTAATATCCTTACATTATTTTCTTTTATCATGTGCTAGAAGCAGGCTCAACAATCCAGAGGACCAACTAGCTTCCTCGCTTCCTGGATATCTAATCCTTACTTTTGCTTTTAACCCTGCATCAGTCAGGCATGAAGCTTCAGTTACCCAAGTCCATCAGGGTAATCAAGGGTTCTGCTTTGAACACATACAAACCTACTCATTCATCAGTAGTGAGAATTTCACAGAATTGCTAGTGTTGGGAGGGACCTCTGGAGAACATCTAGTCTAGCATATACCCACTCCACACTCTTCAACTAAAGCAGGTTTACCTGCAGCAGGGTGCACACGACTGTTCAGGTGGGTTATGAGAAGCGCCAAAGGAGACTCTCCACAACTTCTCCGTCTTTTAATAAAAGCAAGTACAGCAAAACACACTCCAAAAAAAACCAGGGCCAACCTCCTCTGGCTACACAGCATCTAGACACCTCACAATTCTATGGATAGCTTCCTCTCCTTAAGCCCAAGCCATCAGTTTAAAATAGCCAGATGCCCTTTTGAAGGCTTGAGCCACACTGAACCAGCCAGCCAGGGACCTACAAAAGATGCAGTTTTGGCTGCTAAAGTTGGCAATCACATTATGAGTAGGAACAGAGGGGGAAGAAGCAGAAGCAGTAAGAGATAGAGCTAATTGAACAATCACTAGGGGCACATCCAAGCGCACAGCCACAGGTCCATACAGGTGGAGAGGGCATCTATCCCAGGGTTCACCTGCCAGTGATATTCCATAAGCCACATCACCACAACAACTCCATAACAGCAATTCAAGCTACACAACACTGGTGCAGAGCTGCTTTCATCACCATTTCAGAGCCCAGGCAGAGCATGACCATGTCTGGCAGCAAACAGCAGTGCAGACAGAACTCAGGGGTGATCCAGTTTTGAGTTTGGCTTTTTTGGCATGAGGCCAACAATGTGAGGAACCATTTTCTTTGTGGCCTTTCCCCATCCTTAAGGCTTTTGTTTTCTGGATAAAAGTGCATTTGGAGAACTCTCCAGAAGCATGATGTCTATTAAAGAGAAATACTAACATTTTTAACAAGCCAAGTGATTTACATGCAAGAGATGAGTACAGCAATGTGAAATAGAATAGAACATATAACTACATCTTTTCACACAAATAGAAAATTCATTCAAGTATAATGGTATTACAAAAAAGCAATAAAGAACTGGTTGTGCTACAAAATGAAAGCTGCTAGACACAAAAATGGCATTTTTGGTTGATTTATTTTTTTCATCATTCTCTTAGAACTTTTCATTTCAGCAGGCTTTACTTATACAGACATGCAGCATTTAAATTATTTTTTGGCACTGGAACTTTAATTCAGATCAAAGTGATTTAAAAAACCTAAGTTTTTTTCTGCTTTAATTATAAAAATGTAAAAGATCTGAAGTTTAAATACAAATAATTAGCTAAAAAAGGAAACCTTTCTTCTGCAACTAATGTTAGTTTTGTGAGACAGATCCTCTTTTCTTCCTAAAAAAATCACCCACAAACAAAACAATCTTTAAAAATTTCCTCAAGTACAACTGAAACTGTTTGAAGAAAATTAAACACATACACTAAAAAATCATGGCATTTATTACAAGGAAATTCTTGTTATAATTCAAGATTTTGCAGCAAGGAAATACATAGAGAGACGCATACCATACCTAGAAATATCTTCCCAGGAACTGTACAGTGTTTCTTTTTGGCATGGGAGCTGGGAAAAGGGCTGGAAAGCTAAAGCAAGGATGGCAGAATGAGAGCAACCTTGCTGGAGATTCTCAAACTGAACTTCCAAACCAAGCTTCACAAATTATATCAGAGTTAGTTGCCCAAGATTCACTGACTAAATTCTGGCACCAACAAGGTCAGACAGGCCAATACCAAGAGGTTTAATCCAAGACATAAATATTCTCATTTTAGTGGTACCTAGAGTGCTGATGCATAACATACAAAATAAGGTTTCTTAAGATCCTGCTTCACTTCTGAGCCTGATTTCTCTTATCTTCTTATTACAATAATTAAAGCAATCAACATTGTTGCTACACTAAGCAGTCATATCAGATAAATAGTATCAAATATAAGAGAAAGCATGACAGCACCTTCACCTTCACATAACTGTTGTAAAGGAGAGGATAAAACACTGCACAGTGTTCCTTCAAATATACTTTTAATTGAAAAGAAAAAATTCTATTTTTAAAACGCATATGAAGCATGAAAAAAAGATTATACAACAAAAGGTTCATAGCCTACAGAACAACAGCTAGAAGTTCCACCTACAGTCACACTCAACACAGTGTGGGCTCCTTCCACTTCAGTAACAGAAATCCTGTGTCATTTGGGCTTAGGAAACCTACTCTAAAGGCCAGAGGTGACTGGAGACATCTCATCGGAATTTTCAACTGGACCTAATCCCCTTCTCAAAGTATCCCAGTAACTACAATTCCCCTCAAACAAAGGAGCCAGCCAAATGTAACTGATTCTGACCCAGGAAAGTTGGCAGTCTGTAAAATGAAGCCAAGGAGGTCCCAATGTTTCCAAAAGGCTACAATATCACATAAAAGCTAAAAGCACCAAGAGGATCAGCCTGCAGAAGAGAAACTACTAAACAGCCTATAAAGGCACAGGCATTGTGCATTTCAAAAATGAGATTTTTAAGTGTATCACTGAAAGTGCTGTTTTGCACACTGGGCTGCAAGATCCTCCCATTGTCTTCTCAAAGGTCCACCATCAAAAACGGGCTGTGAAAACTGCATAAACACACAAAAGACTAGGAGAAATCAAAGTTAAAGACTCAGAAGCAGCTGAGTTTTGGAATGAATTCTCACTTCAAGGTTTCGTAAGAGAAATGTGAAACAAATTAGACATTTGCAAAAAAAAAAAATATTCTGGATTAGGAATTCCAGTTCTCCCCATGTTGCCTCCAAGATGCTGATCAACTACTTTATAATCCAACAAATTGCATCTTTCAATACAAAGTGATTAGTAAAAGCTGTCAAGTATATAGGCATTAACATAGTAAAGAACTTCAACTTGACAACTCACACACTGAACCTGATACAACACACCTCAGGGAAACACCTTGGGGTAAAATGCAGGTACAGGAATTACTGCAAGACACATAGTTCCAAAACCAGCCCCACAATGAATATTTAGAATTTAAATGCCAACAGGGCAGACCTCCTCTGCCTACCTTCTAGAGTAGGCAAAGGTAGGTACCTTCTGTAGGTACCTTTCATCTCCTGTTGGAATCTGAATGAAGTCATGTCAAGGGGGTCTTCAATAAAACTGAGAGTTTGGAGCTGGTTGGGTGGATTTCTGAGGCTTGGTTTTAACTGTGATATTGTATAATAAAGGACTTGGTTGACCCCTACCTACAGATAGTTAATTCTTTATAGTGGACAACATCCAGTGACTCAGGATTCCCTTCCCCCCTCTCCCCCCAAGTAATTATATCACCTTACAACCACTGCAAACATCAAAAAGAGACTATTTTCAGTGGGAGTTATCAGAGGGAAAGAATATTCTTAGAAAAGCAGTTAAAATCTAAAGTTACACTTACTCAGAGCAGGTAACCAAGCAACTGGAAACACTATGTATAGAAATTAAATGATATCTCTAAGTTGGGACTGCAGATAAACACTTGTGGTGTATCTTTTATTTAGATATTTGAGAGTGTTCAAAGACAGACTTCCCATCTAAACACTGGGGGCAGCTCATTTTACAGCCATGATGGGGAAGTGGCACTTTGGAGTCCGGTTTCCTGGGCCCAGCACCAGTTAATAATTGCTGGACGTAAAAAGCCACAGAGTTAGGAAAAAAAGACAGGACAGAGATCTGAAAGAGTTTAGGCTGCTGCTGAGTGGGTTTGTTTCCATGACCACTTTGGTCACTGAATTGTGACCCTGTTTCAAGAGTTCAAGTCCTTTTTTAAGATTGAAGGACGCAAATTACCAATCTGCATGAAAATACCATCAAGGCACTAGCAGGGAGTTTACAGCTGTAGTTCTGCTACCAATTACTATGTTGTTCCCCTGAACTCATACTGGACTAGCTGACTAGAACACATAGGAGTTAAAATTATACAATTCTCTCATTAGTAAAACAGCCTAGAGTAATGCTAAGTGCAGAAACAGGATGCTAAATTCAGAAAAATCTGTCCTCCATTGAACCACAAGGTCAGAGGTCAGGGCAGGGCTTTTGGGTCTGCTGACAGTTTGGTGAATAATAGAGGATGCCACAGACCAGGCCAGTCATCTAGAAGTAATGGTTTGTACCATCATGTGGAAAATCCTTGTTCAATTACCTGTCAGTCTCTGGCTGCCTAGGCCAGCTGGGACTGGGAGCACTCCTGAGGCCAATGTGCTTAAATCCTGGAGAGAAGGAAATGATCTCAGGCAGTCAGTGACCCCTGCAAATAAATTAAGGAGCCTTTGTGGCAGACTAATGGGAACCCTGTCCAGCTGTCTGCTTGAAGACAGATGCCAAAAAAGATGTGGTCTCAAATTTTAGGTATACAACAAAATTCTGCTATTTAAATATAATGATAGTATATATACCTATATATGTTTTTAGAATTTACACTGACCTTAACCGTTTTTGAAGAATGAATGTGGGCCATTTGAATAAACTACTGGACAAAAAAAAAAATAATTAAGATACAGAAGATAACACATCTTAGGCTAAAAGCACAATATTTCCAATAAGAAGAGCAACTAAAAAGATGAAGAGATGAAGAAAATAAGGGACATGAATACAGTAAATGGGTAGTATTTCCCTCCAACTGAAACCTCCCACTATTCTTGAAAAATCTCCTCAGGAAGCCACTAGGACAATGAAGGCTAACAGAGTAATTCCTAACGTCCTAGGGAACACAAGCATTAGTATTCAAGAAAGCCACTTTTACTTTTTCTCCCTCACAAAGCTTAACACGGCCATAAGTAGCTGGTGTGGTGAAGTTTCATCAACAAGTCATACCCAGTTACAGAGGCTAGGTTACCAAATTTTATCAGCATCAAACAGTCTGATTTATCAATTTTCTTTTTCCTTGAAGTGAAACAGAGATTGATAGATTTCTTGATCCTTGGCTGCTGCCCCAGTGATCCAGCTTGTTTCTTTGTTTCACAACAAGCTGTCAAACACAAACAGCAGCTACCCCGTGCTAGCCCAAAACATCCTCTGAAGGCACAGCCAAGTGCATGTCACTGCCTTTGGAGATGTCTGTTACAAGCTATTCACAGGTCTGCAAAATATTTCAACTGTCTTGAAGTAACAAACTGAGCAGTAGTGTTGACATCCTAAGTAATATTTAGGATGCCATTCCAAAAAACACCTTCGAGTTTCATTTACCAAGGGCTAACTTTGGGGAAAAACAGTTTAGTATGGAGCTCTGCAGAGGGGGAAAGTGGAAGGAAATTCCAAGATTTACACCCTCTTACTGGGCAGGGACTGCTTGTGCCAATAATAATACAAATATCTCAAGTCTGAAGGACTATCCTGAGACTACACGAATAGGACCAAAGAACTTGATCTAGTAGATGTGAAATGGAATCCATATGAATCTATATGAAGACAAGGAGAGTTCATATGATCAGTCACCCCAAGCAGAAAAGCAGAGGGAGTTCAAAGGTTGCCAAGCCCAAAAGCAAATGATAGGCTTCCATAATCAAGAGAAATTCCCCAATTTATTTAAAAATCTGAGGGCAAAAGAACAAAGAACTTTCAGCATAAGGTTCAGGTCTCCAGATAAAATGAACAACCATTCCGACAAATACTACTGTTAAAAGAACATTGAGGGAAACAGACAGTTTAAAAAGTTTTATTTTCCAAAAAAACACAGTTAAACCAAAAGTTGAGTAAGGCCTATAAAATATTTAGAAATAAAAATTAAAAAAAAAAATCTAACCTAAAGCACTGGCCCAAAGAACAGATTCATTTTACATAAGTAACAATAACAATGATCATCTCTGTCTCCAGATTTAATCTGTTTTTCCAACTGTGTATTTGGAGCAACTTTCACCCCAGGTTGCCAGCAGGATTGAATCTACAGCATCAGCATCAAATATTTCAGCTAAAGAAAGAAATTCCATAAACAAACAGCAAAGTCTGAATCAGTCAACTTCACAAAACAAGAAAAAAAAACAAACAAACCAAAAACAACAACTACAACAACAACAAAAAAAAAACCAAAACAGAAAAAATCCTAGCAGCCAACAACAAAGGAAGGGCAAACTTCCAGATGATGGAAGTAAAGGAGCTCTAATTCATCACTCTTGCAGCTATCAGATGGTTAACAAATTGAGATGAGATACTTCTGAGCCTTTTCAGGGACTTTCACTCTGGCAAACTTTAAGGATTCAGAAGTGCAGCTGGAATACATATGGGAGATGCTGGAGAAAGCTGATCATTTGAATTTGTAACTCCATTGTGTGCTGGAAGAACTTCCTGCAGATGAGGCACATCCCATCAGTGACTCAGAGAGACTCTTCATCTGCTAACAGTCATGAATTTATTCTCTGAACCAGCTACCAGAAGTGACATGCTTTATGTTAGTGTTACATATGCAACAAGAACCTTAAAAGAAAGCCTGTGGGGGCATAATTTCTTTTTGCTTCCAAAAATCTCTGTACTACAGCATCTCGAATGAAAAGAAAAACAAAAATCCACAATAATTGATGAAAGTAAGATTTCACACTTTTCATATTTTGATCAAAGTGTTTCATTTAACAGAACTTTTTATACACAAATCCTTTTTGAATCAAAAGCCAAATATAAATTTAGGTTATGTTAAGCACTTAAAAATGGAACTGGCATCATATTAATAGATTACCATTTTGCCAGGTTCATCCCATTAGGTTAGATTTAGTTCACTTGGTTAATACTCAACTACAACACCTGAAAACTACACAGCCTAAGTCACTCAGACATCCTCTCCAGGTTACCTTTTTCCTTCATGAATATGTTAAAGACCCTGTTTCATATACAAATTACTCTTATGCTGGTTTGAAATTAGCGCGCAGAAGAGGGTGGAACAAAAGGGAAACATTACAGAGAAAGCATGGAAATTCCTGGCTTCCCACCACCAACCTAACTGCTGGAATTCAGAATTCAGCCACCTGTGAACTGCAGCTACTAAAAGCTACTGGAGAGATGCACTTGGGAGTTGAAAAATTGAGAGTA
Source organism: Poliocrania exsul (assembly GCA_035041345.1). Lineage (NCBI taxonomy): Eukaryota > Metazoa > Chordata > Aves > Passeriformes > Thamnophilidae > Poliocrania > Poliocrania exsul. The sequence continues at coordinate 39,916,753 of JAWWLZ010000042.1, read as the reverse complement.
GATGACAAAAAGGGGCCTTAAAAATCAGAGATGTAAATTAATAATCAAATATACACACACAACAAGGAGACAGATGGCAAGCAATTTTCCCCAGTGTACTTACACTTGTTCTTCTAGTGCACGTATTTGGGTCACTTGCTTGATTAAATCTCATGTGGCAGACCCAACAGAGGTACTGTCAAATGTATATGGGCTCAGCCTGTTTTTAAATTATGCATGTCTGACACTACAGGGTGAAAACATTTATCACAATTTCTTGAATGCAGTTTGGAATATTGCCCGGCAACTTTGAAACAAGGCTGATGGATATTTTCTACCATCAGCAAGGCTGCCTCCTTCAGAATAGCTAAATAAAATGCAGTACAAGTTAGTGAAAGTTGGTCTGCACTACCAAAACTCATGAAAGAGCCCTACATGGACACAGATAAATCTGTATGTGTTTTCCAGAGCACCAGTTTTGTCACCGTATCCCTGAGATAATACATCATTTTTACTCACACTCTCTTTAAAATACGCCTTTCTTCTGACATTTAGGAGAAAAAGGAACACCTCAATGGATGAGTTGCTTCTGACATGTTCACTGTAACAACGCATGACCTCAGATATGCAAAACACTAAATCTTCCACACTCCAGCTATAAAGTGACAGTGACCTGTCTTAGCACAGGTCACATGAAGGACTACAGCTTCAACATAAGGCACCTGCAGGTCAAATTGCTTATTGGGAGGGGGAGACGAGCAGAGATGGCTTAAATGGTAGGGAAAAACAATAGTGCAGATATGTAAGACTAATTGCAGCAATGGGTTTCCCTCCTGTAATATTAGCAGATATTAGCATGAAACACGAACTGCTTGTGCAGAGATTAGCACCCCTTAATCTGTCAAGAAACCGGATTTAACATGGTGCAACAACCAAGATCTTCAATGTACCTGCAGGAATGGAAATTATTTTTCCCTACCCCATTACCAGTTCCAAGATGATTTTGCTCAGTAATAAACAAACTTTTATCATCAAGCAATGTGAGCTACTGTGGCATTAGACAAACATCTAAGTATTTTCCCCACCTCTTCCCTCATTATCTCTTGTTTTGGGTTACTGCATGTCACATTCAGCTTCAAATAAAACAAATAAGTAAGAAGAGGGGAAAATACATCTATTTGCTCCTAAATGAACAAGGAGGTTCGTAATTCACACGTAACTAAGAAATATCACAGCTGTCTGTAAAAATTTCAGAAGAGGGACCAGGATGGCAAAAGCTTGTGTTTTCTAGGTCTAAATATACAGGGGGAAAAAAAAAAAAAGGAAGAGGGAAAAAAATGGCAGTGCTTCTTTACACTGGTTCTTGAGTTTAAAGACCGTAACTTTCATTCAAAGTAATCAATAAGTCAACTGATCAAAAGTATCACATTTGTACTGACTATGTGTAGTCAGTACAAATGTGTGCCACAGATCTGTTTAGTCTGAAAGAAACAACAAGTTAGGCAGTCTAATGACAAAAAGTAATAACACATAGATTTGCTCACTCAACTTCCTCAGGCTTTAAATTCATTCAATTTCAGTTTAATTGGGTGAAGGTGGGAAATAAAATATTGAATCCTTTGATATAGAGCCATAAAGCCCAGACTACAAGCAAGTTTGTTATATCACTGTCCAGATAGTCTTAGGTTTGGTGCCGTGCTCCTGCTAAAATATTAAGTTTTACCATTGGAAAATTGATTTTGCTATAAGAAGTTTTATGACGCCATTTAATCTTGCCCAACCTACGTAAAAAAATACAGAAACCAATTACAGGCAGCCTTTATGTAGTAAGCTTGATCACTATATTAAAAAAAGAACAATCTGATGTAATTTCAATATGATAGCAAAGGAAGCAGAAAAAGCCATGGCAACACGCTGACCCCCTGAAACAAGACATTGCAGGTTCCCAGCTTAAATGCTCAATCTTGATTCACTTAAAGTTAGTAGCATAATCCATCTCCCACATGGAGGGCTGTATCCTGCAGCTCCAGCACCAACCTCCTTTTCTAGGGTTATTTCTCAAGCTGGCTCCTGCAGGGCAGCGAGATCCTGTGATTACAGTTAAAAGAATACTTTGGGTCTGAGAGCCTGCCTTTTTGAATAGATAAACCCTTTTAGTTCAACAATTACTAGCTCGAAACAGCCATTTCTGACTTGTTCCTTATGTGCTGCAGTTGAAAAACATCCTAATTAGATGATCCCATATACAAAAATGCCATTATCTGGCTTTCAGGGCACTCTAGTGAATACCTAAATCTTAGCTACAATGACGAGAAGTACTTTATTTAGCTAGGAGGTAAACATACAAACAAAGATGTATTTTAGAACACCTAAATAGCCGGGGATTAGCACTAGCAAAGACAGGGCATGATTACCTTTTCCACCCTTTCCGAGATGACACTCAAATATCGCTTTTTCTAACTGCATTAAAGCACACTCAGGCAAGATCAAGAATAACCTTGACCTCCACATCAATAGCACCAGGTGGTACTTCAAATTGCTTTCCATGCCCTACCCATTTGAACTGGCCTACAAGACAGGCTTATAAGAATGTCCTTAAATAACCCAGTTTTGCCCAAATATTGCAATATATGCTATAAGGAGTTATGTAAATATTATACAACTCCTGCAGTTCTTAACTATAACAAGGGGTTTAAAATAGTATCAGTGTGTCAAAGTATTCACTACTTTCTCTCCATCCAACTCAGACCTCACATTACAGAGTAACAGCAAATTTTGATTTTATTGTTTGTGAATGAAGTTTCAAAACTTTAAAATAGGTTTAAGAGAAATCATTGTAGGAAATTGGAAGACTCACAGAAACCTAAAACCACTTAATTGCTCACAAGGCTTCAAGTGCATGTAAATGACCTGCAGGGCTGAAGCCTGAATTGCAACATTCTGCAGCCAACTCTGTTCCCAGCCAGAGACCTAGACCAGGACTAACACTTGGCATTTGCTTCCAGTATAACAGATTTAATAGCACCAAGCCTTGAAAACAGGGGGGAGTATTCTGGAAGCGGTGACAGATCCTTAAACACGGCAGGTGCACTGTAATACCGCTTAAGGGAGAAAAATTCCAGGTTTAGTAACTAATCTACTCCAGGACAGGCAGGTTATTTCCCAAGGCAAATACCTAATCAAAGACATATCTGACCCTTTCGCATCCCATCAGCGCGCCGGGAAGTTCAGCTCATCCAGCAAATACCTTCCTGCTCAGGCACATCCCTCATCCCAACCCACTGCGCTTCCTCGCGTTCCTCCTGCTCTCACACCAAAGGCTCCTAGACACCAACTCTGCCTGACGGCTGTTCGGAGAGTTCGCTGGCACCGGGAACCTGCGCCGCGCCGCAGGGACCCTTCGCTTACACATCCCGCCAGGGGCACTCAGTCACTCACTCGCACACACAGACACCCGTCACGGGTGGCCGGCTCCCGGCTCCCGCAGGGTTCCAGCGCTGCCGGGACGGGGCAGGGCGAGCCGCGCCGAAGCCCCCCACCCGCTCTCGGGGCCGACGGTCGCAGGCCACGGAGGAAAGAGGCTGATGAAAAGCTGTCAAAGTCAATCCCTGCTCACTTTTTGGATGGTTTAATTCCAATGGAGCATGAATCACCCCAGGACGGTTAATAAGTTTAGCCAGGCGTGCTGTTCTCCGTAATACATTATAATTACGCATCTGTTTTAAATGCGATCAGATTAAGTCACCGGAAAAGGCACAAAGCGGTCTTTCCCCCGACCGCGAACAGCGCCTTCCCGCAGCTCTGGCGGGCAGGTAGGGCCAAGAGAGGAGCAGGTGGGGAGTCCATTCCCAGCCAGCCCCGCGTGGTCCTGCCGGCGGGGCTCCTCTCCCGGGAGCAGCCGGGCAGAGACTTCCCGCACGGGGCTCTGTCCCAGAGGAGCGGGGCGGCGGGACGGGAGGCGGCGGGGTACCCCGCTGGCACTGCGCACGAGGGATCGGATCAGTCCAGGACATGACAAGTTGGAGTGGCAGTTCCCTTCCCGCTGCGTGGGGCTGGAAAGGACCGAGTCCAAGCTGTCAAAGCCCCGGGAGCGACGGGTGCCGCCGCGGCCACCCGGAGCCCAGGAGCCACTGGGACCCTCCGGCGCCGCCCCGCGAGGCGGGCGGCCGAAGCTCCGCTCCCGACAGGTGGGCAGCCCCCGCCCGCCCAGCCCCGCCGCTCCGCGCCCTACCTGTCATCGTAGCAGAAGTCGGCGCCCAGGGTGTTGAGGTACAGGGCGAGCCCCAGGGCGCTGCTCAACAACTCCGCGATCATCTCTCCGCCTGCCGCCGCCGCTCTCGCACCTAGGCAGCCCCTCGCCCTGCCCGGCCTCCCACGCCAACCCCGCCGCGGCTGCCCCCGCACCCCCCGGGGCACCGCTCCGCGCTCCGCCGGCCGCCGCAGCCTGTCGGCGTCCCCCAGCTCCGCCGCCCCTACCCCATGGCAGCGGGGCGAGCAGCGGAGAGAGCGTGGCTGGGCTGAGCGCAGCGGGGCGCGTCTCCAGCTCCCGCCCTCCTCCCGCTGCTCCCGGCGCTGCCGCGGCTCCGTCTCCGGCCCCGGCCCGCGCCCCCCTCGCTGCCGAGCCGGCGCCGCCGCCGAGGCACTGGGAGCGCCCGCGTGGGGCGCCCGGGGCTCCCACCGCGCCTGCGTGCGCACC
>JAWWLZ010000042.1:39862293-39911978 GCA_035041345.1 Poliocrania exsul | reverse complement strand
TGCCCCGCCCCGCCCCGCGCCCCCCACCCTGCGGTGCTGGGGCGGTCTCGCGGGCACGGCCGTGTGCGGGGATGTGTGCGGGGTCGGCCGGGCATCCCCCGCTGCCGCCTTTAATAGCTGACCACTATCACCTTCTACAGGGGGATATTTTCTTTCCCCTTCTTTTCTCCTCTGCTTTTCTTTCTCTTTCTGTTTTCTTTCTGACTTCTTTCCTTTTTCAGTTGTTTTTCTTAGTTGCTTTTTCTTTTTTGTCATTTTTCTTTCTTCTTAGTTCCTTTTAGTTTCTTTTCCCTTTCTCTTTGTTCCCCTTTTCTTCCCTTTCCTACCTTTCTTTTCTTTTTCTTTTCTCTGTTTTCCTGTTCACCTTTCCTCCCCTTTTCTTCTTTTTACTTGGCTCCCCAGAATAGCTCAGATTAGTAGGAAAGAGAGGACTGGGACCACTGTGGACTGTGCCAGAGCAGGGGGCTCCACACTGTTGCCCCTTCACCACAGTGAACATCCATGGGGATCTCTTAGCTCAGCTTCCAATTAAGCAAAACCACTGAAACCTGGCAGAGCAGGGACGGAAAGTAAGACACCCCAAGGTAGGGAGCGCTGCAAGCTGGAGTTCCCCCAGGCCAGCCCCACAACGGGGCGCTGCCTGCAAGAGGCGAGGTGGGCATAGCCTGAGCTGCACACTGGGAGCGGGACAGATAAACGCATTGGGAGGAAATCTAGCTGTAGGAAATAAGGTCAGTCTTCTGGAATTCCTGGGATACAGAGGCGTGAAGTTATGGAAAGGATTTGGGTCTATTAAGCTGATTATTTCTTTTTTCATGGGGAGTTTTCAAAATGTTGCCACCTTGTGCTGCTAGCCAGCCCTTTTGTGTAACTGTTTCCTCGTGATTTCCATCGAGTGGGCACATCACGCTGTCTCTGAAGAATGGGAGTCTGTACATCAAGCTGTGTCTAATAAATTGGGGAGCTTTTAACAAGTTTTCTTTCTCCCCTATGTGTTTACTTAATGCTGTTCTTTGCACCCTCAAAATACATGAAATGCATTAAGACTTCTTTCAAGCAAGGCTTAAAGTGCTCCTGTGAAGTCTGCCCCAAGTGTCACAAACATCTCAGCTGCTTCTACTTAGATTCAGGGAATGTGTTACCACCATCAGTGGCAGTAATTGCAGACATGGGGGAGAGTACATTTTGTTCAGAATATTAAAGCTTTGAGGGACCTTACTGAACCCATTAGCAGATCACATTGATCTAGCATTAAACATTTTAGCCTGAAGCACAGAACCTAGATGTTAAAGAGCTGGTACTCTTTGTCAGAAGACCTGTGAGCTTTCCTTTCAAATGCCGATTCTCAATGTGTTTCTGGACCTACTGCGAAGATCCCTATCATCATGACTTAGTCCTTCTTGCTGAGCTCACACACCAGGTTTGCATAGCTCTTTCTCTAGAACATCCTAGTAAAATCTACATAAGAAGCAACGTAATTGCTGCTGAGTCACAGTGGCAGAAGTCTGTTGTTATCCATCAAAAGCATATGTATTTTTTCTTCAAAGAGGCAGAACTACTGACTGGGGTAAATGAGGACAAGCAGAAAAGCTTTAAAACAAAACAAATCCTTCAGGAAAAAAAAGTTTAACAAAGCCTGACACTCTAATAAAAATAAATGAGTGTCAAGAAAGAGGAGGAGGAGGTGTATAGACTGTGTAGGATGTAGGGATGTCCTGTTCCCCAGGACATCCCAAGTGCTCCAGGGTGACTGGAGGTAGCATTAGGGCTCCACCAGCCTGTCCAAGTGGGTTTAGTTACACGCACAAGAATTTCATAAAGTCAGTATCTCGAAGAGACATTTCTCTGTATAAACAAAGGATAAGTTTCCTTCCAATGGCAAGAGCTTTCTCTGGTGGAGATGACCTGCTTTGTACAAAGAAATAGATGGCAATGTGTGCATGCACCGCCCCATCTGTCAGCTCTGGGACTCCGCAAGCCTGGCCAAGCTGGGGGCAGCAGCCAGAAAGAGCCAGTGCAGAAAGCTAAAAACAAGTTCAACATACAAATTATTGTCCTTGTTAAGCAAACAACACCACTGAAGAAAACAAGCGGGTAGAAATCAAATCATGATGGAAGAATTCCTTCTTTTCCTCAGTTAAATGCATGGGATTACAAACAACATTATATTTTACTCTATCATCCAGAGATATCAAATAGCTTTCTGACTCACAGCAGATTTACAGTGTGATATGCAGTAATCAAAAGGTGTCGGAAGAGGTAATTTAGAAGTTCAGACCTGTCACTAAGGAGAAATTTTGAAAATAGCCTTCACTTCCAGAAAGTCACAAGCTCTGGTATCAGGGAAAAGGGAAGAGGTATAGGGTTGTAAAAACACATAATAATAACAGTAATTGTAAAGATAACTAAAGTTATGTAGTCTAACAGCTATTGTGTATAGCTTAGTAGACAAATTAATTTATTTCACTTTATTGCAAATATGGCAATCAAAATGATCTGGTTTAATACCAGTTGGGAAATTTCTTCATTAAAGACATTATGAACTCTGAGTCACTGTGCTACAATATACTTTACCTAAACTGTGCCTGAAAGATTAAGTTGTGGCACAGCATGTAGAAATATATGTCTGTCATAGTGACAGATTTGGTTAACCGGTCACTGACTATGAGAGTTTAAATGTCAGGGTAATGCATGTGGTACAGATCCCTCAACAGATTAGATTAGACACTTCAATTTCTGTACACTGGGCTCATTTGCTGGGGCTTGTAGAAAATATTTGTGTCAGCTTCCTTGAAGCATCTGAGAAGAGAAAGGCTAAACCTTTGAGAGCTGTTGGGGTTTTTGATTAGAAAGAGGTAACTGGATATTAAGTGTTCATTATACGAATAATCAAGTAGGATTTTTAAATTTTTTATGCTTATATACCATCAAATATATGTTATAACATATTGTGCCTAATTTTGAACAACCTCAATTACACTAAAAGATGTGGCTTAATGAACCTCAGAAATGTAAACTTTGGTGCATTTCGAAACAGCCAGGCAGTTGCTGTTGTTAGCAGTCAAGGATAAGCTGGTGGTATAGAAGGAAGGAAAAAGTGACCTTACTTTATCAGAAGTGAAGAAAGTGGAGTAGAGGAGAATGTTTTAGCCTAGTGCTGCTTTCACATTTAATAATTCATTCATAGGGGTAAAGTGGTTTGATTTTGTGGACTAGGATCCAAGCTGTTGTTTCCCTGTCATGCTAACATGATCATATTAATCCTCAAGAGACTAATATTTCTGCTTGCTCTAAGAAATTGCTTTTTTTTTATTTTGCTAGCATTATAATAATAATAATAATATCAGCAATGACAGCCAAAGTAAAATTTAGTTGCAACTGCAAAACTGTAAAATCTCATGGAAATCTGCATTAAATAAGACAGTAACAACTAAACACATGCTGAAAACCCAAGAACACGCAGGACTTCCATCAGTACTTGAAAGATATTTTAACTGAACGCATTTCCTAAGGACGCACATTTGCAGGAGGCACCAGTTCCTGCTTTAGATCAGTCAGTGGAGCTAGAGTATTGCTGCAGAGCTGGACAGAGAGAGAGAGGGAGAGAGAAAAACAGTGCATTTTTAGCTTGACCTAATCTAATTATGCAGACTCTCTCTGTGAGGAAAAAAGATAGTTAAAGGGAAGTTTCTTGTATGCACAAAACATGCCAAAAGCATTTGTGTGACTTACAGGTGAGCATATCTCAGTGGCAAAGAAAAAGGCAGTTCTTAGTCTCTTCTGAATTTTCAAGGATGATTTTCTTAATATTACTGCATTCTAGACTAATCCTAATCTGCTTTACATACTTATCTCCCTTGTCCTTTGAGATAGCTCAAAGAGATCAAACAAAGTTTTTAATCCTTCTTGTTCAGAGTAAGTTGACAGTGTAAACTTACTAATTACAGATATGTCTATTTGTCATCGCCCAGAACGTAGGCCTCTTTACTGCTTTTTCATACTTCATAAAAATAGAAATATACCGGTTTTCTTTTTGTGGCTGTTGTTCCATTTATCAAAACAGCTCAAAGGAATACAGATTCTTAAAAGATGGTTCAGGAAGTAAATAAGAATTAAACTCATTTTACATAGGTGGAAATCTAGGCAACCGGCATTTGTGTCAGTTTGTCCAGATCATATGGAAACTCTGCAGCAGAAGAGGAATCTCTCCAAGATCTCAGCCATAATTCCAAGTCATTCATCTGCTTTCATCATGAGATCATCCTTCCGTTCACAGTAACTGATATTTCCTTAGACAAAACACAATGGAATTATCTCAGGGATTAATTTGGCCTAAGACGTTAATTCTGAGGAAAGTCCTACTTGACAGATGGATGCCTGCAACATAACCAAGAGGTCTGTGGTGCACAGCCTAGATTTTGTGCAGGTGGAGGATAGGGAGTATGAGTGGTATATCATATCCTGCTTCTCATAATTTCTTGGCAGCTATATAACCCAGTAGATCAAAAAGCTTCATCAACAGCTGAAAATCTGTTCCTTGTCATCTTCTTTCCCATAGAAACAAGCAAGTCATTGTGTTGTCCATTAGTCCTCTACTTTTCAGGGTACTGACATTTCCCCTGTGATGCAGATGTTGAAAGGCAGTTTTTTACTCTAGGTCTGTCTGCATCTACTTCATTTGTACTTCAAATGTTCAACTTGGGGTATAGGCTGTGAAAATTGGACAAAAAATGATACATCTCTATGGCAGCAACATCAGACCTTCATCCCATGGCAGAGCAAAAGCAGCCAAAGATGCAAGTATAATTTCCACCTCAATTCCTGCAGATTTTCTATGGAATAATCTAATTTACTTCTTAACTTCAGTACAGTCTTGGCTTCCAGTTGTACAAGAATGAAGTAAAGCCAGGAAAACCATGATTACTCTTATTTTAGAGGGAACATGTCAACATTACCAAAACATATCTAACACCAGCACAGGCACAATTCTCAAGAGTTAAATAAACTAGGGAAAATTATTATAAGGAATAAACCTTTGAATCACTCTAAGTAGAGTCAATTTGATTTTTCATAACAATGTTGGAACCAAATGGTGTTTTGTACTGCAATGTAGACAAATCCAGAGAGGATAATCAAGGAGTTCTAGATTGTCAATGAACAGTAAAAGAGAAACAGCAACTGAATTAGCAGAACTAAATTGTTTCTTCTACTCTGCTTGCTCAGTTGGAGAAACACCTTGTCTGTATATTTGAAATCCTGAATGGAGATCTCAGATGGCCTCTGTCTCTATAATTTAAAATATAATTAGCACATGCCAGCAATAAAGTCACATTAAATTTAATTTTTAATAGATTTAAGATATTACTGTATTTTTGGTGGATTGGAGACATTGCTACTTTGAATTAGAGCTAAGGTAGTTCCAGTTTTTATTTGCAAATATGGTAAAATACAAAAAATGAATTGGTTTGGGGGGGAGGGGGGGTGTTGCACATAAGGTTTCTAGCAGAAGTTTAATCAGTTCAGTGGAGTATTCACAGCTTTTAACTGACAGCAGTGAATCAGGAAATGCAGGTGACCCAGATTTCTCCCCTGCTGTGTCATCCAGATAGACATAGAATTGTATACTTTGTGTGAACAGTGAGTCAGTCAATTGCTTGGCTACCGGCTATTAAGTACAGATGCTGGATTCCAGTTACATCGATGTGTGGCATAGAATTCAGTGAAGTGAAAGGTTGTAATCTCCAGTGTGCACAAAAATAAAATTATTTTGAGACCCTATTCTGGCACTTTATTCTTCCAGGTACATTGGCACAGGAGAGAGAATTCCCTGTGTTTTACAAAGTGGCAACCTTCTAAATGTTTGCTTACTTTGTTTGCTTGGGAAAATATACCTAGCTCTAGCTCCCATGAAATTTACTATCAACAAACCTGCCCATTTATACCAATGGTTTTTTGCATTAGTAACAGCAAACTTGGACTTTGATCAATCTCTGGTGACCTGTCGGAGAATTAGCATCACGAGATTGGTTTTGTTATAACTTGTAGATAAAACTCTTAAAAAAATGTTATCCTTCGCATTTCCGTTAGAAATCTTTGGAAAACGGCAATGTCCTACTGAATACATCTCATGCAAAATACTGACTTTCTGTGTTAAAGCCTTTATTTAGTTTCCTGAATCTGTGAATGAGTGAAAGATACAACCTGCATGATCAGCAGAAAGATTTTCCCATATAATAGTTACCATATGATTAAACCTGTATTTTGTTGGGCAGGTACATTGTCCAAGAATCATGTTTGCTGCTGGTATAACTTGTCATAGCTTCACATAACTGTCACAGTTTCTATCATCTAGTGTCTGTTCCTTAGTACTAAACACAGAGGGAGGCATGAAAAGAGATAAACAGGTCTAGAGAAGGTTGACATTTTAAATTCCTTTCTACCTTATTTTGCACAAGAAAGAGCAATAAATTTGGCTATGTAAACAGAACCCAGATTTTAAAATAGCCAGGTTTCTGCATCAAGGAGAAAGAAAGATATGAGAATTATTGGCTTTCTGTAATATTTTATATTCAATTTTCTCATTATATTTATGCCATGTAATTGCGTGCACATGTGTACATGCGTGGTCCTTGTTGTACAGGGGTTACAGCCAGATTCTTGTTCATGTGCCAGAGCTCATGGATTCAGGGAGTTGCTGCCGCACTCTCCTTTATTCTGTGTACAACAATGAATGCTCCTTCCTATATCTGCCAAATGCATGGTTTGATCCCACTGATATCCATTTGGCATCAGGCTGTTATTCATTAACCCTTTGCCACAGCTATTAGTCACATGCACATGCAAGGTGGGTCTGCTCAGTTGTCTTGTGTTACTAAAGACCATTGCTGAAATACATATTCCCAAGTGGTTCCTGGCCCTCCACCCTATTCCTAGCACCCATAACGTATAGACCCATCCAAAGCACAGGACATATTCCAACTGTTTCCAGGCAACTATGTTTTCCATTACCTCAGAGTTATCCCTCTTTCCCTGGACTCACCCTCAGCACTGCACTGCTGTACGTTGTAGCATATTTTAGTGAGGGCCATGGAAGAAACGCACCCATTTTAGAATTCCATTTTGAACATTTAACTGACTGCGAATTTTTCATTCTTCATATGGTTTGGTCTCAGAGATTTGCCTAATTTGGGCCAATTTGGACAGTTTCCATTAGCAGCAGCAGATGGTAGTTGGCTAAAAGGTTCCTGTGACACAGTCGTCCATATGTACAAGTAACCCACAAACAACCCACAAAGTACTTCTTTCCCCATAGTCAAAGCTGAAATCAGATAAGAAAAAAGTTTCTTTATTTACAATTCCAACCCCCCTTAAACAAGAATTTCTCTTTAACTTTGAAAGAGTCTTGACAAAAGCTAGTCATGAATACTATCTGATAAGCACTGCCCCAGGGCTACCGAACAGCACCAGCCAGGCAAAAGGGCTACCACATGAGACTCCAAAAATGTTGCTAAGCAACCCAAGGGTTTTACTAGCAAAAAGGAATTGAGCCATGAGCCCGATTTTATGAACACAGGGCAAATTCTTAGTTCACTTAAGTTATCGTTGCTTTTGGTCAGACACCAAAGCTGGATACATGCTTCATATCACATCATATGGCTCGGTTCTGCTAATGAAGATTTGGGAAGGGTTCTCCCCACATGGGTGTGCCCTTCCAGCCTGCGCAGTGGATTTTTTAGGTGAGGCACAGCATTCACGGAACTGGCCCCACTCTTTAACTCCTCACGTTCATCTGCCACGGCCGAGAGAGCTTGGACGGTGACAGTGAAGTCTCGGGACTAGAACCTACAGCCCCCGTATTCCCAGGAGGTCTCCCATCCAAGAACTAACGGGGGCTGGCCCTGCTGAGCTTCCAAGATCTGACAGGATCGGGTGTCAGGGTGGCATTGAACTGCCCTGTTTCACATAAATTTTCTGTAAATATATCTCCATCTTTGCCATACGCTCTATGAGGAGATTGCTGCAATGTTACTGACATACCAAAAAAAAAAGAAATGTCTAATTTTTGCACATATTTGAACTCAGCTTCAGAGAAAATTTCTGATAGTCTCTATAATGCGCATTCTATAGTCAACCTTCAGTGGCAAAACATATGGAATAATAAATTATTTTTCAGTAGAAATAACAAACTCTTGTCACAGGGACACATTTATCTGATTCATATTCTCCAGTGTTCACTTTTATTGCAGCTTTTTAGGCCAAATGGTTTAGTTTGAGTTTATAAGTTTTCTGATCTTCAGAGTCTGGCAATGGATAGACAAAAACACGCACATAGCAAAGAACATGATGGGAAAAAAAGGAGACAACAGGACTGGAGTGGACTTCCTGCAATGCTCTGCTCTGGGTCCTCCAGCTGCAGGCAGCTGGGGATGAGGCCAGTACCCATTATAGGCAGTGCCCAGTTTCCCAGTTATATTCCTCTTGAGGGACTTCTGGTGTTCGTATCACAGAACCTAGTGCTTCTGGATGGTTTTTAGAGCATTTAGGGAGCTCAGAATTACAGAAACAGATGTCAAACATCCCAAATTCTCAGTGTAGCCATTAGAAATCATGTTTTCTTAATCCCGTTGTCAAAATGGAGACAGGAAGATCTTTCCCACAACTAATGCCTAGCATTTTCCCCAGCCTACTTTCCATATGAGGTGAAATGGTGAAGTGTATGGGAAGGCCTACAAAAGTTAGCAGCAGACTCAGGTGTACATCCTCAGCCAGATACATACCCATCACCACTAGAAAATGTACCTACTTGCTGCTGTAGTTTTAGCAGATCTTAAATGCCTAAAGCACTGCACTGCAGCAACAACCTTTTTTTCCTTTACATGAGGAATGTGGCTGCACAACTTCAGAAAGGAGGAAAACTCACCTAGGTTTGTTTGAGAGTTTGAGGGATTTAAAAATAGAAAACAATAAATAAAAAAATGTATTGCTGTCAAAATTGACCTTTATTCTAAATGAAGAGAAGTGACTACATAGCAGAGAGGGCATGGCTGCCCACCCTTTGCATTAATCTCTTCTGCTGGAAAGGTAAGAGGGGAGCATACAGTGATTAATCCAAAAGCAGTGGGAGGATGGCATTCTAGGAAGGGCAGAGAAGTCCCTGGTCCAGAAGTCCCTGATATTCAATGTAGGATGATATCACTTCAGCAGTGAGTTACATTTCTATGCCACATTGTCAAATCTTGTTCTGTAAGTATATAAGATCAAGAAAGAAGCATGTTATTCTTTCTAAATCAGAGGGATTGAAAGGTAATAATTCCCTCTGTCTGTCTGTCTGTCTTCCTTCCTTTCTGATTGCAGTATTCTCTCTCCTCAAAGCCTAAATAAAGCCTATGGTTTAGAGTGTCTTCCAAAATGCCTTTGAAGAATTCATGGTGAATCGATGAAGGAGCTCACTTTCAGGCAGTATATTAAGTTAGAGACATTTCATAATAACAAAAAAAAAGAACTTTGTTTGTTAGCAGGTGCAGAGGATAGCAGTCTCTTTTTACTTAGAGACATCCCATCTATTTTCCATCTGCTTTCAAGTTTGTTTGAGCTTATTTTACCAGTGCAGAGACTTAGTGGGCTTTAGAAAGCATGTATTCCTGCAGTTGAGAATATATACTCTTAGGTTTGAGTTTGAGTCCAGTGGAATTTTCAGTTGCATTTCTTCCCTTTTGGTGTTTCTCCTGTTCTTAATCTGAATTGATTTTTCCCTTATAAAGCAGAAAAAAAAATCAATTTTCCATTATGTTTTTTAATCAGTCATAGTAAGGTTTTAAATGGTCCTGGACATTGCAGGTAAAACAGCTGATAATCAGTTTGAGAGTTATCTCATTTATTACTCTGAGCTGACAGCAAGTTAAATTCTTTCCTTAGCATCATGGCTGAGGCATGTGGAGCAGTGGTGCCGCACACCCAAGTACAGTACTTGCAGAATCTACCGCAGAGCCTGTGCCAGGTGATGTTAAGACAGTTCTGCCACCCTAGGGTAGCTTGCACTGATGACTGCAATACCTAGAAACAAAGAAACAGCTAGAAAGAGGCAGCAGCCTGCTGTCAGAAGACTAGAGTTGGCAGATGAGTCTCTGATCTATGCATTGTTTTAGTCACTGGCTGGAAGACCTTGATCTGCTGCCACATTTCAGAGACAAGACAAGAAGTGCTGAGACCAGGGCTGGCTGTGCAGTGACTCACCCAGGGCCTGAAGCAGCTTTCCTTAGAATCAATGGGAGCCTTTCAATTGGTTTTACAGCAGGAGTTTGTTTAACAGTCACCATTGTGTGCAGGGAATTATTTGTCCAGTGGAAAGTGCAATGAAAAAACAAACATTCCCATATTCATCATCCTCGCTTGACAAGAAATGAAAGAACTCTGGTAAAATAATGCATTTTCAACCTGCAAAATAGACACCTCAGGAGTCTGAAGACTGGAATAATCAGCACAGGGTTGGGAGACTGCTGTATGTAATAACTCTTTGTGGCCACAGCTTCAGTTTCACTACTATGACTCACCCTTGATTGCTCTTAGGTAAGTGCCAGGTGCCTTCTTATTGCTCTCAAGCTTCAGTTCACCAAAACATATAAGCACATGCCTAAACACTTTTCCGAATAACAATGGTCTTCACATATAATTAAAATTCAAAACACACTTAAATGCATTGCTGAATCAGGGCCTTCATGCTCAATATGAGTGATTAAAGGATCATAATCTAATAGTTTTTGCTGATAATGTGACATAAGCTTTCACTGTACCTCTGTAAAATTGGGATGTAAACTCAAAATGAAATTAAGGAATACCTTTAAACTAGCAAAACATTATAGTACTGGAAAAATGCTTCAAAGTGCACGTTCAGGTCTCTGCTGTAAGCAAGGAAATTTAATTGTGCCATTAATCACACTTTTACACTTCATCACATTTAAATGTAAAATATTGATCAATGGTACCTTTGGTGTTAGTCAGGACATTTTACCTTATCTTCTCCAGACTCTGTGACTTCCTCACTGCGTCCTAATCCAAAGAAGAGGCCAGTACTGGGCGCTTTCATGTTGACTGGTATCTAGGCTCTCAAGGCCATTTTCGAAACCACAACTGTATTTATTTATTTCAGATATCTGAGTGGTGTTGTAGGGATGGTAGGGCAGCAGATCTTAGAAACAATGTGGCTAAACAATAAAGAAAATGCTGCCCCTTGGTGGTTACTCTGCCCTTATCACTGCTGGATGGCACAGGACTGTGTACTAGTGCCAGTTTCCATCTCATTTTTTGAGCCAAATCCTGCCAGTTTCCATCACTTTTCCATGTCAGTCTCCTCTCTGACTTGCATACAGATTTTGCTTTGCCTCCATGGTGCCTTGGGTACATTGCAGAGGTATGTGTGAAACACAGAAAGAGTCAAATGCTACCAAGCAGTTTGGGTATAACACCCAGTCCTTCTTGCTTTGGGAAAATACCAAACGCTTCTGCTGCACATGTCTTCAGGCAATATTAAGTTGCCAGCAGCAGTGAAAAAAAGGGAATGCTTTTCTGTAGGGGTGTTCTGACAGATCCCACACTGCAGCCTTCCAGCCACTTCAGCCCACTCAGGGAAGACAACTAGAAGTTATACTGTTAGGTTGACTGCGTGTACTGGGTACAGCAGCATTACTTAAGATTGTTAAAAAAGGTTACATATTTCATGGTTTCCTCTATTTTAGAGTATGTTATTTTTTACCAAAAATGCCTGTGACACTCATATGTGCTCTAAGTTTGTTTTGTGCTAGTCCACCTAGTGATTCCTTCCGTTCAGGCCCATTGCAGACCATTCCAGTCCACTGACGTCTCAGTAAGGGTTACTCTTTCCTCAGTTACTGGTTTGTCAGGCTCACCTATAGTCCTGTGCAGTTGGACCACTCTTGCTCATGGCCAATATGACCCTTAGATTTTCTCCTTCATCACTGGGTGAAGGTGCTCCAAGGGTGAGTATCTACAGATGTCAATAAATTTCTGACACAAGACTCCAGTTTTCCTTAAATGGCAGAGGGCCCTTAGCCAGCTGCTTTCCTTCATAAGGTCATTTGCAGGACAAGCTGCTTTCAGCCCCCAATTGATCTTACAGACCATTTTGTGTGATGGGTAGCTGCAAAATGGGTATTTCTATCTAGTTCCAACTTTCCCTCCTGCTGCTCTGCTTTTTCCCCCTTGCATACACTCCCCCAGAGATGCTGTTTTCACTGCTGGCATCTTTCCTGATCCATCCTTGAGCACACAGAGCCAGAGTCGCCCACACAATTCCTGGTGCTATGTGAGGAAGTGTCTGGGTCCCTCCTGGACCTTGCTGGGCTGTCGCAGTGATTTTCCACTCTAAGGCTCTTCTTCCTCTCTGCCAGCAAGCACACTTTGTGGTTTCCTGTATTTGGCCATTGGTCTAGACCACATGAAAATCTTGCTATTGTTTTGTTGTCTGCTTTAAGACCTTCTGCTAGGATGCACTCTTACCACACCCAGATTTTGTTGACGCTCTTTCAAGACTTCTTATATGATCCTAATCCATAACAAATCATCCCTCCAGGCTTTGTTTGTGGTTCTTATATCATGCTTCCTGCTGTTGTATTGCTCTCGTATTGCTCTCCCTTCATCAGGAAGTTAAAATGACCAGCCATGAAACTCTTTAGTTCTATTAGTTGAATCCAGCTTTGTAACCCCCCAGCTTGGCACCTGCTACTGGGTAGGTTGAGGGTACCACAGACACAGACCAGACTGTCTCTGTGAGATAGCTATCCAAACTGACAGAACTTCATTTTTCAAGCTAAAATTATTCTTACTGTTCCATGGTTTTCTCAAGCAGAGCCATATGACTTGTGGTTGCTTTCCAGCATAGTTCAGAGAATATCCGTAGTCTTAGCCAGTCCAGTGAAACTAGGTCATTCTTAAATTACATGTCCTCTCTGACTTGCAGGCTAAATGGCTTCTTCAGTTACAATAAACGGAGGGACCTTATCTTCTTGAAATCATGCAAAGAACTGATAGACAGAGATATTACAGCTTTCATTCTTCACTGTTGGGATGGGTTAATCACGCAGGCTTCTTACTCCTGAGCCCTGTACAGTAGATTTTTCTGTGACAGAGCATCACTGAAAATACACATACCAAAAAATATGAAAAACTGATAAAAATATGTATGAAAATACATATATTTTCTAATACTGTGACACCTCACCTCCCATGGCACACTGATTCTGTCCTACCGATTTTGGGATGTCCTTTAAGAGGACTGCAAGAACAGTTCTCAGACCATAACATTAGCACTGTAAAATGGTTAAGGGAAGTGGGGGACCAGATGATGGTGATGTAGACAGAGAAAAATTACATACTCCAGTACCAGAGGTAAACTGTCACAGGTCAGTGCTTCCACTAGGATATTCTTAGGCATTCCTTGCTACTCAGCAAAGTGCAGCATTGTTCCCTTTTTTCTCCTTCCAGGCCTTTTAGCTGATTCATCCAAATAACCATTATCTTCCAAAGTGAGCTGGTCATGTAGCAGTTATAGTCACTCTAATATTAATCTAGTCACAGATACAAAAAAGTCTTCTACCATCTTTCCTGGATTGCATTCCCTAAACACTCTTCAGTCCCTCATAACAGTAATGCTGAAAAAGAAAATATGTATTTTTTTAAAATGCATTTTACTTGAGCTCAGCTTAATGTGATTTTTTTACAGCCATAAAAAGCAAACACCAGCTCCCAGCTCTGCTGCTCCACAGGAAAGTCTGACAGACATCATCACTTTTGAGTTCTAGCCACCGAGTTCTTCAGCTGTCAGTTAGAGGAAAGAAACTTGACATGGATCTGTTTCTCCCTGTCTTCAGTT
This sequence comes from Poliocrania exsul, assembly GCA_035041345.1. NCBI lineage: Eukaryota > Metazoa > Chordata > Aves > Passeriformes > Thamnophilidae > Poliocrania > Poliocrania exsul. The sequence continues at coordinate 39,898,093 of JAWWLZ010000042.1, read as the reverse complement.
TTCAACTGGGTAAGTGTTAAGTACAGGCACAACGGCTAAATAAAACTGGCTCTTGCAAGACATGGACATTGTGAGGGCTGGGCTCTCCTTTTTATTTTGGGAAGGGACATTAATTATTTTCTGATGTGTATGGTATGGGCACATCCCCTTTACACCTAAAACACCACAGACATAATATCTGTGCATTTAATATGTGAGGATTGACAAAAAACAAACAAACAAAAAATCAAAACAGACCAACTGTCTTGGGTTGTTTTTCATGATGATTATGAAGGCAAGAACCAAGAAAGGAGTTGAACATTGAAGTATGGTTAGAAGAGGCTTTATGGTCCTCTGGAGCATGGTAGAGATATGTGACCAGTTCTCCATTTCCTGGTGTTAGTCTGCATCTAGCAAAATCTTACTGATAAGTGTCCAGCCTGGCAACTCACTTTCTCTATTAAAAAGCAAATAGCTGGAGTATCTTCTGTTGTACACCCAGATCCATTGGCAGTGATGAAAGATACTGTGTTACCAAGGATTGTTATTCATTGCATTATTACTACTGTTGTTGTTGTTAATTATGATGTAGTGCCTATGTTATACTTAATATATATTAGACATAATAATTTTTACTTACACATCAGTTTCCATCTAATATCTTCAAGAGTTTTATAATTCTAAGTCCATTTTACTGCACTGGTTCAAAGTCAGTTATCAGTAATGCACTACTGTATGGACTGACAAGTAGAGAAACAGGTAAGTTAAATGATTTGTGCAAAAATTCTCAGAATTCCTCAGCCTTAACTCTAATATTGATTTAACTTAGCAGAACAAGCCACACACTCTGTAGTTCTAAGGTCTTTTAAGCTTTGTTGAACTGTGAGAGGGGAAGACAACATTTTCTAAAGGTATAGAATTTGCCTATTTTGTACTGCTTATTTCAATTAGAAAGATCAAATGCCCACATTTCCAAAGATAATAAAATGCACATCAAAGCCTTATCATCTACATTTATCAGAAAATCCATAGCTTTATAATTTAGACAAAAATAAAACACACAGTTTATTAAGCTCTTGTAATATCTGTAGCATCACTTACATTCTTGTATACTTTATTTCAATTGTTTTCTCATGAGGTGCTTGCATGGACAGAGAAAGTATAGCCTCTTCTAAAAGCAGGTGGAATGTAACTCTTTGAACATCATTCTGCAAGTGGTGAGGTAATGTAAGAATATGGTGATTTACCAAATTTATGTAATGTAAATTCCAGATGCTTGTCATATGGACAGTCTTTTTTGTCGAACACACACATATGACATTTCCTATAATTCAAACAGAGATTCCACACTCTAGCTTGAATTTTTGGTTTAAAACCAAAGAAACAATTTGATGTGACCACAAATCTTTTGTATGATGGATCAAAATAATAACTATTGACAGATCTTCTAAATGAGTGATTGTGTTAATAATAAATCTGTTGTGCACAAACATACGCAATTTTCTAAGATACTGTGAAAGGTATTTATGGTAAAATGAAAGCCAATTTCTGCTAAAAGATTTGACAAGTGAACTGGTTAAGGGCACACAAAAGAAAAATGCAGAAGAAGGTCTCTACTGTGTGTTTCCCAATAGAAAATTTACCTTTCCTTTGGACTTGTCTGTTAGTTATACTTTCTAACCAATTTGGTTTAGTCATAGGAAACCTCATCTCCATCCATTGTATTAGGAACAACTCTATTCTTATGCTATAGAACCATTTTTATGATCATGGAGTCAGATCTTACCTAACTTGATGTTAATGGAATTTTGACTAAGTAGGACCTCAGTCAGGCCAGGACCTCGGATATGGCCTAGTTTCCTTTAATTAATTAACAAGTCCTATAGCTACAGTCCTTATTTACAGAAGTCAGCAGGCGTCAGGAGGCAGCTGTGTGGAAAAGAGGATGGGGGAGAATCAGTACTGGCAGTGCTCATTTTCCATCTCTCTGGCCCTGATTCAGCAAAGCACTTAACCACATGTTTAATTTTAGGCACATGAGTAATCCCATCTCTGCAGAGTAAAGCGTGTTTTTCGTTCTCATTGATTTTAGTGGGGCTTCGCACAGACCCATCAAACCTCGCGTGCTGTGCGTGACACTTTCACCACTGCTCCCACCTCGCCTACCCTGCAGCATGGCCTCTGGTCTGAATCTCTGTGAAACGCCAGAGCCTCTTTTGCTCTGCATGAGCCTTAGACCTTGTTCCACCTAATTGTGTCCTCAAAGCTGTATCTGGCCTGTGGGAAAATGGATGGGGAGTAACTGGGTACCATATTATTTATTCAGAGCATTCCCAGACCAAAACAAACCAACCAACTTCATTTTATTATCCAGGTTGTGCAGTCATGCTCATGTACTCTGCTGAGTCAGGCTCTATCATCCCAACCAGCTCAGAAGATTTCTAGTAAGCATATTCCTCAATCCATTAACTATCTCAAAGCTGGATAAATATATATTGCTGATAGGCAGTACATCCTCTACTCAGGACAGACGCTTCAAGCAAAATATGTGAATGACTAAGGCCCAGACCCACAGTCCTGCAAGTCCTGTTTAGGAGTCTACTTCTGCAGTCATGGAAGTCAGTGGATATTTCCAATAAAAATGGGATCAAGGTGGTAGGTCCTTATTCAGCTAAATATTTAAGCAGATGCTTACTTTAAGGACAAGATTAAGTCTCTTTGAACTCACTGTGGATCAAACACATGCTTAAGTACTTCAGTGAATCAGGGACCCATTCCAGCTTTGGATCAACAGCATTGGAAGGTAACAACAGAGACAGTCCATATTTCCTGTTGCTGCCTACATCTCTGGTTGCAGCTATGTTCTGCTTATTTTGATAAATATAGTATTCTTCCCACTTCAGTAATTTCTTTAATATGCAAAGTAGAATAAGTATGTAATTGTTGCTGGACTTTTGAAGTGATTGTATGCATGGAACCTGACCCTGTTTTATTCTACTGCAGATTTTTGCCCTGGTCCATTGACTGAATCATGACAAATGATTTCTTGAGCGTGCTGACTGCATTCAGCCCTGGTGGCATTTCCAAAAACCTGCTTGTGATGGCTGATTTCATTTTCCAAACTTGCAGGGTTTATGTAAGGGACAGATAACCTAAGAATGGGTTTGGCTAGTTAGTTCATTTACTGTACAAAAGGGGAAAACACTCAGCAGCTCTTTCTGTGTATGTTCTGTTATGAAATACTACATGTAGTTTTCAGTCATCAGCTTATCAATCTTTCATGCCAATCTGGCTTTAGATGTAAAGACGAAAATCTCTACCACAGCTAAAGACTAAAATCTTTACCACAGCTCTTATGCAGGGCCAGTCAGGAAAGAGCCAGCATAGGCTGCATGATTTGGCACTCTGCTGCCATAGAAGGAAGCACTTTTCTCCCATTAGAATCAAAAATAGACTTTCTGACTCTAGTCCTGGGGGTTCTTGAAATGTCCAGGATCAACAGACACAAAAGCCACTCTCTGTTGGATCCAGCCCAGTGCATATTACTTTAATGTAAGATGTGTAGGAGTGCAAAACTGTACCACAGTACACTGAAAAACTTTTCCTTCACTTTACCACAGTTTGAGAATAGCTTGACATTGAAATTAGATCTCTTGATCAATATAAAAACCAACATTTTGTTTGGAAAGTTATTGTGTATGGACATATACAAGAGGCACTTGCTTACAGTAAATACAAGTGACTTAAAGTCAGTAAGTGGCATTTTCAAGGCTGACAAGGACTCAAGTCTTGTAACAATAAAGCTGTCTGCTAAGCATAGAAAAGGCACTAAAAATTAGGGATGTATGAGATCACTCTTTTTCATTTCAAGCACTGCATTTTTAGTTTGAAAGCTCCAGCCTTCACAGGATTTCTTTTTCAGTTTATTAGTTTGTGGGTAAAAAAGAAGAAGAGACTGGAAGAGATTAAAAAAATTACCAAAAAAAGTACATTGTGTTCTGTATGTGCAGCCATACACCCATTCCTGACATGTGGCCTCCTTCGAACAAAACAGAAGTACATTTTAAATAAAGAAAGGGAGTTTTTCAGCAAAAACTTTCTTCTCCCCTCAAAGAATGTTTCAGCTACAATAGAAAAGATTTATAAATATATACAAATTCTGCAAGCCTAATAATCCCTCTGTGAGATTGGTTACACTGAGGACAAACAAAACTATTCAAAGTGCTTAAACATTAAAAGAAAAAAGTCAAGAAGCAGTGGACAAATTTTTGGTAAAGAAAGGCAACCTGTGAATAAAATTTCATAACAAAACCACAAATCCAAGTTCTGTTTTCAGTGCTAATGTGCATTTGAGATCTTATTTACATATTGCAAAGATATTTGTGTGCCTTATTTGTCTCTGATATTACGAGGAATTAGGCCCGTGAATGTTTCTGAAACATTGTACAAGATTCAAAGAGGTAATTATATTTAAATCAAAATTAAATCATATGGACACTTCCAAATAAGAATTTCAGGTTCAGCTTTTTAAAAGTGTCTGATTAGTCATTTTTTCCAAGATGTGTATTCTGATGTGAATTTTATTTGTTTATAACTGACTCATATCTTCAATAAATAGAGATTGCAGCCATTCTAAGGATACAAGAATGCCACATTTGTCCTTATGATGATTGGGGTCAGCTTTGGTTGTAAAAATGCAGGCAGAACCCTCCTGTATCAGAACCCCTACTGTACCTTTACAAGAGGACATGTGTTGTCTGTTCTAGAGGCAGATGCAGCTCAAACCACCACCTCATGGAGAATAAATTTCTGCTCTTAACTGCTCACCTTATTACTCTGTAGCAGCCACAGGAATAGGAAACCTTGCTGCCCAGGTATTTTGTTTCAGTGCTTTATTTGGGGTTTGTGGAGGCTGATGGTCTGAGGGTGAAAATGCATTATTGAAATGAATGAAAAGGAAGATCCTGAAGGAAGGCTAGTGACAGGTCCACAGGTTTCTCCTAAGTGTCCTAAATTACCCTAACTGCCCCCCTCCCATTGGCACATCTGTGCCAATACACGTCATGCATATAGTGAGCTCATTCTCAGCTTTGTTTAGAGAAAGCTGGCAGGACTGGGAATATCTTATTTTAAATTGTCATGTAGTAGAGGATGATACAGTGTGAATACCAGAGGAGATAGCTTTCCAACAGTGCACTGAGTCAAGAGACACAGACATTGTCAAAGGCCAAGTTTTTTACTGTCTCCTTATTAAAAAAAAAAAAAAAGAAAAGAAAGAAGAGGTGAAAAAAAAAAGCTATTGGCAATATGCAGGCCCTGAAAGCTGTACCAAAAATAACAATAATACATAGACCCTCTGGCCACAGAGTGAGTACTTTGTGAAATATAGGAGACATAAATACTAGCATTCCTGCTTGGGCTAGGCGAATTGCTGAAAGATATACAGGGAACATAAAGACAGCCCTATTCGTCTTACTCTTTAAAGTAATATGACAAAAAAAAAAGTGTGCTTAAAGTTCTAGGATTTATTTGGAAACAAAACAAGACTTGGTAAGTGGCTTTCATCCACTGTGTCTTCCAGTGCAGGAATGAAGATTCAGCAATGAAGGCTGCCACAGCTTCTAAAATCTAACCCTCGAAATCTAGGCCTTCAGCTTGAGATTTTCAAGCAATGGATGCTTTCCCACCCCATAACTATGGTGTGCCCCACCTCGGTTTGGATGTGCTTGCAGCAATGTGATGCCACTGCTCACTTACCCTCAGTAGGTGCAGGATGGTGAGAATCTAGGGAGACGAACAGACAGCTGAGGTGTACCACATCAGCACGTGGAGGACGTATTGTAGGCACCGTAGGAAGGACAGGAGAATGTGTTTGTAAAGATGCCAAAAATTTTCACAGATTTAGTTGATCATTAGCCTCTTATGCCAGGAACACCTGATCATCCTCAGGGAAATACACGGTACACCAACACAGTCCTTAGGTCACAAAGAGAGATGACGTATTGCTGTGAAAGTTCTCAGATTCCTCCCTCATTGCAGACCCTGGTGTTTTCTGTCCTTCTTCATGGTCCTCTGTCTGAGATAGGACCACAGCAGGCCTTAGAGGGAATCCCATGTGAAGCAAATTCTGAGCAGAAAATAAATAACACAAGTCTACATTTGTAGACCCTTTGAACCTCCTTGTTGATATAGTATTTAGTCTACTTAGCCACTTCCCTTGAAGTCCATACTCCCTGACAAGACCTGTGAACTGATTCCCTATTCTGAACACATTCATCCAAGCGGCAGCATCTGAAAGAACCATTTGGTTTCCATACTGATCTCTGCACATGTTGACTAGACAAGAAAAGGAGAATGATAAGTTCAGATAAGATGAGGCATGAACTGGATCACAGTGAATGATCTGCAGACTTAAATGGCTCATCTGCAGAAGGTGATGGTCGTGATTTGGTGGAAGAGGGAGAACAAAGAAACTTCGAACTTTGTGCATAAGAAGGAGACAGACAGCTAGGCTGCCTCATTGACATACTACTGCCTACTTATGGCCTCCATCATACTTTCCCCTCTTCAGACTGTGTAGCCAAATGTGGCTTTAGAAGACTTAACTGTTGTAGTGGCAGAATGATTTTCCTGGTTTTTGAGACCAGGCATGCTGTACCCTCCTCATTCACAGTAACACTAATCTGGTATTTTATGCCCACACTTCAGTTCCCATGATGTGAGAGCTGGGCATGTTTTAATGAGCCTCAGCCTCATTAAAACTTTCAGGAATGTACAGGAACTGTTAAAGTTCCTGCTACATGAAACATTTTCCTATTTCACTGCCCAGGAGTGGGCGAACATCTGGAGAGGGAGAGACAGTCTGTTCAATGAGGGGGTTGGGCTCTTGGGCCCTGTAATGGAGGGTGGAGAAAAAGGACTCTTCCAGCTTTGGCCTGTAGCAGTCATGGGAACTGACACTTCAGGGTATTTGTATACTCAATAAGGGCTCTCCATGTCTGTTTTAGAGAGCTCCTTGTCAGGACTTTGGCGTCAGCTGGGCTATAAACTTCTCATAGGATGTTCTAGCCTCTACACACCATGTCCCATTGGAACAACCTTCCTGTTCACTGAGAGCCAGTTAGGATAGGTCTGTGAGGAAACTAAGCAGGCAAACAGCTATAAGAGTGTTCTAGAGTTTGAGAATGAACACCCGCAGGTCCAAGTAATGTTAGAGCTGAGGACAGAGCATGGAACTGCTATCAGTGTTGAGAGTTGCATTAAGTACTGAAAGTGGGTGAGCAGCTGCCTCAACACATCTGTTCTGCTTTGCCACTGCAGCCAGTCTGACTTGGCACTAGTATGAACAGGAAAAGATGAACTAGAGCTTTAGAGAAAAGGAGCCCTATGATGGTTTGGTCAGAGGTTTTTCTAAAACCATACTTTAAAAATAATCTCCAATAAACTGAAAACTTTACCAAGTATTCCTATACTGACAAGTCTGTCTGTTGAGAGAAGAGTCTTACTGGTTCTTTCAGTGGGATTCTCACAGAGCTGGGAAAGTAGATGAATCTGGTAGCCCTGACAGAGAGAATGGCAGTAGGTGGTGATAGACAAAGACCTAAGGGGTCAGGGACCTTCCAGGTACATCTGAAAGTGATTACTAGGCAGATACTTTCCAGTCAATAAATAAAAATGATTGCTCAGAATGTGAATCCACCTTAGGGGCTCACGGAAAGAGGGGACAAGATTACGTGACTAAGGAAAAATTAGGCTAAGGCCTAATCACTGCAATACACCCCAGTTAGTATGCTTGTCCAAAGATGAAGTGAAGGTTCCACAGTCAAAATCCCTCTAAAATTAATGGAGGGTATCAGGGTAGGGACAATGAATTAATCAGAAGTATTTTATTACCAGATTAAGCCTTTATATCTTGCCAACTGAGACAGTTGTCAATTAAATAAGAATGTCATTCATGTACTATATTTCATTATATAATGCATTGGTTGTCATTGGTGTGACTTCAGAAAGCCGCAAGTACAAAATGGAGGTTAGAGGCAGTAATGTGCAAACTAAGGTGTATAAAAGAATACAATCAAAATGCTAAATCATAGGGCTTTGGGAACAAGGAAGAAAAGACAAATAGAAAAGAGATGAGATAATCCTCTGCAATCTTATGGTGTGCTCTGGAGACCAGTTATAAGAAATAAAAAAGCATCAGGGAGACATGTATCATGGCTAATGCGTAACAGCCAGGTACAGAAACAGCAAAGTGCTGCTGCAAGTCATCTAGAAGAGAGTTATACAAAGTGATCTACCCTCCTAGAGTGAAACTGGCTGAAACAGCTCCCAACTAACCTGCACAGGGTCTGCAATAGTCATAGGTGATCACATAATGATTTTTTCCCAAGCTGATTTTGAGCCAATTTTGATGACAGCACCTCAACAGTCAGTCTGAAGGCATGGTTTGTTGAGGAGTATGTCTGATGAAGGTAGGTCTGTTTGCAAGCTGCAGATTGAGATGCAGATTGAGCTCTGGATGGGTGCCCAAGGCAAGAGGCTGTGAAATGCCAACCCTTTGGATAACAAAGCACACAAAAAAGGTGGTGTAAGCCAGGTGGTGGACACTAAGAGACACATCAGGAGCAGAGGCCTCAGGAGAAGAGCGAGACTGGTGTTCAGGTAGACTGTGAGGGTGTAAAAGCCCAGAGGTTCCTTTGTTGGGGGTCTCTTCTCCTTGGCACCAGCCTGGGGCTGTTTCTTTGTTGATGTTATGGCTCGGCTTCCCAAACAAAAATTTGGGAAAGCCTCTACCCACATAGGTGTGCCCTTCCAGCCTGCATAGTGGATTTTTTAGGTGAGGCACAGCATGCGCAGAACTGGCCCCACCGTTTAACTCCTCACATTCATCTGCCATGGCTGAGTGAGCTTGGACAGTGACAGTGAAGTCCTCAGGACTAGAACCTACAGCCTCCAGTATTGCCAGGAGGTCTCCCATTCTGTGCTAACAGGGGTGGCCCTGCTTAGCTTCCAAGATCTGACGGGAAACTGCCTGTTTCTTTTTTGCTGTGCCATGAATAAACGTCTCTAAGAAATGACACATCTGCCACTCTGCCATGGGAAATCTGAGGTTGAACCAGCCAGGAAATCTGGTCTGAATGTGTGTGAGTGGGATGTGCAGGGGATCAAATGGGGATCCCATTGAGTCACTGGAGCCACTGTGAAGGGGCTTTGGTGCCAGCAGTGAAAGTGTCTGGTGTTGGGAGTGTGACTGCCAAAGAGCCTCAAGAATTAGGAGACGGGGAAGTTTCCCTAACAGGTCTACAAAGTCCTGTTAGGCTTTCAGCACACAGTTGTTTTCCTGATCGTGCCCCTAACTGGTCTAAGTCAGCAGATGCACAAAGACATTACTTAACAACAGTGTAGTGGAACACCTGCCCTCTTCTTCCACCCAGTCAAAGATGTTCAGGTCACTGAAAAAGGAAGGAGGACAGAAGTTCCCCAAGGGCAAAGACACTTTAAACTGGAGCAGAAGCAGGGCTACAGCTACTAATATGGCTAATGTATTAATATTGCAGGTAACGGATCTTGATATGCCTAAATCCATTCTCAGATTCTAAGGTTTCAGTACAGGTATGATTCTAGGCCTGTGTCCTTTCTGAACAACCTGGATAAGTAGTCTGTGAGTAATAGGTAAGTTTCTTCACAGAGTTGTAACTGACTGCAATACCTGGCTAATGGGGAGTTTTGCAATGCCTCTGTGAAACACAGTATTTCTGATGCTCTCTGAGGTTACAGAGCTCTCCAATACCTCTCACTGTAATTCATTTCTCAACAGAATAGTATTATTCTGTACTGTGTAAATTGCCTGAGGCTATTCAGACTGAAAATACAAGACTGCCCTCTGTGCAGAGAAAAGCAGCAATGAAAGAAGAAATTTTTAAGACAGTTCTTTCACTGTGAATTCTCTTATAACAGTTTCTTGACAAACCATACTGACCTGAATGTTGGAGATCTGAGATGTATACATCTACAATGGCATCACAGATGAGACTGCAGTACAGTGTTGAGATAGGTGGGCTAACTTTAAATTAAATAGCTCAGATACTGAAGTAGCATTAAGAGCAAAGGATCACAAACTTACAAGCAAATCCTTAGTCAAGAACAACCAGACTCAGAGGAGGTTAGAATAACATTAGCATAATGGACCAGTTTTGCATCTCAGTTGCTTTTCTTTATTATTTCTTCGTGTTCCAGCCTTATGTATATAAAACAACATGCTTGCTTTTACTCTTCGAAAAGTCCAAATAAATAAGAATATGAATTTGCATTCCTTAGAGATGCAACCTAGTTTTCTAACCTTTATTTTTCAACAGTCAGTGGAGTTTCTTCAGTGTATCTGAAGGACTGACTTTCAGGCGGTTCAACAGGGCTATTTCTGTTGCCTTCAAATCTCTATTTCCTGCTTCTTTGCCATGGCATTCTCATTCAGTCATTAAAATTTCTTTCTGTGGTCCTATAGAGATACCATTTCAGGCCTGTTCCTAAGAAAATCGTGTGGTCTGTGGCTGGCATAACACAGCTGTGGCTAGTACTGGAGTGTGGACTCACTGTAGTATCAAGGGTCATTCATGTCAGAGTAGCCTGCATTGTCCAGAGTGGGATCATAGAATCAGAAAATGGCTTGGATTAGAAGGTCCAATCCCACTACTACGGGCAGGGACATCTTCCACTAGACCAGGTTGCTCAGAGCCCCATCCAAACTGGTTTTGAATACTACCAAGGATGGAGCATCCACAATTTCTCTGGGCAACCTCTTCCAGTACCTCACCACCCTCAAGTAAAGAATTTCTTTCTAAAATCTAATCTAAAGCTACACCTTTCAGTTTGAGGCCATTCCCCCTTGTCCCATCACTACGTGCTCTTGTAACAAGTCGCTCTCCATCTTTTTTGTGGACTCTCTTCAGGTAGTGAAAAACCACAGTTAGGTCACCCTGATGCCTTTTCTTCAGCCTGAACAATGCTAGTTGTCCTAGCCTTTTTCTCGTAGGAGAGGTGCTCTATTCCTTTAATCATCTTGGTGTCCCTCCTCTGGAGTTGCTCTAACAGGTTGACATCCTTCCTCTGCTGAGGACCCCAGAGCTGGATACAGCACTCCAGGTGGGGTCTCATCAGAGAAGAGGGACAGAATCACCTCCCTCAACCTGCTGGCCATGCTGCTTTTGATGCAGGACTTTCAGGGCTGCAAGCACACCTTGCCAGCTCATGTCCAGCCTCTCATTCACCATCACCCCTAAGTCTTTCTCCACAGGGTTGCTCTCCGTCTGTTCATCCTCCAGGCTGTATTGACACTGGGTCAGCCACTGTAGCTTCATGGTTACTCCCATAAATAAGGATTTTAACTGAAAACACAGAACAGGCTTGAAAACTGAGAACAAAGTGCATTTGTTTTATTATATATAAATAGTGTCATGTGTAATAAGAAGATAATGGGTAAAACAATAACACGAAGATCATTTGAGAAATTAATTTTTCAGCCCAGCTGTGTAATTTATACTAGCTCAGTTGCTTTACTAAATTTTGCTAAGATAATCATTAATTTGTAATGTCTTAAGATGTCTGCAATGACACTGGAGTAGATATCTGAGTCAGAACCAGTTCAGAGGAAACTCATCTCTAGGGACTATGAGAAAGTGACTGCAGAGTCATACATGGCAATGAACACAGCCCATGTCTTTCACAGAATGTAGTATAACTTCATTGGGGAAAATGTGAATTAGTGCCTCAGAATACTCTCCACGTGTTCAGAAAGGGGTGATTCATGCAGCTTATCTAAGTTCAGCTTCTTGCTTTCCAGGATCACTATTGCATGTTAAAAGTGACACAGCCATAAAAGCAGTTCCACATATACTTCTCTGTTGTTGTTCAAAATACCTGTGCTATGTTCTGCTCCTCTGCTGAAAAAGGCTTTCCTCAGGAAATATCTGAATACGACCAAATAGAAACCAAAATGGGGGTGGAAATCAGGTCTGAGTCAAGGAACTTTTCGACTATCTTTCCTGTAGCTCATCAGCCTGACAACCAAGAATTTAGAATAAGGACTAAGATAATCACAGAAACTTTATAAGGTCTATTAACAGAGAAGCTCAGTCAGATCTGCTGACATGAAACAGCTGGAAGTGCTGAAGCTGTTAATAAATGGGCTCCTCTGATGAGATTTACAAGAACTCTTGATCTGTCATCATGCTGGTTGCATCTGTTACTTGCACCTGGTATGAATATCTTAGTTAGATATCACCTATCACTTTCAAGTGGTCCAGCAGAACAGCCGGAATTACTTCACCTTTGTGTCAAGACCTTTAATAGTTAAAGACCTTAAGATTCATTTGTGCCATTGTGTAGTGCTGGACTCTCCTAAAACCATAGTAGATCTGCAGTAGTTTCACACATTGGTGATGCTCAGCTCTTACAATTAGCATTGTAAAATTATCTGTGTTTGTTTTACCTCTTTTACAGGCTGTCATGTACAGAGTTGTTCCAAGGAAAGACAATCCCTCTGGGGACCTATTTCAGCCATTAGCTGAAGCCTGTATTTTGATTTAAGCACTATATATGCCTCTCTTTGCATTTCACAGAAGGCTATTACTTTACAGGTGTTAGGACAGATGAACCTATGACCTGAGGTTTCCATTATATAGTATGTCTTTATTCTGATGCTACTGTCAATACAAACATGATTGCTAAGTTGCTTTTATCATATATCAATACCCTGAAGCAACAAAACCTCTTTGTTTCAAAACCATCGCTCAGATGGTGTCAGCTTGGTCCCCTTCCTCAGCAACAGCTCTGTCTCCTAATGGCTCTCCATATCCATGTAGAAGTCAGGAGACTGTTTAAGTGCCTCTACTTAGATATGAACCAAAGGAATGCTGTACAGACAGGAGCAATTGCAGAACTTAATCAAGACCAGCAGTTATCACTACTGGGGCACTTTTCTGCAAATGAAACAGAACACAACTCTCAACATGGCCCAAGATTTGGACCTCTCTGTTCCAGAGCATCTCCACAAACACAATTAAACTGTCCAGCTTCTTATATAGAACAATACTGTGAACTGCCTGCTTTAATTTAAGCATATTTAAAATGGTAGAACTGAATTTTTCACATGTAGAAATAATGGTATTCACCTCTGAAGTTATAGAAAACAGTTAAGAAATAACCTCACTGACATTATTTATGCAAGATCTGATACAACTGTTTATTAATACTGGATGCAGATCCTCAAAAAGAAACTTTTACAAGTTTTTAGCAAGTCTCCCAGTCCATGATTTTGAGAGAGTGTCATGACCATGATTCATTCCCCAGATTTATGAAACACTTACAGTTTAACATAACAAAATTACCAGGCAAGTCACTTGCAATGTAGTGATCAATACCATTATCTATAAAGTACAAACAGTGGATCTAAACCACCTGCACATTTATTCACTTTCCTTTGAAAGTTGTGTTTCAGCCATAATATTTACATCTATGCAAGAAATTAATTCAAAAAACTGAATCTATTTCTCCAGAAATATTATAAGACAAATAATTTTTTCCACAATGTGTTACACACAAGGTCAGAGTCTAATAGCAAAACATCAAAGACATTATTCTTCCAGGCAAATAATGACCTTATCATGCTCCCTTTTTCTCATATTCATAGGTCCTTAATAATATTCCTTTAAATTTATGGTCCTTCAACAAATATTCCTGATTCAGTCCTCCATGTAGTACTACATACCCGTCTGTGACAATTAAGTGCTGAATTTTTCTTCTCATATGAAGGTTTTTTCCTATTGTTTCCCAGTTTGAATTATTTCCATGTTTCCTGTCTTCCTGCACACTAGCTTAGGGAAGTCAGACAAGGGATTTAGTGAGTACCTTTGCTTCTAGCAGACCTCTTGCTAGCTTTCCTTGTCCTTTACTTATATTTTTATCCTCTCACAGTCTCTCATGGACATGCAATCAGGTATAATTTTTATTCACACAGTGAATCCTTTATTTTGCCAGGGGAAAGAAGAGTTCGTGTCAATAAGAATAAAATCTTGGGTGAAAACAAAGTGCACAATGAACAGAATGAGAGGAAGGGGTGACTGAAGAAAGGGGCAGCCTGAAGCACAGTGTGAGCTGTGAAGGGGTCAGTGATCCACAGAGCTGATGGTGCATGAGGGCCAAGGCAGAGCGAGCATGACCAGAAGGGGCAAATATAGCTAAGGTTTGCTGGCTTCTGCTGCTCCAGAAAAACATGTCAGTGGTTGAAAAGAGTTCACGGAAAGAAGCAGGATACCTGGAGGAGTTGGGGAGAGGGAAGAGTGATGACAGTGGGTGTGAAAATCTCTTAAAGCTCTTTGCTGTGGAAGGGCCTGACTAACCTCTTCCATCTTCCCACTCACATGCGCTCATCCTGGCTCTCTCTTTCAGCTGGGTTTTTGCATCGGCCAGAACTTATTACTGAGATGAGCAGTCTGCAGGTCAAGCCTTTTCAGGAGTAATTTAAATTTAATTTTCAAGATGTCTCTCCCTCATCTCTTTCCAAAGAATATCCATGAAAGAGTGAAAACTCTTTGATGTATGTTTCATTAGGAAATTTGCTCACCTCACAATCAACATCAAAGGGAAACATCCATAAAAATAAAAATTTCAGTGTAATGAGGCCTAACAAAAGTGTCTCAAATAAGACAGCTTGGGCCACAGGTGAACTAGAGGAGAAAGAGAGGGGGATGTGATAAAGCTCTCAAGCATCCATAGAAAAGATGTGCAGCTTGAGAACCTGCATGAAATGTCTTCAAAAAAGGGATATGGTGCATCTTTACTGAGTACTTCCAAAGCACTTGGAAATGACACATGATGAAATACAAAGGAAGAAGAGGAATCCATGAGCAATATGGCTATAAAGATGACAGATCACTGTGGTGTTGAGAGCAGGAAAAGAAGTCAAAGAAAAAATAATTTTGTTCAAAGATATACTGACTTCTCTCAAACTATCCATTACCAGTTTGTGCTATTGGAAAAAATTAATGCACTAGGACCATTTTCGTGTTAAGGATATTGTGATAACCTGCAAGTTTATCTTGTGACCAACACATGTTGTAGAAAAAGAGAAAACCCGTGACCTCAGAAAACCTGCTGAAGAAAGATTAACCATGAAAATTAAATGAAATTAGCATAACAGCATGCTTCATTTGAATAAAATAAGAGATAGTCACGTAATGGAAACAAAGGAAAGATTTCTAAAGAGAGAGACAGCTGTGAGGCTATTCTTTCCAGTCACATGTCCTTTTGACATGTCACACTGAACTTCTCCATAATGTAAATATAGGAATTTTTATATCCTTTAATTAAAAGGATGAAAAAATATTAGCAAGGTCATTTCTAAAATGCATCTGCATGAGATCAGTTTCTGAGGATCAAACAAATGGAGCAGACGCATAGTTCCTGATAAACTGAAAATATTTTGCATAAGGCTGTATTTGAAAAATATGTAAAACTGGTTATTACATGGGCAAATTATTCCTTAAATTGTATCAGCTGAGTAAAGTGGAGTGTATCAGTCTTTTTTACTTCGACCACGCTTGTATGTCACACTTCTTCTAGCTATTCATCACTCAAGGTATTGTAGGTATCTCCACTGACAGAAGTTTTGCACAATATAAATCTCAATTGTGTAAAAGTTCTTCATGTATACACTGTAAGTAATAGCTATAACATGAAAGAGTAATATAATAATAATAATGATAAATTAATCTCTTAAACTTGGATAGGATTTTGCATTTGACAGAGAAAATATAAATGAAGAAGCACTGACTTTATTTTTACTGAGCTGAATAGAAGTGGTCACTTATTAAAGAAATACATTCAACAGCTCTTGCTGAAATAGTAAGCCTGGCAAATTTTATGGAAAATCATGTTTTCCCAAACCCTCACAAATTTGTTAAAATTTATCAAAATTATATCAAAGTGAGTACATTCTCCAGAGCTTTCCTCAATATCCAAGTAGAAAAATAGTCTTTAAGAGATTCCAGTTTAAGCCCTTTTCTCCATGATTTCAGCTAGAGGATAAGAGCTCTTCTGTATGCAGTTTTCCTGCCATAGAAACTCAGTGATAAAATGGGATAGCAGGGCAGATGGCTCTGTTATGTCAGAAAAGATTAAAATGTGAAAAGCATAACTATCCTGAAGTCTTTTGAAGTCTGGGTCTCTCTTACATTTATTTTTATTATTGCGAGTAGATAATTCCATACTGGGTAGCTGTTTTTGACATGGTATTCAAATGATACTTTGGCTCATGCTTTCTAGAGCTCACACCAAATGCAGTGTACCTTCTCTTAAAGTGATAGTGACAGGGAATTAATGTAAAAATTACAATTCTGGAAAGGATTGTGTCCCAGCATTAGAACATTGCCACCAGGTTCATTCACTGTCTACAAGGAAAATGTTTTTTACCAAATGCTGGCCCTTTGGATAGCCAGGCTTCCTGGTGGTGGAGTCCCCTTTTTTTCAGCCACACCTGGGCTACTAAAAGGGAAAAGGTACCCTCTATGCCCAGTGAAGAGGTTTATTCTTTTAATGACCTGTTTCCAAAGTGCCATGAAAGGACGTAGATGCAAAGAATTTCAGGCCAAAAGGGAAAATCCAAAACAGTACAATCAAGTCTCCTTCGGATCTTTCACTTCATGTGCTTATCGCAGGGTCAAACCAAGAAACCAAAGCTTAACAAAAGCCTAAAACACCAATTTCTCTTGTGCTTACTACTTCCATTTTACTGTGGCTTACTTCAGACCAAAAGAACCAAAGAGTAGGAGTAGATTTCCATATGACTCTTGCCTCTGTTTTCTAACTAGAAGAAAAGTCATAAAGTGATGGCTGCATTTAAAACCACAGATGAAGATATGATAATCTTTTAAGTGAACCTCTAAGGAAGTATCTCTCTTCTAATTCTACTCACAGACTTGCCTAGCACTAAATCTGCCTATGTGAATCTGAATTAAAGCAGACTAATTCTAGGGACTTCGTGGAGTTGTTCCATAATATAAGGGATTTTTTTTCCATTTCATTTTGCGTTAGTGTTTTATACCAATCAAAAAATATGTTCCATAGAAATGAAAATGGAAGAAATCTCCAACAAAACCAAGATCAGTTGACAACAAGGGTGCAATTAAAAGACACAACCAAGGAGCATTTAAAAAAACAACCACGGTTTTTAAACAAGTGAGCACATAGATAACTAAGCCCCATTCTTGTCTCATGCACATATTTAGTGTTGTCAAGATTACAGATTTTTTTTCCAATATCTAATGAACTGTAAGGGTTACAAGACTAGGTTATTTTGCTTGCTAGATCTTATAGTGGCTTCTCTGGGATCTTTTCACTGGGAAAACAAACTCATGCTGGACCCGGATATTTCTTTATATGCAATAGTCGTTAGCAAGGAATATGCCATCACCCAGTTTTGCTCAGAAGATGTTTTTCTCCGTCTTCCAGTATTCCAGCTGAGCTCTGAATTAGAGGCCATTGCATCTTCAGATTAGACCTTTTACTGATTCTTTGGTATTTCTTATGCTTCTTTCTTCCTCTCTCTCACCACACAGGCATAGGCAGACAAACACATGAGGAATAGATATGCTGATTTGTAGTCTGTCATATCTCTCTCCCTTTTCTCCCTTGCCTTCCCCCACTTTTTAAATTCAAGCTTTCCTGGACCTGCCCTAAACAGTTTTCCATTGCTCCTTCTTTTGTTGGATCTATTGGGCCCCTCATTTACTCAGAAGAGGAAGCAGGTTTTTTCTCAAAAGTCTCAGCACAGCAGTATGCTGCCCAGTACCCCTCAGTGCTAAATGCATTGCTTCACTTCTGCAAGTTAGCTGCAACTTCAGGAATCTTAATTGCGCTGTTGGATTTTGTCTGATGCTAATTTATTAACATTATTAAGAAAATGGGTTTTTAAAATAAGCCTTGTTATGGATTTAAAACAAATACATTTAATCTTACAGTAAAAACTGGTTTAAGATAAAAATAACGTGATAGTAGTACGATGGAGGTATTTCAGTTAAAAAGAACCAGAAACCACCATGTCCTTATCTTTTGTAAATGTTACATTTCGAAAATCCTCTCAGGCTTAGTGTGACTTAGCCTGTGCAACATTTCAGCTGTGAGATTTCAACTGTAATAACAAGCAAAACATAATCTTAATAGATCTTATCAAATCACCACAGTCCTTCAACACTCCAGGACAAAATAACCCCTCATCAATGCTATGTACTCTATACATGGTATTCTTCTGGGGTTTGCCTTCCCTTGCCTTCTGTTTCTGAAGAAACAGCAAAAGTATTTGCTAAAAAATAACCCAGTCCATGTTCCTGGGAGCCTAAGAATGCTGTCTCCTTGTGGATTACAGCTGGCAGCTGTAAGGTGTAAAGTTTTACAATTCAGAGTGCTGGAATTTCTTCTTCTTTTTAATCTCCACTAGTCAAAAACTTTTCGTTTTCTTGGCGAGCTGTGAAACCTTAGATTGCTCATTAAATAGAATGTTCTGCCTGCAAGTATTATAATGTATATATGGACTAGAGGGAATGTATAGTAAATGAATGCAGAATACATTAATATTGTCTGGTTTTGGAAGAAGGGTGAAACTGCAGGAAATTTTAAGCAGCTACAAGAACTGTCATAAGAATGAAGGATCATTTAAGATGTGAATTAATCTCTTTCTCTATTTATAAAAAGATCTTGCTACAGTCAGTATGGAAGTAGCATACACTTTTAGCAGAATGGACATATTTCTCCATTAAGTTATTTAGATTGATTTTAGATATCTTTAGAAATGGGTTCTACAATATTTTACAATACTAATTTTATCAGACAGAGTAATTTAATTTCTGTGGTATTCCACTGCATTTGTCTCATTAGATTCATCATCCTTATATTTTTGAGTTATGGTCTACAACAGCTGGACCACATCATTCCCTTCAGCGCTACAATCCTCAAAAAGGGAGTTCTTGAAGAAGACTACTTGATGAGGACCTCTTTGGAGAGAGATGCAGGCTCTTCCACTGGAGAGCTAAGGTTTTCTTCAGTCAAAAAAGGGCACTGCACTATTAATTTGTTCAAATTCTTAAGCAGATGACTATGTCTATTCCTGCTTGCTTTGGCCTCAGGCAAGCCTTCTGGCTTATTGGCAACATTGTATTGTACCTGTGCTGTGTGGGATTTCCTCTGGCTCTGCCTGACCCTAATAAAAACCCAAAGAGGCAGAGAAGAAATAATAATACCAGAACGCTAAAGTAATTGCAGCTAGAATGGATGATTACCTTTTCCGTAAGCCCCATCCCATTCATTTCTCCTTAGCCTGTCCTATCCTTTATTCCTCATCTAGGAACTATGTCTCTTCCTGTCAATCCTGTCAAAAAATGAGTGTGTAGGACAAACTATCACTTAAAGAAGAAAGCCTCTGTGTGGAGACCACATGTGCACATGGTAGGTATCCAGTCAGGGGTTTTCAGTGGAAAACCAGACACACATGTGTGTCCTCCTTCTTATTTTAGGAGAGAGATCCCACCAGCTAATTTCTACAAGTCTTAAATGGATCGTTAGCAGACTTTGTGCCAATCTCAGCTTTACCTTTATTTAAAGGAATGTTTCAGCAATTTGCAATCTGGGTTTACTGAAATGTCCAAATAAAAGCCACTGAAAACAGGAGTTCAGAGAGGGTGGAACAAAACTGTTACTGGTCATTAGGTTTTGCATCCTTCTGGTCTCAGCCACAAAATAGCAGCCACTGTCTTTGATACAATACTTCACTGACAAACCATTTTTAAAATAACTTTTGTAAATTAGCTATGGCTACAAATCTCAAATTTAATCTGTGTCTCTGCAACTGTTCCCTCAAGGCTCCTCACTGACATGTACTTGATCTCTCCCTCTTCTTCAGCCACTGTGCTGTGCTTCTGTCCAGTCTCAGAATACAACATGACCTGTGGACAGAATTGCAGCTGTACGTGTAATTTCCTCACCTTTATAGGATGAAGCTACTTCTTGACCTTGGTTTAAAACTCATTCTTCTATCATCTTATGCTTGTTAAAAAACAAATGGCCTTTTAAATCAAAGAAGAGACTACATACAAAATGCTCCAGTATTTTTCAGAAAATATAACAATTGCTTAGGCAAGTTTGTATTAGCAACATTATTATATTATTGAGTTTCTCCCTTTAAACAAAACATAAACAGTATATTGGACATTATACCTTGACAGCTCACATGCTATGAAAATGAAGATTTTTAATATAGCATAAGACTAAAGGAAATAAACCTCAGCTACAGTAGTTTAGCCTTCCTTTTCTACTCACCATTTCTTAAAATTGCCAAACTCCTTTAACCTAATTTCAGGGGGAAAATTATTTCTACGCTAAAACTTGCTCAATGTTGCTCAAAACTGCTAAGCATGTATTTCAGTCCATTTTCATTGTACCACAAGAAATGTTCTAATGTTTAAGTAACAACTCTGAAAGAAAAATTAAATAAAGCTTTAATACAAATGCATCACCCTTGCCAAGAATAAGGCTTAAATTGCAGTTCTGTTAAGTCAGTGTAGCTTCTGCTGATTTCAGAGGAGGTCAGGATGCCATCCTATTAGTTTTACAAATAAACCTGCGTGCTTTTACCATTGTTATGGATGTGACAGCATCAAAGCACAATTTGCAATGGAAAGTATGAGGGCATGAGTTTGCCCTATAATTTGTAGATACATTAAAGTCCTATGGTTATTGTTGTCCTCAGCCTGAGAACGTTCTTTCTACAGACTCTCCATGAAAATGTCCAAATGCAAATGGACATCGTGTTGTCAGCAAGAAGTTGTACACTGTTCAGAAGGCAAGATACAATAAAAAAAGTCATACATTTTAAACTTCGTGAGCATATGTGCTAGGAAGCATAGTTTGCTCTCTTCTTCATCAGCTCGACATCTGTAGTTAACATCATGGTAGTTCATACATTATTTGTAACTGTGCTCAGCATGGAGCTTCAGCTTTACTTGAGAGCCAAAATGAACACATTTGAATTTAACTTTATTATTAATGTGTTTCAAAGGGCATGGATCAGTCATTTTGCAATTTCTTTTAGAGACACTGGACAAATTACAGGGACTAGCATAGGGTGATTAGTTAAGCAGGGTAGTTTGCAAAAAAGTTTCCAATTCATGGCAAGCATCTTGAAATGATTATTAATTACAGACACTTAAACATTTGTATTCTTTTCCCAGAAGTCAATTATTGCTGCA
Organism: Poliocrania exsul; assembly: GCA_035041345.1. NCBI lineage: Eukaryota > Metazoa > Chordata > Aves > Passeriformes > Thamnophilidae > Poliocrania > Poliocrania exsul. The sequence goes on along the minus strand of JAWWLZ010000042.1, from coordinate 39,876,824 downwards.
GCATTTACAATGTTCCTTCCACCATATGCAGCCACGTGCTGACTAGAACTCTTTCAGAGTTTTGTATCAATTTGAGTCAATGCTATGTGAATTGGTGCCCAGCCCAGTTCCCAGCTGAAGTTTGGACACTGGTGGAGCTTGGTGTATGGTGACCTCTGCTGCTTGTGCATTATTATAGTTATAGAAGGTTGCAACACTGCAGCACTGCAAGTAACTACAACAACTATAAGTATTTCATCAAGAAAATAGAATACTTTTTCTGCAATGCTAGTTTGGACTACTTTGGGAAAGTTTCAGATAACCAGCTGCAAAATAAGCGACTTAAGTCCAGAAAAAACAAGTGTTTATCAAAGGGAGTGCGTCTCTTTCACAGACTTATAATAGTGTTGTAACATTTCAGCTGAAATGCTGTCCAGTGTAACTCCAGGTGTTTGGCTGCATCTCTTGTTTCCCAGCATGAAAATTGTGAATAAGGATTAAAATATACTATCTGAAATTTCATTTTGTGAAAAAAGAAATACACTTATTATTAATTTCTGAATTATAAATGCCAAGATTTAGAATGCAATAAGATATATAAGCATGCCAGAAAGTATCTTGCCTCACAATATTACCACAGAAAGAAAACTGAACCAGGACAATACTTGAAATGACAGCTGTTTTAGAAGATGTGAGTACTTTAGTAAGTATAACCAGTGCTAGCATTTTCATCCTATTTCTGGAACAAAAGAGTATTTCCATACTACCTTTTTTTTTTTTTTTTTTTTTAACCAATCACTAACGTTGTTTATATCCTTTCCCAGAAGGTAGGGTACCACCCACCGTGGAGTGAGATTCGGTAGCTGGAACTGTGACATTTGTATAAGGTTCTTGGATAGATTCAAGATTAAAAACACCTTCAGCCATGCTTTGTCTCTTCAATGCACATTTTATGTAATGTAAGGCCAGGACAATGCAATTTGGTGTTGGTAGATCCCTAGGAATAAAAGGAATAAATAATAAAATTTTGTTCAGATCAAAATATTTGAAAGATTTGATGTTGCTTTTATATTCCCATTTTCCAACTTTATTCTTCTACATGTTCCTTCCCCCTTTTAAAGTGATAAATACAAAAATCAAGAGATCCAGGGAAAGAAGGGGGAAAATCCCCAAGATTGTTTCTGAATCCTGAAACTCCCGGCCTAAGAGATTGAGGTGCGTAAATGATTCCACAACTTGATTGTGGGTTAGACTTTCATCTGTTCTTTAACTCCACCCTGTTTCATCCAGTATAAAACAATCCTCAAAGATTACAAGGGCACTTCAAGATTCTTATAAGACTCTAAACGACATTTCAAATATCCAACACCTCTAATGAGCTAATAAACGCTCTCTGGGGCAAAACTGCCACAAATGCTACAGATCCTGCAGATGCTTCCATGTTGCACCACAGCTCATGAGCGAGACTGCCCCAGGAGTGCTGGCCCTGTGTGTGCTATGGCATAATTGAGAGACCCAGGGTTGAGAGAACATAAAGTTTTAAGGTATGTGCTGTACTCAGAGTATGCTTGTGGATTTGTTTGTTTGGGTTTGGTTTTGTTTTCTTTTCTTTAAAAAGAAAATGTTCAGAGCAAGGGAGAGATGAGGAATATTTCCTTTAAAGAACCTGTAAGGAGGCTTTAGTGAAGAAAGGAGTGGTCTTGTATCACTCCTTTCTGCCTGCACAGTGGATGTGCACAGGGTATATCACATCATAAGAGGTTCAGGGGGAAAAAGGCACATTGTACTGGTAGAGAGGTATAACTGGGAAGACATCCTCTGAGCAAAAACTGAAAATCAAAAGTGACCAAAAAACTTCATTTTAGTCAAATCTACTTCGAATACGCAGTATCACTACTAGAAGATATATAGTTCAACGAGATGCTAAGCAAAATTATGTAAGATTGCTATTGCCTCTCTTTTTCAGGATGCAAGTCAGAGTCCTTCAGGGCTTTCTATGAAACATTGTAGAAGTTAGTGCAAAAGCACTGTTAAAAGACATTGTAGTTACTTTTTATTAACAGTCTGCACTTAGATCAAGAAAAGGCCAGTAATACCCAGTAATAAAATACCCCATAACAAAAGTGTTCATAGTTACACTCTTCAAAAAGATTTTTTAAAAGAGAATTTTAACTCACCTTTTAAGTGAAGTAAGTTTAAGAAATAATAAACAAGCAAACAAGGAAATAAATAAATAATAGTCAAAAATCCTCACATGACTGTTCCTGTTAGGTTTCCCATTGAGACTTTCTCATGTCTGCTACTGTTTAGGCAATGAATATTCATGAATATAAACATGATTTGTAACATCTGTATACCAGGGGTAGAATGTTAGCAAGATATTTACACTCCTTTGTTTGGGATACACTGCTTTGTTTGGGATACATGCATATATACAAAAAGAGAAACTTTCCCGTGATCTTCTCCAGAGATGATTTTGCAGTCTAAAGTCTGGCCTTAAAAAAGAATCTAATGTCTATCATATGATTCTGCAGGAGCATAAATGGAAGCACAGAGTTAGCCCACAGCCAAAACCTCCTACCTTGCCAGAAAACAAGAAATAAAAGTTTAGTCTGTGAAAGCCTTTCATAGCCTTTGCTCTACTCAAAAAAAAAAAAAAGTAGGTTATATTTGTCAGTACATGCAAAGTCCATCTTCTGAGTTAAAATTTCCCTTCCCCATGGCATATCTTTATTCCAGTTATCCCACCGAAGATAGATGAGGTGACAGGGTCTGTCAAATGAGACAGTCACACTGATCTACCCAACCATCCTTCCTTTAAGAATCCCTTGCAACCAATGTGAAGTGTATTATTTCAGCTTCCTACTCTTTTTGTTCTTCTTAAATTAACTCCAAACTGTGAACTTAATTCACCATTTTAAACTAACATCTACCCTTTTGTGACAGGCCCCACAGGCATAAATTTTTATTTTCTGTTAAGTAAGAACTTACCTAACTGGAAAGTTACTCGAGATAGAAACCTAATCTAAACCAATTAGTTAACAATAGCTAGGAAGGGTGCTATTACACTTTGGAGTGTGAGGTGTACTTGGTGATGAATACTTGCAAAGACTAAGAAAACAAACATTTGTGACCTGACCACACAACCTTTCTGGCCATCTGAGTCCCAGCTAAACCTCTTAGAAATTTTTATCTGCTAGATAATATCATTACCAAACATGGGTGTGCATGCACATACCTGAACATCTTATCTGCTGATGAATAATCTAAAACTACTTGTCCAGAACAGCATCTTGCTTGGTGGCTTCAACACACTTTCTTACCTTTTGGTCACTTTGTTCCTCTTCACTGTTTGCATGTAATTGCCTAAGTAATTTTGATCATTATATTCCTCCAACTTACCACTTCCAAGTTTTTCTGTTCTGGGTTATAATAGGAGGCAAAGAATTGCATATTTGTGCACCACCCAAGTTTCACAACTGGAAGTTAAATGCGTCCTGAGTGAGCTACATATCTGAGGTTCCTACCCTGTGTAGAATTCCTCACATATAGGTCACCCTGCACTTCAAAAGAAGTTTTTATTGGTCTATTGACTTATAGCACTTGAATTGTCAACATGAAGTGAGTCAGTAATTAAAGGTCAGTCACTCAGCTGGAAGTCCCTTCTGAATCAGAACTGAGAGACAACTCAAAAATTCAAGATTCATGAAAACAGAAATTAATAAAGTTCTAAAATACTGATGACAGAAGGTACAGGATTACAGAGTAGTGAAGCCATTTTGATCACTTGCTGGTGTAGAATGAAACAGTCTGTGATGCACCAAAAGGCTTCCATAAGAGGTTTGAAGTTTTACTGCAAATATATGTCCATGAAAGGAAAAGCAGTATTCCTGTGATTGTTTTCTTTCATTCTTTTAAACCAAACTGCTCTGTGCTATTATGGTCCACTATGTGATTCTGCAGTTAGCACATCGAGTAGTATATCCAATGTCTTTGGAAAGAGAATTCTTTATTGAGCACTAATCTTTAATTGGATCTGAAGCATTCCTCTTCTGGGATGAGAGATGTTGCCAGTGTGCTGAAAAATGTCATTAAAATTTTCATTTGACTTATTCCTAAATCTTAATCTGAATAGTTGTCACATTCAGACTTCTCAATCAGCATGAAAACACTCCATCTCAGCCTCTGTATAGATAAGATAGGTAGGCTTGAGTGGAATATTACATATTTTTCTGGTCCTTAAGTGTTGCTACATACAACATACAGATTCTTTGCTATAACTGCATGGTATGAACAGTCAAATGGCTCCACTTATCCTACTATGTCCACATTTCAGATTGACTCAAGCCTTCTGGAAAGCCTGTGAAAGAAAGATTAATGGCAAATAGAAAGCTTTAGAAAACACAGACATCTGGAAGTAAAGATATCACAGTGGTGTAAGCCACAATGGAATAAAACATTTGTTTAATTCAAGATTTGGTCTCTAAAGCCAGTCAATATGGAAGCAAAGCCAACAACTTAATGGCACACAGTTGTTTATGTAAGGTCTGCTGTTATCCAATATTTTGCAAAACCAGCAGGTGCTGGCTGTGCTGAACTGTCAGAGCACCCAGTTCCTGGACGTAAATACAGGCATCACTCACACAACCCATGGCCCCCTTATGGCTGATTGATGACATTTGTCACCTGCCAGAGCCCCTTCTTGCTCAGCCTCTTGCAGCAAGGCAGGATCGGAGAAGTACAGGGAGGAAAACCAGTGGCACTGATTCCATGGGGATGGCCCACAACTACCCCCTACTCCTGCCCAACACAAATACAAGGGCATGTCTTATCTGGATGTGCAGCCACTGCTGCGCTATAGCAATAACTGGCACAAGTTACTACAAATATTCAAGTGTGGATATGCAATAGTGCTGTTATAAAAAGTTACTAGTTTTGAATATTATGAGCTGTTTTGCTGGTGATGTTTACATTGCCCTGATTTTAATTTCCCACTCAGCAGGTTGAAATATTTTCTTCTAGGCTAGTCTTTTTCCTTAATCATGTAAGTCTGTTTCTAATTGAAGCTGATATTAAAATTAAGTTATTTTTTTCCTTAATGTATATTCATGCAGTGTATTAGTATTGTTGCCGTAAACATCTTTGCTTGTACAGTAGCATTGTTAATAGGTAACAAACCAACTGTAACTACAGTATTTTCTGCATCTTGATTTGCAACCAGCATTGCACTATGAGAAGAATCTCCAAAAATCATTTGCACTCTATGATCCTTCAGTGAAGAACTGAAGACTGATTTAACATTTTGTAGACTTTCTAAAAATGAAAAGACTTTATCTAGTAGATGATTTGGTAATAGAAAGTACATTAGAATGTCAATAAATTACACTGATGAACAGAATCTTGTCAGCTACTGAATTTAACTTCTGTTAAAGTTAAATACAGTTTATAACTGTGTGTATAGGCCAGGTTTGAGAGCCCAGCTGTGAATTACCAAATATTCGTCGCAATTCTGTAATGCAGTGAGTCACCTCCACTGTATTCAAGCCAATGTAAATCAAGAGTATTTACGTTTTTGATGAACTGAATGATAAGATGAAGGATTATTCTATGAGGAAAGAAAACTAACTGTTCCATAAAAACCATTTTGAAGTTTTCAAGAAGACTCAAGACTACTTTGCATCTTCACTATTATCTTTTTGATTAGGGCATATTGCTATTAAAAAACCTTTTTTTTGACTGTCAGAGAAATGGAAACACCCCTTTCCTAAATCCAGATCAAGGGTGAGGAACAGAAGCTCTTTTAACCATTGTATTGAGTACTCTAAGATTATTGATAAAAAGATTATAGCCATCCTGACATCCTTATATAAAGAAATAGACATGCAAATGCGGAGCAACTATGGACCCAAAAAATCTCTTTGCAAGGCATCTTTAATACATGAAAGAACTAGAGGAGAGTCTATTCCTTCTTTAGATGAAGACTGGAGAACTGGAATTGTCCAAGCTTTCCTCCTGCAAAAGATGTCTGTCACACAAACATAATTGTATTTGTATGAAATCCTGCTTCAGTCAGGCTGTGTCAGGTCCAGTCTCATAAGGCCAATTGCAAGCTTATGATTAATTAAGCTAAACTGTAATATGTATATTCACACTGAGAAGGAGAAAGTCAGAGCTACAATTTACTAAAAAGATTACAATAAACACAGTGATACAGAGAAAAACAGGTTTTAATCCACAAAACCCAGATGTATAACCCAGGACCCTGGGGTACAAAGAGAATGGTGTTCGTTGGCCCCGTGCTGAGACCCACATGGTCCCCCTGAGTCTAAAGTAAAAGGAAAGGAAAACCTGTTGATGAGGATGATGGTCACAGCCTAGTCAAGAGTTACAGTTGCAGTCCTGTTGAGGTTCTGGTACCCCTCTGGATCCAATGAGTGGTACCCAAAGTCCCAAACCCCAAAGATTATATGTGCTCAGGTTAAGGTGGGAATGCCCAGTACCTGTCCCAGGGTGGGAAGTTTCACAATGGGTGATTTAACTCTGTGAGTCATGGGCTATTTTTGGAATCTTTGATGGTCCTTTAGCAAACATGACCCCTCAGGCTAGGGGGAGGGGGGATGAGTTGGGGGGAAGTTATCACAGCTGAGTCATTGGTGTGAAACAGGAATACCCTCCTATCTCATAGGATTCTGTAACATGAAGCTTGTTGCCTGAGATGTCAGCTGCTGCAAATGGTCCATTATGGACAGTTCATGACACAGGGTGTAGAATACAGAGTTTTGGCTACACCCACACAGTGATAAGCTGGTCCCGGCCACTGTAACAAGGACAGGGAGAAATATTTGACAGGCAGCAATATTATAGCCTGAATTTTGCAACAGAAGTTAGCAAATTTCCAATGTAAGCATAGAACTGTAATGTAGCCATAAAAGCTTATTTCCTTTGTTCAAAATATTTCCAGCTGATTCAACACTTTTTCTCCTATTAATTTAATTAGAAGGGAACAAAATTAGACTACCAATTGCAATTAAGTAGTTCAGCATCCTAATCAAATTGTACTTGAGAAATTTTATTTTTGTTTGAAAATAATGTTTCATTCCAGGATATAACAGAAGAAGTGGCAAAAAAAAAGAACAACGTTCACAATGTATTAGGACAGACTGTGAAAGACTTTTTATTTTATACTGAGCAATGATGGGTTTCTCAAAAACATTGAGAAATTCCCAGCAAATGACACCCGAGTATCTTCCATACTGAAAGGAATTTATCATAACTTAACATCTCTTGGTCACTACATGTTCCAAGCTACTCATGGACTCAACTTAGTAGGACTTCTGAAAGACCAATGCAGCTTCCTCCTAAGACTTCATGTACACTGCATATTTCAAGGGTAGCACATGTTAAATTCTCAAATGTCTTGGTGTTATCCATTGCTTTGAGAAACAGTGCTAGAAGGAATGTGATACATTTCCATTTTAAAGGCCCAAGAATCGTTTTCGTTATTACTTTGAAGAAAGGTCTCACAGCAAGTCTGTGAGACTCTCTTCTGGTGTTAAACATCAAAAAGTCTTCTCTTGGAAAGAAGTCAAAAGTGCAATGGATAAATCAGGTAATTGTGTGATATAAGCAGGATCTCAGCAGGAACGTTATTGCCAGTCTTCTCTGCTGAGTAAAAAGTTTGGTTTTATCCCCTTACACAGACATAGTAAGTAGATTCTCAGCTCAACAATCATGTTTCTCATAGAAGATCAGCTGACTCTGCTGTAAACTACAAAAAGAAGCAAATACTTTAAGAATTTATTTTAAACTTTCTCGTGCTTCATTCCCCCCCACTTCTGTAACATTTCTATCTGCAGTAAAGTCTTCCACCACCTCTTGAGAGTAGCTCTTGGGCTTTATCTTTCCAGAAGTGCTTTTATCACAAGCTAATTGGCTTAATTAACTACAAGTCATAGCTCCAACAAAAGCATTTCCTATCTAGTCAGTGTGACCATTAAAAAGTGATTTGCATTACATTTGGAGCAGCAGACGCTTAGCTTGTGAAAGGGGCTAATGAAGCATGCGTTCTGGGAACACAAATCAGGTGCTAGACGTATAGAAAGCAGTACACAATTCCTTTGCAGAAGCAATTTAAAATATTTTAACTAGTGGTGTTCCAATAAAGACTAACTTTTTTTTTCTTGTAATGATAAAAGAATTAAGAGAACCGAAGAACATCATCCTCAAGCAATTTGACAATTACAAGAAAAAGACTCAGTCTTTTTTTTTTTTTTTTAGTCATTCACAGAAGTGATTCCACATCTACTAGGTCAGAAAGTTATTCTCTAAATTGTAATTTGAAAACACAATTTGTAAGGTCAAGTGCCACAATCAAGTGTTGCTAATGACCCACAGAGACATAACCACGGGCCTGTGGTCATACATTCAGTAACAATGTGGCACTGGAGGCACAGGAAAAGGACACCCTTTCAGGTGAAATTTAGGTCATATATAAGTGCCGATATACAAAAATATAACCCTATAAATATCTGCATAGCTGCTAACAGACCTTGGATTTGCTAAAACACTGTAGGCACTCTTGTTTTTAAGACAGACTTTTCGTTGATATCTATAGCTCCTATTCTTGGCATGTGCATGTGCACATGTTGGTGAGGTTAAGCAGCACTGTCCATGCCTGGTGCTAGATCTAATTTAGGATCAGAGAGACAGGATTCCGAGCCCTTGCCCAAGCCTGCTGCACTGGTCTGAAATGCCTGCATGTCACACAGCACACAGGTGAAGCAACCAATCCCTTCAGAAGAGGGCCAGGAGAAACAAAAGTTTAATTGTCTCCATTTTCTTTTCCTCTTTTGCCCCTGTTTGGTGGTCACTGCAGCCCCAGACATGTGAGGAAGGCTAGACTGAATCCCAACCACCTACTATGTTCTGGCCACTCACATTCCAGATGGAGATGTCTCCATCTTCTGGAGATTGCTGCGTCTTCTTCATCTTAGCTTCTGTCTAACTCTGGAGTTAGCCCTGCTCTGGGGGCTGACCTCAGAGGTCCTTTCCAGCTTAAGTTATTATGTGATTATTGCACCTGCTACTCACATTTTAGAAGACAGCAGTAATGCTTGCTAATTTTCTGTATGAAAAACTGTAGACCTATTTGGAGAATTTCACAATGAATAAGGGGTAAATATAAATATAGAATAAGAAAGACTAAAGTAAGTAAATCCTGTCTGTGGAGTTTTTTGCACTGGTAAGATGTAGATGGTCTACTATGCATGTGGATGCTTGATTCTGCCATCCCTTAACCTTCTCAGGTACTACTTAGGCACCCAGATCTCCAGGGTGCCTAAAATTTAAGTCCCTAAAAGTCAGATGTGAGACAAACAGGATTGCTTCTGTGGAAAGCAAACTCCAACTCCAGCCACTCAGATACCAGCTAAAATGCAGTTCGGTTTCTCACAGAGATCCTTTATTCAGCAAGTCCTTTCTTGATTTTGCAGTAGAGAAGCCTGGCAGAGTGCTCTTTCACTCCTGCCCCATTTTAAGCTGAGCAGCAAGACATGAACCAAGTCCTCGTGTTCACAGGTAATGTCTCTGGTTATAAAAGTGCTTCTTGAGGTTTTAATTCTTCACCACTCTTTTTCTCCAACTGAATGTAAACTAAAAATCAATGACTGAAAATCATGTTAATGCAGCAGAAAATTTCCAAATATTGTCCCATCAACCTGTAAGCTACCAGCAGAGCACAACTAGACTAGAGACCATGTCTCTATTCATAGGCAGAAATTAGAAGACATAGATAGGTTCAAGCAAAGCTCCTAATGAAGCAGCCCTGGAGTGGCACTGGACTGTGTCAGCTGTTGTGGGTTTGGATGCTGTTTGGAGTGCTGGGGTGCAGCAGGGAAGAGCCTGACTCCAGGTTCCATCCCACTATCCCAGCCAGGGATAGCCCAGCCCTGGGCATAGGGCCCTCTCTGGGGATGAAGCTGAGGCTGAGACATGGGCCTGTGGGTGGGCCAAGCTCAGGACCAACCCCATGTCTGGGCAGAGCAGGGCTGCAGGGAGCTGGACACTGCTGCTGCTGTGGTGTTGCTGGGGCAGAGGCTGATGGCTCTGGGGGCTGGCATGGGGTTCTGTGCCCTGAGCATGGTGAGGGGAGCCCTAGGGTCAGACATGGACCATGGGCAGGGCAGGGGCAGTGCTGGGGAGGGTATCAGGACCCTAAGGACCATGGTGCCATCAGGTCCCTGAGACAGGGCCATGGAACATTCCAAATATGAAAAGATGGATAAAGTCATCCCTTTTGGAGAGGTAGCCTGTGGCTACAAGCTTTGCAAACTTTATTTTCCTCAGGCCTGAGCTCTCCCTTGTTGCTAGAATGGACAGTAAGCAAGTATAGTTTGAGATATCATGTGGACGTGTCCCATGACAAAAGTGACTATAGCTGTCGTGCATTTTAAGTTTATTCTCTCATATATATGAATAAATGATTTTCTCTTAATCATTCACAGGCAACACAGAAGGCTTTGTCCTTAGGCTCATGACACCTCAGACCTGGGTCTTTAAGTTTTTCTACCTCATTACTCAGGTGTGCCTCTTGCATAGCCACCTCAAACACCATGGTTTTAATCTCTGCTGCTGTGCAACGCCAGACTTGCACTTGGTCATTGGGTAGTGAGGCAAAGTGTCATCTTCTGGCTGTGAGTGGCTGAGTAGGCATAGGCTCTTCTCTTCCCTGATCCCCATGGACTGCTCCTCTGATCTACACATGCCAATTGGAGTTACAGGAGATGCTGCCTTGCAGGAGGCTGTCTGTGTGCTTTACCATGTTCATTGCTTGCTACTGCTCCTTATGCTCAATTTAAATTTAAATTTAAATATCTTTGTTACTGTGTGGAACAATACAAGGCTTCTGGTCTTGCTCACATGCTTATTTCTGCCAGCTAAGATGTCTTGTGTAGGTCGCTAACAGTAAGCAGAACTTTGCCAGAGGTGTGAACTGTCAGTTCTGTCAGAACTGGCATGTACTCCTTTGAAAAATATATTATCTACTTGAAAGCATCCTTAAACTCTTCCTCATTATTTTGTTTAACAATGCATCTTCTCAAGATGATAATTTATAAAAAAGGACACCTACGTTTGTTTGTTTTTCAGAAATTGGGAGGTTTCCATGTTATTTTCCCCCCACACTTAGTTTTCTTCCTTTCTCAATAGGTGAAAGATCACTCCTATTTAATCCCTAATCTAGCAATTTACCTTCTACTAACTGTGGCTTTTATTTCAGTGATAATATCACGGTTTCTGGCAGCCCACTGACTTAAGAACCTGTGTCCAACTTAAAATGAATAAATTTTTCATTTACTTTTGCACTGATGGTTAATCATCTTCTGAAGCAATGATATCCAAAAATTCCTGTTTCTTCATTCTCCCTTCAGACTCTTCTGGCTCCAGTAAACTCTTATAATGTGGTGTAATTACTTCCAGTGTCTGCATTTTCTTCTGAAGGTCAGGCATTGTGTTGTTTATTACAATGCATGGAACTGTTTCATGTATGCTGATTTTCATCTCCACATACTTTATTTCTTCCTTATTGCAGTAGTTCATCTTATTTTGCATCTTCTCTGTAAAAATTACCTTCATTTCTTCAAAGTAAAAATCTAACTAAATTTTTAAAGACTTGAAACTCAATGCCCTATTAATTCCTGTCTTCTGTTTCAGATTTCCAATGTGATTTGCTATACAGAAACTTAGCCTCCAAAATCTGAGGGTTTTAGACCTCTGTAAGTCAGAAAATCTTGTATCCTCTCTTCACTCTGTGATTTAAAACACCTCTCTCTCCTTTCATGTAACATGAAGCAGAGCAATCCTCCACTTCTGTGAGAGTTTCAGAGCCTGTCTTTTCTGTCCCGGTGTTTGTGAAGTTCTGCTCAATGTACTCTACATCTCTCTAAGTTTCCATATATTTTTAAGTAATTCTGTTCTTTTTTTTTTCTTTTTTTCTTTTTTTTTGTTAAGTATGTTTCCCTTCTAGCATCCTGCATCAGTTAGGAAATGTAAGTATCAAAGTGCTTGACAAATATCTGGTTTAGGTCATAATATCCCAGTCATTAACACTTGATTGATACATTTCCAGATCTAATATATTTTTGATCCAGATCAGGCATGGTTATACAAACTCTATTTCATGAAATTAAGACCATGCAACATGGTGTTAATGCTGCCTTTACACTGTGTGATTTTTGATCTTGCACTACAGACTCTAAGCCTGGCTCTAATGTGCAGTCAGACTATGACCTCAGTGCCCAAGTTGTAAGCTGACAGCGCAGTGTAATGTGAGCCTCAACAGAGTACAATGCATTCCCTGCAGCTTTTGCAAGGGTATGTGAAATCTGTAACTCCCCACTAGTTTAAGGAACTTACACAAAGGAACCACAGTGAAAGCCGAAGATGTGTTATGGTGTATTTTTCTTCATACACAATGATATAGGACTTCTTGATGCTTAATATAAACTTTAAAAAAAAAAAATTTGCATTTTCTAGTAAGTTTCTCATTAGTCTGTAAAATTTTCCCTGCCTACAAATTTCAGAGTCCAGAATTGCATCCTCACAGTAGCTTTGGGTCTGAATGCCAATTTAAATAGAAGTTTGATGAATGTCAGTATATATTTAACCTGACTTTCAAACTCACATATTAAATTCTCTTTAAATATTACTGATTTTTTTTCCTGTGAGGTATGTCTTTAACTTATGTAGTTTTAATCTATGAAGTCACTGCTTTAGACAGGAAGAAGGCTGCAGGTCAATTTAAGAATATTTTATTTCAGAAATCCTGTCATGAAAAGGGAGATGTAATTGTCCTTGAAGAGAGCATGCTGACATGTAGGAGGAGAGCATCTATTTCCACTTTGTCTCTTTTGCAGAACACAGTTTATTATATTTGTCTTCATTCTCTCATTTACAAAATAGGTGTGGAAATGTACTGGTTGCAACTAGAAAGAAACACCTAGGAACGTGTTCTTCATGACATTATGAGTACCAGTACTAACCTTATTTCATTACTTACAAAAGGTCTCAGTGGCTGACCAGAGAAAACATTTGAAACCTGACATTGTGTAAATTGCTGTTTCCAGCTTTGATAAGGAAAGTAAAACATTTGGAAGGTGATACACTGGGATAAAGACATAAAGATACGGGTCTGGAAAGGCTCTCAAGGGATCATGTAGCACTTGATTTTAGTGGGTGAAGGTCATCTATTAGATTGGCTATCAAGCTACCCCCAGAGTTGAGTTGGCTCTGTGCCAACTTATCACTTTCTGTACCATCATTTTGCATCAAAGTATCCTTATGCAGTGAAGGCTGAGTGCCCTTGGATGGAGAAGCAATGGACTCAGTGAGAAATGAGGACGCAGGGATGGGTGTCTCATGAGTGGTGGTGAAGTGGCAAGCAGGATACAGAGACAGTGCTGAACTCTAATAGGCATTAATCCCATATTAATGCTTACCTTCCTGCCAGCTTTGTGCTCATGACTGTATTCACTGAAAGGCTGTATGCTGTGAGTTACTGTGGACAGGGTTGAAAGACAACCTCAGAAAAGATGGGATGGGAGATATGGAATTCTGTGCCTTTGGGGCCAGATTGTATATAGAGACTAGGGAGGCTTGGGGTGATAGCACAGAAAAACTGATTATCTGTGACAGTCAGTGATTTACTACACACATCAGTATAAAAATTGTTCTTTCCATCCCTTGCTAGATGACCCTCTAACATCTCCCTTCATTACTCCCAGAGGAGAGCTCTGCAGATTTTCTCTGAATCTTCACAGGTATTCTGCCTGGATTTGGAGGAAAAAAATTGCAGATTTTGAACAGGAAACATTCAGTTGTGAACTAAGTCCACATGAGAATACTGAAATTTATATTCTGTGGGGAGCTAAATGGATTTCTGAGGTCTGCAAGCTTAGAAGACTGGCAAATTGCCAGAAGCCTGGCAAGGTGACATTGTCATCATTCTACAATTACTGTGGTATAACATAACCTAAGCTTTCTTGAGGGGAAAACAGTGCACACTGAGCTTGTACAATAAGCCTCTGTCAAGCACTTTCATTTTCAGGAAGCTACAGCGTAGACAGTGCTTTGAACTGGAATAAGTCACAAGGTTAACAGAGGGTTCCATGAAACCTGAGACTATACTCAAACAAATTCCAGACAACCAAGAGCAACCTGTAGTTCAACACTTTGAATTCACAGTTTTCTTTTCCAGTAAGACTTTTAAAGTCCAGGTAGGACTTTAAAAATATACAAGAATACCACACATGTTTGTGTATGTATGTAGACATAGAAATGAAATCTGAAAAAGGAAAACCTAGCAGGCAGAATCTAAGCTTATTTTCTTGGCAAATGTAAGGATTTGCCTTTTAAGATAACTGTAGCATTCCTTAGTTAATGTGGGGTGGTGACTCTAAAACTTGAAGGATTGATACTGACATTCAAAATTTGGTTTATATGGTGAAAAAGATATTAAGCCAATTGGTTGATTTGCTCCTTGGGGGGGGGGGGGGGGG